>CP144188.1:22100613-23300613 GCA_036452645.1 Capsella bursa-pastoris
AGGGGTGGTACTCAAGACAAGAGGTGCTTCTAATGAAGAAAGATATGGAGAGGTCTTTTGAAAATGATCAGCTCAAGCACATGATGGAGAAGGTACTATCTTATGAAGTTTCATATTCAAAACTTGGTGATTCCTATGTAACATTCTTCTGGTTTCTTTTCTTAGGTGGAGACTCAGCTGAGGGAAACAAAAGAGAGTCTAGAGAAGAAGCTAAATGAAGAGCAAGCTGCAAGACGCGAACTAGAGAAAAGGGCAAAAGAAGCTGAGGAAAAGTCGAGTGATGTAGTGAAGAAGCTCAACGAAGAGCAAGCCGCGAGAGTTGAAATGGAGAAAAGTGCTAGTAAAGTTGAGAAAGATTCAAATGATTTGGTTAAGAATCTGAAGGAGGAACTGGAGAGGGCGAAAAATTTGGCCAATGATCTCCGAAATTCCAACAAGGGGGGCTGCATCATTATGTGATTATAACATAATGATTGAAAGACCAATCTCAAGTTTCTTGTTGTGTTATTTGAAAGACCAATCTTATGTTTCTTGTTATCTTATCATGTATGATTGAATGACCAAACTTAAGTTTCAGATGAGTTCTTGAGAAACAGGAAAGTCTTTAAATATTTTGATTTGGTTTCTTTTTTTATACGGTAACATTATGTGTTTTGGGGGTTTTTTGCTAGGGCTGGGCAAAATAACTAGTAACCTAACAACCGAGTGAACCAAACCAATAAAAAACTAAATGGTTAGTAAAATCTCATATCCAAATTAACCGAAACTGAAATGATAAACAAAATATCTAAAAAACCTAAAAGATACACAATAATAATACACATAATACCAAAAACTATATTTAAACTCAAAAATTAATCATTTAGACACAAAACAATCCAATAGTTTAAATTGTCAGCATAATCAAATTGTTGTTAGTTTAACTAGTCAAAGTTAAATACTCTTTTACAAAAATCAAGTCAAATTTTAATTTTCTTTCTATTTTTTCCACTTAATTATGTTTTTCAGTTATATTCAGTTTTAAGGAAATTGCCTAATTCGAATAGGAATACGAAAAAAAAGTTTTATATTCATCATAGGATTTAGTAATGGAATTTTAGTTCTATACTATAAATATGGTTGTTGAGTTGTGACAATCATTAAGAGAGAGATTAAAGAGCTTTGTGCTTAGTATTTTGAGCTATATTTTCTAAAGAGGAAAGCAAAATATTTCTCATAAAGGTGAATGTTCTTGATCTCGTCTTTGTGTTTCCTTGTTTCTATATACACGTTAACCTAATCTTACAATTTACTTACTTTGCTTATTCAGCAGAAACTTTAGAATGGATTTGACGGAGTTGCTACTAGTCTCCAAGGATGGTTCTGTTTCAGAGGTTACGTGTGATTTAGGTTTACAGCAGAAGAAACCTGAAACACAAGTAACAGATGATTTCTTAACTGATCGTACACGTAAGTCTCTGTATCATTAAATCATTATATTTCGTACAAGGTTTCTTAGTTCTTTGTTTGACATGAATATCTTTGGATTCGACAGGGTTGCCAAAGGTATCAGAGTCTTTACCAGAGGATGGACCGGTTTTGAAGGATGGTTCTGTTTTGGAGGTTCCTTGTGATTCACGTTTAGAGCAGAAACCTGCAAGAACCCTACTTTTGGTTGGAAGGTCAGGTAATGGTAAAAGTGCGACCGGGAATAGTATTCTTGGAAGACGAGCGTTCGACTCAAGAGGCCGTGCGTCAGGGGTAACTACGGCTTGTGAGCTGCAGAGTTCGACGCTACCCAATGGCCAGATCCTCAATGTTATTGATACTCCAGGTAATGAGTTTGTGATGACTAGACTACCAAGCCAATGAGTCTTTGATAATATTAAGTATTAACAATCTTAAACCTATGCAGGCCTATTTAGTCTGTCTCCATCAACAGAGTTTACGTGTAGAGAGATTTTGAGGAACTTCTCTAAGCAAAGAAGGGATTGATGCAGTGCTTCTTGTATTTTCCTTGAGGAACCGGCTCACAGAAGAGGAGAAATCTTGGCTTTTCGCATTAAAGATCCTTTTCGGAAGCGAAATTGTTAACTACATGATTGTTATTTTCACCAATGAAGATTCTCTTGATGAGGATGATGGTGATGATACATTTGAGAATTATTTGGAAGACTGTCCTGATTTCAAGGTTAGTGTACTATCTTGAAACCTAAGTTAAAACACTTTGACCTTCTCTTTGCTTGTCTCTGATCTTATTAAGTTTGTTGTATGGTACTTGTAGGAAATTATCAAGACTTGTAGTGACCGCAAGGTATTGTTTAGAAACAGGTCTAACGCCTCTGAGAGTCAGAAAGCTAAGCAAGTTGATGAGCTTCTAAACTATGTTGAAGAAGTTGCAAAGTTGAATGGGAAACCATACATGTCTGATCTATCTCATGAGATAATGGTGAGGCATACACTTTTAGTACACATACATATCCCTAGTTGATGTCTTTGATTTGCTTATTTGTTATTACATATGTTTCACAGGAAAATGAAACTGCCTTCCAGATAAAGCAGAAGAAGATTTTAGAGATGAAGGGATGGTACTCAAAACAAGAGATGCTTCTAATGAAGAAAGATATGGAGAGGTCTTTCGAAAATGAGCAGCTCAGGCACATGATGGAGAGGGTACTGTGTTATATAGTGTTAACTGTATTCAAAACTTGATGATTAATTTTTTACGTATAACATTCGTCTGATTTCTTTCTTAGGTGGAGACTCAGCTGAGGGAGACAAAAGAGAGTCTAGAGCAGAAGCTGAATGAAGAGAAAGCTGCAAGACGTGAACTAGAGATAAGGGCAAAAGAAGCTGAGGAAAAGTCGAGTGATGTAGTGAAGAAGCTCAACGAAGAGCAAGCTGCGAGACTTCAAATGGAGAGAAGCGCTTATGAAGTAGAGAAGCTGAACCATGAGCAAGCTACGAGACTTCAAATGGCGAGAAGCGCTCAAGAAGTAGAGAAGCTGAACCATCAGGAAGCTGCGAGACTTCAAATGGTGAGAAGAGATCATGAAGTAAAGAAGCTGAAGGAGGAACTGGAGAAGGCGAAAAAATTGGCCACTGATCTCGAAAATTCTAAGAAGCGTTGCATCATTATGTGATGATTGATATAATGATTGAAAGGCTAAAACTTGTTGCTGGATTTGTCTTATCATTTACAGATGTTTTTGTTTTCTATGTTTGGATGGTTATATGCTTTCTCACTTACACTTAGTATGGAAAAGAAAGACCAAACTTAAATGTCAGTCAGATGAGTTCTTGAGACAGAGTCTTCAAAAAAAATTGTTTTGTTTTCTTTCTATATACAGTGCCCGATTGGTAGCACACTTTAAAGGCTTTAAAAATATTTAAAGTCTTTAAAGCAATTAATTTGTCAATCAACATTTTTTGCTTTTATTTTTTTTAAAGCATTGAAAGTCATTTTTTTTTCCTTCTTTGTTTTCTCATTTTTCACAAAGCGTCAAAAACCTGACTTTAAATCTAATCATTAAAAAATATATATTTTTCATATTCCTATTACATTTAAAACCTTTTCACAAGTTTATAAATATATATTTTATTTTTATAAATTAATTATTCTCATTTTTTCCTTGTTCTTTTAAAATCCATTTCAATAATTCTTTATTTTTATAAATTCATTTATAACATAATTTATATTTATTATTAATATAAAATATTAATAATAAAAATAACAGCCACAGTTTTAAAAGTGGTGCATTACCAATCAGATTTTAACAGTAAAAGTTTCTACAACCAAAGCATCTACAGCCAAATTCTCTGCGGCTACAATTTTAAAGTCAAAGTCCCTACAGCCAAAAGTAACCGTCGTTACCAATCGGAGCCACAGTAACATTGGAGGGGTTTTTTTTTTGGGGTTTTGCTAAGGTTAGGAAAAATAACCGGAACCGAATAACCGGTCGAACCAAACCAAAAAAAACTGAACCGTATCCGAATCAAAGTTCCTTACATAAACGTATAGTTTAGTAAAAATCTCATATCTTGTTTCAATCGAGGAGCTAAATTTTTTTCTTGATCTTTTTTATCAATTTATTTTCGATTAACCGTTTTTAAACTGTCTGATGCAATAGTTGTAATAACGCTATTTTTTCTTTGAATATAATTTAACATTAAATTCAGAAAAAAAAATCTCATATCCACTAGCCAAATAGTGACAACCGAAATATCTAAAAATTCAAAAGATACCCAAAAATAATTCACATAGTACCAAAACTATATTATAAACTAAAAAAAAACTAATTACTTAAATAATCACATGTGTTATTTATACTTGTCAAAGTTAAGCAGTACTCTTTTACAAAATCAAATCAAATTTTAATTTTCATTCTATCTTTTCCCCCTTTTTGTATTTTTTTTTTCTTTTAATTTCGGTTATATTCGGTTAATTTTTGTTTTCTACCTATATTTCCCCTTTTTTGTATTTGACTATTTTCCAACTTATACACTTTCAGGTTTGTTTCTTCAATCTCATTGTAAGCAATTAGAAGAGATTACGAGTATACTCTAATTTTCATAATTAAAATCTTTCATTATAGATTCTGTAGCTTTTTACTTTTATGTTTATATGTCTATACATTTGGCGACTGGCGACGGAATCTTCTTTAGAGCATTGTTCTGTTACGTAGGTTACTTGTGATTCACGTTTAGAACAGAGACCTGCAAGAACCCTACTTTTGGTTAGAAACTAGGACGTTCAGGTAACGGTAAAAGCACCACAGGGAATAGCATTCTTGTAAGATCGGCCTTGGAGTCGAAAGGTCATGCAACTTCAGTCTCTGAGCTACAGAGTTGGATGCATGATTCCTATGTAACTTTCTTCTGACTACTTTTCTTTTGGTGGAGACTCAGCTGAGGGAGAACAAAAAAATAGGCCAAAGCAGCAGCTGATGGAAGAGTAAGCTGCTAGACTTGAAATGGAGATAAAGAGCAAACAGAGCCGAGAAACATTCAAGTGAAGAGCACCTTGTCGTGTGTCTTACGTTTCAAAATTGAATATCGAATAAGTTTAAGCCATTTGTATGAGTAACTTCTTCTGCAGGTTATCTATATGTCAGGAATAATGAAAGCAATAAACCTCAAAGATTCTTGTTTAGCTTTGTCGGGTCACTATTGGTCAATCATAGTGGCAGCTTCTAGGTTCTTTCTCCAGCCATGGTAAAAGCTAGGATTGAACAGACCAAACTTGGTAAAGATTGTTATATTTTCTATTAGATTCCTTACTTGTCAAAGTCAGACTCCTTTTGGTTTTGATTCTTACTATAAAGATCTTCTCAATGTTATTCTTTTCTTCCTTCATTTGTCTAATGAATATTCTGTTTTGTCTCTATAAATTACAAAACTATTTCAATCCTTTCTCACTTGAAATAACGTTCTTGATTCTTGTTTTATCTTTCTTTTGTCATTTCAAGAACCATCATCACTAGCCATTATCTTATAGGGTTGATAGATTGAAAAAGATGGCGTTTGATTCGTCTGCACTTAATGTGGAGAATGCTTGGAAACCCGAAAGAACTCTAGTTCTGCTCGGTCGAACAGGGAATGGTAAAAGCGCAACGGGAAACAGCATCCTTGGTAAAACTATGTTTCAGTCCAAAGCAAGAGGAAAGTTCATTACCAAAGAGTGTAAGCTACATAAATCAGAGCTACCAAATGGTCTGACCATCAATGTTATTGATACTCCTGGTGAGTTTTGTAACGCTTTCTATATCAGATCATACATTTTCTTTAAACATTATATACAGTACGTTGAGATTAACTTAAAGTTGGTTTCAGGTCTGTTTAGTGCTTCCTCGACGACAGATTTTACCATCAGAGAAATCGTTAGATGTTTACTTCTAGCTAAAAGTGGTATAGATGCAGTGCTTCTTGTTTTCTCTGTAAGGAACCGGTTAACAGAAGAGGAACAGTCGACGCTTCGCACGTTAAAGATCCTTTTCGGAAGTCAAATTGTCGATTATATAATCGTTGTTTTCACCAATGAGGATGCACTTGAAGATGGTGAAACTCTAGATGACTATTTGGAAGATTGTCCTGAGTTTCAGGTCGGTTTATATATTATCGTTCACCAAGAGCTGTTAATAAGAGATTACATCTTTGTAACTTCATATATATATTGCTTTCTTTATATAGGAAATTCTCAAAGAATGTGATGACCGTAAGGTGTTGTTTGACAATAGGCGCAACGCCCCTGCGAGAAAGAAAGAAAAGCAAGTCCAAGATCTTCTCAACCTTGTCGAACAAATCTCAAAGAAGAACAATGGAGAATCTTATATGGCTGACTTATCACTTGAGCTAAGGGTGACAAAAAAGATAGATTCTTTTTACAAAACAAGAATTCACATTTTTGTATTGTGTTATCTGATTTTTAGTTTCATCATTCTCTCTTCTTACAGGAGAACGAGGCGACAATCGAGGAAAAGCAGAAACAGATTGAAGCAATGAAAGGTTGGTCTTCAAAACAAGAGATATCGCAAATGAAAAAAGAAGTAGAGCAATCGCATAACGAAATGCTCGAGGGGATAAAAGAGAAGGTACTTCAGGTTCATTCATTGGTTTATATGTAATGTTTCTATGAATATATAGTTACTACATTATGGGTTTTGTTGTCTTTTTGATTAGATCTCTAGTCAGCTGAAGGATTCATTGAGGGATGTGAAGGAGCAATTAGCTAAAGCACAAGAAGCTAGAGAGGAAACAGAGAAAAAGATGAATGAAATACAAAAACTATCTACTGATGAGATCAGGAGGCTTAGAGAACAACTCAACAAAGCTGAGAGAGAGACTGCTACTTTACGCACCGAACTTAACAAGAAGTGCACTGTTCTTTAATCACATCTAATGTTCTGTATATATGACCACAATATGTATAATGTGAAACAATAAACTCGAGACTTGAAGGATATATACCTTCACTGTACTATAATTATAGGTAGAGATAAAAACATGTTCTGTTCTTTAAATTCATATGTAAGTAAATACTCTGTTCTATGATCTTATGAATCACTAAATCAGATACCATAATGCAACATTAAAAAAACCAAAGCATTGTCTTCAACCATCACACAACACAATTTCCAAATGAGTCTTGAAGGATCAGTACCTTCATTGTACTTTGAATTATTATAAAACCAAAACATATTTTTATGTAGAGATAGATAAATCTGAGTAGAGAAACCTCAGAACATGCAGCTAGGTTTTTGCGCGCGCCCCACGAGATTTATCCGAGATGAAGAATTTTCTTGTCTGGATCAGAGTAAGAGCCTCCATTGCCAGATCCAGAACCAGCAGTCATAATGCTATGACCAAAGTAATTGCGTGCTGCTAAAGCCTCCATCGCGTTGATCTCTGAACCACTAACCATTTGGTGGTGTTGTTGTTGAAACCTCTCCACTTCTGCTACCTGTTAAAGAAACATATTAATTTCATCTGATATGTACAATGTGGAATTATCAAAACACATTATACTAACTATGTTCCTACCTTAGTTCTTAGATAGATATTCTCATTATCTAGCTCAATCTCCTGCACAATATAACCATATATTCAAAAATTCACATTATGGAATAAATAAAGTGTAGACATTTTACAGCAAACCCTTTTGAGCTAAGCTTTTACTTACTCGTTTCTGCATGTTTTCGATTTCAGCTAGAAGCAACTCATGCTGTATATCGCAAGAACACAAACCAGATTTAGATTCAGGACACTGATCACAGAGTAAGGTTATGTATAAGAGTTTATATACCTTCTTGGACCTGATCCGGGAGATAGCTTTCTCAAGGCGATTCTCAACCTGTTTAAGTTCCTTGACACTTAAGGCACTCAAAGAGTCTCCCATTAGATTCCTACAACGTTAATGAAAAAATGTGTTACACTTTTAGTACTAGACCAAACATATAAATATGGCTAGAATAGCTTATTATACTATATGTAGTATTCATATGTAATATAACCTGTTGGAATTTTGAATCGTTTGGATCTGTTGTCTCAGCTTTGCAGATTCTTGTTGATAGTACTATAATGTTAAGCACCAACTTCATAGTAAGAACATAGATCTACATATAGATGTTAAGTAGAGAGATTGAGACAAGAAATTAAAGAAGTAGAACCGCGGCATTGATTTCTTGGACAGTGCTGGTGTTGGTGCTGTCAGAACAAGCTTTCTTGTATCTCTCAATGGTTGATCTTATACTGTTACAAATCAACATCTCATACGTTAACAAACTCAATAACACATAAGTACTACTAATTATGCAATTAATCACATGGTATTCAAATTCATTATATGTAAGTACTAAGTAGTGTCTACTTAAAATGCAATCACACCCTAATTGGTTTTAGCTAATTACACCCCAAAATAATCTAAAATCTGATATCATGCATGGTTTTTTTGTTATAGGGTTTGTCAATATGAAGATAATCATCATAAATGTTGCCTTTAGCATTGACAAACAATAATATATCTTTTATATGTATTTTGATATATTTATTCAAGTGAATCTAACACAGTAGAAAGTGGATGTTTTAGATATATATATATATATATATATATATACAATATAAGATAATATATAGTTGAAGTGACTTGAAGAAATATAAAAGGAAATAAAAGATAGAAGATGAAAAAGCCAAAAAAGGAAAGAGAAGACATGAAGAAATAGATTTGATCTGCTTAAGATGAAAGAGGAAAGAAGAGTACAACAAAAACAAACACATCTCTAGCTCTCACTGCACTGCACAAATGTATATTTTTTTAAGTTCCAATGAACACATAACTTTGACAAAAAAGCAAACACAATGAAAAAAAGACTTTGTTGACCAAACAGTGCAAGTCTCTCTGCAAGCTAGCTAGCATGAGTTTGGTACTTTAAAGTTTAAACCCATATGGTACGATCTCTCTTTTAAGTTTTTTCTTTTTTGATAAAACTGACTTTTTAAGTTTTTTTTCTTCTTCTCAAGATTCATAGGTAATATATGTAAAAATAGTATGTATATATCTATATACATTAGTACTTTGAACTTTGTTTATATTTATGTTTCAAATATTTATGGTATGCGTATGTAAACTTAGCTAATTAGAGTAGACTCTGAAAAAAAAAAAATTAAGTACATTATTTGTTATATGGTGTTGCTTTTTCTAGATTTTATTTTAACAAATATGATTCTTGAAATAAACCAAGAAAAATCAAGTATATTATCTGTTATATGGTGTTGCTTTGTCTAGATTTTATTTTTGAAAAAATTTGGTTCAACTTTAATATATAGACCAAGATAAATCAAGTATATAAACATGAGACTCTTGAAATAAAAACTTCATATGTAAATTGTATTGTTATACGATATTTTGTTTTGTCTAAATTTTAACTTTAAAATTATGGTTCAACCTTGTTATATAGACCAAGAAAAGTCTCATGTTAACATCTCAATATCTTATATATTTTATCTAGATTATATAATGCATCAACTTATTACTAGATCAATTTCAAACAATCTTTAGCAAACTTTGACATATCTCAAAATTTTTTAAGATTTCATTAGCATATCTTTAGTTAACAAGAAACAGCTTACTTGTTATTGGCATACTCATAGAGACGGCCACGAGTGGAGAAAACGATGAGGGCAACTTCTGCATCGCAAAGGACTGAAAGTTCATATGCTTTTTTGAGAAGTCCATTTCTTCTTTTGCAAAACGTCACTTGTCGATTTGTTGAGTTCTCTATCCTCTTTATTTCTATCTTTCCTCTTCCCATCCTTTCATAATTTCAAACATCAAAAACCAACACTTAGTCTTGCTCAATCTCAAGATTATGGAACAAACATTCACAAGAGGATATAAAATAAGATATACCAGAAAATGTGTGACATTTTTGTAGCTAGCTAATTGAAAAAAAATGGTGGAGACTTAACAAAACCCTAAAGCTAGAGTTTGAGTTAATACACTTAATAAAGACCTATACCAAACTCAACTTTTGTTATATATAAAGAAAAAAAAATATTTTTGTTGTATCCAACTTTCTCGGGAAAATAAATTAAGGATGTTCTTGATTGATCTCTAGGACTAGACAAGAATCAAAAATGGATCTGATGTTGCTGAAACTAGAGGATTAAGAATATATCTAAATCATTTCACTATAAACATAACCATACAAGATAAGATCATATTCATATGTAGTTGTTCTTAAATAGGTTTATAATCTACACAATTTATTAACTTCTCATCATGACTTCTTAAAGTATAGAAGCTGATAGAGGTGAATCTGACAAACTATTTTGACCCATCCCTTCCCTTGTACGATCTATCTCTCCCACTCTCTCTTCAATAAATGTCTATAAAGCTTCATGGGGTCAAATTGAAAAACAAACATATATACGAAATTTTTACTTAGATCTAGAAGCAATTTTTATGGATTAAAATGGAAGATGTAAATACTTACACACATATAGAAGTTTTTACAAAATTCATTGATCTCTAATCTAATGTATGAAGACAATTCTTGAAATCTTAGAATTTTACCAAGAATAAGGGGAGAGAGAGAGAGAAACAAATCAAATTGATATAGAGGAAGAAGAAGGCACTGATGCACATGAAACTGAAGTTATATAGTACACATAAAGGAAACAACACAAGAAACATTATTACACAGAAACAAGAAAGAGAGAGAGAGTCAGAGACAAAACCATTGCTTAGTTTCGAGGTATGAAGAAAAACACAAAAACAGATTTGGAAGATTTTGAGACCAAAGAACTCCACTTTAGCTGACAAACAAGGAAAGAGAATCTAACAGAGATCTCTATCTATCTATCTACATGTGAAAATTACTTAAGAAAAATATAACCTAATACTTAAACCCTTTGTGATCTTTCCTTTCTTTTCATGGGGAAAGAGCATGAAACAGAAGAAAGAAGAGAGAAGAAAAGATTTCATAATTGTGATAACTAAGTTAAGAATTAGTATGTTGGAATCTGCATATATATATATAGAGAGAGAGAGAGATATATAAATGTAGAAGTTTTTGAAGGAAGAGATTTGTATACAAAGATGGGAACTTGATGAGACGATCAAACAAAGTGTTGTTAGTGTTTTTTTCCTTTATGAGAAGAAGAAGTAAAGACATGACAGACAGACCTGATGAGAATTGCTTCACCCCAACCTCAATTCAGCTTTCAGGAAACTCTCTCTTTCTCTATCTCTTTCTTCTTAGTTCTTTATAAAGAAAACAAAACAAAAGCAAATAAAAAAAAAAAAGAAAGAGAGAAAGAAGTTTTTATTTTATTTTTTGGAGTTTGAGAATCCCAAAAACAAACCCAAATTCTTTTCTCTTCAAAAACCCTAAGCTTCCCACTCAATATGTCTATTTGTAGAGGTTTCTTTCTTTGCTCACCTTCTAATGTCTCCAAAGAAAGATTGCGATTGCTGCGGTTGCGGTTGCGGTTGCCAATGCGATTACTATATTTTTAAAAATATATATATTCAAAAATATATGACTCTATAGGAATCTCAAGTTTTAGCATGCTGCAAAAAAAAATAGAATAAAAAAAATGTGAAAGAAAAAAAAAGAATTTATAGAGCAAACAAAAAAGTTATTTTTACCTTTCTTTTAAGCTAAATCTCACACATAGATTATTTATATATAGCTTAAAAGATTCCTATAAACTATGAAGTTTTTTTAATTTTCATTTTCTAAAGTTTCTAATATTGAGACTCTAGCTAAGTTACATGCGTCATCATTTCATATCTTGGTCAAGTTTACGGTAAGACCAAGATTTGGGATGCCAGAAGATACGATTTATGTAAACATATATGACGTAAAAGTTTTCGTTTCATGGTAAAATAAAATTGGCAATTAATTTATGTTTTTTTTTACAGCAAAGCAATTAATTTAAGATGATTTTAGAACTACCATTTTTCTAATACCAGTTTTTTAAAATACATCTTTTATGATTAGAGTCTCAAATATTGCAATTTCCGAATTGCCTAACACAATCATATACAGTATATACAAATTCACGAAAATATATAAAAACGATAAGAAATTTGATTTTATTACAAATTTGAATGGCAGTATACAATTTAGGGTTTAATTACGGTCATAACTTAAATTGTAATATTATTGAAGAAAATCATTGAACGATAAATTGCAAGCAGTATGTAGTAAAAATATATATAACTCCTTGCTTACATGCGACATTTATTTTCTTCATACAGTGAAACTTTTTTTTTTACCACAATCTTTTCTTGTAATGCTTTGTCGTTATTTTCTGTTTTGATGATTGTAATAATTAATCTCTAAAATGGTAAAAATAAATAAATAAGGAAAAAAAGTAAAAAAAAAAATGATTAATATTCTCAATACCATTTACATCCATATGAGGACAATGTTTCAGACATTATTTTTTGTGTAAAATCGGAAAAAAACAAATCCATGACCGAACACCATAAACTAATTAATAATTTAAAGTTTTAATTTGCTAATTAAACCATCGATAGTGACTAACAAAGAGTTTATTATAGTAAAAAATCTTGTGAGTTAAATCGTAAAATATATATGTGGATGATGAACGAACCCTATCATACCAAAAGAACATTATGCACCACTCAAAACATATCACCATGCACCACTCACTCATTTGGCCTATACATTAGTGTTTATTTAATTTAAAACATGTGTGATTAATTAATATTAGTAAACCTAACCTTTTACTTTTACAAAAATCTTTAATACATATACATAACTTACACGTAATTATACGTACGTATGTTTCATTCTTTCAAGAAAGTGAGAATTACATGTATATACATTTTGTGATTAATATATGTTTTAAAAATCATATATTGACACGCAATATTAAAGATTCCTTTGGGTGGAGAAATTAAAGAGAAAGGTGAATTTGCAGAGCTTAATTTAGGGCTCGAAAGTGACAACCAAATTGTATTATTGCAGAAGATGAGAGAGAGGTGTGTAGATGTTGACGTTATTGGTACATCTCTTACATTTATTTGCCCTAGCTAGTTTCCATCTTCTCTTTTGAGTTTTGACTCTTTCTTTAAGTAATTAAATATTTGTTCTGTTTTGATTTTTTTTTTCCTTCGTTAATCACACGAAACTCTAAAACTCAAAAACCCATTTTTATATGTAAGTAAATGAGTTTTACTAATTTAAGTCACTCAGATTATTGTTAAACAAATGTTTTAGAATACGTTGTTTAGGAAGTCGTAAATGTCACTTGCACGACATCCTAAATAAAGGTTTTTTAAAACATTTGATTTTTGGTTATCAAATGTTAGGAGAAATATATAGTTTCCAATAAAAATCCAACAATTTATATATGGCCAGGATTAAAACTTTTTCAATCGTTAACAAAAAATATTGGATACTAGATTTAGAATTTTTAGTTATTTTCTAGATTTTCATGGACCTTTGTCATTAGTTTCTTTTCTTGAATAAATTTCACATTAAAACAAAAAAAAGGATTAAGAATTGTTTCTACCAAAAAAAAAATATATAAAGACTATGCACGGCCATGGCAATGTTATTAATAGCCGATCAACATGGGTTGTTATTATTACAATGAAACAAGAAAACAAGAAAACTATATCTAAAGTAACTTAAGGATATGTTAGAAATTTTAGTAAATTAAAATTAGATTAATATATAGTGTCTATAAATGTTTATAAACTTATATCGGTTATGGTTATATATATGAACTCTTAATTAAATTAGAAAATGTGATGCCTCCAAAATATCCCAAGGTTTTATTGTAGTTATAACACCAAGTAAACGTGATACTAGTTAGGTTGAAGTAACATCAATGTTCTTGTAATCGATCAGAAGAAAAAATTTGCTTTTTCTTGTATTATGCTCACACAAGTTGGCTATATTAATTGAAGAGTTAGAAAGATAAATGTAGAAGTTGTATATATGCTCGACCCTATTTTGGAAACACGTTTTCATAAAGTTAAAACCACTGGTCGGGTCTAAACATAGCAACCCAATAATACATAGACCAAATAATTTTTCTTTTCTTAACACAAAAATAACTATAAAAAATGATTCCTTTTCCTATATTTTTGTGTAACATGGTTCATAAAATTAAACCTTTTTGGCACCAAACAAAAAATAAAAGATAATGTAATCGAGGTAAATGAGCTTTTCGTTTGTGAATTTTATTGAAAAGACAAATAAATATCAAAGTCACACACTCTTGCTAACATATATATATTTATGTACCAACACTGGTCGATGACCAAACTCGCTTTGCTTGGTTTAGTTCCCGGGTCTTGTCCAAAAAGCTAGCTTAGTTTCAACTTTCAAGCCAAGTCCTAATGAGAAATGAGATATTCAATATATCTTTACTTATACCTAGTACGAGTACAAGTATAGAAGACTTGTGAGAGAACTCTAACATCGAGCTCCCAAGTTATTGGACCTTTAATCCATCCATGATCTCCTTGTTTCGCCCGTGGACCGACCATTCTCGATGAAGCAGATTTTATACAAACTCTTGCGCTTGAGGGTTACTATATGGATCACATATATCATACGGTTTCTTTAGATTCTAGGGCTAGACAGGGCTGTCTTGTTCCTATGTATGATCACAACAGAGACACTTGTATGATATGGAGGACATGACACTAAATTATCTGGCTAACCAAAACATTTTCTAAGAAGCAAAAAAAGAAAACAATCTCTTTGTGAGTACCTTGAGAGAATCTTGGATTGCTACAGAGTTTAATAACTTATAAGCCAAGTAAAACAGTAACTTCTACTACACGCAACTAGAATTAGCATCAACATATTCTTTTGAAACTAATCAGTCATGAACGAACCTTCGAGGATCATGGCCAAGAGAAGCGCGTGGTTATGAAGAAGTGGGTAAGCGCGTGGTACGTGGAGAATCTCGCGCGTGATTTGTGACGGTAAAAAGGTAAGATGTCACAGTACAAAAAATCTGAATGATTGCTTCTTTCTTCTTTTTTGGGTTTTGGAAGCATCTCATTACTACACCCCCTATACTATTTCTAAATTACATATAGAACCCAATGTTTTAATTTGTTACAAAACCAACCCCTTACCTTTTTACTCAGAGATATTCCAAAAAGAAACGTCTTTTTCATAAAACTGAGGACCCTTTGTATCGTTCAATGAGTCTTTGAGCTGTCTCTAAACTCTCTATGGGCAAAAAAAACGATAATTGGGGACCATGTGTTCTGCTTCTCTCAGATGAAGACGAAAGCTTTGTAGTCGAAGAAGACAATGTCTTCTAACTGGTGGAACATGGTCCGTTTCTAAATCTTTCTCCTTTCCTCTTGAAAATTTCTGGGTACATGGCAAGTTTGCATCTTGGGACAGCTTCGTTGATCGATGAGGTCGTGTTCGGTTCCTCCTTGATTGGTTTTAGAAGTAAACGGTTTAGACGAGTTTCAGAGGTTAGGTTTACAAGAAAAGATGCCAATTTCTTATTTGAGTCTTTGAGTTTTAAGTATTGATTCTGTGGATGTTTGGTATTGTAGAGATGGAGGTTTCGTGTTCAACAGATGTCAGAGAAGGAGCTGAGGACTAAACATGAACTTGCTCGTTCTGAGAAAAGGTGATGACTTTGTTCTCTGTGTGTAATTGTGGTTAGTGACAAAGGTTTATGAACTTCATTAATTGCTTAGTTGAATTGGTGCTGTGGAGTTTAGAGTTAAGCCAGTTGTGATAAGAATTGTGTGGTTCTGGTGATTAAGTTCTTTATTTAAAGGTGGTTGCTTTGAAAATTGATGGTTTCAGCTTCATCAGCAATTGAACTGTTGTAGTTGCATGAGAACAATCAAAGTTACTTTGAAAGGCAAGAACTTTTGGGTTATTTTGGCAATGTTTCAATAGAATTTGTCTCTCTAATGTTGCAGAAGCGAGTCTTTGAGACGTATTCTGAAGCGATATGGAGTATCAGTTGAAAATCCTGAAGAGATTAAGACAATTAGTAGACTTGATGACATAAATTTTGAAGAGAAGCTTGACGCTGTTGTTCTTTCTTCTGTTATAGATGACTCTAAGATGGTATATCACAGAAGTTCTTGTATTTTTCTTGTCCTTAAAATGGTATTATCTGAATTAGGAGAGATCCTGACTTATATTAGTCTTTGGAAAATTGATGAGTACTGACAGAACACAACTGAGGAGTTACCTGATTTACGTCGGCAAGAGAAATACAGTGAGACTGTTAGCACTGCAGATGATCTTTCAGGACCTAATCACCAAAATCTGCCTCATGTAAGAGCATTTATCCGTATTGTCAATTTAAAGATTTGAGTTTGCTTTTAGATTCATGTTCTGAACCCTTTTAGTATATTCTGTTTTCTTACTGTGGTTTGGATCCATGTGTTTAGGCAATGTGTTGGTGGTGCTACAATAAACCCTTGCATTAGATTCTTTGTGACTCAACTTAGGATTGCATTCTCTTGGTGTGTTTTCCAACCTGTAACACTGTCTCTTCAGTTAAACACAGGTGTTTTGTTCACTTCTTTGATTCCTGTCCTTGGGTTCTGCATTGCATGCATAATTGGGACGCTACACACAGTAATCTCCAGAAAAAAATCAAAAGGACATCACCATAGCTCCAAAAGAACAAGGTGGAGAACCGCATTGATTGGTTGGAACGAGCCACTTGCTTCTGATGAAGATGATTTCTCGCCAGAACACAGAGTGAGTTACTTACAGAAGTTCCTACAGATTTTGTTTCAGTTGTTAAAGCAGCTAATTCCATGCAGGTCGCTTCAGCGAATGAGGAAGCTGCAGGTGAAATGAATGAAGCATATAGCAGAGTTGAGCTCGAGTACAAGAGATTTTTGTTGGAGTGTGGAGTGAGTGAATCTTAGATTCTGGTCTCTTGGAGGTTCCTACAAATAGTTCTTGAGAACCATGGCTGCTTGTGACGCTCTAAGAACTTTTTAGTTTGGTGGTTTAGACATACTGTGGGAGTCATACCAATGAATGCATTTACCAGATAAGACTTTGTAAATTGTGAATATACAGGGTTTAATGTGTATGATTTGGATACATCACTTTGTATGGAGCAAATTGGGAGCATTAAGTAAAAGCTTATAATGAAATGAATACAAAGTATTTGCTCTACGAAAGTAAAAAAAAATAAATGAAAAGAATTACAAACAGAGAACCAAAACATTAAGCAGCAAAGTTACTCAATGCAAAGGAGGCAAGAAAATCCATCCAATAGAAACAATTCTAGAAACTCTGCATTTTGGGGAGGGATCAGTTAAACCCGCCGTACATGTCAAAATTCTTGTCGTCAGGTGGTCTTGTGTTGTTGCCACCTTCAGGCACTCTAAAGCTGTCCATTGGAGGAGGACCTGCAGCGGCTGGTGCAGCTGGAGCCACCCAATGTGGAGTGGTCGGAACAGAGAAGTTAGACCCAGAAGCCTCTTGATGTAAAACAACAACATTAGGATTTGCTTGTGGTGAGTTTCCTGTGGTCCTTCGGTTTGAGGAATTTGCAGAGGCTAGAGACGTTGGATATGATTGTTGTTGCTGGTTCTTCATTGGTGATTTGGGCCGCAGCGATTCTATGTCAGGAGTAGTCACAACGAGATGCGGTGCGTCTGGAGGTGGGTTCCTCCCCCCTCCTCCTTGCCATACTTTACCCTCCTTGTCCGCAAAGTTCCTCACATAAGCCTAAAGCACACAATATCCAAAACAGGTCAAACAGATCTTACACATGCTATCAAAAAAGTTCCTTGCATAGTTCCAAAGCTCATGTAAACAGGAGATGGAGACCAATGTCTGCAGAGTGTATTAGATTTTACCTGTGATTCAAAGTTTGAGGAAGAAAGGCCTTTTCCAACAGTAAGCCAGCCAGCTCGAATATTGTGGTCTTCGCCAAAAAGCTCAAGCCTCCGGCGACCAAGTGCAAAATGCTCTATTATCCTATACATATCTTCTGGCTTCTGAGTTGAACCTACAGATTTGCAGCATTAAGAGACGTAATTAAGTAACACCTACGACCAATACAGCTACTACATTAATATTTAGATATCTTTCTCAATGAACGAGCTCACACTGTAGAGAATCCAAGACTAATACAGCAAACTAATCACGTATACCATATTCGAGGACCAAAGGAAATTTAGGGTTTTGGTTTCGAGAACCCAAAAGCTTCCCTCCCAACAATAGGCCCAAAACCGGTACCAAAACACTCAACACCTTAAATCACATGAAGCAACTATTCTATTTATACACATTTAACAGCTGATGTAGAACTCTTATCATGTTGACTTTAGAAGAAACAGAAAGCTGGAAGCAGAACAGAGAGAAAGAAGAAGATATGACAAGCAAAATAGATTTTACTAACCATATGGAGGCTCTTCAGCAATAATTACGTCAGTGTCGATGTTAGCGTGGATTATATGTCCATCAGTGCTACGCCGAACAGTACCCTTTATACCCATCAAGCAGTGCTCCTATACAAAGAGAAACCAATAAAATGAATAAAGCAAAGATATGCAACACAAGAATCAAACGAGGAGACAATAGCAGACCATACTGGACCTTGGAACGCTGAAACACAGTACGAGAATCATGTCGCAAAGTTGGTGCTGCATTACTTTTGTTGGTCTTCACCCAGCAAATATCTTCACACCTTCTGTAACCCCACTGTTACAGACAAATTAAAGAAATATAGATAAAGTGAATACTGTCAAGAAAAAAAAAATCCAAAACAATTAAGGAAATGAGAAATTGTTTAAATCATGTACCTTTTTTAGGCATTGGCGCCCTTGCTCAAGCCCAACACCATCGCCAACCCAAAGGAAAAGAAAGGAGGGCGTATCAGCTATTGCCTACAATACATGGAAATTTTTGCTTTTGTTACAAACCACAATAGCAAAGATGGCAACCAACCTTACCCCTAAAATCTATATACAAGTCAAAATACTATATTTTCAGTATCACTATTTCCTCTAGCTATTACTCAGATGACAAATGACATCCGTGCACAATTAGATCTAGTGCTAAGCACAGTGTAACATCAGTATAAAAAATGTATCCCAAGAGTTAAAGGGGGTAAAGAATAGTCACCTCAATCTTGAGATTGATAATGTCTTCAAATGTCCAGTACTCCATACTATCAGAAACACCAGGAGCTCTATGGACATATTCCTCCCACGGTGGGTCAACAAGAATAACATCAAACTTTGTTCCAAATAACTCGGGTGATAACTCAATTTCATGCAAGTCGCCTTTAAAATACATTGGTGCAGAAGCAGAGTTAGATACAATCTCATCCTTCTTCTGTATGAGCTCTCTCAGCTTGGGGTAGTCTTCCACATTGGTAAGCTCCAGCTCCCGGATGAAATTCTGGGGCCGCATTCCAGTATCCACAAAGTTCTGGGAATAGTCATTTTGCTCTCCCCTAGAAGGAGCTTTACTAGGAGGTCCACCACCTCGAGGAGGAACCCATCCCCCTGAATTCTTATCAGATGGCATTCCACGTCCCATTTGCCCAGAAACATTGAATCCAGACGCAGAGAAATTGGGAGGCCCTCCTCTGTCAGAACCTGGTGGATTAAAGAACATATTCGGGTTTGGAGTGCCAATTGAAGGAAATCTTGGACCTGATGGTCCAGGAGGAAGAGGCGAGAGAACAGGAGGAACAGGTAACAAATTACCATCAACTCCTCGGGCCCCAGGCCAGACAAGAGTTGGGGCAAATGGAGGCATGAAGACAGGGGCAACAGGAGCCCCTGGAATTGGCGACATACCAGGAGTCAGAGAATGAATGGGACTGGGTGGTGGCATTCCAAGGTTTGCAAATGGTGACCCCATGATAGGCATTGTAATGGCACCTTGTTGGTTCTCTCTGCCACCAGCAGGTCTTCCTTTCCCACCCCTTAAAGGTCTGTTCCCTCTCATGCCTTGTGGAGTCTGCAGACCTCTATTAGGGGTTTGAACAGAATGAGTGCGACCAGGGGTTGCACCTCTCTGGTTTCTTGCTTTAGCTCCTGAGTAATCAGAACTGGCTTCACCAGCTTCATCTCTCGAATCCTCCCCATAAGTTCCAAACCCAAAAGTCTCACTTCTCTGTCTACTACCTTCCTGGTTGTAAGCCCACTCTTCATCATTATTAACAGGCTTTTTGGGAGGCTGCTGACCTGATTCAGTCATACGAGCAAAACTGGGTCCTGATTCTCCTCTGCCATAATCAAGTGGCTTGGTTTGTATCTCAATTACATCATAATTCTCATTTGAAACACCACCACTTGACAAAGCTTTAACTGCCTCACCCCTGTTTCCATCTTTCCTCCCACCCAAACGACCATGAGACCTCTCGCCTTCACTCCTTTCACGTCCTTGTCTTGGGAATTCCCGTTCCCTGCCACGATCATAAAGTAAGTCCCCATCTTTCTGATCTTTATCACTACTAACAGAATGTCTTCTCTTCCAGTTATCCTTTGAACCTTCTTGATCCCTATCCCTATCAGACCAGCCATCATCCCTACCTCTGGATCTCTCATCTTTCCGACCATATTTCTCCTTGTCATAGTCCACATCCAACTGTTCAGATTCTTGATGACGCTTTCCACTTCTGTCTGGTGTTTTAGACCTGTTAGATCGACCCACTTCTCTCACAGTCTCAGAACCATCCTTACCACTCGTTTTCTTAAGAGGACTACCTCTATCATCATCTTTCACACCTCGACTACTCTTACTCTTCTCCTCTCTACTACTAGACTTCAAACTCCTATCAGACTTGGAATGACTCCTACCCTCACCATGTTCATTACTAACAGAACCTTTCTCTCCACCACTATCATGTCTAGAATCAGAAAGCTTACTACTTTTTAAATCACCATCATTATCCTCACCTTTCTTAACAGGAACAGCAGCTTCATCCCATCTCTTTCTCTTACTCGAATCAGAAGAAGACCCATGAGTTCGTTCTCTCCCATCTCTTTCTCTCTTATCAGAACCCTTGGAATCACGATCTTGATGCTCTGCATCAAGCAGAGACTTGTTATCTTCTTTAATTTTACTCCCACCACTTCGAGAACTCTCAAAGTCCGATGCTTTAAGACTCAATCTCCTCTTCTCACTTCTCTCCCCACCTTCTTGCTCTCCATCTTCATACCAAGTGCTCAGCTTCTCCAACGAACTCTCTTCTTGTTTCTTCTTCATTTGATTTCAGGGTGTGCTAACAAAAGCCCTAAACCCACGAAATTAGGGTTTTCACCAACACCACGATCAATTCCACATTCCACGCAACGGTTCCGTTTCCATAACTAAGGCTTCGTTACTTAAAACATCACCGATAAAGTTACGATTTTTCAAATCTAAATAGTTTCAAGGTTACAGATGAAAGTTTTGAGTTCAGATTTAAGAAGATCGGAATATTTTATTCGAGAAGATGAGTGAGTTTGAGAGAGAGAGAGCACGGCGAAGTGAGAGGAACACGAACGACACAACATCAAAAAGGATTGGGCCAAGCCCATTAATATTGTTCGATCCACTTAGTGTCTAAAAATTGTTGTTACGAAAAATATGATTTTTTTATCAAAGTGTTACAAAAAAAAAATACACAAAACCATAATTTTTAAGAAAACAAATACCTTAAAAAAGCTCAAACTTGAAATGTGAACGTTGAAATTTTCGATTTCTTAAAATGTTTTTTTTTAACAGATTTTTTGTGCTTTTGTCAAAAATGATTTTTAAAATTTGGTTGCTTTCGCATTAAACGGTTATTCTATGTTGACTATATTATTTGAAGTACAACGTAAAATCAAAAGAAGTAACATATGCACAAGGTTAGATTCTCTGTTATTTCAAAAAGTTCAAAAATCTTTTACATACAAGAAATATAATAATAATAAGAAGAAAATTTTCGTTTAAGAATTCGTAATTAAGTAATATAATATTTGTTTTATTTTATTTTGTAAATTTCAAACAAAATTACCAATACATATTTTAAAAAAAAAAAAGAATTAGAACAAGTTTTGAATCATCCATACCCATATCTTATTGCTTATTGCATACGTTAGTGAAAAGTAGTATTGAAATTCTAGCGATTTCAAGCGATCCATAAACAATATAAAACGATGTGTGACTGTTGTTAAACGTTAACAGTCACATATGGCGGCATACTACACAGCGGCACATGGTAAGATTTACTGGTGGCCAGCAATAACCAGCAACAGTTTCTGGCCATCTTCTCTTACAAATACCAACACAGTCTGCTTTAACACATTTTCCAGCTTTTTTAGGCAAAAGCCTATTACATGATTCTCCATTCGGATGACGTCCTGTTGCTGTTTTTTTTTTGTATATGAAACATTAAAAATATTAATCCTAGGCAGAGTGTAAGTAAATGTTTTGAAATAACAATTAGTTTTACAGAATAAATTTCTTGATTCCACAAAAAAAGAAAAAGAATAAATTTCTTGATTGTTTTTTTTGACAAACACAAAACAACTGTTACTAAGGCCATAAATGCTTGCAAGTTTTTTTATTGGTTTTTAAATTATAGTTTTTGGTTTTTTGGATTTTAGATTTTAGTTTATGGTTTTTAGTTTTTGTGTTAAAAATCTTTGTTATAAATGAAAAATAGAAAAAAAATTAAGTCTCGTTAAACAAATGAAAAACTCATAAATATGGATTTTAGATTTTCTTTACAAATTGACAAAAACCATTAAAATCTAGATTCCCAATAGTTTAGGAAAACCATATTTCTCATAATCTTGATTGGCTATAAAGTAGATTTAAAAAAGAAAACTAAAACCAAAATCAACTTTAAAATCTACAGCCACTCAAGACCTAAGAAGAATTAAATGAGGTGATTTTAAAACTATCATATAAATTTAATTTTTAAGTATACAACCTGGGAAATGTGTGTATATTTTTTTAAAATAAGTTATAGCACGATTATCTAGGTTTATTAAGTTTATATATATATATATAATAGATGATCTTTTAAGCGAATGCATACATATTCTCATTTATTTTTTGTTTATTTCTATATTAAAACATCATTTAATATCCATATAAACACAATTTAACCAATAAAAACCAATTTGTAGAATATAAATTGTTGAAATCGATAATTAATTTTGCATAGTGAGAAAACCATCTATTTTTTAAAAAGTAAGGCCAAAATATCATTTATTTTAAAACGGAGAGAGTATTATGGAATTCAAAAGTGAAAACATAATTATGACACAAAATATATTTACCACAGTTTAATTGATATCTTGAAGAAATAATATGGTAATCAAATTTATTACTTTAGAACGGCTATATATACTATATTAAATGATTTTAAATAAAATTACGTACCTATGTTAAGAACGATAAAGATTACTAGAACGATACATGTGAACATAAATAATTTCTTCATCTTAAATGATTGTGTTTTGAAAAGTTAATTAGTAGATAGAAAGAAAAAAATGTATATATATATAGAAGAACTGCATCTTAATCCTAAAATTAGATTTAGAGGGATGTGGTCTTAACACAATTTCAGGTTTTTTTGCTCAGCTCATATGTTATAACAATTAAAAGCCTTAAGACTCGTTCATCTTCTATATATAGAAAGCTTTCCTCACTTCTCTTTCTACCACACCTCAGTGTGCACAATCATCATTTAATTGGTTATACTTACTACAATATTATAGTACAAAAGTATATACCAAAAGGCTATTATTAACATTATACTGTATAGTGTTGTAAATAGAAGGATAAATAACTATCAAATAATATCATTCAATTTTTTATTAAGGAAAATGCTACTTTCTCTTAAGGGGGTGTACTAAATTTATAATTTTAGAAGATTTTAGAGTGATTTAAATGAATTTTCAGGATTTTTGGTTGATTTGTTAGAATATTTATTTTCTTAACAATTAAAATGACAGTAATTTTGTGACATTTCGGGATAAAATATGTGTTTTTTTTTCTAAAACAAAAAGGGAAAATTGACGCTTCTTAGTTCTTGGTAATTTCCTTACGTTTGGAAATGATGAATATCACACTTTTCAAACGTCGAATTATTTTTGCATGATGGGTTAATATACTACAACAAAGTTGTGGTAATGGTTTAGAGAGCAGCATAAGCACTACATTTCTGAAACACTCTTCTTATTACTAACTGATGTCATGTGTTTTCATTGGTTTTGTAGGCTCATTTCTCTTAGTTTTCTTCCATTTGGATTTACATTGTGGCATTCATAAGTGCATTTACATTGCATTTGTCTTGTTTAAGTTCTTAGAGTGGAGGTTCAAGAATTGGAGTGTATGGACCATTTGGAGGATGAAAAAGCAAATGGGGAGGAGTTTGTCAACATGAGCGTCTTTGGTCTATCACTTTCATCCACAAGCCAACCAGAGTGAAGCTCACATCCGCAAAATCAAGAGCATCTTTGGTTTTGAAAATGGGTTTGGCATAGTTATCATCAAAAGGTCGATGTTGGTGTGCAAATCTTGACAATTAAAGTATGGATTATCTAAGGCAAGTAATCGAAGATTCTCTTTATGGACATACCTAAACTTATGCTAAAGCATGACAATTACAAAAGTGGTCAAAGCCGAACTAACTAAGGTTCTAGACGAGCTAGTGGATCGCCGAACAAACTATTCAACAAGCTATATTTTAACAGTTATCTAGAATTTTCTTTGCTTTTATTGAGAATGTTCTTCTCTTTAATTTTACTGGATGTTTCATAAAAGAACGTGACAGTTCATCTGTTTAAAATGGTTAAAATGCCTTCATCATTCCCAAAATTTTGGCTCGACTCATGAGCTTAGGCCTTCAAAATTGATCTTAGACTGGGCTTGTTAAGGGAATAGAACCTATCCTTAAGAGTTGATTCTGGCTAGTCTCAATCATCGTTTAAATATTCATTCTAAAAGTTTAAACAATTTTGGTTTCCACCACAATACAATATAATATAATGGTTGCAAACGTTAGTAAAAAAGTAGTTTTGAGATCAGCGATTTCAAGCGATCTATAAACAATTTAAAATGATATGTCTGCTTGTTGTTAAACGCTAACAGTCATCCACGTTGGCGGCATAGTTCACAGCGGCAGTTGGTAAAATTTCCTGGTGGCCAGCACCGACCAACAACTGTTTTTGGCCATGTTTTCTTACAAATACCATCACAGTCTGCTTTAACACATTTTCCAGGTTTCTTAGGCAAAAGCCTATTACATCTTGTATCTATTCCATGCACACCTCCTGTTATTTATTTATTTTTTGTATATGAAACATCAAAAATACCAATAAAACAAAAGTTAGCATTTTTCTAAGCAGAGTGTAGGTAAATGTTTAGATATAACAATTAGTTTTACAAAAAAAAAAATTGATGTTTTTTTGAGAAACACAAAACAGTTGTTACTAAGAAGAATTAGATTGAGGTGATTTTAAATCAATCGTATAAATTTAGTTTTTAACTATACAACATAATTATGACACAAAATCTATTTACCATAGTTTAAAACGGCTATATATAATATTTTAAAATGATTCAAAATAAATTTACGTACCTAAGTTAAGAACGGTAAAGATAATTAGAACGATAAATGTGAACATAAATAATTTCTTCATCTTAAACGATAGAAATAAATAGATTGTGTTTTGAAAAGTAAATCACTGAAAAAAGTTTATACATATATATATAAGAACTGCATCTTCATCCTAAAATTAGATTTAGAGGGATGTGGTCTTACACAATTTTAGGTTTTTTTTGCTCATCTCATATGTTAAAACAGTTAAAAGCCTTAAGACTAGTTCATTTTGTAAATATAAAGGGTTAGCTAGCTTTCTTTCTACCACACCTCATTATGCACAATCAGCTTTTAATTGGTTTTACTTACTAAAAAAGTTATTATACAGAAGTATATAAAAAGGCTATTATAAACATTATATGGTGTTGTAGATACAAGGATGAATATATCAACTAGAATCTATACATATATATACATGCCTATATTATTAAATCTAAAGTACCCATTAATGAATAACCAAAGTTTTTAATCTAAAGTACCCTATACATATATATACATGCTTCAATTTTGGATATTTAATTGGGCATGGATAATAATTCGGAAGATTACAATTCGGCTTTGTAAATCGCATATAAAAGTGGTTGAGGCCGAACTAACTAAAGATCTAGACGAGTTAGTAGATCGCCGGATGAGCTATTCACCACAACACTATGTACAATATAACGGTTGCCATCATAGGTAATTATAAAGTTAAAACTTTGTTCTCATCAACAACGCACACAACATACAAATTAACATACATATTTGAAATTTAATATCAGAACCAATAGAGCTACAAGACTCAACAAATTTTTTCTTATGTTATTACAATCGTAATATAAGTTTTATTATGGAAAAAAAAAAAACTAAGGATGTACGTCGGAGGCACCGCATAGGTAACATATGCATGTGTTAGGGTTTCTTGTTGGATAGCAAGTACCATGTCTTGTTTTTGGCCATTTCTTCTTACACATACGATAACAGTCTTCTTTAACACATTTTCCTGGTTTTTAGGCAAATACCAAGCACATGTAGTTAGCTCGTCTCCCTGCACAAATCCTGTTATTTGAACATATGAAACATTTAAAATCTCAGTTTTCATGACAAAATTCAAAATAGTTCGCGTTTTCGCGTGTAAGTAAATGTTTTTAAATAACAAATATATTTACCAAAACACACTTTGATTGTTGTGACAAAACCACAACAAATATTGTTACATATCTTGTATTCATATATAAATATCAAAATACCAAATGAAATATAACTGCATTCATATACAATTTCTGGACGCATAAGCCAAAAACGGAAACGAACATTATCTATATATTGCGTCTAGGTACTGTATCTGGATAACGCATCATGTTTACCAAACAAACAGGGTCTAAGAAGTTATTTTAAACTATCATCAAAATTTAATATTTAACCATAAAACCTGAAAAACGCATATAATAGATTTTAAAAATTTGTAATTTTCAAGTAGCGTTTGGGACAAAACCATATAACATGCTCTGGTTTCGGGCCTGAAGTGATGTTGAGATTCAGCCGAGAACCTCTTAGTTATTAAAAATAAAAAATTAAGCTAATGAAAAAGAGGGCTATCTTAGTTATCTCAGTTACGAATTTTGTTAATGGAAAGACGGTTAAACCTAATATTATGAAATTCAAAGATGAAAAATATAATTATGACACAGAATTTATATACCATAATTGAATATCTTGAAGAACTAATATGATGTTCAAATAGATCACCTTTTAGAACGGCTATATGTAATTTATTAAAATGGTTCTAAATAAATTTGCATACCTATCACAAGAACGTTGAAGATAATTAGAACAGTAAACGTGAAAAGAAATAGTTTCTTCATCTTAAATGTTAGAAATAAATATATTCTGTTTTTGTTTTTTTTGTCAAGAAATATATTATGTTCTTAAAAGTAAATTAAAAAACCAAAAGAAAAGAAAAAAGTGTACATAAATATTAGAATTGTATGTAACCCATATTCTATTTTAAGCTATACACCTACCTTAAATTCAGATTTAGAAGACTATTTGTGATCTTACACAATTTGATGTATTTTTTGTTCATCTCATATGTTAAAATAGTTAAAGCCTTAAGACTCGTTCATCTCCCATATATAGAGTCTTTGCATAAAAGATGAATATCTCATAGTTAATTTGCTTATCTTTAGATATTCAAAGAAAAATATGGTGGAAAATTCAGTGAGACACTATTTTAAAAAATATGAAATATCTCTCATATGAGAGAAACAAGTTTCTTGATCACTAAAACTTAAAAGCATAAGATTCTTGATATGTGATGACATTTGTGTTTTCCAAAGTCTTTAAAAAAAAATCATTTAAGTTTACATAACATTTCTAAATAAAATCATATCAAAACTATGAATGAATGAATATGTGGTATTGAATTATAAGAACCATTATAATGGCGATAGACACAACGTATGTGTTATTGTTCATAGAAGTTTGCTTTAGACAATATCAAAACCGGCGACTGATCTGCCGGACAAAACGGTGTACCGATGCGTTCCCGATAGCTAGGGATAGTAAAATGCCTAAGCCTTCCTTGTTGCTCCTTCATGTACCCTCTACACAAGAAGGCCATGGAGAACTCGTCCTCTACTGGCCTATTAACGTCGTGCACGAAAACATCAGTCTCGCTGCCGTCATAACGGTTGCGAGCCAACAAACCCGCGGTGTAGATAGCGCTCATCCTCCCTGGAGCTTCCTCGTGGTAACCAGTAGGAGCATCCACCATTATCACATCCCATTGCGTCTCGTACACGTCAGCTGGGAAACCCTTCAGGGACAAAGCACATTTTGAATCTCTTGGGTCAGACACGGCTTTGCAACTCTTTGTTCTCTCTAGCTCCATGAGTTTGTTTGAGTCTTTAACTTTTGTGTCGTATACGACGTGGTATGATTCCAAGTTTGGGAATTTCTTGGTCACTGTCTCGATCCAAGCTTTATCTTCCTCGAGGAACACTAGCAATGTAAGAAGGAAACTTTATAAAGGAACCAGAGATTTGATTAAACTTTGAAGAGATGTTGTAATGAGAGAAGCTTACAAGTGCGTCCACCATGATTAAGAGATGCCCACATTAAGCTGTCGTGTCCTAAGCCAAAGACGAGGAAGTTACAAGGAGCTTTCTTGTCCAAGACTCTCTTTGAGACTGAGATTTCATCAAAAGTTTGTTGTGGTGTGATCTCTGTGGTGACGTAATGAACCAATGCATCGGATAGAGAAACAGGCAATTTGGTGCATTGTTGTGGTGTTGATGGGCATTTAGGTTTCTGGTGTCGTATGGTTGAGTTTGAAGAGGAAGAAATGGTTTCTCTTTTCAAGAAGAGAATGAACAAGACCAAGACTGAGCAACAAATGAATATGAGCTTTGAGCTGATGAATGCTTGTGGTTTATTCCTCATGTTTTAATGTATGGAGAGAGAAATGTGTTCACAATGGTGAAACTGAGGATGAGCTATGTGGTTGAATATGATGTAACCTTAAAAGAGAGAATGATTGGGGAAGTTGAGGATGACATGACGGCAACTAAGGTTGCTGTTGAACCAGAAGTTGGTGGTGAGGATCTGTTGTATGTTATTATAATTTGATTGGAAAGATGTGAAACGTAGTGGGGAAGGCTTTTGTTATCAAACAGATGCTTGAAAAACAAGACTTTGATGCCAAACACACAAAACATGACAGGTGTGTTTAGTCTTGATATACAATACTTTACTCTATTATATACATCAAAATGTTTCAAGTTGCTTAAAATAAGAAAAGGTACTCTTTGTAACTATGCATTCCTGATCCTGCATTGTCATATGTAATAAGTTAAAAGTCTAATTTAGAAAACTTCCATAGATTTACTATTTCAGATCTAGCTTTCTATCTAATCCACGAACATACCACTAATTCTATTGACTTAAGATACCTACTGTCGTAATATTCGAAAGTTCGGATTTTGACTATGTACCTTGGGAATAATGGTGTATAGGTCAGACTAGGCACTATATGTGCACTATGCAGATGCTGCTGAAGAGTAAGTCTGGAAGAGGTAAGCCAGAATCTTTTGGTGATCACCTAATTGGACACCAGTGTTTGGATCAACCAAGAATGGAACCTGTAAATTGTATTGAGCAACAACAGTGACATCCGTTTCTTATAAGTGATCTGTAAGAGTGGAGACGTTGGTATAGACAGAGAGTGGAGAAAAATAGACCTTATTGGACCCTGAAGCATTTAGAAGTGATTTCATCCGTGTTGATCCTTCTCCAATGTTGTGTAATACATAGGGGAGCTCCAGTTCACATAGTGCTTCACGCACCAACCGTGAATACTGGGAAGGAAAAAGAGGAATCAAAACCCTTGGTCTTTGCATACGAGAGAGGAAAAGAGAAAAGCATAGTACCGGGTTATTTTCGTAAGAGAAGAGCTCGAGCATTTTAGGTGGCAGATCTGTTGAAGCCTTGTCCCACAATGACATGCCTCTACCTGCTCGGAGAAGTGTTGGCATCCATCCAGTGAACAAGGTGCTGGAAAGTTCTAATAAAGTCAGTGATACAATTATAACTTGTTGACAAAAAAAAAAAAAAAAACTTTTAGTTACAGGAAAGAGCAACTAGGCTACATGAATACTCCAGTTCAATCACGCTAGGATAAGAGCTAGAGACTATAGTACACAACCCAAATAGTTTTGGCCTAAGTATAGCAGATTCTCAAGATGCTCACCTTTCCAGAAGTCCTGTGGAAGGATCTCTTCCATTTCCATATTGTTTAAATAGGTACTTTACGATGTCACCTGATTTATAAAAGAGATACGAACCAATGTAAGGATATCCAAAAAACACAACAGTAGGCTATTAATGTTGGAACTTATGACTCACCACTCTCATACATTAAAGTTTCAGTATTCGGGTCGACGAGGAACGGAAACCTGCAAATTTTCACGACAAGACCATTAGAAGGAAAAAAAAACTGCTATGGAATGATGAAAACGAAACCAATTGACAGAACAAGAATGTAAAATTACATCTCTTTCCCGCCAGATCTTCTAACCAGTTCTCGGTGTCTTACAGATCCTTTAGGACAAGGATAAACCTGAACCAACAAAATATCAGGATAAATTTTGGTTTATTGCTTAATTAGCTATCTCTCGGAAAAAGATGTTTCAGTTCTTACTTCTACAGAAAGGTCTAGCTCAGTCATGGCTTCCCGCACCCTCCGGCAAAAGGGACATGCCTCTATCATCCAAAAAAAACAATGAAACTCTCACAATGTAAAATTGGCTTTCCACTAATGCACTTTGTTAGAGTGACAACAAGAACATACCAAATTCAAAAAGCTGCAATCGCAAAGGAGGATTAGAAGAAACATCTGAGATATCTATACTCCCAGTTGATACTCGAGATCCCCATGGAAGTCTTGCAACAGATGCTAATGAAGAAGTTGCAACCTGTATTCATGCCAACCATAAGAAAAGAACACAAAATGCAGAGCTAATCGTCACATAACTAAATCCTTTATCTTGTAAAAAGTCAATAAAACAATAATCTAAGGCCCCTGTAAATAAGTTCAGAAAACTCAATCGTCACTCACAACTTTTGCAAATGTAAGGAACCACGAAATGGTCTTACAATGACTGACATCAATGTAACTTTGATATCCAAACAGGCTTTAACAGAACCAGCAAACTGAAACCTAAACACTTTCACAGCACCAAACTTAATCAGGCTCATGTGAGATATAATCCAGTGGTCTTCTCCAAGTTACCTAATCGACTTGTTTTGATATACATTTGGCTGTAGAGCCTTGTTTCGAAAGACTACGCTTAAAAAACAGAAGTGTTGCATTGCAAAACATGAACATAATTCACATATATACTAACCTCCAGAGCATCATTCCGCTGTTGAGAAGGATCACCTCCCTGTAAACAACAGCTGAGTAAAATTAGACAAAAAAACATCAAGAACCTATCACTCTCGATACGCAGTTTTGAAACATTGACACAAACACACAAATAAGAACACAACAACATCAAAAAGTTTCAAAAAAAAACAAGAGCCAAGCAAAATCTCAAAATTTCGAGAAGTAAGAAGAGACTCACAGAGAAAACTTTAAGCAACGGACATAGAAAAGACAAGAAGCTTGATGACTTGCTGCTCGTATCAGACGATTTCGGTGATACTTCATCCGATTTTGCCTCTGACTTGCTCGATTTCACATAAAGTCTCCCCCTTTGGCAAACCCATGTCCCGTTTCCTGAGATTCTCTTCGAGAATTGATGAGAATGAAACGTGGATGATGGAAACGAAGCAATCGGGTGACAAAGAGTGCTATTAACCACCGTAATTGGCATTGTTCCAATCAAAAACTGGATTTTGCAGAGACCCTTTATTCGATACTGAAGAAAGGTGAACAATCGATTCACAGAGTCACCAAAAAGTGCGAATTTTTGCCGCTTAGCTTTGAGTCTTTGACTGGTAACAACACTGTCGACGACGACGACGACGAGGACTCTTCGGAAAAATGGTACCATGGATTGAAATTTACATATTTGCCCTCAGATATTTCTAAAAGTCTCCTGAACATAAAGGGCAAACAGGTAAATCTCTTCCATCCCTTCTCTATCACAGTCACAGAGCACATTGGTTTATTTCACATCAGTGTTTGGAAATCAAACAACGCGACCCGAGAAATCGAGTTTGTAGTCATCTCAGGCGCAAATATTACTCTTGTAGGTTGTCTTGTTCGATGGTCAAAGCTCCATAGAAGAAGAGTGACAAAAGAATGCATCTTTATTGGTTAAAACACCATTAATGGGTTGTATCTTGTATGTGTAAGAGTTGTTGCTTTTGGTTGATCACTTAGCAATTGAGGAATAAAGCAAGAAGATTGATCAAAATTGTATATAGTGGCTCTTAAAAATTGAGCCTTTATTGAATTAGTGTGCATGTGAGTCATGAGAAACTGATTCTTAAAGGTCTGTTTTTGATAAGTTGTAGTACTAAGGTGTTATAATGATGTTCTATGATCTATGTTTAGGCAATGTGTGTTAGTATTAGGCCATATGTATAGCTTATCTTAGTTGGCTTGTTTGTATGTGACAATGATGCACCATCTCTGTGTATTTTGGAGTTAATGACGGTAAAAAGCTTCTATCTACATATATACTTGCATAACTAAACACGAGAGCTAAAATATGCACACTTGTTTGCATCCACAAACCACAAGTAATGTGTGTGAGACAGAGAAAACATGAATTGCCATGTACAAGGACCACACTACATAGTTAAAGATCATACTACCACAAGCATAGCTGTGGCATTGGCTTGCTTAAATTTTTGTAAGAGTATTGTCTATTGAAGCGCTGAATCGAATAGCAGAGCCGATTTATCATGGTCGATCTTTGTTCTTCCAGTTCAGGTAATGTTCTTTCTTGTTTTGGTGTTAGCAAAGTTTAATCCATATGTCTTCTTCTTCTTCTACTTTGCAAATGTTCTGTTATTTTTCTTTGTTGCAGATTTCTCAAGTCGTGATTTCCTTACAGCTTCTTGGATTTGCCTCTCATGGTCTTTCAGAATGTCCTCAATGTTTCCTCCGGGAGGCATCAATGGACCCGAACAGTGCATTCTATTCTTCTTGCGTACATATGTCTGAAACAGCATGAGGAAACATCTTAGGATCCATAATCGTAAAGAGAACGCTATATAGCTAGTATATAAAAGCAACCAAGTTCCAAGTGTTTTATTACCGTTGTGGGTTCTACGGCTGCATCATCTTTATGTGAAGGAGACAAGTATCTCCCATTCATGGGCACGTTGCTAGATCTGGTAGCCTTCAGCTCAACTACATTGTGCCTAGAGCTCTCGTTTTTACTCCATGTTGCTGCTATGCTTGGATGAATCATTGAATTGGTATGAGAAAAGCCTTTCTCTCTATCACCTCTTCCCATCTCTCCCCTCAAGCCGGTTCTACTGTCTTCCTGAGGATTGAACCTACGAGCGGTTATTGTATCTTTTGGCTTCCCTGAAGCAACGAACTCTGGTGTTGTAGTGGTACTCTTGAAGTCTCTCGAGCCTCGTCTCACAGATTCAGGTCCACGACCCTTCACAGTTTCAGCCTTTTTCCTGAATTTATATAGAGAGTGTGTTTAGGAGTTCACATGAATCATGTTGTGGCTCTCTAGTGAAAGAATACGTCTATAAGGAACCTTTCTAACATACCTTCTTGCTTCTTCATCACGGACCTTTGCATCAAGTTCCTTGCTTGGAGGATACTTGGGCAAACTTGAAACATCACAAGGGAGTGGTTCCATTGTGAAGAACTAGATAGAAAAAAACAAACAAAGAATAAACTGAGTTTGGATTGAGGAGGCAAATGAAGAGCTGCTAGATGAAGGAAATACAAAGCTACCTTGCTACTTAGCGTCGAAGAAGCTGTGCCCCGCTTCTCTGGTTCTAATGATAGAAGCTTGTCAACAAGAGCTAGAGCAGAAGATGGCAAATTCTTGAAAGTCTCTAGAAGGACACGCTTATAAGGTTGTTGTGGCTTGAAACTTGTCGCAAGTGGTAGCTTTGTCTTTTGCCAGTAATCATTGCATGGTGAACCACACAACTTGAAGATCTTATGCATTTGCTCCACCTAAGAGACATTGTCAAAGATACATTGCTTGAATCAATAAATTATTTTCGAAGAAGTGATTGTTTGATGAATGTACAGGTAAGTTATACCTCTGTTCTTCCTGGCATGATTGGTTTCCCTAAAAACAGTTCTGTAAGAATGCAACCAACACTCCACAGATCTATCCCGGGTCCATATTCTGTTGCTCCCAGTAGAAGTTCAGGGGCCCTGTACCACAAGGTTACTACACGGCTCGTTAAGGGTTGATCTTGCTCTGGATGATAGATATTTGCAAGACCAAAATCTCCAATCTTGAGGACTCCATCATTGTTTACCAAGAGATTTGAACCCTTAATGTCGCGGTGGAGGATTCCACGGCTATGGCAGTGTTCAAGCCCGCTAAGAAGTTGTTTCATGTAACATTTGATCTGCAAGAAGCAACAAGAAATAAAGATTTATCTCCATATAGTCCATGATTCTTTAAAACATTTTTCGCCATAATCAAATCCTTGAACGTACCTGAGATTCAGTGAATTTTACACCGGGTCTAAGAGCGAGACCCGAAAGGTCATGCTCCATGTACTCAAACACAAGGTACAAGCTACCAGAGAGTTTTGAAGTCACAAGGCACTCAAGCTTCATAACATTTGGATGGTCGAGTTTGCGCAAGATGTGGATTTCTCTGGCCATGAATCTCACACTTTCTGGATCCATATTAACGAACCTGACCTTCTTCATGGCTACCATTTTACCAGTCACAAGGTCCCGAGCTCTGTACACACTGCTGTAAGTCCCTTGTCCAATCTGCAAAACACAGTGTTCACATTATGACCAATCCAAGGAGAGTTTATACAGAAACATACATATCAATCAATAAACTGTAATAATATGGAAACAGAGAGAGTAAAGGAACTAACTTTGTCCAGCTTCTCAAAAGACTCTGCACCTCGTGGAACCCAACCTTTGATAGCTTCACCTGCAACAGAGGTTAACCAAGAAGGCCATCCAGCTGCAATAAGCTCTGCCTCAGGGCTCTGTGGAACACTTGTAGAGATATTATTACACGGTTGAAAAATATTAAATCCTCCTCCTCCTGTCCCAATATCTGCAGTTGAACATCTCCTGTGACACCTCGTTGGTCTCTCAACAATTACTGTTTTACCATCACTATCATCTACTGGAACAATCAACCCGCTTGCTCTAGCGGACGGTTTATGCGCCAACCCTTCGGTTTTGCGTCCACGGGAGCTCTCATCCGCGGATTTAAGTGAAAACTCATCTTTCTTGGAAGTTACAGGTGCAATCAACTGAACTGAGGACGTTGTTTTGTTCCAATTCTCTTTTGGTTTCTCATATTGGTCATTAACTTCTTCTTCTGCAGTTCCTTTAGAACAAATGCATCCCATAATACTTCAGGCTGGTTCGTCGCCTATCCGCATCAAGAAACAAATATATATATAATCCTGAATGATCCCCAAGCTTCAAAAAAACCTAGGAATCTCAGGTTTAGGAGAGCTATGAAACACACAGAAGATGATGATCAAGATTCAACACACCCAGAGAGATCTTCAAATATTATGTACTCAGAGATCTTTTGATCTTTAAATGATCCCAAATGAATAGAAGGATCTTATAAAACCCCTTGTAAATTTCAGATAAGAAGAGAGACTTGTGAATCAAGAAACAAAGATAGATTGATGATGAAGGAACGCTACAAAAGAAACCCTCAACTTTTTTGGTTTTTTCTCTTTTTCTTGATTCCGTTATTTCCACTGCAAGACGTTGTTAATTTGGTTTCTTGCAGCAAAAACTGTTCGTCGATAACGGAAGAAACGGAGAGAGAGAGAGAGAGAGAGAGAGAGAGGAGATAACGAACAAAGAGTGTTTGTTAATTCTGATTTGGAAATTTTTAGGAATGATGATGAGGAGAGAGATGGATTTGGTTTTTATGTCGCCGGAAATTATGGTGATGCCCTGGACAAAGACAACTCACAATATCTCTTTTTTTCTTGATTTTGTTTCTATTTTTGATCATCAGTGTGTTTTGTTAGGAAACAGACTAACGAATTTTGCATGAAGAAGACAAAGTGAAGGTTCTGATCCAACGGTAAAAAAGAAATGAAGTTCTTTCGATCGGTTCTTTGGGTTAGTTCGGGTTTTTCGGTTTTCGGGTATGAAAATTTGGTAATTATATCAAACCGACTAATTTTTTGGTTCGAATCAGTATAGATACTTGAAATTTGAACCGCATATATATACCCGAAGAGGTTTACTTTTTAACAGGTTCGGTTTCTATGTGGCCGATTGGTAACACACTTTAAAAGCTTTAAAAATATTTAAAGCATTTAAACCAATTAATTTACCATTCGTTTTTGCTTTTTTTTTTTTTAAGCATTGAAAGTTACTTTTTTTTTTCTTCTTTGTTTTTCCATTTTTCACAAAGCCTAAAAAACCAGGCTTTAAATCTAATCAATTAAAAAAGATTTAATTTTCATTTTCTATTACATTTAAAATCTTTTCACAAGTTTATAAATATATTTTTTATATTTTATTTTTATAAATTAATTATTCTTATTTTTTTCTTGTTTTTTTAAGATCCATTTCAATAATACTTTGTTATTTATATATTCATTTCTAATATAATTTATATTTATTATAAATATAAAATAATAATAATAAAATAACATGCACAACTTTAAAAGTTGTTCATTACCAATCAATTTTAACAGTAAAAATTTCTACAACCAAATTTTCCAATCAATTTTAACAGTAAAAATTTCTACAACCAAATTTTCTGCAGCTAAAAATTTAAAGTTAAAATCTCTATAGCCACAAGTACCAGTAATTTTTTCCGATCATTTGAAATACATATGCCGGCGGAAAACATTATTTTTCGGGAGACATTGGTCCAAAAGTACCAAAATTACAAGATTTTTAACCGAGAAATACCCGTATAAACCAAATAAACATGGTCAAAAAATTACTTGCATGCGAACCAAACCAAGAACTAAGAATAGTGTCCGAAACCAAAAATTATATAGTATCCGAAACCAAACCGAATCTCAAATTTTGGTTTGGTTTGGTTCGCTGTTCCAGTTGTTTGTGTTGTTGTTACGACAATGACCCACGTAGGATGTTTCTGTCGGAGATCGTGGGAGTCCCACTTGTTCTATTTCTTTCATCGATGTTGAGAAAGAAGAACATTATCCCAAAGAACTCTTCTAAGTTCAAGTCTCCCACAAAGTATTTAGCATATAACAAAACTCCGCATTGACCATGTACAACGTCGACTAGATAATTAGAAAAATAATGCATGTTGCATAAGGATTAGAGACTGCATAAAGACATTTGATTCTTTTGTTTTTTAATGTTAGGATATAGAGTTATATATTGTTTTTTTTAAAGCTCACATGATGATCTCTCTTAGTAACAAGGGATCATGTATCTATGAAATCAAACACCTTAAACTTTTGCCTTGAAGGAAAAAAAAATAAAATATATATATTAACATAGAGCAAACTTTTACCAATTCATTTCAATAGTTTTGAATCGAAACTTATATATTTACTAGATTTTACCTATTTTTGTAAATAATATATAAAACTTCTCGATAAATAAGTATCGTCATATCGTATACGTGGTTAATATTAGAGTCCACAATAATGAGAAATCCAAGCGCAATGTGATGTTATGTAACTAGGGTTTTCTAGTAAGATAGATTACTATATAAAGTGTGTAATGAACATCATTGTCTTCAACCTTGAGAGTTGTCAAAAAAGCAACTCTCCTTCTTCACTATTTTTATGATTGAATCAAAGTATTACTAATCTTGGTAACAATCTAAAGTTCTTTCCTTTTATCTTTTAGTTTTTGCATTTGAATAAAGCTTTTCATGAGCTATCTAATATCTAAGTTTAATCAATCTTAATAAGCTCAGCTCAATTGAGCATAAATCATCTTGCTTTGGATTTACTCACAGTTAAATAATTCACAAATGTAAAGCCTGCTTAATGCATCGTATACTTTTGGATCCTAAAAAGCTCATGCCTTATTTTGTATACATTTAAGGGGCACGGCCGCACGGCCTTGGGGGAGTCTCTCGTTTGCTATATCTACTAAGATATATTTAAAGAGAACTATATAAGCTATGATCTATCTGATCAAGTCCACGTCCAACACACGTCTCCATTTCCTCTGATGGAAGCCCATCAGTCCACAAGATCAACCTTTTAGTGTGAACCGACGACAAACCAGAGTAAAACCAAATCAAAGAGCCATAATTACAAACTCTAATCACCATTGGTCTTATAACAAGTGAGGTTCAAATGGAGCTGCGTAGACGTACGAACCATTATCAAGAAAGAACCAATATATATTCGAATCTTTATTTCAAACCGAGCTGTGTGTGTAGTCGTGTAGACGTTCCCACGAACTTATGAAACCAGCATACAAAACATCCAAACCGGATTCAACCGGAACTAGAGCTTCACGGTTATGTCTTATCCATATGTACAAAATCTAAAAACAATGAAACTCGAACAAGCACGTGGCTCTATACCTCAATCTGCATGCAGCCATGTTGTTCACCATCTATCACTATACGTCAAAATCCGCCCCACTAATTTATAATTTCTTTTTCCCTTTCTCATAAAACAAAAGTAAAAAAGAACATTTTCATTCATTTGCTTCCTCTTTAGATCTCTCTTCTTCGTTTTTGATAGCCTCATCCAAAACCAAAACATCTCTTTGTTTTTTCCGAAGTAAAGAGGAAAAAAAGAAAAAGAAAATGGTGGATCTATTGAACTCGGTGATGAACTTGGTGGCACCACCAGCTACTATGGTGGTGATGGCCTTTGCATGGCCATTACTGTCTTTCATTAGCTTCTCGGAACGGGTCTACAACTCTTACTTCGCCACTGAAAACATGGAAGATAAAGTCGTCGTCATCACCGGAGCTTCCTCCGCTATTGGTGAGGTACGTGCGATCTTGATCTTGTTCTTGCTCTCAAATATTGAAACAAGTTTGGTTTCCTTAACTAGTCAATGTGTTATGAGTTTCTTGATTTGCATGGATGCTGATGATCTTGTTAATGTGATGGAACGCAGCAAATAGCGTATGAATATGCAAAGAGAGGAGCTAATTTGGTGTTGGTGGCGAGGAGAGAGCAGAGACTAAGAGTTGTAAGCAATAAGGCAAAGCAGATTGGAGCCAACCATGTTATAATCATCGCTGCTGATGTTATCAAAGAAGATGATTGCCGCCGTTTTATCACCCAAGCCGTCAACTACTACGGCCGCGGTACACTACTTTACTTTCTCGCCATTTCCTTATAAAATGCTAGTGATAGGTTAACTTGTAGGTCAAGCAATGATTCTGTGGTTTTAATGAATTCGACATACTAGTGGATCACCTAGTGAATACAGCGAGTCTTGGACACACGTTTTACTTTGAGGAAGTGAGTGACACGACTGTGTTTCCGCATTTGATGGTACGTGTATCTTTGGGTTTGTGTTGTGCATTGATCTCATTTCAATGGTATAGATATTAAAAGATTGAGATTCTTGAGCAGGACATTAACTTCTGGGGGAATGTTTATCCGACGTATGTAGCGTTGCCATACCTTCAACAGACGAATGGCCGGATAGTCGTGAATGCCTCGGTTGAGAACTGGTTGCCTCTACCACGGATGAGTCTTTATTCAGTTAGTACCTATAATATAAAAGTTTACTTTTACTTCTATCTCGTAAGAGAGAGATTACATAATGTTACTTATCATTGTGTAGGCTGCAAAAGCAGCACTAGTCAACTTCTATGAGACACTAAGATTCGAGCTAAATGGAGATGTTGGTATAACTATTGCGACTCACGGATGGATCGGGAGTGAGATGACTAGAGGAAAGTTCATGCTAGAAGAAGGTGCTGAGATGCAATGGAAGGAAGAAAGAGAAGTAAAACTTATTTAACCACACATGTGACTAAATGAACTTATAAGACGCAAAGACTTACTTACACGATCTGCAGGTACCTGCAAACGGTGGGCCGCTTGAGGAATTTGCAAAGATGATTGTGGCAGGAGCTTGTAGGGGAGACGCCTATGTAAAATTCCCAAACTGGTACGACGTGTTTCTTCTCTATAGAGTCTTCACGCCAAATGTGCTGAGATGGACTTTCAAGTTGTTACTGTCTACTGAGGGTTCACGTAGAAGCTCCCTTGTTGGGGTAGGGGCAGGTATGCCTGCGGATGAATCCTCTTCACAAATGAAACTTATGCTTGAAGGAGGTCCACCTCGGTTTCCCGCAAGCCCACCTAGGTATACTGCAAGCCCGCCTCACTATACCGGAAGCCCACCTCGGTATCCTGCAAGTCCTCCTCGGTTTGCGCAGTTTAACATCCAAGAGTTGTAATAAAAACTGGATTGAGAAACAAGAGGTCCGGTCCGTTTGGTGAGTAGAGTGTAGAGTGAACTTTAAGCTTTAGAACATTTTCCAACTAAGTGAATGACCGAGAAAAGCAATGTAAAAAGGACAAAGAGTCAAGAATAATGCCAGATGATACAGCTATATGATATTACTTCTTATGTCAACCAAAATATTACACGGACACAATGTTGATGTATATGGTATTGTATCTGTCAAATGTGATTTAGACGTAACTTCACAATATTATACAGATAAAAAAAAAAGCAGAACCAAGACCGTTCCGCACCTCTAAGTTCTGAGCACTTGGAAAGAAGATGACAAGATCCTAAAGAGACCATCTGGGTTATCTGTGTGAACCTAAAAAAAATACAACACAGTACCAGTTTAAGGTTTCGATGATAGAATAACAAGGAGGAAACAAAGATGTAGCAATGTAAAAGCAGAGGTATAGATAGCTTAATTTACCCAATGACCGGCATCTTCCAGGACATGCATTTCTACTCCACCTCCTTCTTCAGAGGCGAGCTCTTCAGCGGCATGGATTCGTTGAAGGTCTTTGAGGGCCCAACGGTGCAAGCTTCTTTCTGCTTTCAGAAAATTCACATGTACTCCTCTTGGAAGATTTTCAACAAAGTTCCTTTTATTTGTAGAAGCAACAATGCCAAGAAGTTTGAGTTCAGTTAGGTAAGATATAATTATATCATAGGAGTGTGCTCCACCAAAAACACAGGGAGTTGACAGAAAAAGATTACCATAGATTTGTGTCTTCGTAGGACTGATAAAGTTGGGAGATCCCATCCAGGTCAAATGTCCACGAGAAGCTGGAGCACGATGGTCCAGTAGGTCTAAGATTAGTAACAACCCACTGCACAAGATACATCAAGATTGTTGTAATTCGGCAAGTATCAACGGAACCAACCAATGGTCTGAAAGTTAGTTAACAACTGATAGATAATTATACCTGTGCAACATCATTGGAAAACCCTTCTTTGATAAGAGCGTTTAAAACCTCACGCTTTGACGATAACTAAAACCAAATACCAAAGATGTTCATAAGCAATATTTTCTACCCTTCTTTTTCATCTGGCTTCTAAGACCCTGTAGCTGGTTCAAACTGTAAAGGAAAGACAATCACTTTTTTTCCTTGAGTCATTTCGTTACCCACATGTTCTATTTAGTTGATATAATTTTCATAGTTTAGGACTATTAGTTCTCTCAGCCGGAAACAAGAATTTAAACTATTCACATAATAAAGTTCCTTGATATCGCAAAACTGAACTTGAAAATTGACACAACAAATTTGTCGTAAAAAAAACTGGCGAGGGAACTATTTATAATCTTCAATGAAAAAGAAAAGAGCATTCTAAAGGTTTCTATGATGAAATAGGACAAAAAATCAGTAGACCTCATTACTTACCACTTTTGGCAATTTACGTAGAAATGATATAAGCTCTCGTGGATGATCTTCTCCATCTCCTCCTGCACGAACTTTTCCAGGAGTAGCATCCAGTACCCAAGCCTAAAATGGATACAAATTAGGGAGATTAAATAAATCCTACCAATGGTCATCGGATATAGATATCGTAAAAACACTTACTCGGACTGGTCGTGGAAGAGGCTTAGCTGCTTGCTCCACCATGCTTAAAACAACTACATGATCATAGAAAAGACACATCAGCAATGTTATCACATTAGAGTAAATAATTACATTAGAGTAAATAATCTAGATGAAGCAATTTCATAAAAACATTAAGTTACCTTTCCCCCCAAAGCTATGACCAACAAGGACCCGAGGAGTTAACCTCAACTGACCAACCTAAAAATGACAGAACAGAGAAAGATAAATGTCAGAGACGTTCTCTTTCATGAATTTAAATGAAAAATGGACCTGAGAAAGAAACTTACAAGTTTTAAGACATCAGAAGCAGTTGTAGCAACAGAGTGTGGACCTCTCTTCTTGAGCGAAGCTGAATCTCCATGGCAACGGAGATCTACCAAGAGAAACTGTGAAGATTGAATCAAGAGAAGCAGATTAGTTATTTCGTAAGCCAATAAGTATATATGTGCACAGTTCAGTGCATTTGATGGTGAATTAGATACCTGCCAAGTTGGGAACTCATGAGCCAATCTTCGGGCAAAAGTGCCTAGAGTAGCAGGACAAAGGTTTAGTTAGCTAGAAACGTTTGCACACCATACAACTAAACCACAAAGTTTGAACAAACGAGAACTAGGCCACTAAACAAGATTGATGATCTCTTTGCTTGCCACTAACAAGCACGTGAAGTGATTCAGAAATGACTTCACTGATTTCATAATTCTTTAATTACAGCCAAACTTGAAACAATTTCACAAGGAATCTGGCAATACTAACCCCAATTTTTCCCGCTCCCTAGAATTCCATGTACGAGAACAGCAGTAGGTGTATCTGGGACAGACTTGTCATCCTTCCATCGCCATTTCACCTGCCAGTGTACAATTATATAAGTCCACAATCAATCTGAAACTCAAAGAATCTTTCAGCCTTATGTTAGCTTCTCTTAGCTCAGAGCCTGACATTGTCAAGTTCAATACTTTTTCCTTGCAAAACAAGATCATACTCTCCAGTAAAGAACTACACAACAAATTAGCTCTCAGATAACTTACAAGTGCCCCTTGAACAAGATCATACGCCTACAAAAACAATAGCACACAAATAAACAATCATCAGAGTCCACGGATTCAAAAAATCTCCAAAAAAATCCGATTTTTAACTAATGAAAGCACATACCAAGATCCGAGGAGGCTCAGCAACATCTTTGCTTATTGATTGTCTCTCATCAACTAATGCCATACGTACACATGTTCCTCTACCTTTACGAGTTCCATTTACCAATTCCAAACGATGCATAGAGAAGCTATCACTCTTCTAGTAAAAAACAGAGTCAAAGTTAGAGACTTTAAACAGCTTAATACCATCGAGAGAAGAAGGATCTAAGAAAAAACCTGAGAATTTGACCCAATTCTGATAAACCTAGGAGGATTAGGAAATGTCTTTGATTGAAACCTAAACCCACCACATCCGCGGCTAGAGCTCGCCGTGGAACAAGAGACCGCCGACATTACGAAAGATTCGAAATCGGAAAACGAACCCAGGAAACAGAGACAAGGCGGAGAGATTGGTGAAGAAGTTAAAAGAGGCGGAGAAATCGAAGACAATGTGCTTCTTCGATTCTTTCTCCTCCTCTGTTTTTTTTTTTCTTTTCTTGGTCTCTCCGTCGCCTTTGTTTTTTTCCTCCGCCGTATGTTTGTTTTCTGGAAAAGAAAAAAAAAATCTCCAGGTTGGAGACAGAGATGAAATGACAGATTTACCCTTTTTGTCGGATTGTTCACAGACGTGAATTGATGACCACTTGGGGTTGGTCGGTGCAGCCTTCTCCACCTAACTAAACACCTCACATCTCTTAAACGCGTTCCTTGTAAACGTTTTAAACGTTATTCCCTTTTATTCAAAAAGAGAAGTACATTATAAATTAGGAAAAATGTCATTAAATACATGAACCGAGTCATTTTGGCCAATTAAAATATCAACTTTCAAGTATGTTATTTAAATTATACATAGATATTGACTTACCATTTAAAATATGAAACAAAGTTGACCAAGCCAAAAACAATATATCGTAAGTCCGATAACGGAACAATTAGTTAGGTGATATCTACGCGGTAACTCAACGCTTAGCGCTTAGTCGGGGCCTAGGCTATTTCTAAGCGGTTTAGACATTTATAACATAAAACATTATATATATAATATTATAGATATAAATTATGTAAAATTATATGTTATAGAAGTCAAAATAATAAATTATAAACCAATACGAGAAAAAAAAACATTTCTTTAATTTCTGTCAATAACATATGTACACTTATAATTATATATATATGGTCCATATAATATGGAAGTAAAACTCAAAATTATAAATATATTTAGATAACAATTATAAAAATATAATCTATATAATTTTATTTGATTAAAGTGTCATCATTTTGCTCTTCTCCTTCGCTTTCCCAAACTTGTCCACCTTCTTCTTGAAGTTCTTCCTCCCAAAACTGGACTAGATTCTTAGTTTTATAATCTACACAAAGCCTCCTTATAACACTAGGTTTCAACACTTCCTCATTAGTTATGCGTTCAGGGATAATGTGAGAATCCGCATATTGTATTTCGTATGGTCTCCCCATTCATTCTAAAAAGTATATTTCTTTCTCACAGTTTCCCATTCCCACTTATCTTTATACTTTTATGTGGATTTTACAAAGAAGACACCAAGTGTGCAATCTGGAATGTCGTCTCCATGGGAAAGTGGCAACTCTAATTGTTGATTAAAGAGACATCCCCAATCATTTGGCTTAAGCTCACTTTGCTTGGAGAATTGGAGAATTTTATGTACATATGTGAATAGGTTATATAAATAAGTTGGGGAAGATGATTAACTTATATAAATAAATTTGAGAAGATGATTAGGTTATGTAAATAAGTTGGAGGAGAAGATGATATGTTATGTAAATAGAATTGTATAAAACATGTTACCTATTTGAATTTATCAATTACCTTCGTCCTCACATGCTGACCATTGTAGGTTGTATGCATCTTTGGCTATTTTTATAATCATTTCAGCTTGTAAGCATCTTTCGATCGTAGTATCTATAATCTAAATCCATCATAGTAATAATTGACCATTTCAGTTTCTATAATCCGCTAATCACAATAGTATCTTAACATCTATAATCTAATATCTCTGATATGAACTATATTATGTATCAAATATATAAATCACATGTAATTCACATGTTATTTTGTTAAACTCATAATTATATATTAGAGTTAGCGAGTAATCAATAATATTTTTACGAATGCAATCCGTTACAGATTGGTCATTCAAAACATACATCCGTTGCAAACATGTATGATTCACCATAATTATTTCCATTTATTTAACACAAATTCATGCACTAATAAAACTCGTTATTTATTTTGGATAATATTCAATACAAACTTATTATAAAAATTAGTTACGAAGATAGCAAAATTATAATATAAAAATGATATATTTGTAAAGAAAACAAATCTTAAAATACATTTGTATCACGTAGTAAATTAAAACATATTAACAATAGCCTAATAACTTTTCCCCGCGCTGTAACGCGAATCCGATTCTAGTAATTTTTGTATTTTAATAACGCGTATTAAATGTTGGGCCGGCTAATGGGCTTTTAATATATGTTTACATAACTAACCCTTGTGCAAAAGGCTCATGCATTAGCAAGCTTGATATGCACAACTTACATCAATCATGACGTAGGGGCATTCTTGAAAAAAAAATGACTTTGTGGCGTCTTTCAATCCACCATTTATCCATTTTATTCTCTGGATTCTTTGAATATAGCCTGTCGGTCAGTTGGAAAGTCTCTAGCACAAATTCAAATGTAGTTTTCTTAGTTTTAATGGTGTAGTCTTTATAATGTTTTAGGTGTAATAATAACAATTCAAATGCAGTTTTCTTGAAATGATAGATTCTATATTGATTAGAAAGAAAATATGTTTTTAAAAACACTAAAAAGTTTATTTGATAAAAAAAAAGTTTATGAACATGTTTATAGTGGAGTTAGAGGGTTAAATGTTGTAACGCCCGTGTTCTGAAAATTAATAGGAGACTTGAATGTGTATAAGAATTAGGGTGGAGTCGGTTTAATTCCGGTTGATTTCCTAAACTGGTCGATTTGTTTAATTGAATCAAAGGAGATTTAATTAAAGTCGGTTTAGGTAAATTCTGGTTTAATCAGAATTAAACCAAAAACCCTAGTTTTATAAAGAACGCTTCTTCTCTCTTTTGTTTTGTGGCTGTTGTTTCTGAGAGTTGAGTTGAGAAAAGGAGAAGGAGAAGTTCACTTGTGAGAAAGAGAGTGTTAGCTTTGCTTTGGTGTTTAAAGCAAGAGAAGCAGTTTCGTCACGTCTTGGTAGAATAGAGTTCCGACGTATCAAATCTTATCGAAAGTTTGGTGAGACGCGTTTTCTCTGTTGCGAACTGGGATCAGCGGAGTTTGTAAGTGCGATCGTGGTTTCATCGTTTCTCATTTGTGGGGAGCTTCGTGACGTCTAGATCTTGCTTTTCACCGTAGGGATTAAGAAGTTAACGGTTGGTTTATGTTTTAGGGCTTTGTTTCTGCGGCTGTAGTTTTTCTGGTGTTTCTGTCCTTTTGGTTCTTAGAGATTTTTGTTTGTGTGGTTTGTTGTAGGGCGTTGTTTGGCTGTTGCAGTCGCGAGGAGAGTTTTTCCAGGTTGTTTTTGTAGTTCAAATCACCTTGTTAAGGTGAGTGCGTGACCATGAGCTTATCTAAGCGATTGGGATTGAGTGACTTGTTGTGTGATGATTTGTAGGTGAACTGGATGTGTTATTGGATGTTTAGCTTGCTGGATGGTTTGTTTTTGTTATATATGTGGGTGTTATCTCATTGCTTGTGTGTATAGCTCGTAGATGGGAGGATCGCCCTCACTAAGTATTTATGAAATACTTATGCATCTCTTTCTTTGATGCAGGTAAAAGCAAAGTGTGATCCGTGGAATCATGGCGAGGAGAGGAAGATGATCTAGGCACTCATTGGTGTTTTAGATTATTGTTGGATTTGTTAGGGTGTTAGAATGGAATTTAGAAACATGTTAGGATGATCATGTTTTGGAATAATGTTTGGTTGAACTTGTTGGTTTAATGGAATTGTTTTATTGGATTTTTGGTTAAGTCTTCCGCTGGTTAATATTGTTGGTTACTTTAATGAGATTGCTTGGTTTAATTGATTTAAATTATTATGGCCGGTTTAGTTGGTTCGAGTTAATTGGGTTAATCCGGTTTGCATGTTTAAAAGAAAAAAAAATGGGATGGGTTCTTTCAAATGTGGTGATATACAATCACATTCATCTTATACGATCGAGATAAAAAAAAAAGTTGAACATATTACATTATTTAATGGTAGCGCAACAATCTATAACCATTCATATAATTATTCGAAATGACACTTTTGAAAATGGGTAAGCAAAAATGAGATAGAAATTTTTTTTTACTAGTTTTTATTGTTGTACTGTTTTAATTTCTGTAATATTTATATGTAACTTCATTAAAGTTGAAGTGCCAATAGCTTATTAAATATACTTTTTACTTACAAAAACATATTTTTGGATTGATGATCTCTATTAAAAAAAAACAATTGACCATCTTTAAAATTACATTTATTTTTTATTTTAAAATTTTGAGGATAAAAGTTTTACACATATGCAATAGATATTTTTTATTTATTAAATTTCTTATTTTCATAAAAATATAATCTTAGTTAAATATATATAATATAAGACTAAACCACTCTAAGACCATGTTTAATAGTGACACTCATTAAAGTGTCTAAAACAATTTATTATGTCTTACATGAATTTAATTTTTTATACATCCACAAAACATGTCTTATTTTAGACACAAATCTTAATTATTAGACCAACGTTTTCATTAAATTGAATTATTATATTCTAAGACCAACCTTTTAAGACACCCTTAAATCTCCTTTGTACATGAAGTCTCTAATAATGGATCAGTTTAATTACCTTATGAGCCCAACAACAATAAGCCCACTTTAATCAAAACAAAGTTTTTGAAATAAAAATAAAAGCGTATAAGGGTGTTCAAAAAAAGAAAATAATAATAAAAAAGGAATAAAATCTTAACACATATGCAATAGATATTTTTTATTTATTAAATTTCCGATTTACATAAAAATATATCAGAAAAAAATTCTTATGTTAATTTTAGTTAAATATAAACTAGATTCGGACCCGCACATACGTGCGAGATTAATTTAAAAAATAAAGTTTGTTATTAAATTTTGAAATAAATTACGTATGTACGGAGTATGTTTGCAAACGTAATTTTTTGGAATGTTATTAACATTTATATTCTAAACCTATACCAGTTCAGCATTTGATTTGTTTTTAAATCAGTTTTTTAAAAAATGATACGATTTGTTTTTGGTAAAGACAATTGTACATTAAAAAAATAGTAAAAGAAATATGGTTTTTCTATTTCGGGACAGAAACCATGTCAAACATATGAGAAAATAGGTCAAAGGTTTAGAATTACACGTAAATGTGGGGTTGTATTTGTAGATATGTTTATTCGCATCTACCCCTGGATGGCCTTAATATATTTGTCAATCGGGTCAAATACGTCTTCTATGCATGCTCCACACTAAAAATATTTTTAATCCAATACAAATTTAACTATTATGACCCTCAAAATGAAAATTCATGTAATCCACATTAGTAAATAGTATGTCCACATATGTTCTTTTTGAATTCGTTGTAGCTAAAAGTTTTGCCCCATATTCTATCAGAAATAATTTAAATGTTATTTTTTATGTTTCAAATTACTTGTACCCGTTCTTTCACGTTCGAATATTTAAAATAAAATTAGAAAGTAAATACTGGGTAATGTCTGTAGATTTTTATTTTGTATATCATTTATAGTTCTAATTCATAACAGTTTGATATTTTTTTTGGATTTAGACTCTAGTTAGATAGTTCAGGATTATATTTTTAATTATTTGAATTTTTGTTATTTATTTTTTTAATTTTGTTAAAAGAAGTTATAGAAATTAAATCTATAATATGAATTGAGAAGCACAAATAGGATATTGTCTACAAAGTTTATGATTTAAAAATTTAAAAGACTGAAAATAATGAAAATTTTACTACGATTATCATTATATGGACTATTTTAATAGTGTTCTTTAATCGCGTTTGTAATTTGTTTTCCCTATATTTACGTATTTTTTTGAATTGGAAATGTATATATTTTAGGTAATAATTATTATTATTGTGTGCACATTTAGTAAATAAACATGGTTAATGGATTTATATTTAGACAATCCAAATTATGTTTAGTATTTAAAATCATATCTTTTAAGATTCAGATTCTGAATTTTTGTATTTCTAAATCTTCAAAATATCTCAATTATAATTATTATTTTATTGATTAAGTTGTTATATAGTATGTGATAATTAATGGAGATTCTATTTTTTTATAGATTTCTTTATTTTGATTAGTTTTTAAAAAATTGAGAAGATCAAAAGAGAAGATTTTGACAATTTAAGGATCCGAGTTTTTTTATACAAATATTGGGTATATTTTGTTTAAGGGTGTTTGGTTACATATTTGGGATTACATAAAATGTAATTAGTTTTAAAGACTATACATTTTTTGAAAATTTGATGATATAATTGATTATGTTGTATATTTTTCACATTTTATGATATGTACAATTTGATTAGTCGTTTAGTTTTAGAAATTAACCCCGCACGTACGTGCACATACGCGTTCCTTGTAAACGTTTTAAATGTTATGCCCTTTTATTCAAAAAGAGAAATACATTATAAAAAACAGCAGGTATGTAATTATTCAAGAAAGCACTAGGCGACGCGGTAACTCAATGCCTAGCGCCTAGAACATTTAATTGGGGCTTAGACGATTTCTAAGCGGCTTAGGCATTTACAACATAAAACATTATTTATATATGATATCATAGATACAAAAAAATTATGTAAAACTATATGTTATAGAAGTAAAAATAATAAATTATAAACCAATATGAGGAAAAAAAAACATTTCTTTAATTTCTATCAATAACATATGTACATTTATAATTATATATATATGGAAGTAAAACTCAAAATTATAAATATGTTTAGATAAAAATTATAAAAATAGAATCTATTTAATTTTAGGCGATTTAGGCGGTCGTCTAGGCGTTGGTTGAGCGCTTAGCGCCTAGGCGGAGCCTTGGCGACCACGTGGACCGCTTTTTAGAACATTGATTCAAATATATATGATTACAAAATATATGTTTTTAAGAAGGGACTAATAATAATGATTAAGGAAAAAAATGTCAAATATTAATTTATTTAATGTAATTCAATTATAACATGAAAATAAACATATAAACAGAGGTTATGGGATTTCTTCATGGCCTCCAAATGGTTTGGAGCAGAGGTTTGCGTTATGTTTGGTTTGAAAGCGACAACTTGGAACTTAAAAATTCTGAGTAATAAAAAGGGTGATCATATGCTGCTAGGTACTATTTTTTTATGAGATTCGACATTTGATGTCCAAATTACTAGATTGCTCATTGGATCATGTTTGTCGAGAGAAGAACGTCTTCATGATTGATAAACGATCTTCTTATGCTAACTCCATGACTAAAATGTTTCTTTTGTTTGATACATTGCCTTTTATGGCTTTCACATAGGTTGTAATACTCTTTCATTAATATAAGTAAGATGTTCAAAAAGAAAAAATTGATATCTAATTTTTCATATTAGACTTTTTATTAATCACTATACTTCACTTTTCATCTTTGTATGATTTTAGTAAAAAATAACTCATCCAATCATTCATATTATAATAAAAATATTAAAAAATTCCGCATATGCCATGATTTGAATTTTTAAAAACGAATATTATTTTTTATTTTATAGTTGTAACTAGTCAAAAAATCATATTTAAGTAATATATATTTCTAGTAAAATCAATAATATATTCATCAAATTTATTTATTAAGTAATGGGTCAAGATTTGAATATTTATATTTGCTCTCATTTTTTTGCTGAAATATATAACATTATATACTACAATAAACTACATAATTTTTTTATTTGGAAAAATGTAAAATAGTTTAACTTGATATTTTTTGAAAAAAATAGAGAATTTTTGAAAAATGCACCTTTTGGTCTACCCCTTTTTGAAAACACCCCTCTTTTCTATCCATTTTCAAAAATACCCCTTTTCAAATATGAAAAATTATAAACTTTTATGTGGTAATAAGGTACATCAAGATGATCATTACTACTGGGAAACTAAATCAAAATATTTATAATGTTTTAAAAGGTTCTAAACGGCAATTATAAGGTTTTTATAAGGTTTTTAAATGATTTTTAAAAGGTATTTATACGGTATTTATGAAATTAGGGGGAATTTCAAAAATACCACTTTTCATATACCTCTTTTTAAAAATACCCCCTTTTCAAACTTTATCAAAAAAGCCACTAAAAATGTTGAAATTTATCCAAATATGTGTGTAAGCTTATAAATATATACACAAATTACTTTTATATGTGTATAAAACTTTATATACCTTTCATAAATAGCATAAAAATAAATTATAAAAACCTTATAAAAACCGTATTAACCGTTTTAAAAATCTTTTAAAAACCTTATAAAACTTATAAAAACGATTTAAAACTATTTAAAACATTTTAAAATATTTGTATTGAATCTCCCAGTAGTAGTTATTATATAGAAATACCTTATAAACTATATAAAACTTTCTAATTTTTATATTTAAAAAGGGGTATTTTTGAAAATGGATAGAAAAATGGGGTATTTTTAGAAAGGGGTACACCAAAAGGGATATTTCTCAAAAATTCTCATGAAATTATATATGAAAATTTACTCACATATAAAGATAATTTGTGACTTTAAATATTAGCTTACACATAGTTTTTTGATAAATTTCAAAATTTATAGTGATTTTTGTGATAAAATTAGAAAAAGGGTATTTTAAAAAAGTGATATTAGAAAAGTGGTATTTTTAAAATTCCCCCAAAAAAATATCATAAATAATTTATATCAAATAATTAAAATTTATAAATACTCTAATTTGATCTTTTCAGACATATATATTTAAAATATATATTGCAGGCGACGAGTTAACTGTTATTACCCCCTCTGTTTCATAAAGATTGATGTTTTGGGTTTTTTTTTGTTTCACCAAGATTGATGTTTGCAACTTTTAATTAATTAATATTAGTATTTGTAAACTTCAAGAAGAAATAATCATTGACAAAGTTTGAATTTATAAATTGTTAGTGGTCTATATTTAAATAATTTTTTGGATGAGAGAAAATAAAATTTTTTAAAATAGTAATTATTGTTTCTTATTTTTGTAAAAACTCTTATTCAACAATCTTTTAGAAACAGAAGGAGTATGTGATAAAATTATTTATGATTCTTATAACATACGACAAAAATAATAAAAAAAATATAATTAAAACCACAAGACATAAATTAATATAGCATGTCAAAGCTTTATTTCAAAATAAAAAATAGAGAAAATAAAATAAAACTCGTGGCTTGCATAGTAATAACAAATTAACAAAATATATTTTTATAACAATATATAAATATCATCTATATTTTTCCATAACCTTTCGTAAACTTCTTTTTTAGTTTTCATTTTTGAAAACAATAAAATATCCTCTACACTACACTACAATCATGCTTTTTTGTTGTAATGTATCATATTTGTTTTTTGAAAAAATAGATAATACGGTTACAAAACCCATATCACTTCATTAGTCGGAACAGAAGTTTTAAAAACCAACTGTCCGTTTGCAAAACAACCTTTAGGGGATAAATTGGTGTTTTTTTTGGTAAGAAACGGGGAGGAATCCTCCCACTATTATTATTAATAAAGAAAAGTATTACACACAAACATTTCTAGGATGCGCAGGTCCGTTAAGATCATCCTGCATAATTTGATCAACCAGCGTAGGAGTCGTATCTAAAGCGTGAAAACCCAAAGGCAAAGGGAATGCATAGTTTGCTAATCCGTCCGCTAGACAATTAGCTTCTCTATACACATGTGAAATCCGGACTATCCAGTCTCTCGAGATAAAGCCATGGCACAGACGCACCAGGAAAGACAGTGGATGTAGATCACTATTCCCTGTCCTCAAATACTCAACTACCAAAGCTGAATCAACCTCCAATTCCAGCCTCGTAATCTGACGTTCCCAAGCAATGAACAAACCACAGTAAACTCCCCACAGCTCTGCTAACACTGCTGAACATCGCCCCACATTCGAAGCAAACCCACCAGACCATTCACCAAACTCATTCTGAATCACTCCCCCCCCCCCCCCGGCCGCTACCAAACTCGAATTACCCCTCGACACACCATCCGTATTTAGCTTATACCAACCATCTGCCGGAAGTGACCATTTTACCATCCGCTCCACCCTTCCCGGTCTAGCTGAGTTTTGTGTGACTTTCAATCTTGCACCCAATATCTCTTTAGCCGTATATCCCCAAGCTATTCTATCCCGAGCTTCTGTGACAATATTCAACACCACAGTAGCTAACTGAAGTCTATGATCTACGGAAATATATGAGGCAATATGAGACCAGTCCCACCCCATTCCATCTCTCCACACTATTAAAACAAAAATACCAAATATATGTACAATCAAAGATGTGATGTTGATGGTTTCATTTGTTTTGTATTCAACACGTTGAATTATTCAACATCCTATCTAACATCTCTATTGTATGAGTTCAACTATTTAATATTTTTTTTCCAACACTTCCACTGTAACTATATTTGTTTTCATGTTATATATTAATAAAAATTAAACTACTGTAAAATCTCTCACGTACAAAATCTAGATATAGTAATAGCGAAATTATCGTCATCTCTTTCCTGAATACATATTGTTTGGACAAGATTTTGTTTTCTTTCCCACTTTTCTTGACTTTTACTACAAGTTACATTTAACAATTTTTCAATATGACATAAATCGTGTTTCTTTCATGTGTACACATCATATTTTTTTTATGTAATAAGAAACTAAAACATCATTAAAATCAAGTTCCAATCAAAACATTTCGATAAATACAACTCATCATATTACATCCAGTAATAATGCTCATTTGTCCCACGTCATTTTTTTCTAAAAGCATATCACATAATCTTAGATTTCAAACTTAAAAAATATACTTTACATATATGCATAAATTACAAATATTTGTAGGCACCAATATTCACTTGCTCGGTAAAATATTTTATTTTTTCAAAAGTTTATATTTATTTTAAAATTTATAATTTAAATACTATTAATTAGTTAATAGTTACATTTGCTATAATATAGATGTTGTGTGGAAAATATTGCAATAAGGCTCAAATTTGGAAGATTCAACCTCAACCCAAAACATCTAATTGTTTTGCTACAAGACTTTGTTTCTAATTATATAGAGATTACAACTTTCATCAACAATTTCACCAAACTAATCGAGAAAATAATATCATAATATGTACATGTTTGAATACAAAGATGGTTGTATGTACTAATGAACTTTTTAGTGTTTATTTTTTTTATCAAACAAACTTTTTAGTGTTTTAAAAAACATATTTTCTTTCTAATCAATATAGAATCTATCAGTTCAAGAAAACTGCATTTGAATTCAAGTACATTAACAAAGATAAGTATCAGTTATGGTTTAGAAGTTGTCAAAAAGTTTAAATGTTGTACTTGTTGATATTTTAGCAGGGGTTGTTTGATATTTTAGATCAGTGCAGCAACTATCATTTTGTTATATGTTTCGTCATTCTTTCAAGTAATGTCCAGATTATGAAAGAAGAGGAAGAATATGATACTTTTTGTTCGGACACCTTCATGAGCTCTATAAGAGTTTCCCATGTAAAACTTTTTGTTTAATCACTTAGTGAACTAACATTATATAACTATCTGTAGGAACCGGTTTATAATGGCGATCATGGTATTGTTCATGGTCCTCGGGGTTCTCTGTACATCCGCGGCCTTCTTATTCGCTGTGATGTTGGTTCAACACGAGGATGATATTATTTTGTGTTTACTATTAATTTACGTGGGATTTTGGGTGGTATTTCCGGTTTCAGTTCTCCTAATCCAGCTAGATATCACCGACTTACGAATCTTCTAGGTTTTGGTCTTGGTGGAAAACATAGCAAGAGGGTTAAAAATGTGAAAAGTAAAAACGTAAAATGGTAAAAAAAAAGTGTCAATAAATAGGAAGTAGCATTACTCCACATCCCATAGCTCTAAGACTATTTATTTTTATAAAAAAATATTTTCAAATAACATTAAACGTGTTATTTTCTTGTTTTACAGGATTATGACCGTTGCTTTTGTTTTAAGTGTGCTTTCTTTTAAGTCCTTTAAAACTTTGTTGTTTTGCAAGTCTAGTCCTTTTATTATGTAATGATTTTGATCCTAGAAGGTCTCCAGCTGTCGGACTCCTATATAAGTCTATTCTCAGCTCTATAACTCTTAAAGTTTAGTGAAATAAAATGAGTGTTTTCTTAGGTTTATTTATGAGATAGAAGCAACCACCCTCTTCTTTTTCTTGTGTGTGATTCCTTGAAGATTGAGTGTTCTGACTTATCATAGATCTTTTCACAGATCTTTGTTGGCGTCTTTCAGTCCACCATTTATCCATCTCATTCTCTGGATTCTTCAAATAGAACCCGTCGGCCAGTTGAAAAGTCTCCACCACGAATTCAAATGTAGCTTTCTTAGTTTTAATGGTCTAGTCTTTATAATGTTTTAGGTGTAATCATAAGAATTCAAATGCAGTTTTCTTGAAATGATAGATTCTATAATATTGATTAGAAAGAAAATATGTTTTTTAAAACATTAAAAAGTTTCTTTGATAAAAAAGAGTTTATGAACATGTTTATAGTGGAGTTAGAGGTTAAACGTGGTGATATACAATCACATTCATCTTATTCGATCGAGATGAAAAACAGTTGAACATATTACCTTAGAGGCATCCTAAAATTATTTAATCGTAGCGCAACAATCTATAACCATTCATATAAAAATGGGTAAGCAAAATGAGATAGAAAATTTTTGTTTAACTAGTTTTTATTGTTGTAGTGTTTTAATTTCTGTAATATTTATATGTAACTTCATTAAAGTTGAAGTGCCAATAGCTTATTTAAATATACTTTTTACTTACAAAAACATATTTTTGGATTGATGATCTCTATTAAAAGAAAAATAATTGACCATCTTTAAAATTACTTTTATTTTTATTTTAAAATTTTAAAGATAAAAGTTTTACACATATGCAATAGATATTTTTGATTTATTAAATTTCCTATTTTCATAAAAATATATCAGAACAAAAATTTCTTCTCTTAATCTTAGTTAAATATAAATAATAATAAGACTAAACCACTCTAGTAATGGATCAGTATAATTACCTTCTGAGCCCAACAACAATAAGCCCACTTACCTAAAAAATATATATTAAAAAACGAATAAAATAGTCAACCGACTTAAAATCAAACCACTACAAAGACGCCACGTGTACTCAGAAAAAAACGTATGGCCTGTGTCTCTCTCACGCCACCACCTCTTTATTCTCTCTTCTTCCTCCTCGATCCTTCCCTTTTAACAATTCCACTTTTTCTCGAAGAAGAAACAAAAAAAAGCTCAGAAGAAGCCGTCAAAAGCCACCGTTGAGATCTTTTTTTTTTCCCTAATTGCCTCTCTAGAAAATGGCGTCGTTCGATGAAGCACCTCCCGGAAACCCTAAAGCCGGTGAAAAGATCTTCAGAACCAAGTGCGCTCAGTGTCACACCGTCGAGAAAGGCGCTGGTCACAAACAAGGTTCGTTCTCTCTTAGATCTGAGAAAATTCTCTGTATTATCCATCATCTTCATCATCGTTTGATACGCTTTGTTCTGAATCTGGATCTACGACATCGATTTGAATCTTTGTATTCTCGTATGGATCGATCTAGATGTATTTGTTCTTTCGTTTTGTGTTTTGGATTCGTATGTGTGTTTGATTGATTTGGGATTTGTGTGTATGGACACAGGACCGAATTTGAATGGATTGTTCGGAAGGCAATCTGGAACAACTCCAGGGTACTCGTACTCTGCTGCTAACAAAAGCATGGCTGTGAATTGGGAGGAGAAGACTCTTTACGATTACTTGTTGAATCCCAAGAAGGTATTGCTCTTTTTATTCCTTAAATTGATTTCAATCGTGGAGTTAGGCTATATTGGTTCTTGATTTGATTGTTCATAAGCGTACAATGAAAGTATTGTTAAGTTAACCTAGAAACCCAAGTGTGCTTGTTGTTTTTGGTTTGTTAATAATCTACATAGTTGTGCACATCCTTGATGGATTTCAATCGTAGAGTCCGGTTGATGAGGTTCTTTGATGGCTCCTAAGCTACTTTTGTGTGGATTTATTCTCTTTTAGGTTTTGGAGACTGTTTGTTGCAAAATACTATTAGGAGTCGTTGTACCATTTTAGTTGTTAAGTTGATTCACAGGACACAGTTTTGTTTGTTCTCTTTATATTTGGTAGATTTTGACTTGTTTCTTTCAAAAGTGTGCAACATAGAGCTGTGGTGTGTGAAACATCTCAATTATGTTTCTTTTGTTTTCTATTTGATCTTCAAGAAAATTAAGATATAAGCATCATTGTTATTCTCTTTTAGGTTTAAAGATTGTCTTGTACCGTCTCTTAGTATTGTTAAGTTGATCCATATATCCAGGTTGTTTGTTTGTTCTCTTCGGGTAGTCTTGAAATCTACATATATGTGAAACTTTGACTTCATCTTTCAACATCTTACACAAAGCTTTATTTGTGTGTGCAACATCTCAATTATGTCCACAGAAAAATGTGTGCAACTTGTTACTCTGTGGTCTGGTCAGTTCTTATCTAGCTAGTATGAAGAGCTTGGATCGCGTTTTGATTGGCTTTTCTTTGATTGTCATTACAGTACATCCCCGGAACGAAAATGGTGTTTCCAGGACTGAAAAAGCCGCAAGACCGTGCCGATCTCATTGCTTACTTGAAGGAAGGTACTGCATAAGACAGTCTCTCGTCTGGATAATATGAAAGCATCTGCTATTCCAAGTGCATTTTTTTTCCTCACAGATCAATAAATTAGACCGAAAAAGATTTGTGGTCATGAACTGGTTTTTTTGTATGGTCTCTTTTTGTTTTCTCTTTTTACTTTGTTGACGTTGAGGCGAGAGTTGCCTCTCTTATAAAGTCGGAATATTATTCGTTATTGATGTGAAAAACCAATTCCTACCACGGAATATACGAGATTTTTTTGTTCACTGAGCTTGATTGTTTTGTTACGAAGTAGAGAATCTGCAAAGACACAATTTCACATATTACAAGGAATATTTACAAAACCGATTCGGGACGCAATTATTCAAACCCGAGCCACATGTGTGAGCTTGACACGTGACACGTAGGTATGAGGAAGCTAATATTAATTATCACAAAATAAAGATAACCCTCCAATTAAAAAAAAAACAAGTTTATTGGATAATTATAGCACTAAAATTAACATATTTCAAATATTCTGAAACTATTTTTAAATTTGTTCTTAAAGTTTGGGTTAACTGTTTTATATTTAGGATATAGAATTTATAGGGTAAGAATCAGTGTTTAATTTTGAAAAATATTGCTATTTTTGGAATTTTAGACACTGTTTGCTAAATTTGAAAAAAAAAACTTGTTTTGATACTATATATATATATATATATATATATATATATATATATATATTAAAAGCTTAACCAGAAGAGCTTTGACATGAATATTTATCGTATCATTAATCATTGAGTATCGAGCTGGTATTACTATCGTGTCAAAAAGTTTTTGTAATGCTTAAGTCATTATTTATAAATTTACAATAATCAAAGTGATTGTGAATTTTTTATGTATTTAAACGCGTTTTTCATTTTTTTCAATTTATTATGGTTTTTTATTGATTATTTATTAGTGCTCGTGATTAACTACATTACGAAACAGAAAAAAAAAAACACTTTACTTCTGAATATATTTTAGAGTGATGTAAATATTTTTTTTTTAAAACAACGATAGAAATGAGAAACAAATGAAAAATCTCCTGTTGGAAAACATAACGAGCGAGTTTTTTATAAACCGTAGATTTATAACAGTTTGTATGTCTATAATAAATTTTAGAGATTCATCATTCTTATGATGTTAACTCCTTAAACGCATAATAGTTAATGCATATTTTTATAGTTTTTTACCCCACAAATATTATTGTCAAACTTCAAAAAATTGTGGTAAATCTAACTTTGGTATATCGGTATAGAGGAAATAAGAATGTTGGCCACATTTTCAATAATGTGAACACAATTAGCAATATAAATTTGCAAAAGATGATATTCAAAATAATATAAAACCAATTTTTTTAATTAAAATTAAAATCTACACTGGTGACAAAAGGATAAAATACAATATTAAATTAGGCCAATAGCTCTATTTCAAATAGTAGTAGAGATTTAGAATATAAACTACATGACTCATCAATTAAGTCTTTTATGGGAAATTTTGTACAAACTTGACACAAGTCAATAAATATCATTTGGAAACATTGATCAACTAATTTTTTAAGTTGGACTTTGATAAGAGGTTAAAGGTACGGACTTGTGACCGTTCGATGACAAAATTCGGAGGAATAGTCGAATGATTAATTACTATATTTATAAAAAAATAATATTCATTTCAAATTTGAATACCTAAGGGGAAAATTTCTTATCTATATTTAATTCACTACAATATTTAAATAAAATTATTGAAAACTGTAAATGAGATTTTTTTTTTTCTCACATACACCTTCGATCACATTACATTGTTATCTCGTATGCATCAATATGAAAATATTTGATTGATATCTGAAACCATGGTTATGATTCGATTTTTGTTTATTTAGAATATAATTTGATTCTTATACAAAGAGAATTTAATATCTTGTTGTGTTATAAAATCACAAAAAATATTGATACGCCCTTTTAGTTATTTCTCTGAAATAAGACTTCCTTTCTCTAGGCAGGAACGCAATATATTTCCTATGAAATATATAGAAACAATCAATTGTCTACATTTGTATGTGGTTTCTTAAATTTGATCACCTATGCACCAAAATAAATAAATTTTATGTCTCATTTCAAATCCCAAGTCCAATTCAGTCCTATGATTAGCCGATTAGGATTAATTTCAAGTTGTTCGATTGGATCAATTGAGAGTTGATCAAATAAAAATTTTGAGTTTTTTATTCCTATTTTGAGTTCGGGCATAAAACTGTGAGATTGAAAGATAATGAAAGTAATTTACCCTTTTTAATATGGTTTTCTTGTATTTCCCATTCCTAACACGAGCTAGAGTTTGCTTTTTGTTATTCATAAGCTAACAAAGTTGAACAAGTGAAAAAAAAAAGTCACACGACGGCTTTGGCATTGTCTCTGGTTTGGTGATGGCTGATTCAAGTCTTAGGCTGTTGTGAAGGTTTCCACATTCCTGGTATCTGTTAAAATACGAAATAATATATAATCAGACTTTGAAAACTAAAGTTGCAAAAGGAGAGTGATACGGATGCACAAAGACTAGACACAAACCTCAACACCATGAGGGCCAATTCTGTTACGTGATATGAAATTCAGAACTAGGTTCGCAAACTCCTCCGGTACATCTTCCTGCATCCGCGTAGATCATCATTGTAAGACTCGGATAATACATCATCAGGCAATCGTATTTTTTTACCTGTATCGCATGTCCAGTGTGTTTGACCACGATCATCTGGAACTTTCCTTGCATTTGACCAATTGTGAGGGTCCTAATCCAATTCACCAACACCATTATTACAACACGCTACATATAAATTTCGTTTCAACTCAAGTTGAGACCTGAGCCAGAGTTCCAAAGAGGCAAACACAGATTTACCTGTCCAACCTATCTGTTCCAGCTAATAGCAAGAGCTTTGGAACAGGAGATGACAAGAACTTCTCTGAGAGACCGTCATACCTGCAAGGCAACTAACATCAAATCATAAACTATCAAAGAGAGGTATATGTTTACACTCGGATGCAGCAACACTAACTGTTGTAACTAACTATCTCATATCATTCAACCGTATCAACAGCTAATCACCTTAGCTTATCTTTCTATTATGGATGATAGATTAGTTATAAGATCTTAGGGTGACCAAATATGGACGAGGTTCATACAAAGACTGTTCAAACAGATTCTCTGAGTTGTGCTCAATGATTTACTGAACTAAATCAAGAGGTAGTGAGGGTCATACCAGCCTTTCCAATATTGCTCTGTTTCCTCTAGACGTGTCCGGTAAACGTAGCTGGAAAAAAGGTTCATATTTTCACTCATTAGGAAGCAAACATGTGAATACCTCAAAATGGTTACTATCGGTAACAGAGACGCACCACTGCTTTGAATCATCATATTTGAGAGTTGTGGGGATGGAGACACGAGCAGAATCAATGTTTCTTAACGACCCTCCTCTAACGCTGTATTCAATCTGCAAATTACACGTTACTTTAGAGAGATGGCAAACCCAACAAAACTAATTCAACAAAGGAAATAGTTGTTTGCAGCTTATAGGCAACAATTTTTCTTTCAGTTTAAAAAGGATTAGCTTTAGTTCAATATAAAGAAATTAAGGCAATTAGGGGAGCCTTGAAAGCTGAAAGGCCAAAAATATCATTAACAATGATTCGAACGAAAGAAAATATCACACAGCCAAAAGACCAGGAGAAAACTGTGAAACACTATCTATGAACGCCATAATATGTGTTTAAAACAAGTGTTTAAAAGTGGCTTACTGCTTTTTGGATGCTAGGAAAATGCTGCATTCTGTTTGAGAGAATTTTCTGCATGTGAATCAATGAGGCAATAGCAGTGCCCTGCAAGGAAAGTGCTTTGATCAGTTCATCTCATGGGAGTGCAGACCAAGTGAGAGATAATATGAGACTTTTCTATAAGAAATCAAACCTCAACAACATCCACAACGACAAGCCCAGCCAAACTACGCAATGTTTTGTTCGCAGCAACTTGCACGGCAACCGAACCTCCCATACTGTATGTTAATCACAAGAAAACTGTATTACACTACTTTTATTCTACAGACTTATGCATGCGTCTATCAGGACAATCATGTACTGAAGGGAGTCCATATTTATCCATACTAAAGAATTAAATTTTACAACCATAGGTTCAGTATACGGACAATTGTACCAAGTAGATCATAAACAACTAAAATCTTAAACTTTATCACATATGTTGCAGGTGTAAGATATATTCGCTGACACATCGGATAAAAATTGATCTACGTGCTATTCACCAGCCGTTTACACTATATGAGAGAGATCAAAAACAACATACAGATATGTCAAATAAAATGGAAAAAAAAGAAAGAAACCTGTGACCAACTAGCACAATAGCTGGAGGAGAATCTCCATACAATTCCTTAATCACAGCCACAACATCATTGCTCATTGTCTGCATTCCAATCTTACTACATCAGTCTCAATTCTCAAACACCAGCTAATGTATAAAATCAATAAGCAAAATCCAATTGTACCTCGAGCGATAAGTCCAGTTCATTCTCTGAAACCGATTTACCATGCCCTCTCAAGTCCATCGCAACCACACGCGCTTTCTCCTTAATTTTACTTGCCACTAAAGAAAACGAGAGCCTGGCAAGAAGAACAGAGGAAACTATTATACTGTCCATGCCTATCTAAGTTACAAACCGAAACTACAACAACGAAACAGAAGCTCCAATCCCACAAGATCATCATTCCAATTCGATTCTCAGTTTGCAAAACAGCCTAGAATCAAAAACACTCACCCAGAGTAGCCACCACCATGGAGGCAAAATACAACAGGTCCTTCTGTTCCTGCCATATACACATGAAACACCTAAAATGACAAACTCCATTAGAGACCAAAACCAAAACGTTCTAGATGAAATTGAGAGTAATTACTTAAACACGTTTACATCTTCAGATCCAGTGATTGAAACATCATCTTCTTTATCAAAATAGCTTTCCCATTCTACAGGCGAATACTTCTCCGACGAACTCCTACAACAACAAAACAAAACCAATTTCATTTCCCAATTCACGATGTAAGTTTCTACAATTCACGATGATTGACTCACGTAGAAGGAGGACGAAGAGGACGAGCGGCGAAGACAGACGCCGGAGCTTCTATTGGCTCGACATGATCCTCTGGTGCATCTTCACGAAGAGGGTTTAAATTTGAAAAAGGATCCATTGTTTGAAGATTTTTTTTTTTGAGAAGAGATCAAATGCGAATATAGTAAACCTCTCAGATCTTTACAGTTCTCCTTCTTCCACTCTTCTTCTTCTACAATTCGCTTTTCTCCATTTTTTTCGTGTTTTTCTTTCAGTCGTTTCAATAGGAAGGTGACACCTCGACGGAGACATATTGGACTAGGCTTTTCTCTTATTGGGCCTTGTTAGGCCCATAAGATTGTGTTGAATTTTCTTCTGTCTCACTTGTCTCGCGTGGTGTTAAATAGTGTCCGTCGCCGGCAGGTCCGTATCACTATTTTTTTTTATAAATATTTTATTTGTAAACATTAAATTTTTTACATTATTACATATGTCACATATAATATTTTTTATAATTATATAAAAATATTTATTTATATATAATATATATATATTATATAATTTTAATCAATTTTTGAAGTCCGCGGGCTGGCCCGCCGGTCCGACCGGTTAACCTGCGACCCAGACATTTCTCCGGTTTAGGTTTAATGCTAAAATTCAGCAATCTCAAAACCGCAAAAACCCAAGAAAACCCGCTATTGACCCGTTACCCGGTTAGTTCAACCAATTAAATTATGATTTTGAAAATAATTATACATAAAATCTAAGATTTTAATTATTTTAAAACTCTTTTTAACCTTCTCAATCAACAGATTCAACACATAACACATCATTTTCGTAGTTGATCATAATTTTTCTATTTATTATTTTTCTCTTTTATTTTGAAAATTTATGGTTATTTGATGTTAAATATATATTCGTATTTGTGCATGTTTTGATTTGTGAACAATGAGAGAATATGTCTATAAAATAGTTGTAGGATTTTTCAATGAATTAATAGTATAACTGACGGTTTACAAATTATATCTTTTTAGCTAAATTCTCTTTTAAAAATTAACAAGGTTAAAAAAATGTTGAAATTAGGAAAGATGACCGTTGTATAATAAATGTAAAATAATACCGAAACAAAAACAAAGTCTCATATTGATTTGCTTAAACTCATATTAATATAACCGTTGTGATTTGTGATATTTATCAATTTCCTTTTTCTTTAATTAAAAATTTACTCTTTCCTCTCAACTCAACGCTTCTTCTTCTCCGTTCTTCCTTTTTGATCGAGAAATCAAAATTCTCTGTTTCTCACTTCTTCGAAACCCTAGAAATCAATGTCCTTAGTTCTTTCTCTTGTCGACCCACAAAGCATAACCCTCTTCGCCTTCGATTCTCTGATTCATCGTCGGTGTAAAGCTTCTACCTTTATAGATTTCCTCGTTGGTGTAAAGCTTCTACCTTTATAGATTTCCTCTGGTTGATTTGTTGTTGTGAGATTGGGTTTGATGATCATAGATATGCAAACAGGGCGATCATAGAATGCTGAGGCTTGAGACATGGTGGTGATGATCCAGGCTTTTGGTTCCTCTTCTTCTGGTTCGTCTTTGGGAACTAATCTAACCTCTGCTTCGTCCTCATGGTGGTGCTCTTGCTTCCTCTTTTCCCTTCAAGGTACAGCTCTATCTCTTCTTGTTCCTCTGTCTGCATATGGTCTTGTTGTTGATCTCTCTTGTGTCTTAGAAGTTGAAGTTTTATCACTTTCAATGTATATATGATTTTGATGGAAGCCAATGTGTGATAGATACTCTTTAGTTCATCATCAATCATGTTGGTCTTATGATTCACGTCTTTGGTTAGTATTTACTCTCTTTTGTTTTGTAATGAGTATTCGTGGTTCTCTCTGTCTCCTTTATATATCTCCCTTCTTATATGATTTTTTTGTGTTATAATTCCTCTTTTGCTTAACTATTACAAATCCATCTCTTGATAGGAGGAGGAGGTATGTTTGTTCTTGGTGAGCTATTAGTTTCTACTTCTCTGTTGTTAGTTCTCTTGTTTTTGGTTTTAGTTATTAGTGTATATATATATATATATATATATATATATATATATATATATATATTGTCTTTGCTGGTCTTTGATGTTGTTCTCTATTATCATGAAGATTTTTGATGATCATGTAGCATCAGCATTACTACATTCATAACCTGTCAGATTTGCGAGTTTCCATTAGCATTGTTTTATTTTAATTACTACTGAGCTCATGTTGCTTCTCGACCACATATAGAATTATTATTACCTGTCTGCAACATAAAGAACTGAATCTCATAGGTGTGTGTATATGCATATACAATTTTTGATTGATGCAAATGCAAAAAGCCATTTTGTCTACTTTATAAGTTCATCATCAAACATGTTACAGCCTTGTGATTCACGTATTACATATATCATTCATCTCTTTGTTTTGTACTGAGTGTTATGTTTTTGTGTATTCACTAGTCTTAGATAATGATCTCCATCGATCCTCTGTTTTCTTCAGTGATTAGAGAGTAGGAGAATGTTTATAAGAGGAGTTTATATATATTGAAGAGAGGAACAGAGGTATTATATTAGCAGGTTCGTGTGATAGTTGTCTTTAGTTTTATCAAAATAATTGAATTTTTGACGATTATGAAATGCGCTGATGGGTTTGTTTTTGTATTTACATGTAGCAAAATTCAGAAACGACCACGGACTGATGAGTCGGCTCATTCCTCAGGATACTTAAATATCATCACAGGTATATTTCCCCTAGATTTCAACTTTTCTAACTTAAAAAAAAAAATTAAAAAAAATTAAGAACAATTGAGTTTGATATAAAACTATACATAAAGAAAAAAAGATTTTATGTTTTTCATTTCTATTTTCCTGATTTACAACTAAATATCACAAGGTTTTTAAAATCAAATTTCAAGCAAAAATAGTTTTAATTTTCATAAATAATATGATTTTTTTTTTGATTGAATTTAAGTGTTAAATTTTAATACGTTGAAAACAAACTGGGCCGAGCATCCAGTCCTTTTGTGGTCCGTCACTGGTGTATAAGTTCAACATGCTATCACGTATTGTAAAAAATTTAACGCTTAGGTTTAAGGTTTTTTTTTATAATTTATAACTTTTAAGTAAATTTTTGATTTTGAAAACATACTAATTTTGAAAAGTTATAACATACTAAATTTTTTTATTTGTAAAGAATCTAAGTGTTAAGTTTAAATATGTTGAAAACAAACCGGACCTAGCATCGAACTCTTTCATACTGATTTGTGTTATTCAATGAAAGTTGTTGATGTTTTCCAAGCTACATACTTATATAATTATTTATTGGCGCTGCATGATAACCCATGATAAAGAAAGAAATATTTTTTTTTTCAACAAAAAGAATATTTTTTCTGAAAAAAATTCCCGCCAAAAATTTTCGACAAAAAAATACAAGCAAAAAGAATTTCCCGCCAAATTTTTTCTGTAATTCCTTAAAAAACCTTGTAACTATTTTTAAAACCCTTAAAAAATTCTTTTAAAACCCTTGTAAATCTTTTAAAAGTCATCCAAACCTTTAAAAAATTTAGTAAACCTTTTAAAACATTTGTAGATCATTTTATAACATTTGTAAACACTTAAACCCCTAATAACCGTGGTAAATCCTTTAATAAAATTTTTGTAAACTTCTAAAACTCTTTTAAAAACCATTGTAAATCCTGAAAAAACCATTTTAAAGTCCTTGTAATGCCTTTAAAAACCTTTGTAAATTTCTAAAATCCTTGTAAACCCCTTGTAAATCCTTTAAAATTATTTTTAAATCTTTGTAAATATCTTTAAAAATCATTGTATCCTTTCAAAACCATTTTTAAATCCTTGTAAATGCCTTTAAAAACACTTGTAAATCCTTTTAAAAACCCTTGTAAATTTTTAAAAATCATTTCAAATTTTTTTAAAAATCCTTGTAAATCCGTTATAAACCGTTATAAACTTATAAAATCTTTTAAAAATCATTATAAATCCTTTAAAAACTATTCAAAAACCTTTGTAAGCTTCTAAAACCCTTCAAAAACCATTACAAATCTTTCAAAAACCATTTAAAAACTCTTGTAAATCCTTTTAAAATCCTTGTAAATCCTTTATAAGACCGTTTAAAAATCTTTGTAAACCCTTTTAAAGATAATTTGGCGGGAAAAGTTTTGTGGAAAATTTTTGTCGGGAAATTTTTTGGAAGGAATATTCTTTCAACTAGGGGTAAAATGGTCATTAAAATTTAAGAGAGGGCAAAAATGAAAATGGCAAAAAGGTAGTTTTGCAAAACGGTATCATAAAAATGTCATTAGTAAAAATTTCTCATTAATTTTTATGAATTATTATTACTAATATAGATTTTTAAAAATAACCTTGGTATAATATGAAGTAAGCTTAATAAGCATTATCAATTGGTAATAAATCAATTTCCGTACGAAAACGGAAAATCTCATGAACTAATTGAGCTTAAATGAATTGAGTTCTCTGGTATCAACCAATTTCTCTAGAATAAAACCAAATTTTCTATAATCAGTCTTGAATATTTGATTTAACCTTAATAAGCATTGCGGATTAGTTATATTTGGGGTATGAGAAAACTTTAAAATAAATATGTCATCTTCTGCTAAACTATTTACCTTTTGTGACCATTTCGAGCCAAAGATGATCCCCTCCAAATCTACTGGAGTATAGGTGAAATCAAAGATTTTTTTTTGAATTTTTTTATTAAGGGAGAAGATGGACAAGACAAAGTTGTAAATCATAAATTCATTAAATGATTAATATCATCTTTTTTTTTTTGAATTTAGATTTGAGATTTCATCATCGGCACTTTAATTATTATCCAAACTCTAAAAGCTCAAATCTAAATTCAAAAAAAAAATTACAAATAATCATAGTTGTTTATATTTGTACTCCACACAAATAACCTTTTTTCTTGTCTGAAAAATTAATCATAAAAAAAAATCTTATAATCTTCGAAAGTATCTAAAGCGCTCAAAACTATTGTTGGTATAGTTTACGTTCGAAAATTATACAAACAAAAAAGCATCATCTTGCAAATTGGTACGCATAAATAAATTCTCCAACCTATTCTCCATATATAATAACTTTTGAGTAATATTAATGAAAAGACCGACCCGTTTTTTCAATTCATCAATTAGTAGATCTCATACCTACTAATTAACTTAACCGAATTAACCCAACAATAAACCATCAACAAACATGCACATCGGAAAACATATTAAACCAACTCCAATTAATCATAATATTAATGAACCAATAATTCAATCATTACAATTTACACCAGCAACCTAGCATGCTTCTAATCCAGGTTTCAACAATATTAACATAACCAGAAACACAATATCCGAAACCCTAGATCATCATCCTCCTCATTGCCATGATTCCACGTCACACTTTACCTGCACAACAAACACAATGAGATGCGTGAGTATTATCATAAATACTCAGTGAACCAATCCTCTCATCTACTGGGCTATACACACAAGCATATTAAACCAAACCAACATGCATCGCATTAACCAAATCAAATAAACCAGGCATAACAAGACACAAACTACTCGCTGTCCAGAAATTGCTATCAGATTAACATGATAGCTTTAGAAATGAGTCTCATAGTGAGTCATTTCCTGCAAATTTGTAACAAAATGTTCCAAACAATTATGTCGTATATAACAAATATTTGATCTACATAAAACTCAATTATTATAAAAACAGTGCGCTACTAAATAATATATAATTGCAATATAATTTAGCAACGGTAGATGAAATAATAATAGATTGAGGTTGCAACTATTTATTATAAGATGGAAAAACAAAAATGCTAAAAATTAAGTGAATAAAACAAAAAGTTATGCTACAACAAAAAAATATATGAACTAAAACGCGCTTTTTAATGATACATTTTAAGATACATTTAATAGCATAGCCAAAAAACGATATTGTATGTGAACAACCTAAGATAGTTCCTGGGATACCAGTTACACCACTTGTGATATATACATTAGTTATATCATTTGTACAAGTTGTCAGTTGTACCATTTCGTCTAAAATTTTTTTTTTTTTGTAACAATGTGAAGATTTATACCATTTTTAAAATTTTTGACAGAATTACAGAGAAAACACGAAACGGAAAAACCAAAAACTACAGAAACCACCAAAGATACAACACAACACAAACAGAAAACAGGGAGGAAAACAAGTGAAACACTATAAGCAGAGATCCACGAAGAAACACCGATTCCGAACAAAGCTCGAAAATTTACGTAATTGCCTCAACTCATAAGAGATGGAGTCTTCATCGTAGTTGCCACGAGCAACCCAAACAAATGCCAGCCTTCAAAACCTAAGGAAAAATGCTTACAGCTTCTCCGAAGACTAACGCAAAAACGAAGTGGCTATAGTGGACTAAAACACACACCCGGCGGCACGGGAGCATCTACGGACAGCCAGAGAAGCCGCCTCCAGCCACCATTCCAATCGCAAGCAAAAGGAACCATCTCCCACGGGATAGCGAAGCCACCAAGACCAAACCGCCGCCTCTATTCTCCATGGAAAACCCTGCTAGTGCAACACGGAAGACGAAGCCATACAAAGCAGAAACACGAAGAAAGCACAAGCGAAACCCCATAAGCAAAGACCCGAGAAGAAACACCGATTCCAAACAACAAAGCTTGGACATTTGCATAGTTTCCTCAACTCGAAAGAGTTGGAGTCCTCATCGTTGTCGCCACGAGCAAGCTAAAGATAGGCCAGCCTTCAAAACCTAAGAAATAGGTGCTTACAGCTTCTCCGAAGACTAACGCAAAAACGTTACGGCTATAGTGGACTAAAACACACACCCAAGGGATAGTGAAGCCACCTAGACCAAACCGCCGCCTCTATTCTCCACAGAGAACTCCGCTAGAGCAACACGCTAAGCAAACTTCGCCGCAATACCACCGTAGGCAGAACCAACACCAACAAAAGACAGCTACACACAAGCAGCAACTAAACTGAAACGACAGAGCCTCGCTGAGAACTCCGACCAGCCAGCCACCACCACAAAGAGCCCAACGAGAGAAACAAAATTGCTCAGTCTAAATCGAAGGCAAAAAGAGTCAGATTCGAAGCTGTACTCATGCTCCATCACCTTCTCCGCCGACGAGCTCTCCAACCACAGAGCAATCAGAACTGAAACATCTCCACGCAAGCTCAAACACGACGCCGAGAAAAAAACCACCAAGCCGAGCCCACCAAACCGATCCAAACGACTCACCTAAGCCACAACCAGAACCGAAGACAAGGACCACCACGACGAAGAGAAAACAACAGCCATAGCCGTGACTCTCCGTGCCACCACGCCGTAGCTTAACTTCAGAGCACCCACCTTCAAGAGACGCAGATAGCCGGCGAGCTACGGCAACCCAAACCAAACCAAAGGGGAGAAAGAATCAACAGAGAAGCAAAAAGGAAAAAAAAGGGGGACCCTCTCCGGCGCCGGAGAAGCACACCGGAGAGGCAAAACAAATCGTCTTCGCAGATCTACTTTTCTTCTTTTGGAACTGAAGAGAGAGAAAGGAGGAGCGCGTGATCCCACGCGCAAGGTTTTTACCCAGCGAAAAAATAAAATTTGTTTTCAGCAAAAAGACAAAAAAAAAAAAAAAAAAAAAAAAACGTCTGATTGTTTTTGCACGTAGTTTGGGAATTAACAGTAGTTTGGGAATATTACATTTATAGTGGCACACAGATTACAAAATTGCACGTCTGATTGTTTTTTACACAAAGTGGCATTATAGCCTTGCACTCCGATAGAGAATATAAGTTATATTTAGTTAGGTGGCATTTTAGATAGTAAAGAACCTTTTGAAGGCTACACTATCACAATATTTTCTTTATTTTTTTTTTGTCAACCACAATATTTTCTTTATATCTACCAAACGTTGGAAAGTGAATAATTATGTGATAACTTGCACTCCGAAAGTGAACACAAGTGTGTATATATATCTTTGTCCAAAAGAAAAAAGAGTGTATATATAATTTATTTATTTTTGCAAACTTTTTTATTATGAGATTGATCTTATGATATTTAGTAACTTGGTTATTATTTTTTTTCTCTTTACTTTTTTTTTTAGAATAAACTTTCTCTCTTTAGTAAATATTTAGGAACAATATATAGATGATTAATTGATATCTGTGTATTTCCTAAGATTTTCTTTTTATCCCTAATTTAATAGCATAAATGGAATATAACATTTACATTAGTATCCTAAGGGGGTGTTATTGGTTTGTGAGTTTTACGATAGTTTAATGATTCTAGTAAAATCATAGATTGTATGATTCTAAAAGATTGTTTGAGAGTTTTCTGTAAACTTGTTGATTAGTTTTTCTATAATATTGTAAAGTCTCTCAAACAATCTCTGTATTTATAAGATACTTTTCATAACTTTATTTTGTAAAGAAAAAGTGTTTAAAATCACAAGCCAATAACATAATATTTTAATTCATTAACAATCAGAGATTATTTTGTTTTAATTGAATAACACAGAACTTTTAGTGACTTAATAAAACTCTGAATCTAATAACCCCATATTTATGAAGATTTTGAATTACTTTTTACAAATCAATAACTAATAACACCAAACCTTAAAAAAGTTTTAATAAAATCTTGATTGAATATATTCTACATAATCTCTAAATTTAAACACCATATAACTCACAACCCAATAACACCCCCTAAGATTTATTTTTTTAAGATACATAAATATTATATGCATTTAAAGGTTTGAAACATAAATTCAATCCCCTGCTAATTAATATATTTTAAAGAAAATTTAAATATTATGTGTCATATTGGGGTTTGAACTATATTTAATTATGTGCATGGTAGAGGAAATCTCATAATTTATATTTAATAATCTAGCAAAATTTGCAAGAAATTAAAATTATCATTTAGGCTATTTAAAGAAAAGAAAGACAGAAAGTCTAAAAGAGTAATATTTACTTAGAACTATATATATTGCATTTTTAGTTCTAAGTATCTCTCCAAATCTGTCCATATCAGTTTGGTGATTTAAAGATGGAAGACTTCAGAATAGATGGTGATATGATTATATCAAAAGTGCTATCACATTCCGATGTTGACCGACGTGGAAACTTGCTCTTACCCAAAAGCCAAATGCTTTCAGTCTTTAAAAAGATGAATGATGTTACGACGAAAAGTCTGAAAAAGGGTATTCAACTAGAAGTTCTAGACATCATTCAAAAAAATTCATACTCTATTACCCTAAGATCCAAGAACTCCAAAGAATATATTCTGGGAACGGGTTGGAGCAATTTGAGGAAATCATTAGGCCTAAAGGAAGGTGACAATATCAAATTGTACTGGGATTACTTGAATTACAAGTTCATTATTCTCAATTTTGAATACAACTTAATCCCTGAATCGCTTTAAAAGGATGATGTGATGGAGATTGGAGGGTATATGTTCGCACACAACTTCCTTTTGTTTCGATTTTATATTTACATAATAACTAGCTTCATATGTAATAATTTATTAAAAAATCAATAAATGGATATCAAGATTTGAGTTTGAATAATATATATGATAGTTATGGAAAATCAAGAACGATTGGTGTATGAATCATTTTAACAATCGTTTCACTAAACTTTATGTAAAAAAATTTCAAGAAAAGATATTATTTTCTCTAAAATTTATTCCTAAAGCTACATTTTGTATGCATGAGATTTTAATTGAAAACTTCTCCTATCAATATAAATTTTGAACACAAATATAATCATTTGAATTTTTAAAAGATAAACTTTTGAGCATAAATCTTTATAGACATTAAACTGATTTTACTAAGTGATATATGTGAGACCCTAGTTTTCGGAAAGGTTTAAATGAATTGATTTGGCCACCTATGTCACCAAAGTGCACTTATTTTTTCGGTCAAGGGTTCAGAGAGAATTCCACAGTTCAGTGTCCTTATGCTGGAGTAGTCAAAGCATGAGTGACCTTCCGGGAAGTGACAGTCGGAACTGTGTGAGTGAGGCCAAAACACAGGAAAATATCATGCGGTGATTTGTAGGGTCGGTAAACAAGTCATTAAACCTCCCGAACATAGCAAACCGACCGTCAGATATTGATGGGCTCATGGACCTAGTGAGAAGACGTTAGGCCCATTAAGAGAGTTGGGCCTATGACCTGGTGGTGAACATGGGGCCCACTAGAGAGATGGCTCTCCACCTTACCATCAAGGAAGCCCTCGATCTAGACTTCCAAAAAGTTCTATTTGCTTCAGATTCGGAATAGCTAATCAAAACATTTCTTTCAGAGCCTTCCCCGAAAGATCCCTATGGGATTATCCATGACATCCTTCTACTTTCTAAAAATTCATAGCTTGCAATTTTATTTTTGTTAAGAGAGAGAACAACAAAAAGGCTGATGAGGTAGCTAAATCGGCCTTAAATTCTCTTCCCCTTGCTACCAACTTTTAATTAATGGAAGCGTTTGTTTGACAAAAAAAAAATTTATGTAGAGCAAAAATTTGTTATATACGACATAATTGTTTAGAACATTTTGGTACACATTTGCAAGAAACATGTTTTTGTATCTATCTTATTGTTTTTGCAACCTTTTTTTTTACCACTTCCTATCAAAGGTTTTTTTTACTAACCTGCCCTGCAAATATGACTTCAACAAACGATTTCATTAAGGGTAAAGGAGATATTAACCTTTCCGGGTCGGTTTAAACGTTTTCAATAACGACCCGAGAACAGACTTTGGACACACACATTTGAACACATATATTGCTATTGGGCTTTCGTTTAAGTGTTTCTTTAACACATATGAGATAAAAGATTATATTGCTAATGGGCTTCCTTAGTAGTATTAAAAAAGTTATCGATAGATTTGTGTTCAATACCAACCGAAATATGTGATCATAAATTAAATTTCTTGCCTTATATTGCAAGAATCATCTTATGATATCCTCTTTCTAAGTTTATCTATATAATACCTCCCCAAGTTAATCATTTACTCAAATCCCTATTTAATTCTCCATATCATAATCGAGCTCGAGATTTGTATGTGTAAGGAAATGTATTAACTGAAAAAGCATGATTGTAGGGCTTGATTGTAATCAAATTCATGGCGAGTTTAAAACTTTCTATAAAATTATTATGCCGACCTAGCTCAACCTAACGAAACCCTACAATACGTATCTTTCACTCTATATATCACATATAACACGCTAAACATTACACACCTTACACCACATTGATTCAGTCGCTAGCACAAATAAGTTTCTAATACTCCAACAATGGCTGAATCTTTACGCTTGATACAATCTCTCATAGCTAACCTCCCTCGAAGCTCCTCTCTGTCTACCAACTCATGCAAGGCTAGCAAAACCGCAACCTTTCTTCGTCACTGCATCGGTCTTCGCCGACGGTCGTGTCGCCGCCGGCAAAAAATTAGTCGTCGATGCTTCTCCGACTGATCTCGGCGTCTCCTCCATTACTAAATCCTTTGGAGAAAACAAAAAACAACTAAGACTAATTCGATGATATATATGAACATGACAGTTCGATTTTGTTTTTATAAGATTACTTTTCGAAGACACAGCAAATCAAAATTGGTGTTCTTGGATCGATGTGTTTAGATTTTCCCCAAAAAAATGTTTATACGACTTCACGTAAAAACGAAAATGCCCTTTTTAAAACTACGAATTTACAGAAATGCCATTATTAAGTCTCCTTGATTTTTCTGTGACCATTTTATAAGGAACGATTTTAAAAGTTGATATATTTTATTTCTTACACTAATACATGCATTTTTTTTTTTTGGTAAAACTAATACATGCATATTTGATATTTTATTTCTTACATATTTGAATAAGTCAGTTCTCGCGTTAAGATAGATTAAAGGGTAAAAGGGAAAAATTAAAGAAGCAGTGAGACTATGTCGGGGATGACATAATGGGCGTATTTATGATTTTATTGCCCTATTTGGGTGTAGTTGTGTTGTGGTGGTGTTAGATTAGATCGTGAAGCTGTCCTATATATTCATTTTCTATAGATAGGCATTTATATATTTATTGCATTTTATAACCTGTGAGTTACGTAACCATTTCTTTCACTTGCTAGATTCATATCTTAATGTCAATAACTATGAACAAAAGCCTTTAAAATCAGTAGTCGTCGCAAAGGAAGAGGTGCTCTGCTCTCTGGGGATAGTGATATTTTCAATAGGGTTTTCAAAACCAAACTTGATCACTTATTCACTTCAGTTTTGATTCTTAACAACAAAGAAGAAACAAAAAAAAAATGATGATCGAATCTGACTATCAACAATTAGTTAGAGCGATCACCTATACTTCAAGCTTCTCGGATCTTCCTGGTATCATCTCCGATATCGCCTCCCGAGCTTTGTCGTTAAATTTGTAAATGATAAATTTAAACTTAACAAAAAATTAAAGATATTATAAATATATAAACATATAGAAAAATTAATCTATCATGTAACAAGGTTATACGGTAGGAGGAGTTATTAGTATAAATATAAAATAACATAGAGCTGTGGTTAAGTCGTAATTTTATTATTTTATTAATACCATCAATATTTACAATAAGAATAATTAAAGTATTTCTTGATTTCACTAAGTGGAATTCTCAAACATTAAAATTGATTTTTTTTTAATAATCTAATAAACCACTATTTTGCATTTTAGTATAAAGTTTGATTTATTCACAGTACTCTTACATATATTCAAATTAGTCATACTTCCTATTTGAAAATGAATTTCAGAAAATATTAATATTTGATACAAAAGATGACGACATATACTGTTTGGTATTAACTAAATTAATGTATTTTATATATTATAATTTCGAATATCGTACTCATTCATTTTATAATACAAAATCCCAAAATTGATATATATATATATATATACATATTTTAAAATCACCAAAACAAAAAATATATATAACGCACTAACATTTATATTAAAAACAAGAAATTTACCATGGGGTAAATTCAGTAAATACAACAATGTATATATGACATTGTAACATTTATATTAATTAACTAAATAAAACTCAATCATATCAGTATACTAATCAACTCATTTTAATGAGTTATTAAATAAAATAGATCTTTGGTGTACCACGGGTTAAATCCTAGATATAGATTTATAAGTTTTAAGCATATGACATGTTTTGATTGATTGGTAGTTATTAAATAAAAAAACTTTATTCATTATAATCTATAATAAAAAAAACCCCAATCTATTGATATAATATAAATCACAAATATATTTATATATACAAATAAAACAAAACCAAGATTGGGGTAAATTCTATTTATTTTAATATAGATTTAGCATATAATATGTTTTTAGGTCATAAGTTTATAAAACAAACAAAAAATATATTATAATGGTTCAAAAAAAACATTTAAACCAGAAAAATTCGATTTAGTAAAATCTTTTCAATTAACATAGTGCTATATACACTGTTGTTAAAAGTGACGACTATTTGAATATATTATCATATATAAGAACAAAACTGGATATATATATACTACAAAGGATACATTCTTCCCGTTGGACCTCCAAGAATATGCTAAACGAACTTTGTATATAACTAATTAAACTATAATGGTTAAGGTTCTATATAAGAAAAACACATTAAATACTAGACCCGTGGTGTACCACGAGGTAAAATCTATAATCTAAAATGCACAAAAATACTGTTAATATGCACATAAATAACCCTTACTTAAGAGTTCTTTATAATTTAATCAATGTACTACTATAACATTCAAATAAAAAAATCAAATAAACTCAATTATGTACCTTAAACACTAAAAAAATTTATGTGTATAAAAAGTTTAAACTATCATAGAACGGGGTTATATGGTGGGACATATTATTATTATTATAAATTTGAAATATCATAGAGCTCTGGTTAAATCATCATTTTATAATTTTGTTAATACCATCAATACCAACTTTATATAAAAATCCAAATACTTATATTTATTTCAAAGTAACTGAAATATATTCAATAATGAGTTGTATTAAGTCTTACATATATTTGTAACCGTCACAAATATAAATAATTATATATTATTTTAGCGAATCTGAGGTTCACTATATTAAAAATACACATATGATAATCATAATTCTTCTAAAATCCAGCCCATATGAATTCATCAACAAAAAACAAAAATGGGAAAAAAACTATATTATAATTTTGTATTATAACACTATAACATTTATATTAATCACTAAAGAAACTCAATCATTTTATTACACAAAATCACGAATATTACATATAAAAATTAAAAGAAAATGGACCCCTGGTGTAGCACGGGGTAAAAATATGTTTTCGTTTAACAAAGAAAAACCGGGAAATTTCCCTCGCTCTAGCGGAGGTACGCATCTAGCATATTCTTCTATATATATAAACAACAAACGATAAATTATTCATATTGGCAATCAAAAGACTATGGTAAACAAACTTTGTATATATAAACTATAACATATACGCATAAAATACTAGCCCCGTGGTGTACCACGGGGTAAAATCTAGTAAAATTCATTATATATAATAAAATTCATAAAATCCCAATCCTCAACATACATTCCAAGTCTCAGTTCAAGTCTTAACTAACATTTAACAAATGCAACAAACAAACTAGGCTCAAATGTTCCTTATAACATCGATTAGCTTTTGCCCTTCTTCTCATACTCGTCCAATCTTAAGTCAAGAATAATACGCAATACAGTTCTTAGTCCAGATAATTTTATTTTTCTAAACGGTTTTACGGTTACATACATTTATTTTTGAAAATTCTAAAGATATATTTGAATTTTTAGTCATGAGGGCTTCAATTTGATAAATTATTTATAATTTTTTTTACAAACATAATAGTAGCGGAAACGGATATATTGCGTATTTATTTTAATTTTGTAGGATTAACTTGCATTTTTGGATTTGGAAGGTAAAGTTGCAAAAAATGGTGACTTGGAAGGTTTATTTGCACAAAACCCTAAAAAAATGAAATTTTAATTATAATAATATATTTTGTTTTCTATATATAAATTATATATTGTATGCATTAATGCATGTATTTTCTTTTTAAATTTTATGTTAAATCACTATTTTAACTGCTGTTAACCCATCACAAATCACCAACCCTCATATTATTTAAATAATTATATCAATCGTTTCAATCTCTAAAAAACGATTAAAACCGCACCCGTCCATTTTCGGCAAACTCCCTCACCTCCGCAACCGCTACGTTTAGACCACTCGAGCAAAGATTTTAAAAACTCTCCTTTCTTCCAAGGTAAACACTACACTCCATATTTTGATGATTCCATTTCTCTATAACCCATACGTATGCAATGCTTGGTGTTATCTGTTACATGAAAAAATGGTTTAAACACAGTCCATAATATCACTAATCAGCATTCCTCTAGTGTCATAGACAAAAATATTTGTCAAATACAATTTAATTCTCTCGTATATATATATATAGCCCATTTATTATTCAATCAATCACAACATGGAAAAATGTGGAAAATCTTGTGATTTGATTCAGATTGGATTCCCATGCATTTATATATGAGGTTTGTATTTAATTCAACATGGTTTATGTTTGTTTGTATACATATGGTAAAACGAGATTAAAGTGAAGTTGTGTGGTTGTTCTTGGTCAACCTCCTATTTTCTCTCTAATTAACTGTTCTTAGCTCTCTTTGTTGCTATAGAATAGAGACAAATCTCTCCTTTTTTTAACATTTGTGTCTCTTCCTTGTTCAGTAATCTTATAATGGTGATTCACATTTGACATTTCTTAACAACAAGAAAATCCACTATGGCCTTCTCCTTCTTCTTTCTCTATACTCATACTTTGTAACCTTTACAACATCTAGAAAGGATTTGGTTTTAGCCTTTTGATTCTGTTTCTGTCTTAATCTCAATATCTAAATTCAGATAAAGAAAGATTCGGTCTTAGCACTCAAGAATGGCGAAAGAGAACACTGGTCTTCATCACCAAACTGAAGCAAGAAGAAAGAAACTAACTTTGGTTCTTGGTGTAAGTGGACTCTGCATTTTGTTCTATGTTTTAGGTGCATGGCAAGCCAATACCGTCCCAGCTTCTTACTCGAAACTAGCATGCGAGACTCAATCAAATCCTTCTTCGTCTTCTTCTTCCTCTTCCTCTTCCTCTTCCTCATCTTCAGAGCCAGCTGAATTAGATTTCAAAAGCCACAATCAGATTGACCTTAAGGAAACAAACCAAACCATCAAGTACTTGGAACCATGTGATCTGTCCCTTAGTGAGTACACTCCTTGTGAAGATCGACAAAGAGGAAGGAGATTTGATAGGAACATGATGAAATATAGAGAAAGACATTGTCCTTCAAAAGATGAACTTCTCTATTGTTTGATTCCTCCTCCACCAAACTACAAGATTCCATTCAAATGGCCACAAAGCAGAGACTATGCTTGGTATGACAACATCCCTCACAAGGAACTAAGTGTTGAGAAAGCAGTCCAAAACTGGATTCAAGTAGAAGGCGACCGGTTTAGATTCCCTGGTGGTGGAACTATGTTTCCTCGTGGAGCCGATGCTTATATTGATGACATTGCTAGGCTCATTCCTCTTACTGATGGTGGTATCAGAACAGCTATTGACACTGGATGTGGTGTAAGTTTTTTTCAATTTAAGAATGTGCTCTCCTTTGCTCATTGGTTAATCCAATCTTTTTAAAATTTTCAATTAGGTTGCGAGTTTTGGTGCTTACCTATTGAAGAGAGACATTATGGCTGTGTCTTTTGCTCCAAGAGACACTCATGAAGCTCAAGTCCAATTTGCTTTAGAACGCGGAGTTCCTGCGATAATCGGGATTATGGGATCAAGAAGGCTTCCTTATCCAGCTAGAGCTTTTGATCTTGCTCATTGTTCTCGTTGTTTGATCCCTTGGTTTAAAAATGGTAACTAAACTTTTGAGTTTTTTTTCCCTATACATATAGCTGAGGAAGAACATAATTAACACCAACAAATATTTTGTAGGTGGTTTGTACCTGATGGAGGTTGACCGAGTTTTAAGACCGGGCGGGTACTGGATCCTCTCGGGGCCGCCGATCAACTGGAAACAATACTGGAGAGGTTGGGAGAGAACAGAGGAGGATTTAAAGAAAGAACAAGACTCAATAGAAGATGTAGCTAAGAGTCTTTGTTGGAAGAAAGTGACTGAAAAAGGTGACTTGTCCATTTGGCAAAAGCCTCTCAATCACATTGAGTGTAAAAAGCTCAAACAAAGCAACAAATCGCCTCCAATATGCAGCTCAGACAACGCCGATTTCGCTTGGTAAATCGCGTCTCAAAATGTAGTAATACCTTGGTGAAAGAACAATCTCAAAATATGGTTTCTCTGTTTTAGGTACAAAGACTTGGAATCTTGCATAAGTCCATTACCAGAAACAAACAATCCAGATGAATCAGCAGGCGGTGCACTAGACGATTGGCCAGACCGAGCATTCGCGGTACCTCCAAGAATCATCAGAGGAACAATACCGGACATGAACGCTGAGAAGTTCAGAGAAGACAACGAGGTTTGGAAAGAGAGAATAGCACATTACAAGAAGATAATCCCTGAACTTTCACATGGAAGATTCAGGAACATAATGGACATGAACGCTTTCCTCGGCGGGTTCGCTGCTTCCATGCTGAAATATCCCTCATGGGTCATGAACGTTGTCCCGGTCGATGCAGAGAAACAAACACTAGGTGTGATCTACGAACGTGGACTGATCGGAACATATCAAGATTGGTGTGAAGGGTTCTCAACGTATCCAAGAACTTATGATATGATTCATGCAGGAGGATTGTTCAGCTTATACGAACATAGGTAATAACGTTTTTATGGACTTCCAACTCAAAACCAATCCGTAAATTATACTAAAACGCGGTTTTAATCTAATGTTTTTGTAATGTAAGGTGTGATTTGACGCTGATACTATTGGAGATGGATCGTATATTGAGACCAAAAGGAACTGTTGTGTTGAGAGACAACGTTGAGACGTTGAACAAGGTAGAGAAGATAGTGAAGGGAATGAAGTGGACGAGTCAAATAATGGATCATGAGAAAGGTCCTTATAATCCTGAGAAGATACTTGTTGCTGTTAAAACTTATTGGACTGGTCAACCTTCTAACAAGAACAGCAACGACAACAACAACAACTAGTGTTCCGACTCGCATGGAACTTAACGAATTCTATTTTATGTGGTTTTCTTTTCTTTATTACAGAAAATATTTTGTTTTCGTGTCTTTTCTAAATCCATGTTTGTGACTATTATTAGGTTTAGACCAAAGTTTTATTTAAGAAGAATTAATTTTATTTAATTAATATTATAATTTCTTTGGAATTTTTATCTCATTTATTTTACCTAGTTATTAGGAGAACCCACCGAATATTGCATAACATTTTTTGTTTAATACAATCTTAATTAAATCATTTTGATTCAGCAAATATTTAAAAATTTTAAAATGAGATTTTAAATTTTATTGAAGTATCAGACTAATGATATTTTTTTTAGTAATATCGGTTCAACCCCGTCTCATATACAACTCGTCCTGCAATACAGCCAGCGGTCCTTGTTATTTTAAAATTTTACTATGTTTAAATATTCATATTTAAAACTTTTTATTAAGTTTATACATAAGAGGTTCTTTGGCTAACGTACACCGTTCTCCATTCTTGGAGTCTCCTTCCAAGATGTGTTATCAGCTTCATCATGCTTATACACCAAAGAGAAGCCACACTTTGTCACCTTGCATTCTGCAACCTCATGTGTACCATTTGTCACTTCAAATCTAAGAGAGGCTTCAGTAGCTGATGAAAACTGTTGAAGTTTCTTGATATTGAACAAAGTGGTGTAACCAATGAAGATATGGTCCGGCTCAACCGTATGTGGCTCACTGCCTGGTTCGGACCAACCACCAACCACGAAACTTTCCGGGCTCATTGATACATTAGTGAACTCACAGGTGCACTTCACTTGGAGACTCTTGTTTTCGCCTTTGTACTCCTTAAACGAGACTACAACACATAGAGCTATCCCGATAATTCTACCTGCATTCCAATCTTGCGGAAGGTCCAGCTTTAAGACTGATCCAAATCCCCTATGGTTGAACATTGCAGGTATTTCACCTCCAGGGAAGCAAGTACCAATCAAGGATTGGAAAACAAAATCCTGCAAATTAAAGTAGTGGTAAAGGGAATTCATAAACTCTGGAATTTAGAGGATAGAAATTTTATAAGAAAAGAAAAAGAATTAGTACCTGATTATATCGATCAATTGACATCAGTTTGCTTTTGTTCTGAACATATGATATGATAGAGTCTATTGAAGCTTGTTCTAGTTCGTGACAGTTAGTGAAAATTAAGGTGGAATGAATTTGATCTGTTGGCATAAGAAGGGCTAGTGGGGTGGCAACTGTTCTAAGTGAAGTGCAGCCATATGCGTTTAAGCAGTGGAGATTCGGTGGAAGCCTTGTAAGAGATCTAAGATTCTTACAATACTTCACCTCAACCCATTTTAGATGGAACAGTTGGCTCATGTCAATTTGTATGCTGCAGATTGCATCATTCCTGCTTAAGCATAGACGTCGCAGAAAGGAAAAGTTGATAACATTGTCTGGAATGTTTGTTATTGATGTTCCATCAAGCAACAAAACCCGAAAACTTTTCATCATCTCTTCTACGTCGGGGAAAATCTTGAGCTCTGAACAACGAGAGAGTTTGAGTTCTTGAAGTGATTTCAGCCTCCCAAGACAATCAGGAAGAGTCGCCAGTTTCTTGCAGTCTTTCAGATTTAATAAGATAAGGCTGTGGAGATTACCAATGGCTGGAGGAAGTTCATCAATGGCAGTGCCGTTTAAGTAGAGAGTTTCTAGATTTTCGGAAATCACCCAAAACTTTCGGAAATTTGAGCAGCCACTGAGGATGAGAACTTTAAGGGGATTTATCTTGTTTTTTCTTTCTGTCAGGTCCAACTCTCACCTGATTCACCTCCAAAACAAATGTATTAATCGAGTAGCGCACTAGCCTAAGTATAATTGGGTAACCATTTTAGTATCTTAGCATCGCATATCTTTTTTCATCATCTATGTTAACTAGGTTTTGCCTGTCTACATTCTTGAAAACAAATTAAAACAAAAAAATCATTCCCTCCAACTTTGATAGAATTCTAAATTAGTTCAGCCAATTTGTACCATTTATCTCATAAACTAAGAAGACATATAATAATACACTTCAATTCAAACTCTATAATAAAGACACCATCTACTATCGTAAAATTTGAACCTTAGGAATATCGTAAAAAACGGCTGTTTCCTACCAATTTTCACGTAACTAGCTGTAGAAAATCTTTGTTTTTCTTAGACCGGTTTATGAGTTAATTAATTACCTGATGTTCAACACATAGCCAACCTTTTGCCTAACATCTTGCAAAGCTGCGTCCCATTTACCGATCCGGTCGTCTCGACCTGCGTCCCTCCATGAGTTCCATAGTTTAATACCAAATTCTCCATCAAGACTTTGCACGGTACGTGGCTCTAATTTATAAAAGACTGGTATAACCCATAGAGATTTTCGATCCACGCACTCCTTTATCTTCACCAGCTCATCTAAGCACCAAATGGACTCCGTGTATCGACTCGATATGATCGCCAGCGCAACCTCCGAATCCTCAATCCTTTTGAAAAGGTTTTGAAGATTTTCACCTTTTCTCTCGTCAGTGTCTATAAAAGCATTGATCCCGACGCGACGCAGGGTTTGATGGAGTTGGGAGACAAAGGTAGTACGCAACTCCTCTCCCCGAAAATTGATGAACACTTGATAGCCTTGTTTGGTTTGATCCGTTTCGGAAAATGAAGACGTCATAATCTCAATGTTTTGTTTAGCAAAAAAAAAATAATAATCTCAATGTTTTGCAAATTTATGATTGGTCGGAACAGCAAAAGATAGGTTTATAATACAATATCATGTCATTGACGCCCCCTTAAATACATAGTAGCTGACCGCGTTAATCGTTAGGGTATCTATGAACTTAATTATTGATAGTTAATTTACTGGTTATTTTTTTTTATTAGTGGTGATTAAAAATAAATTTCTATTATAAACATTATTACTTTAGAGATTGCAGATTTTAAATGTCCACTTTCGTTAGAAAACTTTGTATGAATTCTATGTACTAGTATCAACTTAAATATTCGTTTACTGAAAGGTTTTTAGAATGCCTCGTTTAATCATTGATGAACTTGAAAAATTATATCAAGATTTATAACCAAAAAGTTTAAATTTGAGTCGTTGTAGATATCTAATTCGTTCGAGTTTATAACTCGTTAAGCTGCTATTCACTAAGTATGCGAAATGCTCGAATAGCTAGGATGGTGTAACTCCTGATCACATCCGAATTAGAATACATACAGTCATTTGTATCTAATCATGCATTTGTCATAATAAAACAATAACAATTTCTATGGTCTACGGTGCACAATTGGACATGCTTGCATCGGTACTGGTTTTGAATATTGTACTTAACTAAAAACTCTCTTATTAGTTTTCCTTTTTAATATAGCTTGACTTTCTAAAAATCATTTGAAAGGGTTGACTATGATTCTGAAAATCGATTATTATGAAATTAATAAACCGGAATACGCACCTAACATATTTTGAATGAAACAAGATGTAGAGTAAAAGAAGGTTTCTTGACAGATTTTCTAATGAGATAAATCGAAAAATTTCCTATGTATATATTTTCCATTGATTGATTACTGAAGGCTGAAGCGTTAAACTGTCAACATATTTTAAAATAATTCAAATGTTTATTTAATTATTTCTTTTGAGGGGCATTTCCAAAATTATAGTATTTTTTTTTTTTATGTCCTTCTGCAAGAAATTGTTACTAATGCTTTTTCATAGATAATGTTTTGCTAAAATAATTTTATCGACCATTTTTGTTTTCCTCTCATTTGATGAAATTAATTAAGTCAACAAAAAAAAAATTCTGCCAAAAAAAAAATGATTTAAAACAAATTTAAAAGGATTTACAAGAGCTTTAAATGGGTTTTAGAAGTTTACAAGGGGTTTAAATAATTTTTAAAAGATACAAGGGGTTTTGAAAAAGGTTTTAGAAGTTTATAAAGGTTTTAAAGGGAAAAATGTCAAAACAAATCACGAAGTTTCAAATTCATGACGAAAAAAACATGAAATTTCGAGCCGTCATTTAAATCTTAGGGTTTTGTTTGACTCTCAGATAAGATAGTGAAGTTTTGTTGACTTGGCCATTCCGAACATATCGTTAATTTTTTTTATTAACAAGATTAACTTTCTATTAAATTTCCATGCATACCATCGTTCATTTTAGCGACTACAATAACAGCCGCCAAATGTAGTCGCAAATCTGCGACTGTATGAATCAGTCTCAAAATATAAACAGTTTGGCGACTAGGTTGTTTTTCGTAGCTATTAAGTGGAAAAATAGTCGCCATAGAGTTGCAAAACTTAGCGACAATGTTTTTTTGTCGCAACATGCAGTCGTTAATTTGCTGTTTTCTAGTAGTTGTGTATCATGAATTTTTAATTTCATAAACATAATCATATTTTTTATGAAAAAGATATTTACACCATATTATCATATCATTTTAATATTTTCATTTCACCATATAACTCATTATATTTAACATGTACTTTGCTGTAAATAATATAAAATTAGAGTATATTTAATTTTGAAAATATTTAGTGAGTTAAATATTTTTATCATTTTTTTTAAATTTATCAAGTTAAACTATTTTCAAAATTTTCAAATTAATTATTTTAAAACTTTATTTTACCATACAAAATTATGTATTTCAGCAAAAGATATGTAATTGAAATTTTAAATTTTGACCCATTGTTCGGTCAAAATTTGTTGAATATATTTTTGTTTTAAAAGACATACTACTCAGTTGGAGCTTTTGATCCACTATAATTTTTTCTTAATCGAGTGAACAATTTATATTCGATTTTAAAAATTTAAGTCATTGCATTTGCAGAACAATATTTTTTTATTATATGAATGATATGATAATGTTTTTATATTGATTTGTTCTTTAAATTCTGTATTTGTATTGATACTTTTATGCAATAAATTACCCTTCGTAAAATTTATTATAAAATGTACTTCTCTTCTTATTAAAAATTATATATATATATATATATATATATATATATATACATTAAATTATATTTAGGGAAATAACACTACATAGACACAAAAAAAGTTTTAATCAAGTATATGTCCTTCTTCTTTTCATATTTGGTATGCTTTTTTTAGACAACTTTATCCCTGGATTATTTAGTTAGATGATAACTGAATTAGCACGAAAAATATAAATTTATAGATATATAGAATATGTTATCATGATAATTCAAATCAACAAATAATTAATAATAATATATAAACTTATCAGATAACTATACATTTAACATATAATATATGATGTGAAAAATAGCAAAAGTAAGAAATAGTTAAGAAATGATGGGAAAATTAGAAATAAAACGGTGATGTAGATGATGATATTTCTAGCGTAGTGATGATTGGAAGGAAAAGACTATTAGTGATGGTTTTACTCGTGATGGTGGTGATGATGATACCGACGGTGAAAAATTTATATGTGATGGTCATAATTGAGATGACATCCAAAAAAACACGACGCCTACAGTGTTTCATAGTTATAACATTAGTTTCTTTTGTATTGATATATCGAAGGGACTGAGCCACAAGATTCAAATACCGGCATAATTGTTCAGTAGTGTCAAATATTTTGATGAGGTTAATTGATTAAGAGAGGAATATGTATCATCCAGGGGCGGACCTAGTCACAAGGAAAGCAGGTCATGTGACCTGGGCAAATTTTTTAATTTCCCTTATTATTACTAAGAAAAGGCACATTTCTCATTAAAAAAAAATTACTTGTATTTGACCTGGATGAATTACCATCCTGGGTCCGCTACTGGTATCATCCACGACAACGGTTCATGTCATAATTTTTTAGATGTAATTTCTAATTATTGATAATAATTCAATTAGCAACATATATATTTATGTTAATATATTTTAAATGTAATAATTATATTATCATGATAAATAAATATGCTAATGTTTAAGTTAACGGTAATAACTAAATTGTTAGCTAATATCAATTGAATAACAAATGATTTAACATGATAAATATACGTTTATCCCATAAGTAATCGTTTATCATGATATGAGTGTGATGAATAATGTTCTTATCTTGTTTATTTTCTATTTTTTAAAAAAAACTTAGCTGATATAAATAATAAAGGACATTTTTGACATTAGTTTAAGTCAGAGTAGAGATAACTAAATAAAAAAATTATCATACCTAGATTCTATATTTTTTGTTCTTCTAAGGCTATACTTTAAATCAACCCTTATATTTAATATATTAAATCAACCCTATAATAGAGATTTTGCTGATCATGTAGAAAATAAATGATATTGAGATGTAAAGTTCTCAATTTGAAAGTGTCAATCCAATAAGAAAATGCCACAAAGATCTTTCTCAGAGTCTTCTGTTGCCACCGCTTCAAATGTAATAAGTCAGCGTTTGCACAACACGCAATGTATAAACTAAAACTTCTACAATTGTTTAGCTTGTCTGGAACAAATGCAATTTGGTGTTTAATATAGCAATTGACATGTTGAATGATTCATGAAAATAACATTTTAGTTAAACATAAAAAGAATCTGATGGTTGGCATATATTTAGTCGGAAATATCTCTAAATTTCCTCAATGTTTTACAATTATGAACTTTGTATATTTTTATTTCTAAATTTTCTTTTTCAAAGTTAGTAACTCACATAATCACTATATTGCCAGGTCTATGTGCTAAAATTTTGAAACATTGCTATAAATAACTTTAACTAAAATTGTACATTATGCTAATATAAATATCGAAACATTCAAATCTAATATATATATATATATTAGCTAAAATTAAGTAAGGAAATATCTCTTTCTTTCTTATAATAAATAAATAAAAAGAAAGGAACAAGTAAAATTAATTTTACTTATCAATTTTAAAACATCAAATATAATAAACTAGTAATCTTACTCAAATAAAAATTGTTATAAGGAAATCATACAATACCATTTTTATAATGAAATCATACAATATCTTACATACTCTTAAAAGAAAAAATATTAATTTTTCTTAAAGATCTAATACTTTTGTAGTATAGGAAATATTACAATTAAATAATTTTTAATATTTAAAAAATATAATTATAAAAGACTAGAAAAATGTTTCTGATCACAATGTAAGAGTTAATAAAAAATCATATAAAAATATTATATAAACTTATTAAAAAAAATATTAGAAACTGCATAATAAAGTTTGAAGATTTTTTTGACAAATACCCCTTTTGGTGTACTACTTTTCAAAAATACCCCTTTTATATATCCATTTTTAAGAAAGAAAATTCTTGAGAAAATCCTTTTTTGGTGTACCCCTTTCCAAAAATATTCATTTTATCTATCCATTTTCAAAAATACCCGTGTTTAAATATGAAAATTGTAAAATTTTATATGGTTTATAAGGTACTTCTATAAAATAACTATGATACTTAGAGATTCGATACAAATATTTTCTAATGTTTTAAAAGGTTTTAAATCTTTTTACAAGTTTTATAAGGTTTTTAAAAGGGTTTATAAGGTTTTTAGAAAGTGTTTAAAAGGTTTTTATAAGTTATTTTTACGCTATTTATGAAAAAATATATAAAGGTAATTTTGTGTGTATATTTATAAGTTTACACACATATTTGGAAAAAATTTAACATTTTTAGTGGTTTTCTTGATAAAGTTTGAAATGAGGGTATATTTAAAAAGTGGTATTTGAAAAGGGGTATTTTTGAAATTCTCCCTTTAATAAATATTCCTGTTTAAATATGAGAAATTATAAAGTTTTATATGGTTTATAAGGTACTTCTAGAGAATAACTATTACTGCGAGAATTGGTTCAAATAATTTATAACGTTTAAAGGAGTTTTAAATGTTTTCATAAGGTATTTATGAAAGATATAAAAACTTTTATACACATATAAAAATAATTTGTGTGTATAATTATAAACATATAAAAATAATTTATACACATATTTTTATAAATTACAACATTTTCCGTGGCTCTTTATAAAGTTAGAAAAATATATTATTTTGGAAAGTGGTATTTAAAAATGGATATTTTTGAAAATTTCCGAAAATTTATTTAGACATACAACAAATAACAAACAAGTCTAGTTTCGTATAACTCCTTATTTGTTAAACATAACAAAGTTTCGTATAACTCCTTATTCGTTAAACATTACAAGTAAAAGCTGTACAATTTTAATAATAATTTTTTAAAAAATATTACAAATTAATAGTATTTTTTTAAAAAAAATTATAAAAATTATCACATGGTACACCATGGGTTTTCAATTTGATTAAAAAATTTAATAAAAGAAAATAAAATAGAAAAATATCTTTGTAGCGTAGTGCATATTTTTTCTAATTCTATTCCAAAAACATTACCAATCACATGCACCATGCTGCTGTAAAGAATCAAAGTCAAATTTATATATAATTTGACTTTGAATGGGTCTTATAAACCAGATATGTTGAACTGTCATCAAACCAGATATAAGAAATGTCATTGATTTCCATGTGGTATTAATATGTATTTGGTTTTCCAATGATCTTTTTTTTTTCTAGAAATACCATAGCTTAAGTTTTTTCCAGAAATATTTTTTTAGTTTATTTTTCAAAGAAAATCATGCAAATTTTCTTTTTTTCTAAAAATAATACGAACGCAAAAATTGATTTTTAATGGTGTTAATTTTTCTTTTAAATTTGGGTTAATTAATGTTTATTTTAGGCATAATTTTTAAGGATTTATAGTAGTATTTATGATTTAGAATAATAAAATATAATTAATTTGTATAGATTTATGAAAAAAATCATCAATTTTAGAAAGACAAAAAATAATTTAAGCTTGACCTATAAAGGAAACGGAGGGAGTATATGATAGTATTTATGGTTTGAGCTTTTGCAAAACTCGACATACAATTAAACTGCAATAATCTAGAAAAACTCGCTTGAAACTGGTGACCCGAAAACTCATAAAAAAATACTTTTTTGTTTCACAAACAATGTCATTTTGACACATTTCAGACAAATTAAGAAATACATATGCCTCTATTGAATTAGTAATTTACGGGTTTAGTTAGTTTTAAATTGAGGGTCAAATTAGGAAATTTAATGTAAAAGATGAATTGAAAATATAGAGTGAGAGAGAGTAGTATGGTTTCAATATATAATATGCGTCTAAAAAACAAATGTAGTGTATGTATCCAATGAAGCGAAGATTCTTAGTAGATGAAGAGTTTAGACAGTTGTCAAAACCTCCGACAGTGCATTCGTTGTCGACTTTCGTCTGCTTAAAAGGATATTGTGTTTACGCTGTTATTGTTTGTTTTATGTTCAACTCTAAAAAGTCTGACTTTGACCGATTTTTGTAGACATTATTGAGTTTAGGTAGTTCATCCATCTGACTTTGACCGATTAAAGTCATTTCATCAAAATATATCTTGAGAATAAAAAGTTTAGAGTTTTAAAAACAACTTGGCAATGTACTAGAGGAGTGTTTCTAAGCATGTCAATTAGGGTTAAAGTTAGCGAATTAGTTTTGCCCGTCACTGAAAAATATCAGATTTGGGATAAAAATATATACGTTCAAAAAGAATTAGACCTTATAAGGCAAAATAATTTTTTTGGGTTAAGTCAGGTCGGGTTCGGACTTGTCCGAAAAGTCTTTAAACAAATACACTTAAGGCGGGTGTATACAAAGTGGGATTTTTTAGTAACTTGTGTAAGATTTACAAATCCTATGTTATTAAATTATAGATTTTCAAAGTGTAATGAAATCCACTGTTATTGAAAATAGTTTGTAGATTTATTTTTAATGATTTAGAAAGATTGAGAGGATTTCTCTAGTTAAAAATACAAAAATCCAAATCTCATAGTTTTATGTGGGATTTAAAAAGATTTTACAATAAATCATATGAACTTCCTAAAATCATAAAAATTCATATAAAACTCAAATCACGTAGATTTTTTGTGTTATTATATTTGTTTGATTAGAATATTCGTCTAATGATTTTTTTAAAAAATAAAGTTTAAAACCCTAACCCTAGTTTTCATATTTACTTAATAACCTTACGTAATATTTTAAAATTTTTTTATGAAAGAATTACTTAGATAATACACAATTGTTGGAATATTACTGTAGATTGCACAAATCTTTTGAAAATTACTCATCTATTTAGTGTTCTGGGTATAATTACAATTAACACATTTGGTTTTTTTTTTTTTAAGTTCATAAATAATTACACAAAATCCACGTCATCTGTGTGCTTACACAAAATAGATGGGTCTGTGTTTCCTTACACAAAAGTATAGGAGTAGTAAGAAGTGGGTTTGTGTTTTATAAAATATTGAGAAAGTGGGTCTGTGTGCTATTTATTCTTTTTTTGTTACTGTTCACGCATAGAAAAAATCTCTCTCTTTGCGACAAAAAAAACAAAGAAATACGAAACATCGTCTTCAACTTTTTGTCTGAGTTATGCCACATTGCGGTTGAGTTATGCTACATTATGTCTGAGTTATGCTATGGCTTATTCTAAATTGCGGCTGAGTTACATTACGGTTTCTTTGTTCACGAATAGAAAAAACCCTTTTTTTAGGGTTTCTAACAACATGTATGTGATTTATAGTTAAGTTACGGCTGCTACTATCAACAATGGTGTTACCAAATAGAAAAAACCCTTCTTTTAGGGTTTCTAACAACATGTATGTGAGTTATAGTTAAGTTACGGCTGCTACTATCAACAATGGTGTTACCAAATGAACACGTAAATCAGCCTAATTAAAACGTTCATCAAACAAAACTTTAAGTCAGCCGAAACATGAATGCATGCTATTAGAGTAATTAAAAAATGAAAAACGGCTGCCAAGTTCAGCCGTAACTCAACTGTAAATCTTTAACTCAGCTGTATCGTTTAATAAGTTAGTCGTAATTGTATGCTATTCTGGTAATTAACCTTTCGCTAATAAGTCAGCTGTAACTAGGCCGAGTTTAACGTTAATCCATCTTATTACGGCTGATTTATAACTTTCACACATAAATCGGCCATAATGACATACCACAACTAAGTCATTGTCGATAACTCAGCTAGCCGGAACAAGTTAATTCAACCGTGTCGAAGCAATAACTTAGCCAAATTTAGTTGGTTTTAGTGAATACTCTTCAGGATTTAAAAAAAAAAGTTATTAGTTATCTAAATTTTGAATAGTGATTAGTTATCTAAATTCTGATTTAAACGTTATTTTTCTAAGACATGTTATAAATTTATAATCCTTGTAGTTCTGTTAGCGCGGGACCAGCTTTGAAATATTAAACTCAGAAATATTTCGAATTGGCAAGGTCACAAACATAAGCATGTTTCGGGGAAGGCCATACAGAGTCAACGTGATTGACACACCTACCTTGTGTACACACGATATATATCTCGTCAATATATATATATATATATATATATATATATCTCTAAGTATAGGCACAATTTTTATACACAAAAACTATACTTTCATCGATAACCCTCAGGGACAACTATATGATATAGTCTATATCTATTGGCTATCTCGAATGGAGAACAAAGAGAATGAAGTTAACCACAACGTTTATCTCAGTTTCGACGGCAAAGATTCATCCGTATCCTCTTTCATCAGCTACCTCAACCTTGCTTTGGAGCGGCAAGGAATCTATGCGTTCCTTGACGGCGAAAGCAACCATGATAAAGCAGCAAGGATAGAGAGCGAATCAGAACGATTCTGCAACTTAAGAGCATTCGTGGTAGTTTTCTCCAAAACGTTTCATAAGTCAATCTTGGAGAAGTATAATAAGCACCCATGCTGTGACAACGACGACTTTGTGGTGGTTCCGGTGTTCTATGGCATCAGTATAGCATCCGTGAAGGAACATATTAAGAATCTTGGTGCCCTCCAAAGATTGATGATGAAGTGGCCACATGGCCATGAATATGATGCTAAACGAAGGTATAGAGATTACGATTTGTCAAAAAAAAAAAAAAAAGAGAGATTACAAACTGGCTGAGGTTGTTTTCTAGAAAGAAAATAATCTTAAATCTTATTATTATTATATAATTTGAGAGCCAAATTCCTACTACATTTTTTTTTTCACACTGAAATTCCCTCTAAATTATTAAGGAGTGTATTTAATCAAATATTAAACCTATTGTGTTAAGAAATAATAATTCATATATTATTTAGGGAAATATATAAGATATTTTTTTAGAAATACCTCTTTTGGTATACCCTTTTTCAAAAATATCCTTTTGATCTATCGATTTTCATAAATATCCGTGTTTAAATATGAAAAATTATAAAAATTTAAATGATTTATATATAATAACTACTACTGCAAGATTCGTTACAAATATTTAATAATGTTTAAAAGGTTTTAAATCGTTTTTACAAGGTTTTTAAAAGGTTTTTATAAGTTATTTTTACGCTATTTATGAAAGATCTATAAAATTTTATATTTTATATACATACAAAGTTAATTTGTGTGTATATTTATAAGGTTACACACATATTTGGATAATTACATTTCAGTTTGGGTTGACAAAATAGATGTTATGGTTAAGATTTTGTAATTAGACGAAATTATATTTCAGTTTGGGTTGATAAAATATATGTTAGGATTTAGATTTTTTAATTAAACAAAATTATATTTTGGTTTGGGTTTATAAAAGAGTGGTTAAGGTTTGTTTTATTTTTGATTTATTTTTGAAATATAATATTACATGGCATATTTTTTTATTTTGATTGGTTAATCAATAGGAGGTGAACAAGAGTGGTTCACCTTCTATTACCTTGACCAATAAAAATAGAGTATTATGCCACGTCATATCATGTTTTAAAAAATAAACTAAAATTAAAATTAGAAAAATAAAATCAATTAAGGAAACAAAATCTGTATTTTTTTTAATAAAACATGGTTAAATATTATTTTGAGGTTTAGATTTTACAATTAAAAAAAATTATATATCGATTTGGGTTTATAAATGGGGCTGAGGGTTTAGATTTTATAATTAAAACAAAATTATATGTCGGTTTGGATTTATAAAAGAGTTGTTAAGGTTTAGATTTTATAATTTAAACAAAATTATATATTGGTTTGGGTTTGTAAATAAGTGGTTATGGTTTAGATTTTACAACTAAAACGAAATTGTATGTCGGTCTGGGTTTATAAATGAGTGGTTAGAGTTTATATTTTACAATTAAAACAAAATTATACGTCTATTTGGATTTATAAAATAGTGGTTATATGTACACATATTTTGTTCCTATAATTTGTTTTGTTTTATGATTTCAATTTTATTTATTTTTATATATTCTCTAACATAGTATAATACTCTATTTTTATTGGTTAAAATAATAAAAGGTGAACAAGAAGAGGTGAACCCAAGAATTGCTCTTATATTGACATGATTCAACATGTCTAAATTTCCAGTAGTGTTAGTGTTAACTAGATAATAAATTAAGGATCTAACCCATGTTTTAGCATATAGTGGTATTTATACAACGAGTTAATGACACGAACGCCTAAACCGCCTTTTAGAATATTGCTTTTACCACATTTCCTAAAAGCTTTTTACTCTTTTTCAAAATGAAGGACAAATTACACTGTTTACTATTGATTTTATCATAGGTCAAAAGCTTCATTCACATTTTTTTTTTGGGTCGAAAAAGCTTCATTTCACATAAATGTTTAATCAAACACGTTTGATTGCAGTGAATATGAATTCCAAGAAGATATAGCCAGGGATGTATTTGAGAAGCTCTATCCAACAGAAGAGATTGGGATTTACGAGCGGCAACTAGAGATAGAAAACTTGCTATGCAAGCAACCATGGGCCATTTACACTTTAGGAATTTGTGGTAAGCATGGCATTGGTAAGACGACTCTCGTTAGAGCCATCTTTCGCCGAATTTCTAGTGATTATGATGCTTCTTGCTTCAACAAAGATTTTCAAACAGGATATAATGGCATGGGACCTAAGTCTTTATCTCTTGAATACTTGAGTGAGACTCCAATGGAAACGTTTGGCCAAAGTAGTTCGGATTCAGAGCCAACCTACCGCAAGAAAAGGGTTATTGTTGTTTTAGACGATGTGCAAAAAGTTCAAAGCGCAAAGTCATTTCTTGGTGGATTTGATAAGTTTGGTCGAGGGAGCTTGATCATCATAACATCCAGAGATAGAAAAGTTCTTGAACAGTGCCAGATGAATGAGATATATGAGCTTAAAGGTCTAAATGATAAAGACGCTCTGAAGCTACTCACAAGGTATGCCTATGGCAAAGATGTTATAGAAGAAAATCATTTGGACCTTCCAATGATTAAACGCTTTGATGGGAACCCACTTGCTCTTCGCAAATATGCCGAGGAGCTTAAGGGCCATGCAATGGCAGATATGGGACCTTTGTTGCCTAATGTTTCAACAGTATTCATGAACAGCCAAGAGTTATCTTGTGGTGAGATTGAGAAGCAAACAGATACGCACATCTCCTATGAAACAGACCATGAAACGCAACAAAATAAGGGGTTCTCATCAGATGGCTATGATGTTCAGGTATGTCACACTATAATTCACATATTACTTATTCTAAAACTTTTCAAATCATCCATGAAATTAGCTAATTGACAAAAATAGCATTAGATTTAAATATGTATTTTAAATAGCTAAGAAGGCTCTTAAAACAAAATCATTTCAAAAGACTTTCAAAACAAAATCATTTTGAATTTCCTAATACATATAAGGGGTTCGCGGTTCACCTATAAATTTATTTATTTTTTTTTTTTCGGTAATATGTATACAACATAATTAGATATGTTATCGTTCTGTAACTTGTATTTTAAGTTACATGTTACAGCAACACAAAATGTTATCTCGCACTTAAAAAAATCAGTAACCGAGTGACATATGATTGCAATTTATATTTTGATATTCATCAATTAAAAAACTCATGATGTTAACTAGGATTTGGAAATCACTGATTAAAAAAAATATATATATTTCCTAGGATAGCATGTTTTAAGGTTTTCTTCCAAAAATACCATCATTTGTTTTTATTTTTCAAAAATACACAAAAGTTTTATTTTTCCAAAAATACCATAAACATAAAAAAAATTGAATTTTGAAAATGTAGAATTTTATTTTTTATTTTTGGGTTAACTATTTACATTTAGGGTATAGTTTTTAGGGTTAGGGTTTAGAGTTTAGAATTTTAAAATTAGTTTTGAATGTTAAAATTTTAAGTTTTAATTTTGTGGTATTTTTGGAAAAAATTGTATTTTAGTGGTATTTTTGGAAAATAAACTTCATAATAGTATTTTTGGAAAATAAACTCATTTTAGTGATATTTAAGAGAATTTCCCGTTAAAAAATAAGCTGAGATGTAATGCAAATTGACCATCCAATAAGCTCTAATAGAGTATGAGATTTAATAGTGTGTCTTTGATCTCATATCTTTCTCGTTTTGTTTTCTTTCAGGCAAATTTAGATACAAAAACCATACTTCTGCCCTCATCAGAGTTGTACACTGAGCGCAAATCTCGATCTCAAACTCAAAAGAACCCAAGATTTGGCCATTACTGTAACCGCATCTCAAAGTCTCTAAGGGTTTACAGATTGGATTACCTCTCTTTCGAATCCTTGTACAAACACCTAAATCGACTTTGGCTAAGGTTCTCGAAATCACAGGACGACGTCAATCAGCTAGAGCATCGTCTCCAAGTTCTACTTCATCGCTCTGGTGGTAGCATTGTTATCAGACGTCTTCTTCAATTGGTACAGACGTATAAGCATCCTAAAACTTCTTTAGTTTTATAAAATTGAAGATTCAACTTAAATCACAATTAGCAAAGAAAAAATGGAGAATTTCAAAAATACCTCTTTTCCAATATCACTTTTTGAAAATACTCCTCTTTCTAATTTTATCAAAAAGTCACAATAAAATTTGAAATTTATCAAAAAAAATATGTATAAACTTATATTTATAGATACAAATTATCTTGACATGTGTGTAAATTTATATATATATTTCATAAGTACCGTATAAATACCTTTTAAAAATCATATAAAAAGCTTATAAAAACTGCGTAAACCTTTTAAAAACATTATAAAAACCATATAAATACCGTTTAGAACCTTTTAAAACCTTTTAAATATTTGGATTTAGTCTCCCAGTAGTAATGATGATCTTGATGTACCTTATCAACCATATAAAAGTTTATAATTTTTCATATTTGAAAAAGGGTATTTTTGAAAATGAATAGAAAAGAGGAGTATTTTTAAAAAAAGGTACACCAAAAAGGGTATTTTTCAAATATTCTTAAGAAAAAATCACGTTACTTGTTTGTCTAATAAAAAAAAAAAAAAAAAACATGTCCCTAATCGGGATATCACTAGAAAAACAATCTGGAATGTTGTAATAAATGTGTAAATATGTATAAAAGATGTAATAAATGTGTAAATATCATTATTTGTCTATTTAAAAATGGTTAATTGTTTGTAACTTTTTTTTCTTCTAATTTTATTTTCTGGTTTGTTGATTTATGTCTGTATTATGTACTTGGTTCCTTTTTGTATTTAAGTTGATTAAGATACAGTAGTTTAAAAAGTGTCCCTATTTCTAACAACATTAAATTAAAATATATCTCGCCCATTGTACGAGCCTATTTCTATTATATTCTTAAATTAAGATTTTTTTGATTAGATCTACTTTTTATTTCTGTCCTAATATTCGTATATTTAGAATCAATACAGATAAAAAAAAATTAGACAATATTGATGGATACAATATGTGTGAGAATCCGTCGATCCTCATAGTTTTTTTGGGTGTAATACACATAATTTTGAATCATACCTATAACTACATAAACTTAACTAAAATTTAATTTTTATACACGAAGAAAAAACAAATCCAACAAAACCATTAAATATACTTCTTATGTTCCTAAAAGATTGAGGCTTGGAATTTTTTACACAAACTAAAAATTAATAATTATCAATTTCAAATACATTATTTTCTCTCACATATTCTCAATGATAACTTCTTTAAGTGATGTTTTAGTTCAAAAAAATTGTTTCATTTTAAGTGATGTTTTCAACTTTCTATGCAAAATTTAAATGTGTTTAATACTTTTTGATCAATCGTATTTTACATCTTATTTTGTAATTGGTTGAATTCATTTTAATTAATGATGTTTTTAAAAAACAAGAAAAAATTATATATTTTCTTAAAATGTGTAACCTTAAACATCATTTAAAAAGAAACAGAGTGAGTATATATTAATATTAACTAATTTTAGATTGTAGAAATTCAATCTTTGTTGAACATAAATCACCCTTAAACATCAAACTTTTTACATATGATTTCATGTCATTTGCTTAATTATATTTATTTTTTTGTTTGATTAATTAAAAAAAAAAAACACACACACACAAAGATAAAAGAAGAAAAAGGTGTGGGTATGAACAAAGCGTGTGTGATTGATTTGATGCTATTTTCGTTAATCACAATCAACGCTTAACACTAACCCAAAAAAAAAAAAAAAACAGATTCAAACCTTTTCTTCTTCTTCTTCTTCTAGAACAAACTAATTTCATCTCCACAAATCCAAATCCGATTTCATCATCACAAAATCAATCAAATGGAAGAACTCGAAGACGAAGTGAAACGAATAGTAGACGAGGTCAAGGAGCTTAACGAATCATCCGCTTCTTTCATCTCGTCATCTTCTCAACAAGAGCTATCTCTCCGTCAAAACGCCTCAGCCGTTGATTCATCAATCCGTCGTCTCCGCTCTACTCTCGTCTCCGACAAAAATCTCGATCCTAAACTCGTCGAGAAGACATTTGTTTTTTTTATCAAATCTTTTCCTTTTGATTTTGGTTTTCTCGATTATTGAAATTGGAATTGTGATTTTGTAGCTTGAGGAAGATCTGCATCGTGCTCGATGCATGCTTGTTGATGGAGAGATATCTTCGTTTCTCCCATCGAAACCTCAAGGTGAGGAGCACAGAGCACTTCAATTGTTGTAATCTTTGGTTCGATTTTGGTTTTTGATTTCATGAAATTGAGTGAAGCAGGACGGTTTGTGAGAATGTTTTTGGGGCCTGTGAATGTTCGAGCTTTGCGTAAAGATGTTCAGCTTAAAGTTAAAGAAGAATACAATAGCTACAGAGTTAGTATCTTGCATGTGTCCTTAGATGTGTTGCTTAGTCTCGGATTGTTGAATCTAATTACGTTTGTTCATGGAACAGGACAGGACTGCTCTTCTTTTTCTTTTTTTCCCTGCAACACTTTTGATCCTTAGATCTTATTACTGGGGTGGTTGTTTGCCTGCGTTTCCTGTCCAGCTCTACGAGGTAATCTTAAAGAGTTTGGTTGAACATTGTGTAATGTGTTGAATTTTTGAGATTAGAGTGTAAATTTTTATCTTTTTTATCAGGCTTGGCTGTTGTTTCTTTATGCTGGGTTGGCTATGAGGGAGAACATATTAAGAGTTAATGGGAGCGATATTCGTCCATGGTACTCTTTTATGCATTCTCTCATCTGTTTGATTATGAATGTTATGATTTATTGAGTTTTTCTTGCTCTTGCTGCCAAGTTCTTTGAATTTGGAGTGTTCTTTTGTGCCATGAGTTGTTAGTTACCATAATATATAAATTTTAGTTTCAGAGACTGTAATGTGTCATCCTATATGTTGAACATAGGTCCTATGCAGGCCTCAACCAAGCACATGTGTAGGTTGATAAGAGCCATAGATTCTAAGAGTGTTGTGTTGATTCTGAGTTCTATATTCACCAAGCACATATGTATGCTGCTGATTTATCTTAGTATCTTATTGTTATCTCAGTTAGCAAATGATACCTATCCTGGAATGTGATAAAATGTTTATTTTGAAAGTCACTCAAGATGGCTATCATATTCATAACCATCAAAGAGAAATACATGTGCCTCATCATGTGGCATGGTGATTGGCAAACATGTGGATTTCTCCTCTAAAGGGTCTCTTTCATTTGGAATAAAAGCATATACATGTGTACTGGAAGGAAGTAGTAGCTTATACGGTTTTGTCAAGTAGAAATTAGATCTTCCTATATATATCAGGATTGGAAATTTAGCTTCCATGGAGTCCTCAATGAGTTGGGGCTTAGTATTGCTATTTTTATGTAGTGTATCTTTTTATATGTATACATGTAGTGGTGTTACGTTTGGCTTATCTCATGTGTTGGGAGTGAATTACACTCTGAACTTGATTTTTTTTGCAGGTGGCTATATCATCACTATTGTGCCATGGCTATGGCCCTTGTCAGCCTCACATGGGAAATCAAAGGTCAACCAAACTGTGTCCAGAAACAAGTATTGCTTAAAGTTTATTTTTGTGCAGACTAAAAGTTCACAAAGTAAATACTAAATGTCATGATTGAGTTCAATCCTTCACAGAGAGGAGTCCATCTTTTCCTGCAATGGGCTATGATGCAAGGTGTCGCCATGCTTCTGCAAAACAGATACCAACGCCAAAGATTATACACTCGCATTGCACTGGGAAAGGTGCATTATTATGTGCACTTTTTCTCTCCAGTCCAAAATCTTATCTGCTTTTGTAAAATAGCTCTAAAGTTATGCCTTATGGTTAATATTCAGGCCAAGAGAATGGATGTCGTATGGGGAGAAACCGCTGGCGTTGATGGACAACTATGGCTGTTATGTCCTATACTGTTTATTTTACAGGTGAGATTTTCTTTGCACATGATGGTAATGTTGATGTTTTCTGTTTAATTTATTATGCTTACCAATGTTTGTAACTTTTGCTAAAACTCAGGTGTTTGAAGCATACGTTGGACTGTTGTTGCTAAGAAAAACAGTAACTGGAGTTGTTAACGAATGGCAGGTATTATTTTCACTCTTGTAGCATTGTTTCCAACGGGTATATTTGCCGTATGAGCCGACAAATCCTAATTCGATAGGAAAGGAAGTAAAAGTAATAGAAACATGGTCGATGTTGTCATTTTCAGGTGATGGTTTGTGGCATTCTTCTGGTAGTGATGGCAGTTGGGAACTTCATAAACACAGTAGAGACACTGATGGCAAAGTCAAGAGTTAAGGCAAAGATGAAGAGAAGTAAAAGCAGAGCAGAGCTTAATTAGACTTCCACAGGTCTCATCTGTTAAAAATCAGTCCTTTTTTTTTGTTTGCAAATTCATAAATTTTTGTTTTCTTAGGCGACAAAACAATGAACGTCCTTTTTTTCTGTGTAAATGGAAGTGGTCGTTGATATATTTGATAGTTTTATGTTGTATTTGTTCAATTGCAATTGACAATTTGTATGGTTCTATCAGATCTTGATCTTGAAGATTGAAGATGGATAGATAGTAATCTTGAAGATTGAAGATGATTAAGATTAACTGTTAAAATAAGTGCATCTTTAGATTAAAAAACATTGCAGGCCCAACCCAAGCCCAAGCCCAGACCCAATCAAACCATTCCATAAACCCAGTTACGTGTAGTGGTGAGTACGAAGCTTTGATACCTTCTTCTTTCTTCTCCCTTTCATTCGATTCAAGTTTGATTCAAAATTATTGACATTTCCAGAAATGCTTAAGCAGTTCTTCAGGCGCTTCTGATTCCTGTTCTTGGTCGAGCCTCCACTGAATTACACTTGGAAAAAGACCAATCTCCTACCAATCCAGAGAGCTTTCTAAAGTTTTTTTTCTCCTCTGCCTCTCTGTGTGGCTGTGTTGTTTATTTGTTTGGTTCGCTTGAGAAAGACACCTTTTTTAAGTCTGTATTGTGTTTTCTGTTTCAGGGTCGGTGAAAGTTTCTTGATTTGTGTAAAGATATGGACATAATCAGTGGGTTACCTGATGAAGTACTGGCTAAGATATTGTCGTTTGTTCCAACTAAGGTTGCTGTATCAACTAGCACTTTGTCCAAAAGATGGGAGTTTCTTTGGATGTGATTGACAAAACTTGAGTTTGATGTTAGAGGAGTTTATTCAGAATCTGATTTCAAGAGTTTACAGTGTTTTCTTAATAGAAATCTGCCATTACATAGAGCTCCCGTTATAGAAAGCTTCCGTCTTGGTTTAGGTTATTCAGATTTCAACCTTGAAGATATTAGAATGTGGGCTGTAGTGGCAGTTTCTCACTACATACGGGAACTGGAGATTACTGTTCCTTATCATTTAGAAAAGCCTAACATATTGCCTAGTAGCATTTCATCTTGACAATATGGGAAGGTTTACTGTTATTGTCCCATCTTTGCAACGTTTATCACTCTTTATCCCTTCTATTTGTCATTTAGATGAGGTTGTTATAGATGCTTCGTCTTTAGAGCATTTCGTACTTGTGGTGGATCGTAATTATGATAGTTACCCATGGTTGATTGAGAATATGCCTAAGCTGAGACGAGCATATATTGAAGTTGAGTCCACTGATGTCAAGAGTATTATCGGATCAATCACTTCTGTCAAGTATCTAACAATATCCTCAGCGGTAATCAGTTTCAATCTATCAACTGCAAGTCTTTAATCTCGCTTTTAAAATTCTCTGCTAATTCCTTTTTAATCCGTCCGCAAGCTATGTTTGGTGAAGGTTTTATCTTTAACCACCTTGAGGATCTGACGCTACTATATGCACCTGAAGAGTATTCGTCGAATCTCCTTCTCCGGTTCCTCAATGGCTCTCCTAACTTACAAGTACTAAAGTGCGTATTGAAAATGAAGTCAAGACTTGTAAGTTCTTTCGGTTAACTATTATTTCTTTTCTGTGGCACACTAAGTTTTTTTGAATCTGATTCTTCTCCTTGATCTTAGAATCATGAGAATCATGGTATGTTTTCCTGGAATCAACCAAGTACTGTTCCCGAATGCTTGTTGTCGAGTCTTCAAAATTTCACCTGGTCAGACTACTTAGGAAGACCGCAAGACAGAGATATTGCGGTTTACATCTTGAAAAACGCTCGACGCTTAAGGACTGCCATTTTTGTGGCTGATACACGTTTGGTTCCAAAACTCGAGATGATAATGGAGTTGACACGTTCATCCCGAGCATCATCAACATGCGAGCTCCACTTTTGTTGAAGATTTGAGTTCTATGATGTTTCATTTATATAACAGGATTCTAATTTCCATCTAAACTTGTCTGTTTGTCCAACAAAGATCTTAGGTTCCATCTATGTTACGTTTCTAAGATTGTTTTGTCATGCAAAAAATGGATCTTAGGTTCTATATTAACCAATGGTTACTTATTTCGGAGTGTTTGTTCTTTGCACTAAGCAAATGCGGACTTTATCTTCTATTGATGGATATTGACCATACTAATAACTTCAACAAGTTTTGGATTTGTTTGTTAGCATACATTAATAGTACCGCTGAGTTTATCGATGAATCGGTAACATCATATAGTGAATAACTAGATCCTCTATTGCCTCTTCATATGCCATAGCAATTAGCAAACATGTTTACACGTCGATTGCGAAATGGGAGGACTTAAAAACTTTGATCATGAAGTTGTTTTTTTTGTCGTCGATCTTTGGTAGTTGGTTTCATGGAATTGGACGTAAAGTTTTATAATTTGGCTGTTAGACGTTTCTGTCCAATACGAAATCTTTATGAACATGTTGCATTAAGCTAAGGTTTCTAATATGTGATGCAAGGTCAAACATATTTGTTTACTATACATATTAAACTTAAGAGTAGACTGTCGGTGTTTGGTAGGGTTTATGGAGTATGGTTACTCGGTCTACAATAGCATCTTCCACGTTTTCTTTGTAAGAGAAACAAAGAAAGAGACAGAAGATCTAACCTTTTGGTTTGACGATATTATTAAATAGTGGAAGAGCCAAAAGTATATTTTTGAAAAGACAGATTTGTAGCATAGACGACTAACGTTATTTGATCGAGTCCGGTCTTCATTGAACTATCAAACCACAACTTCACTCGATCGCAAACAAAATGAAAAAAATGTGGCATGGTTACCTTTACGTTTTTGCGTTAGGTTTTGGAGAAGTTATAGGCTTTACGTTTATGCGCTAGTTTTTGGAGAAGCTGTAGGTTTTTATTACGAGGTTTTGAAGGCTGACCTCAGTTAGATAGGCTCGTGAAAACGAGAATGGAGATTTTAAATTTTCGGTTCTATGTTGCAAATTTCGAGTTTTGTGGATTCGGAATCAGTGTTTCTCCCTACATTTTCGCGTTGAACATACATTAACGATCCATTGTTGTTTTCTAATTTTATGTAGCGTGTTTTTATCCGTTTCTAGTTATTATTTGTAAATTATGTTAAAATTTTCAAAAATGGTATAAAACTTAACTTTTTACACAAAAAGAACTAATAGAAATAACCTCCCGAGAGCTTATAAAAAGAATTAATACAATGTAAAAATCATCTTTGCAGAGCTTACATTCATCTTTTATATATATAATTTATGGTTTATTTTAAGAAAAATATGAGATACCAAAACTACTAAAATAAAGTTAAACTCGTACTTTTTTGTAACGAGTTTTTGATAAGGAATAAATGTTACTTTTAGTTGAATTTGAGTTTTTATGTCAATACAACCTTGGTTATCAAGTCATAACAAAAGCAAAGTAAACACAACCAAACTAGTCTAAACAATAAAACAAATTCTAAAAGGAATTAAAGAAAAATCAAATCTCTCGCTTAACCCGGTAAAACCACATAAGTACAATCTAATCAACCCATAATCTCAAAAAAAAACACACATATTGCCAACAAAACATTGCAAACCCACAAAGATTTTGCAGTAATATTAGAGGTCCACACATTTTTAACAATTTTGTCCTTTTATATTTAACAATGTTCCACTACATTTTTCCCCTAATAACAAATGTCCAAAAAGAAATAGAAAAAAATGTGTTAAATGTTTTGCTTAACCCCAAAAAGCAATAAAACAAAAAGTTGAAAGAAGAGTAGTAGTTAGAACGTCAAAGAGCTAGCTACTTCGAAGGAAGGTTTCATTCAACATCGAAAATGGCAGATTTATTAATAATCAATCGGTCAAACTCTGCCTCCCAAATCCCAAAGTCTAAACCTTTTCCTTCTTCTTTCTTTACAAATTCCAACAATCTCATTGTCTCCAAATCCATAAGTTTCTTCGATCCTCTCTGTTTCTAGTTACAGTTCACAAACCCTTTAACCAAACCTATCTTCGTGTACAAATCTAAGCTCTAAAAACAAATAAAGTCTCGATCTTTCTCGGTTTTGCTCTGTTCTGCTCTGTTTTTGCTCTGTTTTTGTAATGGCTTGTTTCTTGAATTGTGTTCGATTTGATGTATCTACGACGACCACTGACAAACCCAGAATCGAAGGATCTGGTGTGACTTGTTACAATAGCTGGGATGATGTGGAGACTCTTACTTCTAATTTCTCTAGATTGATTGGTTCTGGTGGCTATAGTAGTATCTACATGGCTCGCTTCTCTGGCTCTGACAAAGCGGCTCTTAAGGTTCATGTTAGTAGCCACAGTCTTTACCAGGTCTTTAGACTTGAGCTTGATATCTTGCTCCGTCTTCAACATCCTAACATTGTCAAGCTTCTCGGCTATTTCGATGATTCAGGTATTGCTTCTGAAGGTGTTAGATCAATTGTGTTGTTGTATAAGTATTGATTCATGCCTTGACTCTTCAAAGTTTGGAGCTTTTGATCAAAGTCACAAGTGATTAAGTCTCTCTTAGAATTAAAGTCTCGATCTTTATATGTTTTAGCAAGTGGTGTGACATTTGTATTGATGGTCTTTGTTTTTGTGTTTCAGAGGAGAATGGTGCTCTTCTTCTTGAGTATCTTCCTCAAGGAAATCTACAAGAGAAGTTACATAGCAGCAGCAAGCAAGTCTTGCCATGGAGGAACCGTACCACCATTGCGTTTCAGTTAGTTCAAGCTATTGAACACATTCATGAGAAATGTACACCGCAGATTGTGCACGGGGACATCAAATCGTCTAACGTGCTCCTAGACAAAAACTTTGATTGTAAGCTTTGCGATTTTGGATCAGCTAAAGTCGGGTTCTCTTCGATGGTTCAGCCTCCTACGATGTTGACTAGATCAAGACAAGTGAAAATGGTGGGATCACCGGGTTATACAGACCCTCATTACTTAAAAACCGGGATTGCTTCGAAGAATATGGATATGTATGGGTTTGGTGTTGTTGTTCTTGAGTTGGTTTCAGGAAAAGAAGCGTTTTCTGCTGAGAGAGGCGAGATGCTGGTGCATATAGCCGCTCCACTGATCCGTGAGGTTCTTGATTCGAGTGTACACATGGCAGAAGACAAGGTGAGACAGTTCTTGGACCCGAGGTTAGCAAGGGACAGTGTTGATATTGATGAGTTAAAGACAATGCTGAATGTGGCTGCACTTTGTATTGGTAACTCACCATCTCTAAGACCATCGGCTGCACAAGTGGCTGAAACACTTACTCAGAATATCCCATCTTTGAGTTTCCTTGGTTGTGGTAAAGGAGTGTGAGTTATGGTTATCCAAATTTTTCGATGTAGTTAAGATTTTTTGCGTGATAGGGATGCAACACTGTACAGTTTGGTATGCATCCATGAGTTTTTTGGAAGACCAGCAAGATGAGTTACCATGTAAATACTATGTTTTGTTATGTGAATAGCAGAAAATAACATTTTTGTGTAATTATCAGTTATCAACATTTCCTATGAAATGTGTTTTTTGATCGTTGTTTTGTTTGACAGTCTTTGAGAGCAAGGAAACTTATTTTCATGTCAATGTAATGTAAAGTCAAGCTTAAAGGTGAAGCATGACACTGTAAAGATGAAGCAAAGGTTTATGTGACTTGTAGTGTGATTTTCAAAAGCTCAGTTTCTTTAAGATACAGTAACATAGCAGTAGCCCTTAGGATAAGTGACCAACTACTTAAATACTTTGTCTCTTGATGCAAAAGTAAGACACTATCTTCAAGATTAGTGTTTAAGGTGTTTAATCTGAGACAATTCGATATGATCAGATCCAAACCAATTTTAAATACTTTGTCTCTTGATGCAAGAGTATCTTCAAGATTAAACCATGCACAATTGCACATTATATTAGGCTTTACTTTGAAAAATACAAAAAGTTGAAAACCCTAAAACCCTAATCCAAAGACCCTAAATTTATGCACATCGTTTGTTAATCTGCTATTAGTCATTTTTCTTAATTCTTTAGATAACATGATTTCAAATTGATTGCTACTTGAATTTGAACCTCTTAGTCTTATATCAGGCTTTTAGTTTTTATTTTATTTGCTTTAGTCCAAGTATAGTCACAGCAACAGTTGAAATGATTCTTCATTTACCAAACTCTATTATTCATGACGTATAAGTAGAGAGTAAAGCTGTTTTACTTTGAATACTCAAACTAGTTTGTATTGTATAGACTCAACTCAATAATTTTGGACACATCAGTCTTTGAGTAGATGTGTGCATATATGTCTTATGTGTGACTAATGCTAATGTCTTTTCCTTTGGTCGATGTTTCTGTTCTTTTTGACGACTTTTCTAGCAGGATTGCATTTGGAATCTTACCCAAAACCAGGTCCTACTCGTCTCCATCGACATGATGGCCTTTTTGGTAATGGCATATATGCACGAGCACGACAATGTACCTGATTGATTTGGCCTTATAAGGAGATGTATATATGGGCTCATACGACATGTATACGGTTGCTTTTGTAAAGTACTTTTCCAGTGACAAATATAATTCTCAAAAAAATTAGTAACTTAACTTTGTGACTATTATTTCATATTATTTACTAGTTTGATATGTTTCTAGGATAAACATCCTGAATAGCCCATGTAGGTTTATGTATTACTAATTTGGTGTATAACTATTAGATTATTGATTTTTCAACTTAAAATCAATCGATAATTAGTGGAAATGTCCATTGTATTATATATACTGTCAGGATTCTTGTCCATCTTTCCGATATGAGATATATGTTATCCCTAATAATAACATATTTTAGAACATTGACAAGTATCCGAAGGTCGGTTTAAGTGTTCTCTAGGACAACGGCTCAAAATATATCTCAACCCATATGACATGCTCATTTCTCAACTTATTTAATTAATGGCTCAAGAATAACTAGCTCATATGTCATATGCATTGTTGTGATGCTAAAATGGCACAAAGTTATGTATGATTTGATAAATAGGAATCTGAATAGGTTGGTTCTAAGTCATAAGACAGAGATGCATGCGAATGTATAGGGGAAAAGAGAGTTGAATAATTGAATAGAGAATCTTTATTGAATAGAGTTGGAGGATTAAATAGTGAATGAATGTGATGTAAGGTCAAGACTCAAGAGGGGTCTCTATTCCCACGGCCATTTTGGATGGTTGAGAAAAACTAGATAAAGTCATCAAATCATTATGTCTGAAATGACTTTTGTATGTTTTGACCTTTTTAGTAGTATATGGGAAACTTGTCTTTTGGATTTTATTTTAATTCATAATATTTCTTTATAATTTTATAGACATTTTTGTACAAAATAATAATAATAATAATAATATTATTATTATAATAAGGGTGAATTAAAATTATATACTCAATTGACTGAAAAAGTAAGTGAATAGTAGTCGTATATGTATAATTAGTTCTCTCTCATCAACTTATATATTAGACCAAACTAGCCCTATCCGTTAAATAGATCTTTTAGCAGAATAACAAAATTTATATCGATAAACTATATGTTTGTTTGTTTTTAACTTCAACAATATGATTTAACACAATAAATGATTTAACACAATAATAGATTAATTAACACGATAATATTAACGATATATAATATTACGTAACATGTTATTGTTGTTGTTGACTTTCATAATAATTTAGTATGGTTTAACATGTAATTCATTATTTTTTGTATGTGATATAGTAAATGAGTTAATACGATAAGTATAAATTTATCACATAAATTATAATTTATCGCGATATAATATTGTTTAATACAATATACATATAAACTTCAACAATATACATATAAAGTTCTTTATTAAAAAAAAAAAGTTCTTTATATATATATTTCGTTAGTTTGATAATTCAACAGTTATTCATTAACTTATCACATGATTTTACTTGTGTCTTTGTAAACAATATCGTCGATAATTATTTTATTATGTCGCTAAATATTTTTTTAACTACGAAAAGGTATTTTTGTCCACTTTATACAATGAAATGAGAGAACTAGTTTACTAATTATTGAGAACTTGCTTTTTGTTTTTCAATCTTTTGGATATATAGAGTAGTAATATAATAATAATAATAACTAATTTTTATGGACTGAAAAATGCAGTGTAATTACGGCATTTAGTAAAAAGGTTTAGTTAAGTGGAACTAATCATGAACCGCAATCAATATTATTATTTTTCTGTAAAGAAATGTGTTGGATGCAATTTTTTATCACTATGTAATTTATGTAAGAGTTGAAAATATAATAGTAATACAAATATCGGTTAAATTAAATTCACCAACTGATACAATAGTTGAAAACTTATGAATACCAAAATTTAAATACACATACTACGATTCAATCATAGTTTTCAATTTTCGAATATTTAAATCATAATATTCAAAGAATAGTATTAAATTTAGTTTTAGGTCCTTCTATTTAAAACATAAAATTAGTTTATTACTCGTTTTTCTTATAGTTTGGGATTTCAATCATAAGAATAAAGCTTCTTTCTTATCAATAAGTGTAATATTACTAATAATTTAAAAAAAAAAAACATCTAGTGTACTATCAAGTTATTCTCATTCTAAAATTTTTTATTTAAAGATATTATACTCTAGTTCATACATTTTATTCAAAGAACATAAGATAGAGAAATGGCTTGGATTACAAGATTTGTAATAGCTAAAAACCAAATCTTCCAACTTCAATTTGCTTTTGATGATCTTTTTGAGGAAGACATCTTTCAAATGATTAACAAGGTTTATAAACTTATTATTAATTTAATAAAATGTTAGTGTGCTTTAATTAATATGTTTTTATATTTGTATGTTTCTCATTTTAATTAATATGTTTGTATCTTTTTATGTTTCTCATTTTTATCTTCATTTTTTTTGTTATTAATAATTTTGAATTGTATTTTCTGTTTCTTTTTATTTTCAAATCAATTTTATTTTTATTTTTAAAAGTTTTCAATTTAAAAGTTATTTATTTAATTTTAAAAACTTAAAATATGTTTTACATTATTATATTATTAAAAATTTTAAGATTTTAGAGGTTTAACCAATAATCAACTCTAAATTTTTGGTTCTTAACCCAACCTCTTACATTATTAATATAATTAAAAACTTCTAACATACATCTTTCCACTTATCCTCTTAAAGATGCTCTTAAGCAGATGTCTAACTCTGAAGATCTAATTAAGTAGATATTAAGCAGATGTCCATTAATATAGATGCGTATGTTGGTTAATTATGCATATATGGATAGATCTACAAAGAAAAAATAAATCACATTTATTTAAGAGGTTGGGTCCATTATTATCTATAAGAAAAAATATTTTTGTACATTATCTATAGTCAATTATTATTCATTACACATAGTTCATTTATTAAACATGTCAAAGTTAGGAATATCATATTTATGGTGGTATTCAGATTACAAAATGGCATGCCCGATTGTTTTTCCCACCAAGTGGCATTCTAGCTCTACGCTTGGATAAAGAATGTAAGTTGTATTTAGTTAGGTGGCATTTTAGATATTAATGAAGCTTTTGAAGGCTATAATAGCACAATAGTTTCCCTATATCTCCCAAACTTTGGAAAGTGATTAATTGTGTGATTTCTTTTGAAAAGACTATGTTCTGGGACCGGGTTGGAACAATTTGAAGAAGTCATTAGGCCTAAAGAAAGGTGACAATATCAAATTGTATTGGGATTACTTGAAATACAAGTTCATTATTCTCAATTTTGAATACAACTTAATCCCCGAATCCTTTTAAACGAATGATGTGATGGAGATTGGAGCGTATCTGTTCGCTCACAACTTCCTTATGTTTGTCTATTTTAGGTTATATTAATTATGTTTTTGATTTTATATTTACATAATAACTATATTCATATGTTATCATTTATTAAAAATTTGATTATTTAAATGGATGTCAAGATTTGAGATTGAATAAGATATATGATCGTTCTGGAAAAGTAAGAACGATTGGTGTATAAATCATTTTAACAAATGTTTCACTAAACTTTATGCGAAAGAATTTCAGGAAAATAAAATATTTTCTATAACCTTTAATCTTAAATCTAGATTTTGTACGAGGGAGATTCTAATTTAAAACCGCTCCTATCAACATAATTTTGAACACAAATATAATCATTTTTAATTTTGTAAAGAAGAAAATTTGAGCATAAATATATATAGACATTAAACTTACATTACTAAGTGATATACAACATGTTGACGATAATGTTTCATTGACAAATAAATGGTTGATATATATATCACATGGTAACAAAAACTCACCTGAGTAATTTGCGGGAACAATATATCTTCTATTTTTAAGAGATTTTCTTTCGTATTTATATTCCATGAAAACATTTCTTTAAAGGCTTTGACATAATTATTGATTGTTAACCTAATTGCAGATATCATTTATGTTTAGAAGTTGATACAAACATAATATCGTTCCATATAGATGTAAATATACCAATTTTAAGAACATTATTTAGTGTTAGGTACATATATAATACAATATCGGTAGAACAGCTTTACTGAGATTGCTTTATCCATATGAGAATTCTCGACCAAGTCATGGATGTGCCTATCTTATCTCATTCTTCATGATTATGTGGCCAAACGGTTAAGCCCGACTTAGAATCTAATTAAGTAGATATTAAGAAGATGTCCATTAATATAGATGTGTATGTTGGTTAATTATGCAAAAATAAATCAGACAAGAATCAGACACAAAAATAAAATAAAATAAAAATACAATAATGAGATAATGCGATGAGGTCGTGAGAGGGTAGTTGGGATAGAATTCGATAGCGGAAAAGAAAATTGTAGCGATAGTAAAAAATAAGGTTATGGATCTTACTTAGGGATGTTAATGATGGATAAAAACCCGATGGGTACCCGAGATCCGGTTATAGTTTCAGGCTTGGGTACCCGATTTTATACAGTGAATAAAAACAGGCTTAAAACGGGCAGGGTCCTGTTTATAACAGGTTTTATATGGGTTTTACCCTACTGGTTTTGGTTATCCACGGGCTTTTTGTTATATTTTCTATTTTAAAAAAAAAAATTGGTTTTTTTTTTACTTTTATGTTTTGGTTTGTGTATATATTCACATCATTATAAAAACAATGTAGTGAGATGTCGTTAAGAAGAAAAAAAAGTTTAAAACCAAAAAAGAGGAAAATATCAATAAACATAAAAATCAATTTAATTTTAAGAAGAATTTTAATCATTTTGATTTTGATATATCTTTCTTAGTTTTAGGTAAACAATGCATTTTAATTTATAGTTACATTGTTTTACGCTTAATCATGATTACTAACTTAGTAAAAATCTATATATACACACATATCTATATGTATATTTTTATCTTTATTTTTTAAATAAAAATACTAATTTTAATTTGTTATCTCATATTTTCCTTAAATTATACTCTAATTTCAATTTATATCTTTCATAACTAATTCTTAATGGAATGTGTGAAAATATAAAAAAAGTTGTATTTATATTTTTTAATGTTGCATGTCACTTAATAAAAATAAAAAGTAATTTTAATTTAGTTGATGTTATATTATGCAAACTTATATAAAAAGTAATATAACTAAATCTGAATGATTTGCTGTTCAAAAATTATAAATTGGAAACTAAATAAAAGCTAATATAACTTAAAAATAAGAAAATAAAATTTGGGTACCCAAGGGTAGCTATAGTATTCGTGGGTTTTTTCGGGTTTACCCATAACAGGTAAATCCCATTCGTAGAACATGCATTTATAACATATTAAAGCTACTTTTGGATTAAATAACAGAAAATATAATAGAAAAATTCTTGAAATGGTATCTTTAATCATTTTTTTTGGGATAGAGTTTAGTCATCTATTACTACTAAAAAATAGTAAGGTTTAATAATTGGAATAAGGTTTAATAATCTCCAAACATATTATTGTAAAACAACACCTAGACAGAGATCAATCCATTATTCCATAATTCAAATCATTTCTTTGTATTTATCTCCAAATTAATGTAAATTATTTGTAGTATATAAAACAATACCTCAAAACAGAGATCCTGTTTATTTCCAGTATTCAATTTCCATGGATTTATGATAACACATGGACATATTAAATAAATAATATCATGCCATTATTGTATGACATATTGACATACGCATTGAATTATCTTGCAAATGGTTTATATAAATAATAGAAGAAGGTGTTCTTGATTGTACAAGAACAAGAGGATATCTAAAAAAATATGAATTATTCTGTCCCTAAAACAGTAAAAGACAATATTGAACAAATTAATTTGGTTTCTAATCAACCCGGATTAGTTATATATATAAAAATTAGAGCTATTGATGGCATAATTGTCTATAGTTTCGGCTAACGATTAATTACTATAATTGTTGTTAATGATAGTCATCAATAATGGCAGGAAGTGGCAAGTGGTCATGGTAGCTGACTAGCTTGCTAGGCATGGATGCGAATTAGCGAACACAGGTCGGCGAAGATACTTGTTTATAATAATACTTGACAAGTCAAATAATAAATTTCAACTTAACAAAAAAATAGAAAAAATAAAAGGTTTCTAATATGAAAGCTTTATTCGAGATAAATAGTTATTCATGATAAACTTTGGTAATTTGTAACTAGCCTTAGAGGAAGAAGAACATATTCTACACAGATTTTATAAAGTTTACGAGTATTCGTTAGAAAGGTTTTATGGTACGTAAACACATTATATACAATACATATAATGATCTAATCGAATAACATGTGTTAAAGTATTCTGCGCGGATCCGATTCTAGTATGATTAAAATTTTATCAGTTTAACCCATAAGCTACGTTTTTAATCGGTTTTGACCTCTCTAACTAACCGCATGCGAGTGCAATCAAACAAGAAAGATTAAAGTTCGTGGAGGATGATTCGTTTTTGGTTTTGCAAGCAATGAATGAACAAAAATGAAGAAGAAATTAACATCAATCAAGACTAGGGAGGGAGGTGAATGAGAAAGCAAGCATTCTCTGCCACTATTTAACTTTTCCCAATTGTCTATAAATTACCCTAAAAATAGGCAAATCTGGACGGTCGGAGAAACCTATATTTGTATGTCTAGTTAAAGTAATTAAACCCTAAATTAATTTATGTGTGTTTAATCCCCAAGAATCACAAAACAATGGAAGGAGTGTATTTGCTTTACTTTATATAGAACAAAGCAATAATCACTCTGACTAATCTCCTTTTTTTAATGACATAATACAACTCATTTAGCTCATCCCCACGTTTCGGAATAATCATTCACTTTGTTAAATATATACACTACAAAAAAATATAACTCAAGAACCTACGAGGAAAGACGTCATATAATCTAAAAAATTATTACAGAATTTATTTTTCATAATCTTATACTATTACACAATAGTTTGTATGCATTAGTCGCATGATTTTACATTGAATATATTTGCTATCGTACGTAACTATACCCAATTTTAAATATTATATTTAATCTGCCTTCTTCAACGGCATTTTTCCATAATAGTAAACGTTATCCTTCACTCGTAATTGATATATTTTTTTATACAAGATTATATATATACATAATCAAGCAGGGTACAATATTTTACAAAATATATAACCATTTAAAGTCGTCCATAAAAGAAACCTTGATTATATTTCTCCATTGACGCATGCATATTCACTAATAATTATATAACCGATATCTTTTTGTTCATATATTATAACTATAGTTTAGTTGTTAAATTAAAGAGAAAATATCTTACAAACAAGAATGTTATTAATTTATGTTGTTTCACTCTTAAAACTACAAAAAAATCATATTGGTACACTCTTAAAAAATAATTTGTTACACGAATCAAACGCTCTCTTCCCTAGAGAAAATTTTATATATAATTCAATTATTGGAAAGGTCGTGGGGTGGCGAATGAGTGATACCGTCACGGTGCATGTGCGTATTCCTAACCATCACATACGGAATTAGAATCACTTACATCGAACGGTAACGAATATGCCTGTCACAAAAGCCATCAGTGACTCTAGCAGATCATCAAAATCTCAACATAATAAAGAGAGGTCAGTATAACATGAATGAAGCTGTTGTTACATTATATATAAAGATATTGGAGTTGACTTTTTTTTTGTATGATTTGTTTTTTTTTTTGAGGTTCAATGCATAAACAATCACATATAAATATAACATAAGCTCGAAGACTAACCAAACCCATCATCTTCATCTTCTTTATACAACTTTTCTCTCTCTATATATGTTTCTTTAAGAACCTCAGTTTCAAGAACTTGATCATCAACTTCTCTTCTATGTGTTTGTTGTCTTTGCTTTTTATAAGATTCGGTTTTTGAGTTTGGTTTTGTCTTTGTGAGGTGGCTATCTTAGTTCTTATTCTTCTTACAACGTAGTAACAGCTTTATAAAAATCTTTCAAAGCATGTAAATTTTAAGTTCTAGATCCATTTTCGTTTCCTTCTTCCAAAAAAAAAAACAAAAAAATTTTAAGTCTTATCATTTATTGATCTCTCATAGTATTTGACTTTTGTGTTTGGTGAAACCGGTCCTGGCGAAGTTTAAACCTCAAGTGTAAACCCAAATTTATAAAAACTTCAAAATCATGTAAATTTCTTCTCTATCAATTTATCACCCTAGCTACCTCCAAAAAAAACCAAAAAAAAAAAATTAGAATTTAGAATTTTTATTCATAAAAAAAAAGAAAAAAAAAAGACGTTTTGGAAATTTATGGCTCCACCGGAAGCTGAGGTGGGTTCGGTGGTTGTGATGGCTCCTCCGACCCCGGGAACCCCGGGGACGCCCGGAGGACCGCTGATAACGGGAATGAGAGCGGATTCGATGTCGTTCGATCATCGGAAACCAGTGCCTCGGTGCAAATGCTTGCCTGTGATGGGATCAACTTGGGGTCAACATGACACATGCTTTACCGATTTTCCCTCTCCTGATGTTTCCCTCACTCGCAAGGTTAGTCATCCTGCTCTATTTTTATATTTTATTTTTGGTTATTTCTCTAAATTCTAAATATATTAAATTATCCAAATTATCGTAAAAATAAATATCATCTGTTGAATTTTTTTTTGTGGACAACTATAACTGATTGACTTAAATAAATATTTTGGAATTTTTTTTTATAGTTAATATAGTACGGTTTATAGTTACGACAAGTTGTGTTAATTTATCCGTTTTAACATTTTTGTTTCTTAAAACTAAAGATTTAGATACATATAACTTGTAATACCATTCAAATTCATGATCACTATTTTTATTTGACAAAAGAAAAATATTATCATCTATAAGATCATAAATATTACTAGAAATTGTTATTAAAAGTTTATGAAGAAAATATATATGAATGAGTTAATAAATCAAGGATGTCTAGGAAACCTTTGTAAGTATAAAAAATTATAATAGTTATAAAACTTTTATAAAGTAAAGTTATTCTCATATTTTACTTTCTTGTAACAAAAAATTTCTAAATTGTTGGTCCTTCTATTAAAAATGTCATCGAAATCCACGTTGGGAAAAATACTACTATAATGAATAAACGAGTTTATATCAATTGTGAAAAAAAAATGAAGATCTCTATAGTATAGGGAAACTCAAAAATCGATTTTATTTGATAAAATAAACATTATACATTTCTTTATTCTTGTAACCGATTTTTTTATCATGTTCATACGTCTAATGTAATAAGATATCGAAAAAGATCATTAGGTGTTTACGTCACACACTTGGAGGAGATTGCAACACGACATGAACTAACAGTCTCAACCGAAAATTAAAATCAGAACTGTCAAATAACAAAAGAGATGTAAAAAAAAATAGCAAGAAACAAAAAAGTCTTAGATAAAATAATAGTATGACATAAATGTAAAAACAAAAAAGTCTAGAAAAAAATATAATACTTGTATTGAACTCGAACTCTAACTTATTTTATTTGATAAAACACCGACTCTTAATTAGTATAATGTTTTTTTTTGTGACAATGAGCTTATAATAGTCTTTGACTACGATAACATTAAATTTGGTTTTATTGAAAATTAAACAAACAAGTTGCATAGATATAATAGTCACGCAAATAATTAGATTTTAATGGGTTTTGTTTTGTAATGACGAATACGAATTAGTTAAATATTACATCAACTTTTATTTTAACTTTTGTTATTGTGAAAGACTTTTTATGCATTGTTACGTACGTATGGTTTGGTTAGGTCTTTTGAGATTCATTTAATTGTTGTGAACGTTTTGTTTCTTTTGAGTCATGTCCATGACGATATCAGCCACGGGATGTATTTTGTTTTTGCGCAATCCACGGCTCTTGTCCTCTTTTATCATTAACTTCAATCATATGATTAATGATTAATATAGAGTTTAGATTAGTATTGATATTTCTTATAATAATTAGTGTTAATTATTTGTGATTTTTGTTGATTATAGTTATATAACGTATGATTAATATTTTTGATTTCGTTGATTCTTGAACGTGGGGTGCGGGTATGGACAGATCATACGCTATATACTTAAACCGTTGACTGTATTTTTAGTAAATACTAATTATGAGTTTTTTAGAATTGGACACCAGAAATGGAACGAATTTAATGGTCCTCTAGTGATTATGGGTTAACATATGTATATAGTTTTCTACTCTTCTTTGATAGAAAACATTAGATAAGTATTTATTTACTTTTTTATCTACAAAGATTTCATAGATTACAAAACAATAAAGATATTGGATATATTGAACTAATTCATGGTCTCATTTCAATATGATTTTGATTATAGTAAAATTGTATTTTTCTGTAAACATGCACATTAATAAATGATTAGCGAAAAAGTCGCTAGTTCGAGTTACACTTATAAGAAAACTTTATAAATTGCTCTGGTCCGAGCCTTGTGTATGGATCTAGCTAGTCTCAGAACTTCTTTGTTCTTTAGAAAAAAATGATAAGTAAAACTCAAAAGCCTCAAGTTATTAAAAGAAATGAATAAATTTCATTTTTCAAGAAACACAAAAAAACTTATTCTTGTTACACAAGAAATAGCTATATCTCTCCCTCTTTAGCTTCTTTACCACTACTACATCCTCATCATTGCTAATTTTGTGTATGTGTTGCAGCTTGGAGCCGAGTTTGTCGGAACATTCATCTTGATCTTCACCGCGACGGCCGGTCCAATCGTGAACCAGAAATACGACGGAGCAGAAACCCTAATCGGTAACGCTGCATGCGCTGGACTCGCAGTGATGATCATAATCCTATCAACGGGTCACATCTCAGGGGCTCATCTAAACCCATCACTGACTATAGCATTCGCAGCACTAAGACACTTCCCTTGGGCTCATGTGCCGGCTTACATAGCGGCTCAAGTCTCAGCTTCCATTTGCGCTTCATTCGCACTTAAAGGAGTGTTTCATCCTTTCATGTCCGGTGGTGTCACTGTTCCTTCTGTTAGCATCGGACAAGCTTTTGCTCTTGAGTTCATCATCTCTTTCATTCTCCTCTTTGTTGTCACTGCCGTCGCTACCGACACTCGTGCCGTAAGTCTCTCTTTCCCTAAAATGTTTTGCATGCTTAAGTTTACATGCATACGGTTTATTATTTCATTTTCTTAATATACGAAAGTTTTTTCATATTATAACAGAAAAAAAAATTACTAAAAAGAAGAAATTTTATATATATTTAGAATTGTAAATGTTTCTTTAAGCAAATTAGCGTTTTTAGAGGGGAAAAACAAAATTAGACTATATTTGTTATAGAAGCCATATGATATGGTCTTGATTATAACATCTAGACGTAAATACGAACATACATACAATAAAATAATCAAAGCCTACATAGCTCAAGTAGCCAGTGATATGGACGTTATGACAAGGGATTCCAACTTTGGTTGGCTTATAAAATCTAAGTATTAACGATCTGTTTTTCAATTTAAATGTTTTAAAATTTCTGTCGCATTAGTTGTAAAAACGTTTATTTTTCTTGAATATAATTTAACATTATTTTCAAAAAAAATAAAAATAAGTAGCCAGTTATAATGATTTATGTAGCTAGCAAACCTTAATGAACTTCTCTTGATTGGGTTTAATGAGCAGGTTGGAGAGTTAGCTGGTATAGCTGTTGGAGCCTCTGTTATGCTCAATATTCTTGTCGCAGGGTATGTCCATATTATATGTTCTTTTATATAAGGAAGCTTCATATGTTAAAGAATCAATATTGCATTAACAAAAGACGTTTCTAAAACACAATAATGGGAGTTTTTTAACAGGCCATCGACTGGTGCATCTATGAACCCAGTGAGGACTCTTGGACCAGCCGTTGCATCAGGAAACTACAGGTCACTTTGGCTTTATCTGGTGGCTCCAACACTTGGTGCCATATCCGGTGCAGCTGTCTACACAGGTGTTAAGCTTAACGATACTGAGACTGACCCGCCTCGTCAGGTTAGGAGCTTTCGTCGTTAAGTGAGTTGTGCATGAGAAAGACTTGTGTTTACAAGTCTTTTGATTGTTATTGTTACTGTTTGATTATGTAATGATATGAAACAAAAACAAAAAAGCTTTTGGAAGCTTGTGTGAAGAATAAAAGGCGATGTGACTATAAGTCCACGCTCGGCAGGCATGCATCATCGGTTTATATAGAAACTGATGAGAACTTGTCGTGTCTTTGTCAAATTGTGTCTGTGTAATAATACACTTTTATGTGTGTGGTTTGTGTTTCTTTGTTGGTTTGCTGTTGTATGTTACCTTGGAGACGAGGCTGTACGTTTTTCATTAATAAAATCTATTGTGTGTGTATAAGCTTTTCAGTTTCATGTTTTGTGAAATTATCGACCTAAAGATTTGGTTCAAGAAACATGCAAATATTTATTAAACTAGAGTAGACAAAATCATCCAAAGAGGAACCCAACACGGAACATTACTGGGCTTTCGGTTACTATCTAATGGGCCTAATTTTGGTTACTATTACTCAGCCGCTTAACGGACATCTGGTTTATTTAAATGAGAAGTCCAGTCCAACGAGTTAGTCCGAACTGAGACACTTTTATAGGACAAGACAACAACGAGACACACTTTCATATTTTCTTGAACTAGCACCTTATTAAAAAACTAAAATTTTAAAATTAAATCATAAATTATAATTAATAAATCATATCCCTAAAACTATACTTTAAATGTAGAATAGTCAACCCAAACTTTTTAAAATAATAACAAAAAATATTTAAAATATTTTGATAGTGTTAATTAGTGTTATTTTTAGAATTTATAAAGCGTATGCTACTATTATCCATAAAACATGTTTTAGTACTATTTGAGGGTATTTCTCAAGAAAATTTGATAAAGAATTTTGATGGATGTAAATTGGGGACTATAACTATTTTTTTTTAATTCTTTTTATTAAAAGTTTAACAATGTTTCTATATATGTTGTAGTTTAAATTTTTCAAAGCACATATATTATTCGATTGACAAAAAAAAGTGTATAGACAAAGTCCCACATCAACTAAATATTTTTTGACAATAGTTCAAATCATTATAAATACGACTAACATGCTTCAAACTACGAATAAGCAGTAATGTTGATTTAGCAAACATCCAAATAAAAAAAATATTATTTTGTATAATCCAGTTCTAAATTTGAGCAAATAAAAAATTTTAAAATATTTAAAATATGAAGGTTTTTTTAAAGTTTCAAAATATTATAATTATTAAAATCTTTTAAGAAGTTTAAAATATTATGACTATTGACATTTTTAATATAATATAAATATTAAATAATTAAAAATTTAACAATATTTTTTGACAATAGTTCATAATCTTAGTAAAATTTGCAAAATATTAAAACTATCATTTTAGACTATTTAAAGGAAAGAAAGACTAAAGTCTATAAAAGTAACATTTACTTAGAACTATATATATAGCATATATAGCATTCTTTGTTATCAGTATCTCTCCAAACCTGTTCATATAATTTTGGTGATTTAAAGATGGAAGACTTCAGAATAAATGGAGATATGATCATATCAAAAGCTCTATCACATACTGATTTTGACAAACATGGACGCTTGCAATTACCCAACAGCCAAATTCAGTTAGTCCTTACAAAGATGAAAGATGAAACGAAGAAAGGTCTGAAAAAGGGTATTCAACTCGAAGTTCTAGACATCACTAAAAACAATTCATACTTTGTTACCCTAAAATCCAGGAACTCCTCAAGAGACTATTATCTGGAAACAGGTTGGAAAAATATGAGGAAGTCATTAGGCCTAAAGGAAGGTGACAATATCAAATTGTATTGGGATTACTTGAATTACAAGTTCATTATTCTCAATTTTCAATACAGCTTAATCCCCTAATCCCTTTAAACAGATGATGTGATGGAGATTGGTGCGTATATGTTCACTCACAACTTCCTTCTGTTTTTCTATTTTATGTTATATATTAATTCTATTTCTGATTTTATATTTACATAATAACTATCTTCATATGTAATAGTTTATTGAAAAATCATTATTTAAATGTATGTCAAGATTTTAGATTGAATAAGATATATGATTGTTATGGAAAAGTAAGAACGATTGGTGTATGAATCATTTTAACAATCGTTTCACTTAAGTTTATGTAAAAAAAAATCGAGAAAATAAAATATTTTCAGTAAACTTTAATCTTAAATCTAGATTTTGTACGCGCGAGAATTGAATTTGAAACCTCTCCTATCAATATAAATTTTGAGCACAAATATAATCATTTAAATTTTGAAAAGATAAAATTTTGAGCTTAAATTTTTAGAGATATTAAACTTAGTTTACTAGGTGATATACAACATGTTGACGATAATATTTCATTGGCAAATAAATGATTGATATATATTTAACTGCTTAAGAATGGAGAATCTATAAGATTTTAGCAAAAAATGGCATAAGTGACATTGTACGTGATTTCAATTAAAAGTCAAGAGAACTTTCAAGAAAGCCACAAAATTGAAAATTTGAGGAGAGTATCCAATATTCATCACAACCAGATTTAATTTTATATCTTTAACTTTAGTGGCTCAATTCTGAAAAAATGCCAATTTTCAAAGCAAATCTTACAAATATCTTTGCTAAAATTTTATTGATTCGCCATTTTGAGTATTTAAAAATCTTCGTATTTACGATTTTTGGGGCTAAAATACATACTTTATAACCAATACTAAACTCTTCGAACTAATGGAACTGACTAAACACAAACATAATAAGTCATATGCATGTTTGATCGTATTTTTATAACTTAAAAAATGGCAAATACAAGATTTAAGACAATGTCAAATCCATGAATGCCATCAACAAAAAATGGCAAATCTATAATCGACTGAAAAAGAAAACTGGATGATTACTAAGTAAGCTATTCGGCTACTAGCCGATTAATACCAAACCAAACAATTAACCGTTCTGCAATTTGTGGTAACCAAATTTTGAGTAACTTGAAACACTGATTCTAGTTCTAACTTTACAAGTTGAATACTTAAGAAACAGCTGAAAGGTTTTGAATATACATATTCTTGTTCATAAACCCAAAAGGTATCAAAAGACAATCACATAATGAATATCAACCAATTTTTCATGGACAGATCAAAGTGAATGCAATTGGAAATCTTTTCTAACCATCACTGTTTCTTCGTTCCTTATGTTTTAGCCTTGGAGAGTGTTTTGATCATTCCTTTTGTGATTTTCTAGAACCAAATGAGATTCATCACTGCTAGAGCCGGTGGTATCGTAAGAAGGCTGTAAAATCCTAGCGGAAATACTTGCTTCACCTGCGTGCGCAAAGCCAGCTTGTTAGATTCATGTCTCTAAAATGTATCTTTCTCTCTGCTTTGTTTCACTCATCAAGCTCAGGGATTGAACTTACTTGATGGAAATGGAGGTACATATGAACAAAGAAGTAGATAAACAATAGGATCATCGCAACCTGGAAGAAAAAGGCAGAGACATTCGTATATTTGTCTCCAATGCTAAAACACAGAGATTTGTTTTGGTCTATTTAACAGTACCAGCCAACCCAAGAACAGGGCAATCCCGTTGAGCGTGTAAGCTTTAGAGCCTTTTTGACCACTATCCAAATACCTGCCATCACCACAACTGATGTAGAGGCAGCTCATACTTCTAACAACCAACAACATAGGTCAAGAAGAGACTTTCTAAATCCAAAATGACGAACTGCCTTTCTTTCTTTTGAACTTTCTAATCTCCATCTGTATATTAAAAAAATAAAAAATAGATGAGGTATTTTTAAACTTTTTTCCCTTAAACAAACTGATTATATATAGTAACCAGTCTATGTCCAATACATAGTACTTTCTCTTCCAGTCCCATTGATTATCGCTAATCTATATTTACTTCACTTACACGTATTGTTACTCCCACATTTCAGATTTAGGGACATTTTTGTCCTTTTACTATGGTTGGCAACGCTTTTTGGAAACTATTGTATTTTGAAAATCTAAAAGATGGTTTGATGGTAGAGTTGATGGTCATAGTGTTATAGAAGACGTGATCCACATTAAAAAAAGGTGGCCCCATTACGAAATGTTGGTCGATAGACTGAAAGTGAACATAAGATCCACTAGGAGAGGTGACGGTCGGAGTATCACACATATATGGAAAGATCCACATGGACAAAATAAAATCACACAAGGAGTCAAGAAAAAGTTAAAAATTACGATAATGAGATAATGCGACCATTTCATCTACAATTTCATTAGGCGTAATTAGATAATATCACATTTATAGTGGCACTCCGATTGCTTTTTTCCCAAAGTGGCATTCTAGCCTTCCGCTCAAAGAGAGAATGTAAGTTGTATTTAGTGAGGTGGCATTACCACAATATTTTTCCCATATCTTCCAAACTTTGGAAAGTGATTAATTGTGTGATTTCTTTTGAAAAAGTATATATAAATATTACTAAAGAGAGAAAAGTTTATTCTAAAATAAGGAGTTAAGAGAGAAAACTAATAACCACAATAAATAAAAACAAAAAAAAAGAAATAACACAATAAATATATATATATTGCAACTTTTTTTTAATTATGAGTGTCATATTATGTTATTTAGTAACTTAATTATTATTTTTCTCTTTATTCTTTATTTTAGAATAAACTTTTCTCTCTTTAGTAATTATTTAGGAACAAGATATAGATGATTAAAGTCTGTGTATCTCCTAAAATTTTCTTTTTATCCATCATTTAATCTCATAAATATAATATAACATTTACCTTAGTAACCTAAGATTTATATTTAAGGATACATAAATACTATATGCACTTAAAGGTTTGAAACATAAATTTAATCCCCTGCCAAATAATATATTTTAAAGAAAATATAAATATTATGTGTCATATTGGGGTTAGAACTATATTTAATTATGTGCATGGCTGAGGAAATCTCATAATAAACATTTCATAATCTTAGTAAAATTTGCAAAATATTAAAACTATCATTTTAGACTATTTAAAGGAAAGAAAGACTAAAGTCTATAAAAGTAACATTTACTTAGAACTATATATATAGCATATATAGCATTCTTTGTTATCAGTATCTCTCCAAACCTGTTCATATAATTTTGGTGATTTAAAGATGGAAGACTTCAGAATAAATGGAGATATGATCATATCAAAAGCTCTATCACATACTGATTTTGACAAACATGGACGCTTGCAATTACCCAACAGCCAAATTCAATTAGTCCTTGAAAAGATGAAAGATGAAACGAAGAAAGGTCTGAAAAAGGGTATTCAACTCGAAGTTCTAGACATCACTCAAAACAATTCATACTCTGTTACCCTAATATCCAAGAACTCCTCAAGAGACTATTATCTGGGAACGGGTTGGAAAAATATGAGGAAGTCATTAGGCCTAAAGGAAGGTGACAATATCAAATTGTATTGGGATTACTTGAATTACAAGTTCATTATTCTCAATTTTCAATACAGCTTAATCCCCTAATCCCTTTAAACAGATGATGTGATGGAGATTGGAGCGTATATGTTCACTCACAACTTCCTTTTGTTTTTCTATTTTATTTTATATATTAATTCTATTTCTGATTTTATATTTACATAATAACTATCTTCATATGTAATAATTTATTGAAAAATCATTATTTAAATGTATGTCAAGATTTTAGATTGAATAAGATATATGCTTGTTATGGAAAAGTAAGAACGATTGGTGTATGAATCATTTTAACAATCGTTTCACTTAACTTTATGTAAAAAAAATTCGAGAAAATAAAATATTTTCAGTAAACTTTAATCTTAAATCTAGATTTTGTACGCGCGAGAATTTAATTTGAAACTTCTCCTATCAATATAAATGTTGAGCACAAATATAATCATTTAAATTTTGAAAAGATAAAATTTTGAGCTTAAACTTTTAGAGACATTAAACTTAGTTTACTAGGTGATATACAACATGTTGACGATAATATTTCATTGACAAATAAATGATTGATATATCTTTAAGACTTTAACTGCTCAAGAATGGAGAATCTATAAGATTTTAGCAAAAAAATGGCATAAGTGACATTGTAAGTGATTTCAATTAAAAGTCAAGAGAACTTTCAAGAAAGCCACAAAATTGAAAATTTGAAGAGATTATCCAATATTCATCACAACGAGATTTGGTTTTATATCTTTAACTTTAGTGGCTCAATTCTGAAAAAATGCCATTTTTCAAAGCAAATCTTACAAATATGTCATGTTTGCTAAAATTTTATAGATTCGCCATTCTTGAGCATTTAAAAATATTCGTGTTTACGATTTTTGAGGCTAGAATACATACTTTATAAACCCCTCGAACGAATGGAACTGACTAAACACAAACATAATAAGTCATATGCATGTTTGATCGTATTTTTATAACTTAAAAAATGGCAAATACAAGATTTAAGACAAAATGTCAAATCCACGAATGCCATCAAAAAAAAATGGCAAAGCTATAATCGACTGAAAAAGAAAATTGGATGATTACTAAGTACTAAGCTATTCGGTTACTAGCCGATTTATACCAAACCAAACAATTAACCGTTCTGCAATTTGTGGTAACCGGATTTTTAGTGACTTGAAACACTGATTCTAGTTCCAACTTTACAAGTTGAATACCTAAGAAACAGCTGAAAGGTTTTGAATATACTTATCCTTGTTCATAAACCCAAAAGGTATCAAAATACAATCACAGAATGAATATCAACAAATTTTTCATAGATAGATCAAAGTGAATGCAATTAGAAATCTTTTCTAACCATCACTGTTTATTTGTGTATGATGTTTTAGCCTTGGAGAGTGTTTTGATCATTCCTTTTGGGATTTTCCAGAACCAAATGAGATTCATCACTGCTAGAGCCGGTGGTATCGTAAGAAGGCTGTAAAATCCTAGTGGAAACACTTGCTTCACTTGCGTGCGCAAAGTTAGCTTGTTAGAACCATGTCTCTAAAATGTATCTTTCTCTCTGCTTTGCTTCACTCATCAAGCTCAGGGATTGAACTTACTTGATGGAAATGGAGGTACATATGAACAAAGAAGTAGATAAACAATAGGATCCTCGCAACCTGGAAAAAAAGGCAGAGACATTCGTATATTTGTCTCCAATGCTAAAACACAGAGATTTGTTTTGGTCTATTTAACAGTACCAGCCAACTCAAGAACATGGCAATCCAGTTGAGCATGTAAGCTTTAGAGCCTTTTTGACCACTAGTATCCAAATACCTGCCATCACCACAATTGATGTAGAGGTAGCTCATACTTCTAACAACCAACAACAGAGTTCAAGAAGAGACTTTCTAAATCCAAAGTGACGAACTCCCTTTCTCTTTTTGAACTTTCTAATCTCCATCTGTATATTAAATAAATAAAAATAGATCAGGTATTTTTAATCTTTTTCCCCATAAACAAACTGATTATATATAGTAACCAGTCTATGTCCAATGCATAGTACTTTCTCTTCCAGTCCCATTGATTACAGCTAATTTATATTTACTTCACTAACACGTCTTGCTACTCCCACCTTTCACATTTAGGGACATTTGTGTCCTTTTTACTCTGGTTGGCAACGCTTTTTGGAAACTATTGTGTTTTGTAAGACTAAACGTTGGTTTGATGGTAGAGTTGATGGTCATAGTATTATAGAAGATGTGATCCCCATAAAAAAGGTGGGCCCATTAAGAAATGTTGGTCCATAGACTGAGAGTGAACATAAGATCCACTAGTAGAGGTGACGGTTGGAGTATTACACATATATGGATAGATCCACATGGACAAAATAATATCACACAAGGAGTCAAGAAAAAGTTAAAAATTACAATAATGAGATAATGCGCCCATTTCATCTACAATTTCATTAGGCGTAATTAGAGAATATCACATTTATAGTGGCACTCCGATTGCTTTTCTCACAAAGTGGCATTCTAGCCTTCCGCTCAGAGAGAGAATGTAAGTTGTATTTAGTGAGGTGGCATTAGCACAATATTAAGGGAACTTTTAAAGTCTATAGTAGCACAATATTTTTCCCATATCTTCCAAACTTTGGAAAGTAACTAATTGTGTGATTTCTTTTGAAAAAGTATATATAAATATTACTAAAGAGAGAAAAGTTTATTCTAAAATAAGGAGTAAAAAGAGAAAAATAATAACCACAATAAATATTTATATATATATATATACATTTATTGCAATTTTTTTTTAATTATGAGTGTCATCTTACATTATTTAGTAACTTGGTTATTATTTTTTCTCTTATTTCTTTTTTTGAATAAACTTTTCTCGTTTAGTAATTATTTAGGAACAATATAGAGATGATTGAAGTCTGCATATCTCCTAAAATTTTTCTTTTTTATCCATCATTTAATCTCATAAAAGTAATATTACATTTACCTTAGTAACCTAAGATTTAGTTTTAAGGATACATAAATATTATATGCATTTAAAGGTTTGAAACATAAATTTAATCCCCTGCCAAATAATATATTTTAAAGAAAATATAAATATTATGTGTCATATTGGGGTTAGAACTATATTTAATTATGTGCATGGCTGAGGAAATCTCATAATTAATATTTCATAATCTAGTAAAATTTGCAAAATATTAAAACTATCATTTTAGACTATTTAAAGGAAAGAAAGATTAAAAGTCTATAAAAGTAACATTTACTTAGAACTATATATATAGCATATATAGCATTCTTTGTTATGAGTATCTCTCCAAACCTGTTCATATAATTTTGGTGATTTAAAGATGGAAGACTTCAGAATAAATGGAGATATGATCATATCAAAAGCTCTATCACATACTGATTTTGACAAACATGGACGCTTGCAATTACCCAACAGCCAAATTCAATTAGTCCTTGAAAAGATGAAATATGAAACGAAGAAAGGTCTGAAAAAGGGTATTCAACTCGAAGTTCTAGACATCACTCAAAACAATTCATACTCTGTTACCCTAATATCCAAGAACTCCTCAAGAGACTATTATCTGGGAACGGGTTGGAAAAATATGAGGAAGTCATTAGGCCTAAAGGAAGGTGACGATATCAAATTGTATTGGGATTACTTGAATTACAAGTTCATTATTCTCAATTTTCAATACAGCTTAATCCCCTAATCCCTTTAAACAGATGATGTGATGGAGATTGGAGCGTATATGTTCACTCACAACTTCCTTCTGTTTTTCTATTTTATGTTATATATTAATTCTATTTCTGATTTTATATTTACATAATAACTATCTTCATATGTAATAATTTATTGAAAAATCATTATTTAAATGTATGTCAAGATTTTAAATTGAATAAGATATATGCTTGTTATGGAAAAGTAAGAACGATTGGTGTATGAATCATTTTAACAATCGTTTCACTTAACTTTATGTAAAAAAAATTCGAGAAAATAAAATATTTTCAGTAAACTTTAATCTTTAATCTAGATTTTGTACGCGCGAGAATTGAATTTGAAACCTCTCCTATCAATATAAATTTTGAGCACAAATATAATCATTTAAATTTTGAAAAGATAAAATTTTGAGCTTAAATTTTTAGAGACATTAAACTTAGTTTACTAGGTGATATACAACATGTTGACAATAATATTTCATTGAAAAATAAATGATTGATATATTATTGTTGGAATTGTTAGGTTGTTAGCAAATCCACAAATCGCATCACAAAAAATGGAAAATCTATAATTGATTCAAAAAGAAATCTCGATGACTACTAAGTACTAAGCTATTCGGTTACTAGCCGATTTAGACCAAACCGAACCTAAACCGTTCTGCGATTTGTGGTAAGAGTAGCATCATCGAATTTTGAGTGACGTGAAACACTGATTCTAGTTCTAACTTTACAAGTTGAATACCTAAGAAACAGCTGAAAGGTTTTGAATATACATATCCTTGTTCATAAACCCAAAAGGTATCAAAAGACAATCACAGAATGAATATCAACCAATTTATCATGGATAGATCAAAGTGAATGCAATTGGAAATCTTTCTAGCCATCACTGTTTCTTCATTCCTGATGTTTTCGCCTTGGAGAGTGTTTTGATCATTCCTTTTGTGATTTTCCAGAACCAAATGAGATTCATCACTGCTAGAGCCGGTGGTATCGTAAGAAGGCTGTAAAATCCTAGCGGAAACACTTGCTTCACCTGAGTGCGGAAAGCCAGCTTGTTAGATTCATGTCTCTAAAATGTATCTTTCTCTCTGCTTTGTTTCACTCATCAAGCTCAGGGATTGAACTTACCTGATGGAAATGGAGGTACATATGAACAAAGAAGTAGATAAACAATAGGATCCTCGCAACCTATATATAAAAAAGCAGAGACATTTGGTTTATTTTTCTTCACTGCTAAAACACAGAGATTTGTTTTGGTCTATTTAACAGTACCAGCCAACCCAAGAACAGGGCAATCCCGTTGAGCGTGTAAGCCTTAGAGCCTTTTTGACCACTAGTATCCATATACCTGCCATTACCACAACTGATGTTTAGAGGCATAATTCTAACAACCAATAACAGTGTTCAAGAAGAGACTTTCTAAATTCACAAAAAACTTACCACCGCAGATTAACAAACGGGGTTGTGGCCTCTGATAAGAGAACTATGAATATGTAGAACTGACTTTGCCCACTTGTGACAGAAAGAATGATGGCGAACATCGATAAGAAGTGATGAAAAACCTTTAAAAGGTAACAAAAGAAAGCTCCATTAGCTAACACCAACCCATTCAGCCAAACCGGAATTAAATGCCAACTCTTATCAACGTTCATAAACAAATATGGAAAGTCTTATATGATGCCTTACGTATTCAATACCACCAAGAGCAGGGAAATGCCAAAAGATCATTGCCAAGTCTGATAGAAAATAGCCTAAAGAGATCTACAAAAAGACCAAATACATAAGAGACAATCTCATCGCTGACTCTCACTAGCAGTTCTTGCAATTCTAGAGAGACTATCTTGAAAACTAACCCCCATTACAGATTCCGATAACCTCGTTGTACTATTGATGACTGCATCACCATGAACATTCTCATCAAACTGATCTGATATCACCAAGAGGTAGATTGAAGCCACAGAAGTTAAAACAGCATGAAAGGTTGAGAATCCCCTATGAGAAACATCAAACAAAACACTTGCTCCTCAAAACACAATCCACAAAAGAAGATCAAAAGCTCAAATCAGGTAGAATCCAAACCTATTGTTCCATTCCATTCTAACTTTGCTGTCGAGTTTTCCATAAACACCAAAGAGCAATGGACTAATGAAACGAGTCAAGTCATAAACCTTCCAAACCAAAACACAAGTTACAACAAAATCAAGATTCCTGCATCATCATAGACCTAAAGATTCAAAAAGACTTACGATTTTGCACATGAGAGCACCGCAACAAATCGAAGCAAGCAAAAGGAGTTGTCTTGAAGAGACCAAAACATCATCGAAACTGGTCGTCATTTGATAAAGATTCAACCTTTATGATTGAAACAGAGCTAATCGAATACAAAGAACAATACCCAGAAATCAAAATCTAATATATATGTCACAAACTCACAAAAGAATCGAAAAAGGCGAAACCTTTTTGGTTACCCAAATCCGAAAACCTAAAGATGGGGTCAAAGGAGTAAACCTGAGGGAACAATGATGAGATGAGAGGAAGGAATCAATCGGTTCGTTCGATACTATTCTCAAAGTTACAACCTTTTCTCTCTCTGTATCTCTGTTTTTTTCTTATGGGCGTATGAAAATTTGTTTTACTGTATTTGGGATTTGCTTATAAAAATGGTTTGTAGCATCAAAAGTTGTGATTTTTATGTGAAAATTTTGGAGGAAGTTGGGAATTTTTGAAAAAAAAGATGAAGCATTTAATGTGTACCATCGTTTGGTTAAAATACAGACGTGAGCAGTGTATTTGGGTTAGTTGAATTGGACATAAATATAAAAATGTACTCTCTTTTTTTTTTTGGTTAAAGCTTTTGGTTTTGACCATTCTAAAAACTTGAGATGATGTACATAAGGAAGATAATGTTTGATGTTGACTGACCAACGGATCCAAAAAGATTCTCTCAGTTTTGTTTGTTATTTGTTGCGTTTGAAAAGAGGAGTTTTTGGGTGGGTAGGTTTTTATGTAATGTGAGGTAGAGTGAAGTACATGGAGATATGTGTTGTTTGATGAAATCCAATTTAGGTTGAGTATATACTACGTGAAAGACAACAATTGGAAATTAATGAATTGTTTCGTTTCTTATCTATATGCTTTTGTAATTCTTTAAATTTCATTTGAGGAATTCTTAACTAATGTGTTTGATTGATAACTTTTGACTCAGGCTTTCGGAGTTGAACTATCTTGGATATTACTTACTAATCAAATAAGTGATTCGAAGAGGAGAATGAAAGAAACGATTTGAGAAGTGATTTAAAGATGTCAAAAAATGTTTAGAAAAAAAGAAAGAGAGCAACAATTGCCAATAATTTGGATAACAAGTAGGTTTTAGCACCCTCCGGTGGTTAACTTTTTCATTTTTTATTTTATTTTTAAAAACATTAAAGTTAAATACTTAATTTTTTATTTATTGGAGTACATAGAGTGCTATTACCCTAAAGTATTCAATACTATAGCTTTTTAATCACTTTTAATATAATCTCATTCACATAAAAAATTTTAAAAAATAAAGATTTGAAAATGCGTGAGAAAATTTTGATTAAAAATTAATTAATATACAAATAAATCAAAATATTATTTACATTAAATTTATTTTTAATTAAACCAAAAAACACATTTAATCATATACATTAATTCATATTTTAACTATAACTCAAGTGATTTTATTCAACGAACACCATGAATTTTGTATTATAAATTTTTCGGCCTAACTATTTTTCGGGCCATAAGATCTGATTAATTTCAAAGTTATAGAGAGTCATGTGAAAACCCCAAACACTCACACATTTTTATGGAGTAGTTTCTAGTAGGGAACTAGGGATCGAATTCCTCATTACAAGTTTACAACTTCCTCTTTCTAGTTTTATCATAAAGTCACTATAAATTTTGAAATTTATCAAAAAAATATGTGTAAGCTTATATTTATAGACACAAATTATCTTTATATGTGTGTAAATTTATAAATATATATTTCATAAATACCTTTTAAAACCTTTTAAAATTCATTTAAAAACCTTATAAAAACTTTGTAAACCTTTTAAAAATCTTATAAAAACCTTATAAAACCTAGATGGACGACCACCCAAACTAAATATGTAATTAAGGCTCATCTACGTAGTATAATTTTGTGTGTGGCGGAAACGTAATTTTGGGTAGGTTGATCTCTTATCATTAAACATGCAAGTGTATATATGTATTAATACAAGAAGATATGAAAGGGATACTAAAATCGTATAATATATACAAGATACTCTCAGTTCCCGTACTCAAAAAAATATGAAACATATCGCATTATAATTAACTTTTTTAAAGTCACAAATACCCAATTTGCAGCCGATGCACTAGAAAACATAGAATGTTATAACAAATTATTTTGATATTTTTTTTATAACCATAAAACAGACCAGATTAACAACAATAATATGCAAATGATAAGTCATAAAACTGTCTCATCGGTTCAGTGTGAGAAATGTTGGATCAAGATAGTAACTCTGACTCATGCATGATCCAATTTGAGCTCACATGTAGTTGCATCCATGGAGCGATATTGAATCTTCGTAGCAAAACATGTACTTCCAAAAATCGTAGAATGGCTGAGCATCGTCATAAAACTTACAAAACATCGAGTTAGTGAATAAGCTTTCCAATCTAGTTACCAAAACTAGTGTATGATCTGAACTAGCATGTGAACACTATATAGAAAAAACAGACGAGTAATTTTCAAAGAAACTAGATTAATCACTAGCTTGCCTTCATTACCCATATATAGTAATAAGGACCTCAATCCAATCAATATATAACACTCGGATACATGACGTGGCAAGATCTAAGCCTTCCCTCAGCATTGATCTAAACATCGATCAAAAATAAAATACAAAAAAATCTTAACATTTAGGTCTCGACCAAAAAAAAAAGATCTGAAAGGTCTTCTCCTTTATTCTCACATCCTTCTGCAACAAATCTGAAATTTAGCATCTCCGAATCTAAAAGACCCGAATAAGCAGAACAAGAAGGAGAAGAAGAAAGATCGAAAGTTTGATTGGTTCTGTCTCTGGCAAAGTTTCGTACTGGTCTAAGGTGATGTGTATATGGGTTCTTATAAAAAAAATTGAAAGAAAATTGGGTGTTTTGATTACAATTGTTAGAGTTTTGTTCAACTTAAGCTCACAACTGTTTATTTGTTTGACAGTAAAGCTTTGTTCAACTTCTGCTATTGTCTCTCGGGGGTTTTTACGCTTTGTCACCTTCATTTAGGTTTGTGTAATTGTATCCTCTTTATCAAGCCAATGTGGTGTTTACGCTTTGTCACCTTCATTTAGGTTTGTGTAATAAAATTGGATGTTTGGATTCTCTGCCCTCATTCTTTGACGCCATTAGTACATGTAACCTTGATATATAGGTTATGAAAGAGACAAGAAGTAACAAGAAGAGCAAACCAATCTTTTCTGAGAGATCAAGATAATGAAAGAGGTAAATGCTTTTTTCTTCGCTCATGTTGTTTTGTGTATCTTAACGGTAAGCATTGCTCAGCTGCAATCTTTCTCATTTCTTGATTCCGTAACAGCTCTAAAGGGCGTGCCTCTTGACGCAACAACAACCTTGGTTGAGAATGAGTTCCAGAAGTTTGTACTTATTAGGACCAATGGAATTCAAGTAAGAAGCCATAAGGTAAGAGACTCCCATATTCATTATTGCTTAACGATTATATTCTTTTGCGTATTGTTTGCTCTACATGATTCTGTTTTGGTTACTAAAATACTTCAATAAATCGTTGTGGTTTATTGATAAATTTATGAGTTTGCTTATTGCTGCACAATTTTTTGTAATTTTCATTATTCATTGTGTATAGACAAGGTACAAAATCCTTTCAAGGTTAACTTGGTTGAAGATTCAAAGACTGATTGTAACAAGGAGAAAATATAATGGCAGTGGACTTTGGGAAGATGAAATGTGCAGAGATGGGCTAATAAGAGATGGGTTAAAGAGGCTTACAAATTTGCTAAAGAGGCTTAGGTGTTGTAAGCTTGATGGGCTAATAATGGGCTACTAATGATGAGCTAGGCATGTAATTTTTTTTATTTGTATCCAATTTTTTTTTTCTATGCGTTTTTTTGTATAACAATACTGTATAAATTACTCTTTTTCATACGTATAAAAATACTTCGATGTATTATTGTACACAAACAGATTACTGTATAAAACTACATTATACTAATCTATATAAAATACATAAATACAAGACATTATACGTATTTTATACATCTAGATGAATGCTATATCAAAACGCTATATAAATAGAATTATATGTAGAAGAACGCTATATATGAATAAAAAAATGCTATCCTATGGTAAACAACGCATCAAAATTACTATATATTAACTGCTATAGTAAAATTATATGAATAATTAAAATTATACATAGCAAAATCAAATAGCTATTATAAAGTTAACTATCGCGTTCATATAAACGCTATATATTCTAGAGATACCATAGCAGAACTTTTTTGCGCTATGTAAAGTGTCTAATCTACTATAACGGGCGCAGACATAGCGTTTACTAAAACGCTATACAAACTTATGATAGCGATTTCCAGAAGCTATGAATACCCTCAATTCCTGTAGTGATTACTAATAAAGTTGGTGCATGAAAGTAACAAATACCCAATTTGCAGCGGATGTACTAGAAACTATGTCAAAGTTCTTAAAAGATTCCAACAGAATGACATTTAGAATGTTCTAATAATCTATTTTTATATGTTTTCTATAAACAGTCCCATTTTTGTAGTGTATAAATAACAGTTCTTTTATAAAATTATTAATCTTCTTTTTTGTAGTGTTTCATGTTACTAGCCATGTGTTTCGATCAGTCTTGATTGAAACTTGTAGGTTCACAGTGATCTATTGTTGTTACCGCCATAACTATTCATTTAGTTCACTCATATAAGAAAACTATATCTTATATACCTACTTATATAAATATGTATATATATTTATTGCGAATCAATGTATAATCAAGTTAACAAAACAGATAGGAAGCTTGAAGATTAGAGAAACGAAATAAATCACAAGGTCATAGGCTAAGCCACATGTGCGTGAAAATAGCCCTAACCTTGGCCACTGGCCAATGCATGGCATATTCATATATTCATCATATCCTTCTGTATTAGAATTATTCGTCTTTAATATTCACCTTAATTACTATACTAGATGTATACGTAAACATGGACCGTATGATCCGAGTTGAAGATCCCCATATCCATTTAACCATATGGCTCTTTTTTTCTCTAACATTATCATTCTCCAAAAAATATAAAACCCTTGCTTACGGAGCAATCAAAAATTGAATACGAGGGTTTAGTTTAATCATACTAATATATAGTTTAGTGTCTCGGGATCGTTCATAAATGATGTATAAGTCAACATTGGCGTAGAGACACATGGAGCAGTCGATTTTACTCAAGTGTACCACACGATGTAACACAATGGCGCGTTACACATAGAGACATCATATTATATAATAAAAAATCTCATATTAATCTCCGGCGAGTCTTGCTTTTTACGATAGCTTTTTGAGCACCTCCGTCGCCGTGGTCACCGGCCGTCAACTTCACCCATCACCATCATCAACATCAACATGCATCATCATCGTACATTCATATACCCGATCATTTAATTATAACACCGTTGACAATTACACGTGTGTGTGTATGTGTATAAATATATAATCAAGAACTTAGAAAGAAAGGCAGTGTTTATATGTTTTAAGAAGCTGTCTTAAATTGTAGACAAGAGAGAAAGGAAAACGTAAAAAACCGAAATGGGTTCGTCGTCGAACGGAGGAGTGCCACCTGGTTTCCGGTTTCATCCGACCGATGAAGAGCTTCTTCATTACTACTTGAAGAAGAAAATCTCTTACCATAAGTTTGAGATGGAAGTTATTAGAGAGGTTGACTTAAACAAGCTTGAGCCTTGGGATTTACAAGGTAGTACTCTTTTTTACTTATTCAATTCATGAAATCAAGAAGATATCACAATTCTTTGAGATCTTGATAGCTCTCTTCCACTTCTTGATTGTTCCATATAACATTTATGAATACTAGTATGTGATCCAAATCTCTAAATTTGTATGGCATCTTTGTTTGGCAGAGAGATGCAAGATTGGGTCAACACCGCAAAATGAATGGTATTTTTTCAGCCACAAGGATAGGAAATATCCGACCGGGTCGAGGACAAACCGTGCTACTCATGCAGGGTTCTGGAAGGCAACGGGTCGTGACAAGTGCATAAGGAACTCTTACAAGAAGATAGGAATGAGGAAGACACTTGTGTTCTACAAAGGAAGAGCTCCTCATGGCCAAAAGACTGATTGGATCATGCATGAGTACCGTCTTGAAGACGCTGATGATCCTCAAGCCAACCCTAGTGTATGTCTTTAATAATTTGAGCAATCTTTAGAAATCTTTCAATTATAATATAGATCATTATCATTATCAAGAACATTTTAAGAAATTAGCAAGTGCAATTGCACAAAGTCTTTGATAATTTCTAAACCAAAATTTCTAATGGGTTTTAATAAAAACAAAATAAAAGGCTTATGATTTCTTCAAAATTCTTTATACAATATCAAAATTACCACACCTTAGATAAATCTTGTATATATACATATATATATATATTAATTATTTTTATTTGTTTGTAAAATTGTATAAATTGAATGAATATTATTTAATCTATTTGCTATGGAATATTATTTAATCCATTTGCTATGGAATATTATTTAATCCATATATATAATTTTATTTAGTTATGTGTATTTTTTTTTTTGATGACATATTTAGTTATGTGTATATTGGTATGAAAATGAAGGAAATGCATTTTTTTATTTTTATTTTTTATTTTTTGTGTGTTAGCAAGTGTAATTTTTTATAATATTATTTAATCCATTTGCTAAATTATATTTTTATGATATTGTAGGAAGATGGATGGGTGGTTTGTAGGGTGTTCATGAAGAAGAACTTGTTCAAGGTAGTGAACGAAGGTGGCGCAAGCATTAACTCATCAGACCAACACATCCACGAAGCATCCAACAACAACCACACGCTTCAAGCTCGTAGCTTCATGCACCGTGACAGTCCATACCAGCTAGTACGTAACCATGGAGCCACAACATTCGAACTGAACAAACCTGACCTTGCTCTTCATCAATACCCACCAATCTTCCACAAGCCACCCACCCTTGGATTTGACTACTCTTCAGGACTTGCAAGGGACTGTGAGAGTGCGGCTAGTGAAGGGTTACAATACCAACAAGCATGTGAGCCTGGTTTAGAGGTTGGTACTTGTGAGACAGTGGCTAGTCAAAATCATCAACAAGGTTTAAGTGAATGGGGAATGATGGATAGGCTTGTGACTTGTCATATGGGGAATGAAGATTCCTCTAGAGGGATTAGGTTTGAGGATGGTAACAACAATGGTTCTGTTGTTCAGCCAGCTCCTACGACGAACCAGCTTACATTGCGAAGTGAGATGGACTTTTGGGGGTATTCTAAATAGATGTTTATATGTCTTATGACTATATAAGTGTTGGTATGTTTATGTGTGTGTTATTGATTACATGTTTTATTTATTGGTTTGAAGCAAATTGCTTCACAAAACCCAAATATATATATTTATCTACTGTTGAATTGAATAAGAACATGATTGGTTAGTGTAAGAGTTTTCTTTGCTAGTTAATCTACTCGAATTGCGGTTTTAGATAGCTATCTTTAGAAGTATGATAAAGGACCAATGAAAATATATCAAGGAGATTTAGATGGAAGTTTTTAACATTGTCAAAAGAAGTTCCAATGGAACAAAGTGTACATTTTGGAAGTTCTTAGAAAACAGAAAATGGCTTAGAGAGTAGGAGCTCTCTCGGCAGTTCCAGCGATAACGGTAAGCAAATTGTTTCCGAAAGGATCACTGAGATGCTGCGCAAGGTTCTCAACTGGACCTTCACCGGTAACATAAGCTTGGATGAAGAAACCGAGCATCGCAAACATGGCTAATCTCCCGTTCTTGATCTCTTTAACCTTGAGAAGTGCTCCTTGCTCAGGGTCCTTAGCCAAGCCCAAAGGATCAAATGGACCTCCTGGGTGTAGCTTGTCCTCAAAGTCCTGCCAATGCATTTCAAGGTTAGCCATTCATCTAGAAGGAACATGAACGAGTAATAGCTAAATGTAAAGAGAGTAATGTACCAATCCGTTGGTGATTCTGTAGTACTCAGCTCCACCGAGGAGAACAACTTCAGCAACTACGGCGAGAACAAGGTTGATTGGGATGTTCTTGCCAAAGTAGTTCAATGTGTTTCCATCAAGAAGCAAAGCACCAGTCTGCATTGTTATACCAACATACCAATTAAGATTCATCCCATCACATAACACATTCTTGCTTTGTTATATAGAATCTAAGACACTTGAATGTTCATAAAGATGAGAAGTAGGCAAGAACCTTGAACCAGACAGCTTCAGGGCCACAGTTAGCACCGTATTTGTTTAAAGCTTCAGGGATAATGAAACCAGCAGCTCCCAACATAGCCCATCTTGCATGGATCAATTCAAAGGCTTGGTATCTACAACCATATTCATTATACTAACCAGTCTTAACAACAGATTCAATAGATTGAGATGGAAACAGAGAAACAGGTCTAAGGATAAAAGAATCTGCTTACTTAGCAAAGTTCTCAGGCTTCTTTCCAAGACCAAATGGGTCATAACCATAACTGCAATTTCAGAACCAATAAAACCTTGAGCACCAAACCCAATCGTATAAAAAACATACAAAGAGAGACATGAACAAGTGTCTTACTCTCCAGCAACTTCACCGTTTAAGTACTCTGGGATTTCTGATCTGTCCAAAAGACCATCCGGCAAGAAAATTCTCCTGTCAGGACCTGCATAAGAATCTCACAATTATTACAAACACATTTCGTAACAGAGCAAAAAAATGATCTTGAAAGGGATGTAGAAGACACATACCATACCACTTGGCGAGCTCGTCGTTAGTCTCAGAGATGGCCTTAGACTTAGCAGGAGGAGCTGGCTTTTTCTTAGAGAAGAGAGCAACTGTCTTGAACGTGGCCGGGCTTGAAGCCAACGGAGCAGACGATCTTGAAACTGCCCTGAAGTTAAGGGGAGTACCAAGCATTTCCGACACACCCAAAGACGCCATCTTTTTTAACTCCAAAGTTTCAAGCTTTACTCTGGTTTAACACTAGGGAGGAGCTAAGTGAAAGAAGGAAGAGACGAAACTGGTGCTATAAGGTGGAGAGTAAGGATTCGTTCAGGATTTTGATTGGTCTGTATTGAAAATGTGAAATATGATTCTTTGCTCTGATTGGTTGATGATGCTGATGTGGCTGTAAGATGGGTTTTTGTTGGATAATCTATTTTATCCCTATCCTCTGTTTCTTCTCTTTTTTGTGTGGCTTAGCTTTCACCTATACTTGCCAACTGTGTTACAAGAATCTCAAACACATGAAATCTTGACTGTGTAATGTCATCCACAAGCCTTCCACAGTCTTTAGTTTGGGTTTTCAGTAAATTCCTTGGGACATTTGGAATCATTGTGGTCCTGTGGACGACGATCGAAAGGCAACTCAATGGTTAGATTTTCAGCATGGGATCATTAGTTGGGACTACCCCTTTACACACCAAAGAAAACGAATTGGAGCATCCGACTTGTCTCGGGATGAACAAAAGCCTTTTGGAAAGAACTTCCCGCAACTCTACGACGAGTAAAGCATTTGGATCGAAACTCAAGTGATCTACTGACTTAGTCAGCGCAGGGTGATCGAAACTCGAGTGATTTACTGGCTTAGTTAGCACAGTGTTCACACCCGGTTGAATCAAACCATAACGAATTTATGACATTGGCCCTTGAGATGTGATCACTATGCCACTAAGCAGGTTCAACCTTTTCACAATTGGGTTATACCAAAAGCTCAAACCCATACTTCACATTGGCGTTTGTGATGATTCAAGCATCACCATATACACCAACAAACAGAAACCAGAACTCACAACAATATACACATTACTAGAATGATAAATCCATATAAAATTACGTGAATCTGTCTTCATACCATAACCAATTATACATAACGAAACGAGATCCAATACCCCGAGTCTCTACATTCTCGATCTAAAGAACATAGCAGCAACACTAACATTTTTACTTATCAGCTGCAAGCAAGCTAAACTACTGCTAATGTTCATCATTTAATCCACTTGTCGATCTCATTCGTAGTAGCTTTCACAAGCTTCTTGGTACTAACAACAAGTTCATCAATAAGAGAATCAACTTCATTCCTGTCAAACAAAAATCAACAAATCATCATCTTCATCTTCTTCAAAATGCAGTAACCAAATAAAAAAAAACACATAAAGACATGATCTTTAATAACTCACAGTGATGGTTTCCCAACGTTATAATAAGAACGAGAGTGATCATAAGCAGCTCCTCTCCCAACACCATAGCCAAAACCTACACCAATTCCACAACCAGCTCCAAATCCTAACCCAAACTGTAATCCAGGTACTCCTGGTCCAAATCCTACACCTGTCTCAATCAAATCAACCTCTCAAAACACAGTTTAAACTCAACGATACACATCTATCTCTATATCAGCTCCGAGCGATTTGTAAACTCCGGCCGATCAAAAACTAGAAATTTACCTCCGATTAGACCGGCGCCGAACCCAACTCCGCAACCTACGCCGAGTCCAAAGGCTGGACCAACTTTTCCGATGTCTTTGACTCTAACTTGAGGAAGTTTCCAGAGCAATCCCTTCTCGTCGTCTCCGACTCTTCTTCTGCTGCTCATCGTCGTCGTCCTTCTCTCTCGCTCTCTCCGTGGATTTCGCTATTACATACTTTATATTGGGCCTTTATTACTAAGGCCCATTATTACTGTTATACTCTTGATTGTTTGGGTATTTTTAGTTTTGGGCTTACTCACTAGCTTTAAAAAGGTTCACCCCGGCCCATTAAGAAGATTGAAAAAAAAAGTTGAGAAAAAAAACTGACTAAAACTTCAACTTCTAACGCCTAGGACTTGATTGATATCATTTCATCTGCGCCGAACGAGAAATCTTCAGAAACCCTAGTTTCGTGAGCGGATTGATTCGTTCAGTTTCCGCCATGGAAGATGTATGCGAAGGTAAAGAGTTCTCGTTCCCTCAGCAAGAAGAAAATGTCCTCTCGTACTGGACTCAGATCGATGCTTTCAAGACTCAGCTCAAACGAACTGAGAATCTCCCGGAGTACATTTTCTACGACGGACCTCCGTTCGCCACCGGACTTCCTCACTACGGACATATCCTCGCCGGTACGATTAAAGATATAGTGACGAGGTATCAGTCAATGAATGGTTACCATGTCACTCGTAGGTTCGGGTGGGATTGTCATGGCTTACCTGTTGAGAATGAGATTGATCGGAAGTTGAATATTAAGAGGAGAGATGAAGTTATTAAGATGGGGATTGATAAGTATAATGAAGAGTGTAGGAGTATTGTGACTCGTTATGTTACTGAGTGGGAGAAGGTGATTACTAGGACTGGTCGTTGGATTGATTTCAGGAATGATTATAAGACTATGGATTTGCCTTTTATGGAGAGTGTTTGGTGGGTTTTTGCTCAGCTTTTTGATAAGAATCTTGTGTACAGAGGCTTCAAGGTTTGTTTTGCCTTTCTCTTCCTTTGGTTTGAATTTGGTGAATCGAGAGATTCTTATTTGTTTTACTTGATTGCAGGTTATGCCGTATAGTACTGGTTGTAAGACTCCATTATCTAATTTTGAAGCTGGTCAGAACTACAAGGTGTGTGTGGCTTCAGCTGTTGCTAATGTTTGATTGTCATCTGTTGTATTATTTGATCTCTGATACTGGTAGAATGGGTGTACAGGAAGTGCCAGATCCAGAAATCATGGTGACTTTCCCTGTTATTGGGGATCAAGATAATGCTGCTTTTGTGGCATGGACTACTACCCCGTGGACTCTTCCAAGCAATCTTGCTTTGTGTGTCAATGCAAAATTTGTCTATGTTAAGGTTCGTAATAAGAACACTGGAAAAGTGTATGTTGTTGCTGAATCTCGGTTGTCAGCTCTTCCCACTGATAAGCCCAAAGCCAAGTTAAGTAATGGACCTGCTGGTGATACCAAGAAAGCAAACCCTAAAGCGAAAGGTGCTAAACCTGACAGTGCAGCTGATTCTTTTGAAGTTCTGGAGAAATTTAATGGAGCTTCCCTGGTTGGGAAGAAGTATGAACCTTTGTTTGATTACTTTAGCGATTTCTCAAGTGAGGCTTTTCGAGTAGTTGCAGATGATTATGTCACTGATGACAGTGGTACTGGTATTGTCCACTGTGCTCCTGCCTTTGGTGAAGATGATTATCGTGTTTGTCTTCAGAACAAGATTATTAAAAAGGTTAGATTCGACGACATCCTCCATATCAATGTACTTTATTTTTCTTGATATTGATTTCATGACTAGAAAATATCATTTAATGTCATTCAGTTTGGTTTATTTGATCTTAGATTTTGGGTTGGTACTTCCTGGGGATTTTGTAGAAATGCTCATTTGTTGTTACTCTTTCTCTTGTTTAGGCTTACAGTATAGTCAAGTACCCATGCTTGTCTAATCTACTAATCTTGCTTTATCTCATTGTGTTAAATGTTCTTCTATATGGTTTTATCCTTACGTGCAGGGTGAAAATTTGGTCGTTGCTGTTGATGACGATGGGTTGTTTACTGAGAGAATTACGCACTTCAGTGGCCGTTATGTTAAAGATGCAGACAAGGATATAATTGAAGCTGTTAAGGTGATTACTGATGCCTAATGTTTGTTATAGGCCATGATTAATCGGTTAAGGTTATAATGATCTGCCATACTTCTTCGAGAATTTTTAAGTGCATTTTGGACCATTGGATTTACTATAGGTAATTTATATTCATGAAGTAATATTATTTTGTTATTTCAGGCCAAAGGCAGGCTTGTTAAAACAGGGAGCTTTACTCACTCATATCCATTTTGCTGGAGATCAGACACCCCTCTTATATATAGAGCAGTTCCGAGTTGGTATGCTTCATGTTTTATATGAGCTTGAATTAAGGTCTTAGTAGTTTGATCAGCCAGTGCTAGTTTTAGCGAGGCACTTTGTCTTTTTAGGCATTGTCTTGAACTTTGGGTTAGAAGATGTAGGATTTTGTCCTGTACCTGTTCTTTTGGCGTAAATGATGATTGAAAGGTTTTTCATATAATTATGTCCCCTCTTCTAAGATATATGAGCTCTTTTTGTGTATATAACCAAACTGTTTATGATATTTTGATTCTCCATGTTTCATTTATCTATTTTAGCTTTCATATGTAGTGAGTATCTAACCTAAATGGCATGTAGAAATTAGCAGAAAGATAATATGAACCTTGTTCTATCATTTTCATGTGTGGTTAGGACTATAAATTTTGTTTGTGGTTAATCTGTTAGGTTTGTGCGCGTGGAGCAGATGAAAGAACAGTTGTTAGAAAGCAATGGCCAGACACATTGGGTACCTGATTATGTGAAGGTCGGTAGAAGAAAGGAATACTCTCAGTATATATTACTAGTTTGTTTAGATAAGAGTCTGATATGAATAAATTTTCCCGATTAATATGCAATTCAGGAGAAACGTTTTCACAATTGGCTCGAAAATGCAAGGGATTGGGCTATTAGCCGAAGTAGATTTTGGGGCACACCTCTTCCGATATGGATCAGTGATGATGGGGAGGAAGTTGTCGTTATGGATTCTGTGGAGAAGCTTGAAAAGCTCTCTGGTGTTAAGGTCTCTTCTTTTGTTGTTTGCATTTCTTTGTTTTATTTCTGTCTCTGTTTCTGCTGTAAGTACCTGTCATATACTATTGGTTGAAAACAAATAAATGTCAATATAGAAAATGGCTCATTGATGCTTAGGGAAAGTACTGTCCTATATATGAAATTGTTGTGGTGGATATTTGCTGCTACTCATCTGCTGGAATAACTCAATATTCTGTCTGATATCTGACTAAATATATATATCTAGAAGTCTTCTTTATATGTTCTGTTCAACTTTAATGATATCCTGTGGGGGTTTGTTATTTTCTATTTGCTGGAGTATGTAGTTGTCAAAAAGTTTGATACTCATTTGTTTTTCTGATGATTCATAGTGCAGGTCTTTGATCTGCATCGTCACCATATTGATCAAATTACAATCCCATCAAGTCGTGGCCCTGAATTTGGTGTGCTACGACGTGTAGAAGATGTAAGATGGATCAAATTTCTTTCATTTATCAATAATCCATGATTGTTTGGGTTATTATCCCATGCTTACAACTATATTACGCTTCATCAGGTTTTTGATTGTTGGTTTGAGAGTGGGTCAATGCCTTATGCATATATCCATTATCCATTTGAAAACAAGGAGCTATTTGAGAAGAACTTCCCTGGTCATTTTGTGGCTGAAGGGCTTGATCAAACTCGTGGATGGTATGTCGTTCCATATCTTGACTGTGGGGAGAATTATATATAAGCCATTATATTAGTTAAGCTTCAGATTTGAAATGATTTAATTTATATTATGGTGGCAACATGGAATGGAGTTTAATCTTTTAACCTTCTCGGAATGCAAATCTTAGTTGGTGTTTATTGTGTTGAGAGGAGTCAACTCAAGATAGGTGCTAAGAAACCATATCATTTTAGTTCTCATATGTTTTCGAGAAGGGAATTCTACATTGACATATCCTTTAAGCTCTTCTGACAGATTATCTCTTGCTTTAAATTTGGGTTTGTTCCATCCCTCTACTGTATGGGATGATCTGGATCTTAATTACACTAAATGATTGCACTTAATTAAGTAATGAGTCGAAGCTAAGGGAAGGTCTGAACAGTGTACTATGAAATGACAAATGTGATTCTATAAGTGGTTTTAATAACGGCATAGTAAGCTTTAATTCATTTCTACTAAATAGGCTCTAAACTATTATCTGACCTTGTGGTTTGGTATCTACAGGTTTTATACTCTTATGGTGTTATCTACTGCATTATTTGGAAAACCAGCATTTAAAAATCTGATCTGCAATGGTCTTGTGCTTGCTGAGGATGGAAAAAAGATGAGTAAGAAATTACGGAATTATCCACCACCTTTGGAAGTCATAGATGAGTATGGGGCTGTAAGTTTTCCCTATAATATGCTCTTATACTGCGTTTGGAGCTTTTTTTTTCAAATGTTCTCTAGCTATGAAAATCTTGGCAGCGTGTGTAAGGCATGACTTAGTGACTCTAAGTAAACCTTGACAGGATGCTGTGCGATTGTACCTGATAAATTCTCCGGTTGTACGTGCTGAGACATTACGCTTCAAAAAAGAAGGAGTACTTGGTGTTGTGAGTGATTTTGGTGTTTAATTTTATTACTGCTTATTTGAGTAGATTTGTTGTTTGCCTGAATTTTGCTGCTCTTCCATTGGGATTCACTAGGTCAAAGATGTTTTCCTTCCATGGTACAATGCATATCGGTTCCTTGTTCAGAATGCAAAGAGAGTTGAGACTGAAGGTGGTGAACCCTTTGTTCCTACTGATATGGCAACTTTACAGTCAGCAAACGTTCTTGATCAGTGGATTCACTCAGCTACGCAGAGTCTTGTCCGTTTTGTCCGTCAGGAGATGGATGAATATCGGCTTTACACTGTAAGGTTTTTACATGTCATTGTAGCATGATATGGTGGTGTTAGTATTTAAGAAAACTTTAGCAATCTCTCTTAATATCTATCACCTCTTTGTTTTTCTTTATCTTTTTAGGTGGTTCCTGAGCTCTTGAAGTTCCTTGACAATCTCACGAACATATATGTTAGATTCAACCGCAAGAGGTTAAAAGGCCGTACAGGAGATAATGATTGTCACACTGCTCTTTCAACTCTATTCAATGTATAGCAAAATTAGTTGCAGGGATACTTTCTGTTTGCATGGTCATCATCATTTCATCACTTATTATGACTAACAATTTTCTATTTTCAGGTGCTACTTACTTCTTGCAAAGTGATGGCCCCTTTTACACCTTTCTTCACTGAAACTTTATACCAGAATCTGCGGAAAGCATGTAAAGGATCTGAAGAAAGCATTCATTACTGCAATATTCCACCAGAGGAAGGAACGGTAAGACTCAAGTCCACATCTCTATATCCAAGGATAAAATATAATTTTTTTGAATTATAGCTCACTTATATTTTCTTCTCATGTTTAACAGGGCGAGGAGAGGATTGAACAAAGTGTTAAAAGGATGATGACAATCATTGATCTAGCTCGGAACATTCGTGAGCGTAACAAACTACCCTTGAAAACTCCTCTAAAGTGAGTGTTGGTACTGTATTTTTTCAGTTTCCTCTTTGTTAGCCTAAAACATGAAAAAATTCATACATGCTTGTCCTTGTTGTATCAGGGAAATGATTGTGGTCCATCCAGATGCAAAATTCTTGAATGACATAACTGGCGTACTAAGAGAGGTTGGTGTTACGGAACTGTAGTTTATCGTTTGGCAGTTTAATTAGTATTATATATATGATATTCTAATTTTTTGAAATTGTTGTTGAGGACCATTTGAAATTAGCAAATGGAAGAGAAATGCTCAAGGGTCCAGGAGTCCTGAGTGCATACTAGGCTTTTCACATCAACTATTATTTCTCCTTACATTCAAGGAACTGATACGTAGGATTTATCCTTTTTGATTTTGCATTGCAGTATGTCTTGGAAGAACTTAACGTAAGATCTCTTGTACCATGTGATGATACTCTGATGTATGCATCTCAAAAAGCAGAACCAGATTTCAGGTTGGTTAAAGTTTCTTCCTTTTTTTTTAGTTTAAATGTTAAACTCAATGTGCTTTAGCCTTTCCAAAAGAAATGTACAATGAAATCTTACACGTTAATTTCTGCAGTAAATTGGGAAAGCGACTTGGAAAGTCGATGGGGATTGTTTCAAAGCAAGTTAAAGAAATGTCTCAAAAAGATATCTTAACATTTAAGGAGGCTGGGGAAGTTACTATCGCTAACCACTCACTAAAGCTGGAAGAAATTAAGGTCTCTCATGCTATGGTGTTTTCCTGTGAGATAGCGTGCAGAATATGTTGTTACTAGCTAAATTCTGACACATCTTTTATATGTTGTTCAGATTGTCAGGGTTTTCAAACGCCCAGAAGGTTTGAAAGAGAATGAAATTGATGCAGCTGGAGATGGTAAGAATCATAACTAACTACCACTTCTCTATGGTTAATTTTTTTGTGAATCTTGATTGTTTGTCGGTATATTGGTAAGGATACATATGAAACTTTCTTTCGTTCATGATGCAGGTGATGTTTTGGTTGTTCTTGATCTACGAGCAGATGATTCTTTGGTTGAAGCAGGTGTTGCCCGAGAGGTAAATAGATTTAACGTCTAATACTGTACTAGCCCTAGATGAAGCAAAAGCAATACAGTTTCATACCTTGAATATTTACTTTTTTTTCTGTATCTAAACATTCTTTCTTTCCTCGTGTTATAGATTGTCAATAGGATCCAGAAACTGCGGAAAAAGTCAGGTCTGGAACCAACAGACTCTGTGGAAGTGTACTTTGAATCATTGGACGAGGATGACTCTGTTGCGAAACAAGTTATTAACTCTCAGGTAATTGGTTTTGGTTGGTTACTCAAATTCATGTTCACTTAAGTACTACTTGAAATATCTTAGCTGTGTTTTTAACAGGAATATTCTACACCACATGTGCCTTACGTCTTTCTCATCATTCTTGTCTGTTGAACAGGAACAAAGCATTAAGGATTCAATTGGCTCCCCTTTGCTTCTGTCCACTTTGATGCCATCACATGCAGTAAGTCATCAACACTCCCGCATCTACTATTGTTTTTGCACAGCAGAAGTTTAATGTTTATCCTCCTGTCTTTTATATTACAGGTCATAATAGCCGATGAGACATTTACCCCAAAAGAAACATCCGATGAGAGTGTCCAAAAGGCTCCAAAGTTGTCATATAAGATTAGTTTGGCCAGACCAGCTTTGAAGTTCAATGAAGAGGCTGTTCTTGCTTTATACTCAGGTGAGTCACCATCTCATCACAATGAATGCCCACCATCAATTCTCTCTTTCTCTCTTTAACAAGTCCAATTATGGTTCCAGGAGATGTGAAATCTGCAACTGGGCTCCAAACGTATTTGTTATCAAGAGATCATATTATCTTAAAATCAGAGTTCCAAGCTGGAGATGGGAAGGTTTGTTTGTGCCACTCAAAATGCTGATCGCTAGTTAAACCTTTTGTTGATAACCCAAATTGTTATACTTTATTCACTTTCCATGTATCTTGTGTTGCAGATTACTGTAAGCTGCATCGAAAACTTGCCTGCTGTGACTCTGGTTCTTGGTGAACATCTGCATTTGAGTGTCAGCGACGACTTGTTAAGCAAGAGGAACGCTTGAGCCCTCTTTCGATTTTGTGTTTTTTGATTGTGTGGTGACATTTCAAGCGTTAAATTCTCATTTCTTCTTCCATATCTTTACCTTTTAAGTATTTCTTTAGATTGTTGCAAAAAAAAGGTTAACATCATTGTTGAGACTCTGTATTCGTTCTATTTGTACAATACTAAACTTATCTCAAAATATTTACCATGTGATGTCTCCAGTGACCAAAGTTGATAAAGAATACACTTGCATGCACATGTGAAAATCTAAAATTACTTTAACCAACATTAGCTCTTTGTTGTTTGAGTGAAATAATTGTACAAGTCAAGTAACAATAGTGATTGTATTAGTACATAGGAGAACCATCCTCAAACCATGTTATTGAATTGACAAAAATAGACTCCATGTATATAATTTTCTTTTTCAGATTGTTGTAATGCATGTTTCGGTAAGAAGATGCAAACATGATATTTAGACAGAGACATGCAATACTAATACATGATGTCAGAAAGAAGAGGGATAAAGAATCCAAGCTCGACCAGATTTAGAAGTGAAGTGCTTAAACCTACCATAAAACATTACTACTATTAGTATGACTTTCCCAATGGGACTCCACCGTCCTACAAACCCGTAACTCGCATCTATGCAAACACCATCGTTCATGTTCAGCCGTCGTTTGCAGCTGTACCCGGTCGTAAACCCCACATTCCCATATGCACTATCGTTACCAATAATAATAAATCAGTAATAAGTATATAGGTAGCTTCCATGGGGGAGAACTTATATAGAAACATACCTTATAACTTCGAGAGTGATGTTAAGGACATTGAAGTTGAGTGGATCACTTCGTAAGTTTTGCCTTTCGGTGATTGAAATGAGAAATATGCAAAAAGCCAAAAAGGAAAGCTGTGACACGAACAGCCCACTCTTCTTGTTTTTCTTCTCTTTTTCTTTGGTCAATGGCATAAACAATGTGTATGGTGGAAGATACCTTTGTCAAAAACGCAATTATGTTTTAACTTATTAAACTATTCCCTTAGAATGATTTGATAGAGAAACACACAAATAATGCTTTGTGATTGTGAGTATATGATCATATTAATTAGTGTCGAGGTCTAGGAGACGACTCCACACTATCTTGAAGGGACATATTCTATATTTCTCTACTGAACTAATTAAAACCATGCATGGGTAAATATTATAACCATATTAGCTAGAAACATGTGTATAACCAAATGTTTGTATTACGACGAATAACATGTTATAACAGACTTACCAAAAGATCAGTGTTTAAGAAGACGTAAGCCACCAAATTTCCTCTTTGAAAAAGTGAATTTTATTGTATAATTTTGTAACAAGAATAAAAGATATTAAAACCGCACAAAAAACAGTCAATTGTTAAGTTAATTTATGTCGATTTATTGGTGGATTCCACCAAAGAAATAGACCAATACTAAAACATTCACGGTTTCTTAACTTAAACTTTTTCTTTATTTTGGTTATAAATATGGTTTAGGATTTTAAACCATTGGAGCTGCTCTAAATAAAAATGTAGTTCTGCCACCCACTCATAGACTAGGTGGCTACATGCTTTAAAATTGTTGAAATATATATACAAATATGCTATATCATTTTTTTTTAGAACATGTTCTTTGAAAAGCTAATCAACTTCGACATGTGTGAAAATATGTCTAAATTAATAATTGTACTACGTTATCCTTAACCTTGTACGTCTCGGCTGGTACGGATAGATTTAAATATTCCAAGTCCACATGCAAAATGCAAAGATGAATGTGAAGAGAGAGAGAGTTGAAGAAACTCACATCATGAGGACGAAGAGTACCAATATAGGTGGTGAAAGCTTTGAGATGTCAACGATTGTTTCACCAGTGAATCTCGAGTTCACCACTTGAAACAACGAACCAACCAACTTCTCGTACGAACTCATTCCTACAAGAGACTCGGAGCTCCACTCAAAGGTGCAGAAGAAAAAGAGTTGTATCGTTACAAACCCTAACACTGTCAAGCCAAGAAGAACACAAAGACGAACGGAGAGGAGATGATAGTATCCCATTTTCTTGTGGTTCTTGAGAATATAACCAAACTCGTCACGCTTTGTGATCTTGTAAAGTCCCCAAATGGACAAGACCAAGAAGCAAGGGAACATAGTGTTTCCCATTAGTACTTGAGGGATAAGGAGCCAGAGAAGGCCAGAGTTCTTGCGGAGTATGGCCATGTTCTCATTCATTGGGACATATCCACAGTTTGCTAACGTGGAGACAGTTGTGAAGACCGAGAAAAGGAGTGGTGAGACTCCTTTGGAACTAAGAAAATCTCTGGCCGTTTTAACAAAGTTTACGTACACGAGAAGCAACATGGAGCCAACTAGGTTTGTAACAAGCTGGTAACCAAGAACTACCGAGTATAAGCACTTAGATGCCTTCTCATTGATCTGGCTAGGACCCTCAACAAGATCAATATCGTTCTCTAGGTCAATACGACAATTCTCAATCTTGTTCCGAGGGAAGACAAATTTGGTGAGATGGGAGAAATAAAGAACGAGGAAAGATGTGAATATCTCGGCCCCCATGAATATGATGATAGTGATGATAATAAGTTGCGTGTTGGAGAAGACTTCCACGTCGACGGTGGACATGGAAGAGACGGTGATGGCGGAGACAGAAGTGAAGAAGAGGTCTAAGTCATGAAGAGGTGAAGTGGTTCTTGGCTTAGAGATCTTGAGTGCCAAGAAACCTAATGAGGAGAAGGACAAGAAGTATATTAAGTAGAGGAAGAAGGGGGAACAAGGTTTTGCAAGTTCGCTACTGATGATTTTAGATAATTTTGTCCCAATTCTCTTCATTTTGTTTTTTGTTTCTCTTTTTTTTTGGGATCGGTGTAAGCATTATATGCCATAGCATGTTTATATACGAGACCATTCTCATTATTCGTTTTAGTATATAATAAAAGTGACTTTAAGCAAAAATGAATACGTGTCGTCATAACGCGTTAAATCAGTGTGGGTTATATCATTATTTTTTTCCTTCTTATATTATTATATAGAGTTCTAGGGAAGAGAAACCAATATTAAAATAAATCACAATATAGGAATAATTGCACTGGAACACATTTTCCAAACTTTATTTACCCTATGATACATTTACAAGTTTATGGTGTATTTTGTGAAGTGATTTTACTCTCTAATTTTCACTTATTCCATTTACTCACTCATTTGTCATCCTAGCTAAAATTTTTTTGTTTTGATTTCTCTCTCTTTCTCCTCAACATTTTCTTTTTATTATAATTTTTTTTCTTTTTTATTTTCATTTTCGTATTTTGGTATTTAAAAAAGAATATTTTTTTAAAAAGAAAAATTTGTGTGTTGTTGTACGACACAATGTAGTTGTACGACATAATGTAGTTGTTTTGTTTTTTCCTTAGCTTTGTCTAGTGGGCTTGGTGTTTGTGTTCAACTTGATTTGGACACCCTTTCATTTCATTGACCATACCAGTAAACACTCTAATTACCTTACCAGAGATCTATGTCGGCGACCAATCCGCCTTTCCGGTTGACATCCATTCGAGTTAATCGCCGATCTATGTAACCACCATCGATTCTCAGTCCTCGATTTGATTCCGACTCACCGTTTCCCCTCATTTCTCGTTTTGATTTCAACGATTTCCCCTCTCTTGATTTCAAAAAACCTTCTCAATCACTTACTAAGAGAGATGGAAGGTTTGAGAGATTTGTTAATGAAACGATTGAAAGGGGTTCGCGGATTACAATGATAATGCATTGAAATTAGGTTTGAGAGGTTTGTTAAGTTTTCAATGACGAATAAATCTTCTCATTTCCATAGACAAGATTTCTTGGACAAGGTTTCGTGGATAACCTTTAGTGGACATGTTCTTCAGCTCTTTCATCTTGAATTATATTCCAATGAGATACTATAACAACTACACCAACATGCATCTTATACTTCATAAACAAAGTTTAAAGGAGATAGTTTTCTGACCACATATAGAGAAAAGAGTGCAGTTTTATGGATGTTGTCCAATATATGCAGTTTTTATGGATACTGTGTAATAGACATTGAGCTTGTTGCTTTTGTTCAAGACTTGAATGTTTCCTAACATGTCATTTGTTTGAAGAATAATGTAACGATGGAAAAGAGTTCATGGATAATCATGATAATGTCGAAATTTGGTTTGGGGATTTAGTATAGCTTTTAAACATGAAGAAATCTTCTCATGTCGAGTATATCGGGTGGACAAGATTTTCATGGACAACAATAATAAGAGAGAGAGAGAGTGCGTTTGGATATTTTCAACTATCCACCATCTTCTAAACAATTTGATCACTTGTGTCCATTTTCAAATATCCACTTTCAATAATCTATTTTCTCAAAAATTCATGTTAGTTTCACAAATTTTATGGTGTCCATGCTGTACTCTCCGTATGGACAATATAATTTGCATTTTAAATATAGCAAAATTGATCTCATTATATAGAAAAAATAGAATTACCATGTATTGTATAAAAATAAATAAAAATTATTTTCTTGATAACACATAAAAGTGACAATAAAAAAAAAAAGAACAAGGAAAATGAGAAAGAGAAAAAGAATTTGTCAATCAACACATTTGAGCTATACCTACGCCGTCGTCATTCTTCAACCATTTTTTGAAACAACTAACTGTTACTAACATGATTTATTATAATATTAAATCGTAACTGTGCTGGGTAACTATAGTTACTTCGTAACCAAAAGATGGAACATTAGCGGAGAGATGCGTTTTACTTTATTAGGACAAATGTGTCTTTTTTTTTACGGAAACAATGGCCAAAATCCACCATGAGTTCGTAAGTGTGCTATTTGTAAGATGTAGTCCCTAAAGTGTCATAGAGTAAATCACTGGGGAAATTGCACTCTGACACACTTTCCAAACTTTAATTGCACAAAGACACACTTACTAACTTTGAGTGAGTGTATATACTCTCCAACTTTCACTCATTTCACTTATTCACTCATTTGCTATTGTAACCAATTTCTCTTTATTTCCTTATCATCAACATTTTCTCTTTTTTTTTTTTAGTTTTATTTTCGTATTTTAATATTTAAAAAGAATATTCTTTTAAAAAGAAAAATCTGTGTGTGTTGTTGTACGACACACTGTAGTTGTTTTGTTTTTTTACTTAGCCTTGTCCACTGGGCGTGGTGTTTGTGTTCAACCATTGAAGAACATTATTTGGTTCTACTTGAATTGAACACCCTTTCATTTCATTGACTATACCAGTAAACACCCTAATTACCTTACCAGAAATCTACGTCGGCGACCAATCCTCCTTTCTAGTTGACAACCATTCGAGTTAATCGCTGATCTATGTAACCACCATCGATTCTCAGTTCTCGATTTGATTCCGACTCACTGTTTCTTTCATTTCTCGTTTTGATTTCGACGATTTCCCCTTTCTTGATTTCAAAAAACCTTCTCAATCCCCTACTAAGAGAGATGGAAGTTTGAAAGATTAGTTAATGGAACGACTGAAAAGGGTTCATCAAAAACAAACTCAAAATTTTGATAATGTATTAAATAAATCATGGTTTAGATGATTTCTGTACTCTTAATATGATCAAGGTTAGTCAATCACTCAAAATTCCACCTATATCTTTAAATTATGATTTCTGTAGAATTATTGAGTTTAAATTTATTCTAACAATTTAAATCATCATGATCAAGATGACATTTTAGGTCTTTATTCGATTAAGCTGAATTAGTCAACGAATCCTTCCATCATGAATCCCAGAAATTTAATTTAGAATTATTGAGTTGAATTTTGATCTAAAGAATTTTAATTGATTTATAATTATTGGCCAGCTTCCCCATACTTCATTACTAAATTATTATTTCTTTTCATTTTTTCTTTTTACTCTTATACTATAATGTAGTAGCACATTCATAATTTTATTTTTGATTACAATTGTTTTCTAAGTGATAGCTCTAGTTTTATTTTAATTTGTAAATTCTAACATGATTAGAGTTAGTTTAATCCTCCAAATCAAAGACTAGACCAATTAAACCTATTAGATTAGTATAAATAAATTAAAAACTGAACAATGATTCGTATCCGAATTTTTTTGTTTAACTGTATAAAGTAACAAAGCTTAAATAGTTGTGTGATGGGTCTGAAAAGGTATGCAACTATTTGTGAAAAAAAATTGATTTACTTGACTAAGTTATCAACTTCGTCAGTAAAGAACAATATACTCCTCTTATATTATATATTTCATAAACTGTTACAATACTAACACTTAGCCCTGGGCAAACGGGTTATTCGGTTTAAACGGGTCGGGTTAATCGGTTTATGTAAAATTCGGTTTACAAAAATTTTCACCGAATTGGACCGAAATTAATTTCGGTTCGGATCGGTCGGTAGTCGGGTTAATCAGTTCGAATACCTGATTTATTTATGTTTCCAAATTGAACCGAAATTGTTCATAATTCGGTTAATTTGACCCGAAAATATGGTCGCCTTTCACCATCAAGCTACCAATTACATACCATTCCTGCTCAAGTAGCATTGTTTAAAGTTTAAGCTACCAAGTAGCAATACATCAAGTACATTACATAACCAAAAACATGCCTTTTTGTAACTCTTAAAAGTTGTAGAAGTTACACGAAAGCATGTTTCACCGCACCAAAAAGTAATAACAAAAGCGGCTTCAAAGTCAGTACCATTAGAGTATCTTCACCGCACCAAAAAGTAATAACAAACGCGGCTTCAAAGTATCCGTTGTTAAGGCTGCTTATCTGCATCAAAAAGTACTAAAACAGCAGCTTCCTACCTACCTGTGCACCATGAACAAAGACTTAACAAAGCTACATGAACAAAGCTATATGATCAAAAGAGTTAACAAAGCTACATGAACAAAGGAGTTAACAAAGCTACATGAACAAAGGCTACATGAACAAAGGCTACATGAACAAAGGACTTAACAATGTAATGCATAAGTTAACAAAACGTAATGAAACATTACTCACCATACTTAGCACTAGCAGAATCATGGAGGAGCTGCCACTGAATTCCGAGAATCTACAAAAGAAAACAAAAATTACCAAACTTACCAAGAGAATTATAAAACTAGAGATATAACTTCTAAGAACAAAACTTAATTAAACTTACCAAGAGATTCAAGAAAGTCAACTTCTTCCAACATTTGCACCAAACTTGTGACTTGTGCTTCAGATTTATATGAACACCTTAGCCACTGTTGAGTGCATATCAATACTTCAACCATGTAAGGAGTTAAAGAACTCCTATAAGAGTCCAACACTCGGCCACTAGTGCTAAAAGCTGACTCTGAAGCCACTGATGAGACTTGAATTCCTAGAATATCTCTAGCAAGTTCAGACAAGATAGGGAACTTGGAACTATTGCACCTCCACCAACTGAGAACATCATAAGGCAACCCCAAAGCATTTTCAACTCTAACCTCAGTTTTTTCAGACAAGTAAATCTGCAACTCACTGCAGCCTTCTTCATTTCTCCTAACATCAACTAGCTGATTGTAAAGTGAATCCATCATCTCACAATCATCATCATCAGATAGGTCAGCAATGACAATAGGCACAGAAGCTGTAGGAACTGTAATATCTATTGGTTGGCTTAGCCTACTAGTATAATCTTCATAAAGACTCTCCATCGCACTTAAAACTGAAGCATGAACATCCTTACCACGTTTACTGCCCTTGCCATAAAGTTGATCAAAGCATAGGGAAGCAAAACACATCTTGTTACGAGGATCAAATACACTGCCCACAATTACCAACGGATTCATGTTATTCAATCCATTCCAGTACTTCTCAAACTTGTCCCTCATGACATAAGCTTGCATTTTGATATCCTCTACAAGACTGGTACACCTATAGTTGAGATTCCTCTCAATATCCACAATCTCTTTGTAACACAATGTAGATGTTACTGTCTTAGAAGCTGAGAATGCTAAAGTAGACTTGTAGAAAACTTTCAGAAATTTCACCAAACTTACAGCTTCATCCCAATCAGAAGAAGTTGGTGGTCCAAACCTTTTTGCTTTTGTCTTCTCATCTACTTCCTCGAAGTAATCACAAAACAACTTGTCTTCAGCAACCATCTTCTCAAAAGCAACCCGCAGCTTCAAAGCAGAACTGAGCATTAGGTAAGTTGAATTCCAGCGTGTGTTCACATCCAATGGTAAGCTACCCCTACATACTCTTCCAGTTTCACACCTCATAGAAAAAGACTTAAGCCTACTAAAGGATGACCTCACATACTTCACTGCATTCCTTATAGAAACAATACTATAATTTGCCTTCTTGAAGCCATCTCCAACAATTAGATTGAGGATGTGTGCACAGCAACGCATGTGTAAGAATTCACCATCACATACTAATGCTTCTCCTCCTCTCAGCCTTATCCGATCTTTAAAAACTTCCAACGCCTTGTCATTATTCTTTGCGTTATCAACTGTAACACTGAAAACCTTATCAATACCCCAATCATCCAAACAATCCACCAACTGTCCCGCAATAGTCTCTCCTTTATGATCTGTGACAACCTTAAAAGACAAGATTCTCTTCTGCATTTTCCACTCGACATCAATCCAATGAGCTGTGATCACCATATAGTTGCACGAGGTTGTAGAAGAAGTCCATATATCTGTAGTGAGAGACACCCTCTGTTTCTCAACACTAAACAAATGCTTCAATGCAGCCTTCTCTTCCAAATAGAGTGCAACAATGTCTCTTGTACAAGTCCTCCTTGAAACTGGCTTGTAAAGAGGAAATATATTAAAACAGAACCGCTTCCAACCTTCAGATTCTACAAATGAGAATGCTAACTCATTGACCACAACCAGCTCATTTACTGCTCTCCTAAACATCTGCGGATCATACTTAATAACCTTCAGATTCCCATTACTATCACCACTAAGGACCTTCTGTTTTTCCTGCTCATCAAAATCCTTGTACTGCTTGCATCTATTTAAGTGGCCTATCATCGGACTAGTGCCTGCTGTTCTTGAATCACAACCTATCTCTGCAGCACAATACTTACAGAAACTCTTACCAGATTCCTCATCTTTCTGCAGAAAATGTTGCCATATCGGTGCTCTTTTAGCATACTTCTTCCTCTGTCTTGGTGGCTTATCAGAAGCATTCTCAGGTTCTTTACGAGTCCCAGTTGGAACCTCATTATTCGATGGAGGCTCCATCTCATTGTACTCAGACATCTACAAATCATCATATATCAAATTAGCAAACAATACAAAACTTAGATTCATTAACCATAAACTTTAACTAACTACAAAACTCACATATGCGAACTAATATGGAAGTTAAGAAACAAAACACTAACTAATAACTATCCTACAATCAATAACATACACGGACACAAGTCACAGAACACAACAGAACCTAACCCAACACAACAAATGAACAAAGTAACAAACAAAACATCAACTAATAACTATTCTACAATCAATAACATACACAGACACAAGTCACACAACATAACAGAACCTAACCCAACAAAACAAATGAACAAAGTAACAAACAAAAAACTAACTATCCTAAACTAAGTACGAATCTAGAACTCCAGAAGAACAAATGATAACCTCAGATTATGAAATTTTGCAGTCTAAACGCTAACCCTAAAAATCTCAAAATCAAAAATCGATTTGGAGAATTTTAGGGTTAGCGTTTAGACTGCAAAATTTCATAATTTGTTTAATTTTTCTTGTTGAGACAGAAGAACAAGTGATGAACTGATAAAGGAGAAAGAAGAAGAACTAAATAAGGGCTTTACCTTTCAAAAATTCGAGCCCTCTTCAAACACTAGACTGCGAGAAAAAGAGAGATTGAAGTTATGAACTGATGAAGACCTGAAGTGGTGAACACTTGAAGTGATGAACTGATGAAGATTAAGGAAGAATTTCTGAATTTTTTCGTTTCTCTTCTATTCTGTTTTGTCGCAAGAGGAGCCGCAGACAACAAAGAAGAAGAAAATTAGGGTTAAATGAATGATTAGCCTTTTATACTACAGCTAAAAAATCTCGGTTTAATCGGTGATCCGAGTACCGAACCGAACAAACCGACGTCCAATTCCACTCAAAATTGTTGCCGATCGGTTCAATGTCCTCTGATTTCTCGGTCCCGATAACCGAAACATTCGGTTATTTCGGGTCGGTTTGTTCGGTTTTCTCCATATGCCCAGCGCTACTAACAATAGATGCAAACTACATTATACAAACTTATATATAATACATCATCACACACACACAAAAAGAAGAAACACTAATTAACTTACGAGCCTAATGTTTATTATACATTTATTATATATGATATATGTTATGAAGAGGAAGGATAAAGTATCCATGCTCGACCAGATTTGGCTGTGAACTGCTTAAACCTACCATAAAACATTACTAGTATTAGTACAAATTTTCCCGTTGGACTCCATCGTCCTGCGAATCCGTAACCCGCGTCTTCGCAGCCACCATCGTCGACGTTCAGACGCCGTTCACAGCTATACCCGGTCGTGAAACCAACGTTTCCATATGCACTGTCGTTACAATAATTCATTTAGTTGTTACTATCAAGCATAGAGTTCATAGCTTTCATGAAACGACTTTTTTTTATATATATCTATGTCTTTAAAGTCTATGTCAAATGTCACACACTCACACACAAGTCTGATTCTACATCGATTGAGAGGGATTTTGCATAAGGCCCAAATACTTATACAGCACATTCATAAATTTTCTAGGGTCGTTTTGTGAAATTTATTATCATATACCTAAAAAACTAATACCAAAGTTTTGTAAGCATTTTTAAATAAATTGGTTTACAAAGATTTTAATTTGGTCATGCACTAGCCACTAGGTTAACTTATCAATGCCCTCTTATAATTTTTGAACTTTCCGTGATCTATATTATAATATGGATGCAAAACATTTTAAAACACATACCTGATAACTTCTAGAGTGATGTTAAGGACATTGAAGTTGAGTGGATCTCTTCTTAGTTTTTGCCTTTCGGTGATTGAAATGAGAAAGATACAAATCGTCAAAAAGGAAAGTTGTGACACGAACATGCCACCCTTTATTACATTCTTTCCATTTCCGGAATCATCTTCTCCTTCACTCTTTATCATCTTTTGTTCGGTCAATGGCACAAATAATGTGTATGAAGGAAGATACCTTTGTCAAAAAACGCAATTATACATTTTTACTTATTAGTCGCAAGAAATGTTTATACAGAATAACCAAAGAATAATGCTTTGTGAATATATGATGAACCGGAGGGTGAGACATTCTCCACTACCTCAAAGGGACACATCTTTATTTTAAATTTTAATTTACTGAATCTAAAACCAAGGACATATTCTAATTCACTACATCAAATCTTGTCTACCACATATTCTTGGAGGTTCGTTTTTGGTTGTTATAAAATATTCCCAAAACTTTCTTAAGCAAAAACACCTTAAAGAAATTTTTTAATTTTAGTTAGTGGAGAACTTTAAAAACTATTTATATTTTTCACCTATATGGTGAATCTCGAATCTTATTTTCTTAATCCAGATCAGTGAATACTTTTAACTAAATGATTTAATGTTCTAAGCTAATTGATTGGTGGATTCAGCCAAAGTAATAGCACTAAAACTAATGCAAATGTTTGGTTCTCTACCACCTTATTCATAAGTGCATGATAATATATTGGCGTTACGGGATAAAGAATCTTGAAATAAAACAGTAAATGTTTGTTTTGGTAAAATATTGAACAATAATTGTTAGGAAAATTTTTACTTTATAAAAAAGTTAGGTAAATGATTTAATAATTTTCCAAACTATTTGAGACAATATGCACATGCATGCATAGGATATGTTTGGTGTGTAGTATAAAGTCTGCCACCTTTCATGTGGTGACCTTTTATTGTATTGGATCGTATATTAAAAAGCACTACCTCAATATATTCGACATTACTAGTGCACTTTTTCGAGCTAAATAATTAATTTAGAGTCCATGCAAACGTATTGATATATGAGGAAATGAGTAAAAGCAACTCACATCATTAGGGTGAAAAGTATCAAGATAGCTGGGGAGAGTGTAGAGAGGTCGACAATAGTTTCCCCACTATGTCTCGAATTGACCACTTGAAATAACGATCCAACCAGCTTCTCGTATGAGCTCATACCTTGGAGAGACTCAGAGCTCCACTCAAAGGCGCAAAAGAGAAGAAGCTGTATCGTTAGAAACCCTAACACTGTTAATCCAAGAAGAACACAAAGACGAACCGAGAGGAGATGAGAGTATCCCATCTTCTTGTGGTTCTTGAGAATGTAACTAAACTCGTCACGCTTTGTGATCTTGTAAAGTCCCCATATGAGCAAAACCAAGAAGCAAGGGAACAAAGTGTTTCCCATTAGTACTTGAGGGATTAAGAGCCACATGAGACCAGAGTTCTTGCGAAAGATGATCATGTTCTCATTCGTTGGAACAAATCCGCAGTTTGCGAATGTAGAGACAGTTGTGAAGATGGAGAAGGTGAGAGGTGAGATGTCTTTGGAACTAAGAACATCTCTTGCCGATTTAACAAAGTTAACGTAAACAAGAAGCAACAAAGAGCCAGCTAGGTTTGATACAAGATGGTAACTAAGAACCACCGAGTACAAGCATTTAGAGGCCCTTTCATCGATCTTAAGACGATCCTCGCAATGATCTACTACAGTCTCGAGGTCACTTTGGCCTTCCTCGATTGGTCGGTCCATATTAAAAGAATTTATAAGATGTCTAATCTTGTTATGTGGGAAGAAAAAGTTGGTGAAATGAGAATAGTAAAGGCTGAGAAAAGAGGTGAAGATTTCGCCTCCGAGGAACATGAGGATAGTGAGAAAGATAAGTTGGATGTTGGAGAAGACTTCCATGTCAATGGTGGACATGGAAGAGACAGTGATGGCAGAGACAGAAGTAAAGAAGAGGTCCAAGTCATGAGGACGTGAAGTGGTTCTTGGCTTTGTAATTTTGAGTGCCAAGAACCCTAAAACAGAGAAGAATATGAAGTAGATGAAGTAGAGGAAGAATAGTGAAGTAGGTTTATTAAGATATGATCGTATTTTAGCTAATTTTGCAGCAACTCTCTCCATTTTAGTTCTTGAGTTGGTCTATGCATTATTATTGGCCTTAAGGTGTGTTTACATATAACAGACCATTACACGTACATGAAACCTTGTCAGCCACATATAATATGTGGACTATTCCTGACATGATAGCAATATAATATTTTTTAGGTCGTCATGTCGTTTTTTGCAATAGATTTTCTCAATTCCAATTTCGAAGGAATAAGATATACAAATTCAACACGAAATGATAAGAAAAACAAATTTAGAAATAACTATTTAGTTGAACGTGGCAAAATTCTCTTCCTTAATTTGTATAAAAATAATTATTCTCTAATATTTTGTATATGCTCCAAAATATATCTTTCCCTGATTATATGGATTTTATTTTCAACATTTTAGATATTCTATTTTAATATAAATAAAACGAATAAAAAAACAAATTACATGTTATAATTCTTGAGAGGAAAAGTGTTGGCAAGAATGAGAATGCATGATTAAACTTCGTCGACAAATTTATTTGGTTTCCAGGATGGATGCATAAGTGGTAGTCTAAAAGGCTTCCATAGGCATGCCTTGTTTTGTACTCACAGGTCATATAGGATTCCATTGGTTAGATAATGTCTATATATAGTGTGCTCTCCAAGAGCAGCTGCTTATAGTAGACAGGCCCTGCAAGTACTAAAGCCATTTAATGTGGCTTAAGACTATGAAGGTTAGCAATAAATGGTGTTTATATCGTCTTTATTGGATCCGGATTTGATGCACATGCATGTTCAAATCATTTGATCAATGTATGGGTTCATATAAGCTTGACTCTTAGGTCTCTAGTGAAAAAGAAGTTGTTTGATGATTCAGAGTTATTCGAAAGAGATGATATTTGGCTTGACACACAGAATTGTAAGCTAGAGTTCGTCGATCTAGCGAGTATGAACAACATGGAATACAAGATAGCAAAAAGACTTTGACAATGGATGAAGTAACTCAAAGGAACTATAGTAGAACTAGAAGGAACAAGGTAAAATATGAAAATAATCAACAAAATTTGTTAAACCTTTATACATTAGGAGTATTATGTTGTACCATATTGCATAATTATTTGATTTTTTAAAAAAAAGTTTCTTGAGAGATTTATGCGCACGAGGAGTAATCTGTTGAATATATATGATAGGGGACCATTGGTAAAATCTAGGAAGTGAAACAATATAATATTTAAATCATGATGTATCAATCACTTGCTAGGTGGCCACTTATAAAACGTTATAACATATTCAATTTAAAAGTGAAATTAATTTCGAGCTTTTGATGTAGATGTTGACAATAGAGGACGAACATGGTATGTTTCATCTTACTCAAATGCGTTTAGCACTAGAACAATGCTTTCCTTTATTATATAAAATGTTATTGTTGACAAAATATATATATATATAAAATGTTATCTTTCTGATAGGTTAAATTTATATTATTCGTAGCCACCAAAATGTTTGTTTGATTTAAACCTTAAGAATCGAACAAAGGTAACATTATATTAATGAAGTAAAAGTTACAGTATACAATATCACTAATGACCAAAAAAATAAAATGACGAAAGGTCACTTAGTTTTGTATAGAACCCATTTCGTAAGTGACCTCTCTTTTAGTGTCTTTTAGATTCGTCTAGCTGTCTTGATTTATCAGATTTTAACGATGGGAACATTTCAATAGGACAGAACCTTGTAAACGTGTACTTATGAATACTACTAGTTTTGTCACCATTTTCTTGATATATATTACCACAAGAAATATGGGCGATTTTAGCACACGAAAAACGTTATATTATCGTTTAGATAGCATTTTCATAAACACCGTGTTTTGTGACCATTTTCTTGGTATATATGATTTGCATTAGACAAGACATTTAATGGAGCGAAAGCTTCTAGGGATAAGACTAGAGATTTGTTGATTCTTAGAATACCTGAAAATCTAGAGTTTGAGAGTCCTCTTCTCAGAACTTTCGCAAAAGCTCTTGGGTTTGTGAGTACTCTTCACAGTGGTTTATAAAAACTTCTTTAAATTTTTCGATTAATCAATATATCAATAAACTCAATACAATATGAGACCTAAGAAGGCTATTTATGATAAAGCATAAAACCCTAGAACTCAGAATATTCCTAAAATAATTATAATAAATAATTAAAAGATAATAAAAATATATATTTGGAATATTTCCAAATATCTCGCTGCATCAGGTCTCGCCGGCCAAGAAAAGATTTGTCCTCGAGTCTTGTATTTGCACTGCATCAATATTCTAGAAAATGCGTCTATCCAACCTATATATTACTACTACGGACAATTTCAGGAATTTACTTGTGGTTTCGTCTACATTCGGGTTTATTTCAAGAGATATGTTGTAAACCCAAAATGAGACGCATATTTAATCTAAAGGGTTTTGTATAAAAAATAACCCTCAAAATCGCTACTTTTTATAACATTACTTTTCACATCCAGAAAATGCAAATAAATCACACAAAGTCAAAAATAATAAGTGTGATCACATATATAAGTTCAATGATTAATAATGATAAATATTCATCAATGCATGATCACATATATAAGTTCAATGATTAATAATGATAAATATTCATCAATGTATATGTAAACACGTAACCACAACATATATAACACAAGCACATTCATCATATCATCCGAAGAAATAGTCTTCACATAACAAGATGGCTCATAAGTCCCTTGAATGTCACTACTATCCAATAGTAAGGTTATGTAACATATTCAAGACCTCTCACTCTAGAATGTCACTACTATTCAATAGTAAGGTTCTGTAACATATTCAAGACCTCTCACTCCCCACCTTCAGGTATGTTGGTTTCAGGTAGCTAGTCAAATCATAATAACATGAAAGTATCTCCGAATCAAATTTGAAGTATACATATGTTCTTTTTTCGTTGAGAGAATCCATTAAAATTCCAATCTAATCAATTGAAGTAAAATTTTGGTAACTAAGGAAAAGCATGGTCGTGTGCTTCATGGAGCATGATAGATAAGCCAGATGTGAATAATACATAAAGCATGGTAGATTGTGACATTCTTAAAACACTAGTCTCTCTTAAAAGCTCCCTAAGTTATTATAATCCACAAGTGCAATCCACAAGTTCTCTTAAAATTTGCCTTATTTATCTCCTTTAATTAAGAAGTACTCTTCTCGCACATGATAATACTATATAAAATAAATTTTCAAAGAAAGGTGGGGCAACATCAATATCGTGACGTGAACGTGTCTCTAAGTCTCTAACACTATCACCATGACATTAAAAGATGAATGTGTACTAATTGTGGTTTCTAATTTGTAATTTGTTCTCTGTCTTTTCCCACTAACTTTGGAGATTAGTGGTCCATCACAAATCGGATGCTACATTCTTCAACCACTTACTGTTTCTCTTCTTTCAAAACCCACATTATCGATTTTATGGAATATTACGTGAATACAACTTTTATTATCATCTTAACTTTAAACCTTTTCACAAATAAATAAATTATCAGACTAAACTTTAGACAATACGAACTAATATATGTTTGTGTTGAACTTCGAATGATTTTACTACTTCTGTACGTTACAAGAAAACATCGTATAATCCTACCAAATTTTCTATGTTTTTTTTTGCCGTAGAGAATCTAATGTATTTTTGTAACGATCTTTCCAATTTCAACTAAAAGCTAACACTCGAGAAAAAACTGCAAACACAAAAATATAGTTTATTACAATTTCACCTTTAAAATATAACGTTTGACCAAATTTTACGGGTGAATAAAAATTCTAACATATTTCAATAGTTTAAAATAAGATATTGGACCATATTTGAGATTAGTAGAAACAATAAGGTCTTAACATTTACCCACACAAAAAAAAGGTTTTGTAGTAGAAAATCGATCATATATATTCTTGTAGTATATGGAATGACCTGTATTAGTTTTACTAGTCATTTAAGAAGCACAAAAGTTTCATCTATCTCAAATTCTTTTGCATTAAAAATATAAGATTATTTTGCTATATATAGGCCCTGTTCGGCAGTTAGTCGCAGTCGCTGCGACTATTCATCACCGGATCTCTTTGATTACTTTCGGATCTCTTTGATTTCTTCTTCGTTTCTTTGATTTTCTGTCGCAGCGATCAAAATCATTGAAATCTGAAATCGCCGGTGAAAAACAGCGATACACACCAAAGCTTTGATCTGAGACCGCGACTGTCGCAAGTATTTTTTTGTTTAACAAATCTGTCTTACAAATCAAACTGCCATTGACAAATAATTTTTCAGATCAGTATTTTTCTTATCTTCTTCTCCTCAGTCGTTTTAGTTTTAGTCGTGAAAAGAGTCATTTGATAAGAATATATTTTGGTTCAATTTGAAGAATCATTGTTCAATTTGAAGAATCATTTGATAAGAATATATTTTGGTTCACCAAAAGCAAACTCAAAAATTTTAAATCATGGTTTCGATGATTTCTGTACTCTTAATTTGATCAAGATTATATAGTCAATGACTCAAAATTCCACCTATATCTTTAATTATGATTTCTGTAGAATTATTGGGTTCAAATTTGTTCTAAACAATTTAAATCATCGTGATCAAGGTGATATTTCAGGTCTTTATTCGATTAAGGTTATTTAGTCAACGAATCCTCCCATCATGAATCTCAGAAATATAGTTTAGAATTATTGAGGTGAAATTTGATCTAAATTTTTTTAATTGATTAGACTTTTAATTGATTTATAATTATTGGCCATCTTCCCCAACCTGATACTTCATTACTATAGATTAAATTGTTTTTCATTGTTTCTTTTAAATCTTATATAATGTAGTAGCACTTTGCCCAAAAAAACTATTTATAATGTAGTAGCACATTCATAATTTTATGTTTGATTAGAATTATTATAATTATTATATATATATATATAAGTGATTGCTCTAGTTTTATTATAATTTTAAATTTCTAACATGATTAGAGTTAGTTTTTTTATCGTCTTTAGATTTATTAATTCGTTGGAAAAAAAGATTTATTAATTATTGCAGATTATGAGAATTGTTACAAAGATAATCTACCATGGGCAATTCCTTCTGACCCTATTAGATTCATTATTACCATCACTCATTTGCTGATCTTGGACACCATCTTCTCCTTCAATAGCTAGAATTCACGGCGAACGGCTCTAATTGCGCATCACTAGAGATTTCTTGTAAACTTGTCTCTATTAATCTGCAGAAATATTAATAAATCGCTATCTGGGGTTCGAATCCTAGACCTCCTGGTGTAGAAGCATTAATTAAACCCTTGGTCAACACCATTGGGTCAAGGGGGCTTCTACGATTAGAGTTAGTTTAATCATCCAAATCAAAGAATAGATCAATTAAACCTATAAAATTAGTATAAATAAATCAAAAACTGAACAGTGATTAGTATCCAAATTTTGCGTTTAATTGTATAAAGTAACAAAGCTAAATTAGTTGTGTGATGGGTCTGAAAAGGTATGCAACTATTTTAGTAGAGAAGATTGATTTACTTGAATAAGTGATCAACCAATTCATTTCATCAGTAAGGAACAATAGAGTATCTATTCACTTGAAAATAAACTCATAATTAAAATGTTACAATAATAATGATGGATGCAAAACTACATTATACAAACTTATAATACATCACACACAAAAAGAAGAAATACTAATCAACGCGACATACGAGCCTAATTTTTATCATACATTTATTAGATATGGATAAATGTTAGGAAGAGCTAGGAAGGATAAAGTATCCAACCTCGGCCAGATTTGGCTGTGAACTGCTTAAACCTACCATAAAACATTACTATTATTAGTACAAATTTTCCTGTTGGACGCCATCGTCCTGCGAATCCATAACTCGCGTCTTCGCAGCCACCATCGCTGACGTTCAGCCGCCGTTCACAGCTATATCCGGTCGTGAAACCAACGTTTCCATATGCACTGTCGTTATAACAATTCATATGTTGTTACCGTCAAGCATTGTGTGGTCATAGCTTTCATAAAATGAAATAATCTTATGGGTCACTCATGTCCTTTATATAACTATGTAAAGCCCGATTATCCACATGTATTTCGAGTGATAGGCCCAAATAGTTTCAAGCATGCCTTTTCTTTATACCAAACTTTTGTAAGCATTTCATATAAATATGTCTACAAAGATTTTAATATATATAGGCATGCATGTACCAGCATGCATATGTATGGATTTGTAGATCTTAGGAGAATGTATATATATTATAGTATGGATGCAGAAACATGTGAAACATACCTGATGACTTCTAGAGTAATGTTAAAGACGTTGAAGTTGAGTGGATCTCTTCTTAGTTTTTGCCTTTCGGTGATTGAAATGAGAAATATGCAAATCGTCAAAAAGGAAAGTTGTGACATGAACAGCCCACTCTTTGTCACGTTCTTTCTATTTCCGGAATCATCATCATCTTCTTCTTTCTTTATCGTCTTTTGTTCTGTCAACGGCATAAGTAACGTGTATGGAGGAAGATACCTAGCTTGTCAACAACGTACGCACTCGTATTTTTACTTATTAGATTAAGAATAATATGCTTTGTGAATATGATGCATTGTGGAGACTGAAACATTCTCCACTACGTACCTTGAAAGGACATTTAAAAAAAAAATATATATATATATATATATATATATATATATATATATATATATTACTGAATCTTAAACGATGGACTTATTTTTGTTCACTCCATCAAAATCTTGTGTACCACATATTCTTGGAGGTTCCTCTTTGGTTATTATAAAACATTCCAAAAACTTCTTCAAAAATTTTACTTTTAAGTAGTGGAGAACTTTTTCAAGTTATGTATTATGATGACAATAACTTTGTTTTTTAAGTTTCATAGCGTAATGTTTTCTGAAAAATACATATACTTAATCAAGAGTGCAAATTTTTATATTAATAACGAACGATTATTAAAGTCAATTCTAATCTCGAAATATAAATTATTATGGTATTCAAATTATTTATTTTCTCAACTATGATTAATCTATGTGGTACACTTTTTTGTTATTATATTTAAAAACTTAAGACATCTTTTAGAGCATTATTATCGGTGCAACCGATCGGGCCGTGGACGATTATTAAAAGCCCAATAAATTAAAACAGTGTATTATTAGGCTGCATCCGATTGTTATCGAAGACCCGTTTGAGTGCGAGTCTTACGCAACGTGGCGACGTGGGAGAGGGCAAAATTATTAATTTTCTTTTGGTTTATAATTTATTCTTTTGGCAAAAGAAAGAAAATTCCCAATTCGATTTTATCCTATTTCGAACGAACCCTAGACTCCGAGAGAAGTCCGATTTTGTTTCAGAGAGAACTTCGATTTGTGATCTCTCCTCTGCCAAAGGAAAGGATCTCTCATCTTTTGGGTCACACAGTAACGATTGAGTCACCGTCTTCACACAATATCGATTGAGTCACCGTCTTCTCCGGGAGAAGTCACCGGTCGTCTCACCCTCCCGTCTCGTCAGCATCGTCTTCTGGATCTCGGCGTTTTCCTCCTCAGCGTCTTTTAAATCCTTCGTCTTTCTCCATCGTCCTCAGGTACATGCAAGTCTATTTTCAGTCTTGTTAATTTTTTCTGAACTTTTTTATTTCGCTTAATTCAACCTTGTTCTCTGTAAAGTTTACAATTGTTGATTAAACCATGGTCTCTGTAAAGTTTACAATTTTGCTTAAGCGTTGGATATTTGGTTTAAGTTGTGATTTGTACAATTAATCATTGGTATGGTTTAGATCTGTTGTTTACAACTTGATAGAGGATTTGTATGTGGTGTCGGTATCATTGCTATGGTTTAGATCTGTTGTTATATTTCCAACTCGATGTAGGTTTACTTATAAGAAATATATGTTTAAGAAATATATTAGGTTTAAGAAAGGATATGCTTAACCTTAATGCATATGATAATAGTGTTTTGATGAACCTTAACTATTTCTTGTTTTCTTTGTTTCTGAGGATTGTCTGTTTACGATAGCAAGGAAACTTGAGTCGGATTCATACAGCACATTTGACTCCAAAGTTAAGAGGTATGTGAGTCAATCCTTTTACTTCATAGTTAATGTATTACATGATCTTGAATGCGACCTTGATTATGTGAATTGAAGTATGTATGCGAGTATGGTGTCTTGGGAGAACTTGTAGTTGTAAATGTGCTGTCTGAGCATGTACTATCTAGTTGTTAATTCTACCTAGTGTAGTTTCTTTGTGATTGGTTCGTCAATGAAGTCATTGTGTTGCTTTATTGTGATGATAATTGTTTTGTTCCAATTACTTCTGAATGAATATATAATTCTAAGTACATTAGAGTAAACCGTCTTCTATGCTTTGTCAACATTGTATATAGTTTATAATTGATCTTCTTTGAAGAATATTAAAATCCTCACTTTAAACTTAACAATCTTAATATGTTTTCTTCACTTAAAAGAATTAGAAACCTTTGTTAATGTTTAGAGAACTATTTAGTTAATGATATTTGAATGTTGATTTGATTGCGAGTATGTTGTCTTGGGAGAAATTGTAGTTGTAAATGTGTTGTCTGAGCATGTACTATGTAGTTGTTAATTCTATCTAGTGTATTTTCTTTGTGATTGGTTCGTCATTGAAGTCATTCTCTTGCTTTACTGTGTAATGAATTGATCTTCTTTGAAGAATATTAAAATTCACAGTTTAAACTTAACAATCTTAATATGTTTTCTTCACTTCAAAGAATTAGAAACCTTTGTTATTATTTAGAGAACTATTTAGTTAATGATATTTGAATGTTGATTTGATTGAAGTAGGTAATTGATAGCTTTAACTTTTCTGTATTAACTTCTTCCATCTACCTTCTGAAGCTTAACCATTAGAGATTTGATCCTCTCTTTCTTATCTCTCTTGAATCATCTCTCCTAAACATCTCTCGAATATCATTTCTCTTTTTTGGCTTCTTCTTTAAACCAATCTTTCTTCCTGATCATGTGGTTCTTCTTTAAACCTTCTGGTTAGCTTCTTCTTTCACCTTCTGGCTTCTTTCACCTTCTGGTTAGCTTCTTCTTTCACCTTCTGGTTAGTTTCTTCTTTCACCTTATGGCTTCTTTCACCTTCTGGTTAGCTTCTTCTTTCACCTTCAGACTGGTTTGATGCTCCCTTGTACTATAGATGGTAAGAACGCAATGAATCGATAGTTGTGACTTTATGAGTCACATGACTTTGTATTCTTATGATAATTGAAAGAGAAGAATGGATTATTGCCACTTTATGTGAGTGTATATTTTGTTTTCTGTCTTTTTCACATTATTTACTACTCCACTAGCCAAGACACGAATCACATGTGTTTGTATGTTTCTCTCATGACAATCCTATAAAATCCCATTTTCTTTCAACACTTAAAACACAATCTACTCTCTCTCATTTCCTTTCTACTCTCAACTTTTTTTAAAAATCAAATCATCTCATTTCCTTTCTACTCTCTCAAATTTTTTTAAAAATCAAATCATCTTAATTTCTTTCTACTCTCTCTTTCTACTCTCTCAACTTCAACTTTTTTAAAAAATCAAATCAAGCCACAAACACAATCTATCCTTTCTATATCGTTCTCTTCTCGTTCATCCTCATCGACATTATAAACTTTTTATAAACTTCTTCTTTTGCTTTTAATATGGCTTCCTCGTCAAACAATTTTCATTATCATTATAACTCTAATAATGATGATGATTTTGACAAATATTATCAAGACCTATTTGATAATCAAGTAGATGCAACATTGGAAGAGATACCGCCGGAAAGAAAAAACCGGACGTATATCGAAAGAAATCGGGAAGAAGGCCACGAACATTTGTGGAACGATTATTTTTCTGATAATCCAACTTACCCGGATACGCTATTTCGAAGACGGTTTCGAATGAACAAACCATTGTTCCTCCGTATTGTCAATCGTCTCTCAGAAGAAGTTGAATATTTTCAACCAAAAAAAGATGCAACATTCCGAAATGGTATATCACCCCTCCAAAAATGTACTGCAGCAATTCGACTTTTAGCATACGGGGGTGGGGCAGACACTGTTGACGAATATATACGTCTTGGTCAAACCACGGCTCGTAAGTGTTTGGAAAATTTTGTTGTCGGAATTGTTGACTTGTTTGGCGATGAATACCTAAGGCGTCCTACACAAGAAGATCTCGAAAGGCTACTTTATATTGGCGAACAACGGGGATTTCCAGGGATGGTTGGAAGCATTGATTGTATGCATTGGGGGTGGAAAATTTGTCCAACCGCATGGAAGGGTATGTATTCTCGAGGAACTGGAAAGCCAACTATTGTTTTGGAGGCGGTTGCTTCACAAGATCTCTGGATATGACATGCGTTTTTTGGAGCACCAGGTACTTGTAATGATTTGAATGTTCTTGATCAATCACCGGTATTTAATGACATTATACAAGGTCAAGCCCCTCAAGCAAACTACTATGTCAACGGAAGGGAGTATAACATGACTTACTATCTTACGGATGGTATTTATCCCGACGGGGCGACATTTATTCAATCCATCCGACTACCACAAACCCCAAAACATTCTTTGTTTGCAAAACGTCAAGAATCTGCACGGAAAGATGTTGAACGTGCATTTGGAGTCCTTCAAGCAAGGTTCGCCATGGTTAAGAATCCATGTCTTTTATGGGAAAAAGGAAAAATCGCTTATATTATGAGAGCATGTCTCATACTTCATAATATGATAGTAGAAGATGAACGACATTCATACACTCTCTTTGACAACCAAGAATTCCAAGAAGGTGCCCCAGATATAACGTTTTCGAACAACATGGCTACAAATCTCGACGGTATAGGTGATCGTCGCAGAAGAATACGTGATAAACAAGCACATCACCAATTAAAAGAGGATTTGATTGAGAATATATGGACAAAATTTGGACATCTTCCAAATGATTAAATACGTTTTTAAATATTGTATCATTTAAATAAAATGTTAAGTGCTTTCATTTCTATTTTTATATCTTTTTAAGTTTATATTTGATGTTTGTAATTTGTATCTTTTTTTTAGTTTTGTTTTTAATAATTATTAAATTAATTAATAAAAATTTTAATTAGTTTTACATTATTTTATTATTATAATTTTAAGAACTTACAGGTTCAACCAATAACTATCACATTTTCTTTGGTTCTTAAAATTAACTATTACATTATAAATATATTAAACATTCACTAAGAACCATCTTTGGGGTTATGCCCATAATGATGCTCTAAGGGGTCTTAAGTTTTAAAATAATAATAATAATAATAATAATAATAATAATAATAATAATAATAATAATAATAATAATAATAATAATAATACATAAAAAAAAACTGAGGAAAGAGAAGAACTAGTGTCTACCCACAGACATTAAATTTTCTTTCAAAGACACTATAAGCTAGTTGTCATATTGTCATTCGTATAATGGTTTTGATAATTTAATAATTATTTGTTTAATTCAATTAAATTATAAAGACACTCATTCTTTATATGTCCAATGAGAATGCTCACATTGGAGATATCTAGTTAGAGAATATTCTCCACTAAAAAGAATGGGAAAAGAGGAGAGAGAGAGAGGACATATATGTTTCTCGTTTGAAACTCTTTAAAAACCTATATCTACACTTGTCATATTTTCATCCGTTTATCAAATAGATAATAAAATCATATTAAAAATAGTGTAAAGAAAAAAATAATAATGCACTATGAAGAGCACTATCTCTATTGTTTTAATTTTATTTTATTCGACATTATTAGTGCATTTTTTCGTGTAAATGCAATGATATATGAGGAGAGGAGGATTGAAAGAAACTCACATCATAACTATGAAGAGTATCAAGATAGCTGGAGAAAGTGTAGAGAGGTCGACAATGCTTTCCCCGGCGTGTCTCGAATTCACCACTTGAAACAACGATCCAACCAACTTCTCGTACGAACTCATTCCTTCAAGTGACTTGGAGCTCCACTCAGAGGCGGAAAAGAGAAGAAGCTGTATCATCAGAAACCCTAACACTGTCAATCCAAGAAGAACACATAGACGAACGGAGAATAGATGAGAGTATCCCATCTTTTTGTGGTTCTTGAGAATGTAACTAAACTCGTCTCGCTTTGTGATCTTGTAAAGTCCCCAAATGGACAACACCAAGAAACAAGGGAACAATGTGTTTCCCATTAGTACTTGAGGGATTAAGAGCCAGAGGAGACCAGAGTTCTTGCGAAAGATGACCATGTTCTCATTCGTGGGGAGAAATCCGCAGTTTGCAAACGTGGAGACAGTGGTGAAGACGGAGAAGGTGAGAGGTGAGATTCCTTTGGAACTAAGAACATCTCCCGCAGATTTAACAAAGTTTACGTATACAAGAAGCAACACAGAGCCAGCTAGGGTTGATACAAGATGGTAACTAAGAACCACATAGTACAAGCACTTAGAAGCCCTTTCATCGATCTTGGTAAGATTAACCTCACAATGATCTACTACAGTCTCGAGGTCACTACGGCCATCTTCGACTGGACGGTCCAAATAAATAAAAGAGGCCAGAAGATGTCTAATCTTGCTATGAGGTAAGACGAACTTGGTGAAATGGGAAACGTAGAGGCTGAGAAAGGAAGTGAAGATCTCGCCTCCTAATAACATAAGGGTAGTGAGGATGATAAGTTGTGTATTGGAGAAAACTTCCATTTCAACAGTGGACATGGAAGAGATGTTAATGGCCGAGACAGAAGTGAAGAAGAGGTCCACGTCATGAGGACGTGAAGAGACTCTTGGCTTTGTAAGTCTAAGTGCCAAGAACCCTAAAAAGGAGAAGAACAAGAAGTAGATGACGTATAGAAAGAATAGTAAACTAGACTTAGTAAGCTGCGAACGGATTTTAGCTAGTTCCGCCGCAGCTCTCTTCATTTTAGTTTCTTGAGTCGCTCTGTCTATGCATTATTATTATTGGGCTTAGTGTGTAAATATATATATTACAGTCACAGATCATTAGACATTTAGACGTACATGAACATTGTCATGAGCCTTATGTAATATGTGGACCATTACTGACATGATAGCAATATGACATATTTTAGTTATCATGCACGTCGTTCTTTTCCAGATATTTGCTCTTTCCAGTTTCGAAGGAATAAGATTTATAGATTTTATGTCGTCGAAAAAAAAAAAAAAAAAACAAGTGCTAATAGCTCAATTGGTAAAATCTCTGGCAAAAGTTCAGAGGTCGCTGGTTCGAGTAGCGCTTAGAACGAAACCATATAACATGTTCTGGTTTCGGGTCTAAATGGATGTATATATTTCGGTCCAGAATCTCTTTAATTATTCAGAAAAAAAATATATAAAAATTTTATATAAATGAGAGGAAAATTGAATATAGAAGAAATGATTATTTCAGTTTACGTGTCAAACTTCTCTATTATTTGTTTGCTCCAAATTATTTCTGTAACCAAAATCATAACATGTGGTGAAATAAAACATTAATTGAGGAACAGAGACATGTGCTTGTGGGGTGAATACAAAGACATGAACGATCAGCATAGCCTTTAAATTTTATAACACCCTGTTGTGATAATAAATCAGACAACCGACAAAATCTTATCCATTTGGCTTTTTCCTCACACCCGTTTGATTTATAATCAAAATTTATTATTAGAGTTTTTATGCAAGTAACTAACATATATCACTTTTACTATTCAATCTTCCTCTATATCACGCTTAAACCAATCACTCACCTAAACAAAAAAGTGATATATGACTTTATTTATATATATAGAAAATGATTGGTTACTATTTGTATGATACATTATACATGCATGCAAAGTTTATAATTATTAGGATTACAACAGGAAAGACAAGATGACAAAATACTCCTTGATGATTGATTATAGCATTATAATTTCATAAATTGTTAAAATACTATAACGATAGATACAAACTACAAACAAACTTATACTACAAAAGAGAACAAGAAGAAAAACAAATCTTATAGTATATATTTCATACACAAAAAGAACAAACCTTAGCTAACGTGACATTCGATAGACTAGTGCTTACTATATATATGGTAATGTTAGGAAGAGGTAGGATAAAGTATCCATGCTCGACCAGATTTGGCTGTAAATTGCTTAAACCTACCATAAAACATTACTATTATTAGTACAAATTTTCCATTTGGACTCCATCGTCCTGCGAATCCATAACTCGCGTCTTCGCAGCCACCATCGCTGATGTTGAGACGCCGTTCACAGCTATACCCGGTCGAGAAACCAACATTTCCAAATGCACTGTCGTTACAATAGTTGGTTTTTTTTTTTGTTACTATCATGCAAAGAGTGAACAGCTTTCATGCAATGATATTTTTTTTCTTTTTCTTCTTTTTGGTCAAACCCATATATATATACAATGTATCCTTTATACTTTAATTCTATGTCACATCACATACAACACAAGCCCAACATGGGTTGAGAGTACTTTTGCATATTAACAAAACTATATAAATTAAGGCCCAAATATTTATAGCAAAATTTCTTCATACCTTATATTAAGCACATTCCTAAATATTTTTAGGATCTCTTTTATTATGAAATTACTTATCATATATATACCGGAATAATTTACAATAGTATAAGGCCCTAATATAAATATGTCACGTCTAGTTAGACATATTAAGATTTTTACTATGGTTATGCACCAAGTTAAGGCTAATTATAATAATATGGATGCAGAGTATGTGAAAACATACCTGATAACTTCTAGAGTGATGTTAAGGACGTTGAAGTTGAATGGATCTCTTTGTAGTTTTTGCCTTTCGGTGATTGAAATGAGAAAGATACAAATCGTCAAAAAGGAAAGTTGTGACACGAACAGCCTATGATATGTCACATTCTTTCTATTTTCGGAATCATCTTCATCATCTCCTTCTTTCTTTATCGTCTTTTGTTCTGTCGCCAAGGGCATAAGTAACGTGTATGAAGGAAGATACCTTGTCAACGCAATTATATTTTAACTTATTAGTCCCACGAATTGTTTTACAGAAGAACAAAGATAATGCTTTGTGTATATATAATGTTTTCATTTGTTTATTTTTGCTTAATCTAAAACCATAGAGTACATATTCTAGTTAACTATAAGCAAAATGGACCGCGTCGGCTAAACTTAACATAAAGTTAGTAAAATAGTGTTTATATACTTCTACGTTACTACGCACGTACCACCTACTCATAAGTGCATGATTTATTGTTACGTGCTATAGAATCTAGGATAAGACAATAAACGTTTGCTTTGGTAAACATTAAACAATAATTTTTAGGAATATAGTTATAGAAAGTTCTTTCTTTTGTTAAAATCAACTTTATGTAAAAGTTAGGCAAATGATTTAAAAATTTTCCAAACTATGTGAGACAATATGCGCATTCAGAGGATATGTTTGGTGTTTCTGTAGTATAAAGTCAGCCAACTTTCATGTGGTAGCCTTTATTTTGTATTGTATCGTATTAAAAAGCACAATCTCAATTGATTTGTTTAACTTATTCGTTAAAAGAAAAAGGCAAGATGCCTTAACTTGTACGTGTTATAAATAACTTCACCTATGTGTATGTAGATGCATAGTGCATGTGAACATTTTACAGTGAATTATATGAGTCCATTAGTGCACTTTTTCGAGTTAAATAATTTGAGTCCATGCATGATATATGAGGAGAGGAGTGAAAGAAACTCACATCATAACTATGAAGAGTATCAAGATAGCTGGGGAAAGTGTAGAGAGGTCGACAATGCTTTCCCCGGCGTGTCTCGAATTCACCACTTGAAACAACGATCCAACCAACTTCTCGTACGAACTCATTCCTTCAAGTGACTTGGAGCTCCACTCAGAGGCGGAAAAGAGAAGAAGCTGTATCATCAGAAACCCTAACACTGTCAATCCAAGAAGAACACATAGACGAACGGAGAATAGATGAGAGTATCCCATCTTTTTGTGGTTCTTGAGAATGTAACTAAACTCGTCTCGCTTTGTGATCTTGTAAAGTCCCCAAATGGACAACACCAAGAAACAAGGGAACAATGTGTTTCCCATTAGTACTTGAGGGATTAAGAGCCAGAGGAGACCAGAGTTCTTGCGAAAGATGACCATGTTCTCATTCGTGGGGAGAAATCCGCAGTTTGCAAACGTGGAGACAGTGGTGAAGACGGAGAAGGTGAGAGGTGAGATTCCCTTGGAACTAAGAACATCTCCCGCGGATTTAACAAAGTTTACGTACACAAGAAGCAACACAGAGCCAGCTAGGTTTGATACAAGATGGTAACTAAGAACCACCGAGTACAAGCACTTAGATGCCCTTTCATCGATCTTGCTATGATCTACTACAGTCTCGAGGTCACTATGGCCGTCCTCGATACTGTCCACATTAAAAGATCCCATAAGATGTCTAATCTTGTTATGTGGGAAGACAAAGTTGGTGAAATGAGTAAAGTAGAGGTTAAGAAAGGAGGTGAAGATTTCGCCTCCAAGGAACATGAAGATAGTGAGGAAGATAAGTTGAGTGTTGGAGAAGACTTCCATGTCAACGGTGGACATAGAAGAGACGGTGATGGCCGAGACAGAAGTGAAGAAAAGGTCCAAGTCATGAGGACGTGAAGTGGTTCTTGGCCTTGTGATTTTGAGAGCTAAGAACCCTAAAACAGAGAAGAACAAGAAGTAAATGAAGTAGAGAAAGAATAGTGAACTAGGTTTAGTAAGCTGCGAACGGATTTTTGCTAATTTCTCCGCAACTCTCTCCATTTTAGTTCTTGAGTGGGTCGGTCTATGCATTATCATTGGTCTTACGGTGTGTTTATATAGCACTTATTACACGTACATGAACATTGTCAGCCACATATAATATGTGGACTATTTATTTACTCACATGATTGCTATATAACATTGCCTGCCCAAAGATTTTCTCTTTTTATAAAGGAATAAGATATATAAATTCTACACGAAATGGGAGGAGAAAAAAGATATACAAATACCCTATTTTTTGACGTGGCAAAATTTTCTCCCATAATATGAATGCAAAGAATGAAAGAATTATTCTTTAATATTCTGTCTGCTCCAAAATATTTCATTCCGGCATCTGATCATTTATTTTAATATAAAGAAAACAAATAAATAATTATATAAATTGCAATTCTCAAAATTAAAATTAAAAAAGAGTTTTTGTTCCAAGAAAACCATATAGTTTTTATTTCTCAAACATATCTCAAAAGTAACACAAATCTAAAAATAAACTATAAACCTTCAAAATACATCCTAAACCCTAAAAACTTAACCATAAACCCAAAATATTAAATCTAAACCAAAAATTTTATACTATCAACAGTTAGAAATCATAGTGTTTGTTGTATTTTTGTAGTAGTATTTGTTTTAGGAAAAAATCAAATGATGGTACTTTTTGAACAAAAGCTTAGTTTAGTTATATCGTATTTTATGATATTTTTTATTATTGAAATATGAATTCATCCAATTTTATGATACTTTCTCCTATACCAAGAAAGCATAAAATGTCGAGAATAACAAAATAATGGGAGTGTGATTGGTCATTTGGTTGATGCTTAAAAGGTTGTTACTTTTTAAAAAAAAATATTAGCAAGCAAAATTTGGCCAATAAGACTTTTACTTGCTTTTTTTCTTCTTATCCCAACAGTAATTAAAATTTTTTACAAATTCCATATGTATTTTATTAGTTAATTATAAACAATTCAAACCAGTGATCAATGGGTTCTCATAAGTTTGACTCTTGGGATCCCAGTGAAAAGAAGCTATTTGTTGCATAAGAGATATCCAGATCAAGAGATGATATGAAGACATTCCTATCTCCTAGTCCGTCTAGCGATCATATGAACAACTCCAAAACACACTACAAGATAGCGAAAAGACTTTGATCAATGGAGTAACTCAAAGGAACCATATATAGTAGACAGAACGTCAAGATATATTATATATGGAAAGAATCAACAAAATATGTTACATTTGCTTGTACGTACTTACCTGAAAAGATGGAGAAAATGATTCAAGCAAAAGAGATCAAAAGTCAAAATCAAAGTCTAGAGACAAAGAAATAGATGTTGTACTGACAATAATTTGGAAAATGAAGTTCAGTTTTTTCAAGCATTTTTTCCCCCTTAAATACGAATTTAACGTAAAAATGAAAATTCTGTTGAATATAATTTTCCATTCATTAATATTTCTTTTTTTTTTTTCAAAAACTAAGCAAATTCTGGAAAATTCCGAATTATCATTGCAAACATAAAAAGAGCATGTACCATCTTGCATAATTATTTGAAAATGTTTCTTGAGAGATTTATATATGCACGCGAGGAACTGTTAGGGGGAACTAGCAAAGAAAGGTACCATTGGTCAAATCTAAGAAGTGTAAGTGTGAGATAAATCTAGTAAGTGTAAAGGTGAAGTATCAATCACTTGCAATTTATAAATTCTCTTATAAAATTCGAGCCTTGATGTAGATGTTGGCTGACACTAGAAGACAAACTTAATATGTTTCATCCTACTCAAATGCGTTTAGCACTGAATAAATACTTTCCTTTATATATATATATATATATATATATATATATATATATATATATATATATATATAAAATGTTATCATTCTGCTAGGTGCAAATGTGAGATAACATTATTCGGAGCCGCACCCAAAAAAAATGTTTGTAGACTTAACATTTCGAATCACTTAGTTTTATGTATAAAAACTTTTGTAAGTGACCTCTCTTTTAGATTCGCCTAGCTGTTTTTGGTATCAGAATTCAGAATTAACGATGAGAGAGCATTTTCAGAAGTCAAGAACCGTATGCATAAAGTGTACTTATGAGTACTACTAGTTTTTAGAATTATCTCTGATTTTTGTTTTATATATATCTCAAAATGAGATTAAGGTTTAGCCTGAGCAAAATCTATTACTGTGCATGCACACTTAATCTAAGAGAGAATCATCCCGTCACTTGCTAAGTACGTACGTATACTGTACGTGTAATCAAACTGCATGCATATATATATATATATATATATATATATATATATACTGTACGTGTAATCAAAGTGTAATGTAGAATTTACTTAAGTGTATATTCTTTTCTTTTAACTACTTCCAAAAACTATATAACCTCAAAATCATATGCTTGTAATCTTCTATATGCATTTAATTTGAAAGCCTGTTAACAAAAAAGAAACACACACACACATAACAAGATGGCTCATCATAACTTATTGAATATCAATAGTAAGGTTATGTAGCATGCATGTTCAAGACCTCTCTGATCAGTATCACCTTCAGTTCAAAAACACCACAATAATTCCTCATTCCCTCCTCCATTTGAGACACCACTACAATATAAAACAAAATGAGCTCATTCTCAACATCCATTTCTGATTGATTTTTTACCAAATAATAATAATAAAAAATGTTAGAATGCACTGCACTCATTGGAAAATGTCGATCCGTTAGATGCCGGTGGCTGGTGGGAATATCTATCATAAAGATTTTAAAAATAATTTCAGATTAAATTAAACTAAATATGAAGTTAAGTACTTACTAAATAAAAATCATGGATTTTGGAAACATAAAAATATAATATATAACTAAAAGATGAAAACAAAAAAAAGAAAGATAAAATACAAGCTATAGTGTTCACTAACTTAGCCTAAAATAATATAGGAACAAATTCATGGTTGATCACTGATAAGCCTTTCTGAATTTCTTTGTATTTAAATAAAATTTGACTATATCGAAAGTTCCCAATGTGCTATTTTGAAAAAAGTTTTTGAAAGTTTAAATTAAAGATAATATTAATTTCTGATTTTTAATATCTATTAAAACCGGTAGAAATCTATCAAAAATATTTATAACTAATCAGTCTGTCGGTAATTTGTTTTGAAGAGTTTGGTAATTTTTATCGTAGTGCATGTCTTGTTTCATAATATTAAAACTTGTATTTAGAAATCTAGGTCAAGAATGCAGAATAAAAGATTCTGTTGAGATTTCAAGCTTATGAACATCCTGACACTACAAAAAAAAAAAAAAAAAAAAAAACGTCATGATATCATGTTAGAAACCAAAAATCAAGAAAATAAAAACTAAACAAAGAAGATGAAGTCGAAGTTTCGTAAAATGATTCTTGTTTTATTCGACTTAGTAATGTTTGTTATTGTTTTTATTTTGAATAATTAAGACTAGTAGCTGACCTAGACATAAATTTTAGGGAGGTCAATAAATAAATAAAAAATTTATTTCATTTTGGTGGTTAATTAGAACTCAGAATCAGGGCACCAGCACCAGATAAATAACCAAATATGGTATTAGAACTTTACAAAAATACATGTAAAACACCTATTTAATAATTTTCCCAGATCAGGTGACCCACCTTCTTACTTCCCAGGTCCGCTTCTAAGAGGTTTTAGGCCGAAATTCATACATCCATTTAAACCCAAAACCATAACAGTTTATATAGTCTTCTCCCTAATTGTTATTCAATCTAGCGATCTCTAAGCTTTTACCATATATGTTTACCAAACGCTATTAAGTTTGTTATTATTTATACAGAGAAACTCTTATATAAGAGATCAGTTTCTAATACACATGAGATAACTATCTCTGAATCGAACTTGAAGTGCCAATCTGATCGATTAGAGTATAATTTTGATGACTAAGTGAAAAAAAGTCAGGGTCGTGTGCCTCATGGAGGATGATAGACAAGCAAGATGTGAGACTAAATGCGCGTCAAGCATGATAGAGACTGGGACAATTCTTATTTTAGACTCTTAAACACATTATTCTCTCTACTTGAAATTATTTTCTTACAAAACCCCAAAACAGTTAAAAGTTCTCTACGTTATTATATGACACAATATCAATATCTTGAAGAGGTGAAAGTGCACAATGAGCTTAAAAAGATAAATGGATTAGTTGTGGTTTCTAATTTGTAAGTTGTCCTCTTTCTTTTCCCACTAACTTTGGAGATAATTAGTGGTCCATCAAAAAATTACTTATTAGTGTTCACTTCTTTGAAAATCCACCAACATCGAACAATCTAGTGTTTCTTCATTATCTAATTAGATTTTATGGAATATTACGTGAATACCACTTTCATCATCAACTAAACTTTAAACCTAGCTTTTACTTTAACAATTCAACAATACGTACCTATCAGTTTGTACCATATGGGAGAGGATGTATAGACTCCGAGAAAATTGCAAAACGAAATTATAGGTAATTTGATGCGAGCATTTGGGCTAACAACGAGATAAGGCAGAACATATAACAACTTTGGTCCATACCTGTTTTGTGAACATAATAATCCCCAAGTATGTTTAGGACTTGTTCTATATCAGACTTGGTCCGTTTGTTCCAAAAAGAGTGGGGATATATAGCACTTTTCCTTAATTCCTAGTTTATAGAAGTTGTATTCCACGTTTGTATTTCAGTTGTTGTAAGGAGTTGACCTCCAGTGTTTGTGTATACGAATTGCAAAAAGGAAGATTTAATTTGTGTAGAGGTCGCCGGTTCGAGTACCGTTTATAACGAAACTATATAACATGTTCTAGTATCGGGTCTGCGGAGATATATGGGTTTTGACCCAGAATCTCTTAGTTATTAATTTTTTATATATATACAGTATATCGACCATGAACAAACTCTCTCACGCCTTGAGGGATCTTTACTATTAAATTTTTCACATAAAATAAAACAGTCGACCAAATTTGAGGTGTGAATCAAAAGTCTAAATATAAGATTCTCTAAAAGCTAACGATGGTTGTTTTGTCAATAGAAACATAGTGCAATCATTTATTTACTTTGTGGTTTAGTTACTTGAGAATTTTTGAGAAATACCCCTTTAGGTGTACCCCTTTTTAAAAATACTCCCTTTATCTATCTATTTTCAAAAATACCCCTATTTAAATATAAAAAATTATAAAGTTTTATATAGTTTATAAGATACTTTTATATAATAACTACTACTGGGAGATTCGATACAAATATTTTAAAATGTTTTAAATAGTTTTTAATCGTTTTTCTAAGTTTTATAAGGTTTTTAAAAGGGTTTATACAGTTTTTATAAGGTTTTTATAATTTATTTTTACGCTATTTATGAAAGGTATATAAAGTTTTATACACATATAAAGGTAATTTGTGTATATATTTATAAGCTTACACACATATTTGGATAAATTTCAATATTTTTAGTGGTTTTTTTGATAAAGTTTAAAAAAGGGTATTTTTAAAAAGAGGTATATGAAAAGGGGTATTTTTGAAATTCCCCCTAGTTACTTTCTGATTAAAAGACATATATATATAGTTAAAGATATTAATCTCATAGATTGATTATTGAGAAATTTAGCATATTTTAAGTTTTTTTTTTACAAAAATACCACAATTTATTTTATTTTTCCACAAATACCATAGACACAAAAGTTGATTTTTAAAGGTGTAGAAATTTTTCATATGTATGGCTCGACTATTTTAATTAGAATATAGTTTTTATGGGTAAGGTTTAGTGTTTACGATTTAGAAATTAGTTTTAAATATTCCGAAAACTAGATTAAGTTTTGCTATATTTTTGGAAGAAAATGTATTTTAGCTGTATTTTTGAAAAAAATAAAACTTATAATGGTTTTTAGTGATATTTTTGACAATTCCCCTCTATTATTTGATAATGACTCCAAACTTCATTTTGAGACCCTAACCATGGTAAATAAAGAAAGGTTTTAGATTTCAATAATGCTAACTAGTAGTAAAAGTAGGGCCGGCCCTACCATAAGGCAAGTAAAACCTTTGCTTTAGGCCACATGATATTAAAAAAATATTAAAGCCACATAGTTGAAGTTGTTATTAGTCTAATGGTTTTACCATCTCGTTCACTCAAATCTTTTGTAGTCACCCAGTTTCGACTCCACATGTTTATGTTTATATTTTCTATCTTATTATTTATTTTACTTTTATACAAATTCCATCTAGTTTATTTTTTATTTAAATATATATATATATATGCAACTAGAAAAATATTAACTAAAACAAAAAATTTCTAGTAATTCTGTAAAATTTTCAAGACGTAAAATAACGCTTTTATAAATCTGCTTTAGGCCTCCTAAACTCTAGGACCGGCCCTGAGTAAAACTAAAACCATATCATTAACACCATTCTAAGTTACTCGTTCTTACTCTTAATAATGAGCTATAAGATTCATACTGAATAAATCTACGAAGTACTTAAATCTCTCATACATGTCATTTACAGTGTGTAGTACTCTCAATAGTACACCAAGCAGTCTCATACCAATACAGTTAAACCTATGATCCTTCTTTGAGACTCCAACCTTAATTCTGATTGACGAGGATTGAGCAGGAAGCAAGAGCAGCGGGATAACGCGGAATTTTCTGTTGATATCGAAGCAAACAGATCCCGAAAACGCATATATGTATGTGACAGACAACACTAAGTATATATCCATCAACATAAAAGGATTTGTCAAGTCTTATCGATTACACGAATATGCAGAGCAGAGACTAAGAGCCATTCATTCAAACTGGTAGTGTTTATCAACAGCAACAGAGACATCCCAAGTGCAACTCATTCCTTTAGGGAAAACAACAAAGTCACCTGCTTCAATCTCTACGCCTTCTTCTGATCCCTCAGGATACACTTTCACTTTCCCCTCTAGCAAGTAACAAGTCTCCTTAGCACTGTAAGTCCATGGAAACTTACTTGGAGGACAACCCCACCTGTGCAATGAAAAAATCAACACTGAGAAACAGTACCTATCTAAGCTTCTACTTATTACATTACAGTAGAGAGACAACAACAACAAAGAAAAAGCTAGAGACTTTCTTATCCGGGCAAGAAAAAGGTTTAAACTTTCAATTTCAGATGGATCAATTGATGAATCTGAAGATAGACCACAATTGCAAATGACTCTAAGCCATAAAAATTGAAACTTTTAGAAACTGTACCTATCTAACTTCAACATATGTCACAATCATGGAGATTGAATCCAACAAAAACAAACAAAGCTAGAGGCTTTCTTCTCTGGGAAACAGAAAAGACTAATCCTTTCAATATCAGACTCATCAACTGATGGATACTGATGAATCTGAAGATAGACCAGAGCAATTTCAAATGACTCTACGCCATAAAAATTGACACTTTCAGAGACTCTACCGATCTAACTTCAACATATGACACAATCATATTTTGAATCCAACAAAAACAAACAAAGCTAGAGGCTTTCTTCTCCGGGTAACAAAAAAGACAAATCCTTTCACTATCAGATTGATCAATTGATGTAAAGATTGTCCAATACACCCACAAAACTAGAAACTAGGACTAATTTAGAAGCAGCAACAAAAACAAAGCTAAAGACTTTTCTTCTCAGGGCAAGTAAAAAACTAAAACTTTCTGATTGATAAATACATAAATCAATTGATGTAATTGAATGGGAGATAAGAAGGGTATGTACTTAGGCCAAGTACGAACACCAAGTTGGGTGAGTTTGGACTCAGGTGGGTTCTTCTCAATGGTGATGCCTAGTTTCTCAGTAGCCATAGACTCTGCTCTAATCGCAGCCATGGATGATGATGGTATTCTAGAGTTGTAGGGTTTGTTTGTGAGCACAAGCCGATGTGGATTGATACTTGTTAAATTCACAAGACCAACGCAGCCCATTTTGATACCTTGATAAGTTACACCTCTCACTATTTTTGTTTCGTTTGCCCTTTTGTTCTCTCTGATTATAAAAAACAACACAACAGAAACTCTATTTTGAATTTTTGATATTTTTTTTGTGGACCAATAATATGGTAATAACATATGATCCATTCATGCCTTATCTTTCAGCTTGTTAGATGTTTTTTTAAAAATATTTTTATCTTAAAAAAAAAAAATTCTTATATTGCAGCATATTTAACATAGAAATTTTGAATAATCTTGCGGGTTATAAAAAACTTATGATCAATTATAGATTCGGCAAAGATCAAGCGACAAAATAAATTTTTCTTTCTTCCCTCCAACACCGAATGGACAATCCAATACCGAATAGACAATCAAATTCACAATTTACGCCAAAGCTTTGATATAATGCAACTTATGCAAAATAATTAATTTCAAAATTTACTTATATAAAAAAATATAGAAAATGAGAAATTATATATACATTGATATGTATATAGCAGCTATTAATTTTTTGTCTACATTATTAACAGTTATTAGTTTTTTTTGCTAATATTTTTAGTTTTTAGTTTTTTTTTTTTGGTTTACTACATATTTTGTTTTTTTTTTTTTTTTGTCATCAAAAGAAAGTCCTAGAGTAGCTCAAACGAGCCAATCCAAAGGACAATTGTTAACATACTTGACAAGCTGCGGAGAAGATCGCACATGGCGAGCTAGAGAGTCCGCTTTTACATTCAGATTTTGTGAAATAAGAGATAAAGAAAAAGTCGAAAATTCTTCCCTATCTGTTATTATGTCGTCCAGGTATACATATTTTGTTTATTATTGTAATCAAATCATGTAGTAAAATTATTTATGTTTTTTCTTGTATTCCGATACTTTGGAGGAATCGTTATTATTATTTTTTACGAAATGAACCCTTAAAGCATTGCTACCAGCCTACCAGATACATTTTCTCCCACATGATGCTTGGAGTTGGTTACTTTGTGTACCCTCATTCCTAGTCTACCTTGTTTTATTTATTGCTTACTAATGACATGTGGCTTGCAATAAAATCAATCATATATTTCTTTTCCTGCAGTTTTTGTTGGGCTTTTTAACTAAACTCATTTATGTGATTTATACATTTGATATGTTTGATAAAATGACATTGGAAAAAAAAAGTTACTATTGTTTTAGAAATCTGAATTGTATTTATCTAAACATTTAACTGGATATTGATTTCAAACCCTTATGTGTTCCGGAGAGAAACTTTTTTTTTTCAGCTAATCAAATACATTATATCATAAAGAGTTTACATGATACATGAACCATTCATATACAACCATTGACACAAATAAAGGAAATTGAACACAATTTCGATGAAAGAGTGGAAGTAACCCTGCTTTCCATTCGAAAGCCTTACAGGCTAACAGATAAAATCTGCTATGTCCCTCCTTCACATACTCGTAGTTGGCTATCATCTTATAGACGAAATTCCAAAATGTTTTTCGCATTACTTTTGTTAAAAAAAAACTGAAATGTTGCTTGGAATGATTCTGATTCTTGTCCCTTGAAACTCAATATGATTTACTGGAAAACTTTAACACATCCTTGCCCGTTTATGACCATTATTGTTTTTTCCATAGAAGCAAACTTTTCCAACCAAGGGAAAGAAGGAACATCACTGTCATAGTCACTCGCCACCATTTTCCTTCTCTTCAAACTTCTGACTTGTTTCCGTTTATACCAAACAACGATCAATTGAATAAAACGTTGAACTTGTTTTGGTATATGAAAGGCTACCGGCCGAAAGTAGTCACCACAAATTAATGGAAGAACATCACCAACATCGGGCAATGTTAACATCATAAGAAGTCTGATTCGATATCTGATTCTGACTCCGACAAATAGATTGATGCCTCCTTTGATTCAAGGAAGGAGCAACAATGGATATAGAATGAATACGTATCTATATGTGAGATCCATACGAATTTCAGTAACGAAGTCGGATCTGGAATTAGACGACACAGTTCCTGAGTCACCACCATCATGCATGAATGGGCAAGTTGTGTGAGTTTGATAGTATTGATTTGCCATCATTAACTAATTAAAAACTAAAACTATGCAGAAATTGGGAGAAGAAAAACAAATAACTAAAGAAAATGACAAAGACGAAGGACGGCCGACGTCGGAGAAGCCGACGCCGGCCACGAACAATGGAGGTAACGAAAAGTTGTTACTTTGTGTCTAAAGTCGCTCGGGAGAGAAAACGGTTATCAAAATCTATATATCTCAAGGCGTATCTAACCGTTACTTATTTTTATTTTATTGTTTTGATTAACACATGAACTTATAAAAACAAAACATATTACATATGATGATTTTAAAGAATATTTTCTTAATATTATTGATAATTTTTTTTATCGATTATCTCATTAAATTGTTCTATTAATATATTTGTTTTGGGTAAACATTAAAATTGACGAACAATTCAGTTAGTATTGTTCGAAATCTTTAGAAATATGTTTGTCAAAAAACTAAGGATATTTCTTATAAATGTATATAAAAAAAATACATAGTATATTCCTTATAATAACTCCACAAATATTTTGCAAATCAAGATTGCTCAGTGTCAATGAATACTACTAATAAATATGTTATTCTCAATATTGTATATTAATAAAATCAGTGATTAAGATATTTTTTTTTTTGTGAAAGACTGAAAGTTTCTGTTTACAATTTAAGGCAATTTGAAATCGACTATGGATATTTTTCCAAAACTAACTGTCAAAATTCCAAGGAATCAACTGGTTTGATATTTTAATTTTAAAGGAAAGCATATATATTTATTTTCGAGATATTTTAGGAATATTATGTTAAATATAAAGATTGTATAAGTATAAACCGAAATTGATTTAGGAAAATAGAAATCAGATTAGTAGAGATATTTTAGAACTGAGGAAAATCGAAATCAATAAGAACTTATTTCCTAATTTCGCATAGTGTATATATAGGATTATTTCCAATCAATAAAAATCGAATATATGGTCAGACCAAAAAAAAAAAAAAAAAGATATCGAATATATGGTTTAATTTAAGGAAAAGATAAAGATATCAAACCATCATTAATTTACCCATATGGCATTTATTTGCATGCATATGTGAAAAGTGCGTATATATACATAATCATGTAAGGAGAATAAAATAAATTAACAAAGATGGGGAAAATTCTAGTATGTTTCTTCTTCTTATTTTTTATCTCCATCCAGAGGATAAACTCTATTCTTACATTTAGGAAGTATAATATAGAAGTTTTGAATCATCTTGGAGGTAAAAAAGAACTAAAGATCAATTGTATATCCGGTAATCGAGAGACTAAAATTGATTTTCTTCCCTCCAATGTTAAAATGACACTCAAATTCACGGTTTTTCCAAAAACTTTGATATGGTGCAACTTATGGAAGGTAATTTCTTTCAAAATTTACTTTTATTTGTTTTCACCTTTTTATAGTGTACAAAGTTTTTCAATATTTTCTCGTTATATATATAAATTATTCATTTGATTTTTTTTCGTTATCATATTTTTTCAGGGTCCTGATTTTGTGCATTATGTAAAGATTGACGCATTTATCGGAAAAGAAAGGTTTATACATGATGTATGTGGGGGTAAAAAGCCTAACGTATGTTTCTGGCAAGTGCAAGAAGATGGAATATATGTTCGAAATAATGCAGCCGGAACTTTTAAGTTTATGTATAAATGGGGTTGAGGTTCAAAAGTTTATTACCTTCTTTGTTTGTTTTTTAAACAAAAATTTTAGCAATATTGATTTTAACATCTCATTTATAAAAAAAATAAATAAAATAAAGTTCTTTAAAGTGAGACAGATTTTGTTTTTTTCTTTTTTTTTTAAGAACTAATTAAGTTAAGAAAAAATTAAATTGATATCATCTTATGGTTAGTTTATACACGCTCTCGGGTATTTCGGTTCTGTTATTTCGGATTTCCGGTTTTTTTAGTATTGAAAATCTTCCTGAATTAACTGATAAATTTTGGTTCGGTTAATTCGGTTTTAAAATTCTAAAACCGAAATTAACCAAAATTTAATTTAAAAAATATATGTGCTTTTCGGGGATTTAAGGATAATTTCGGGTAATTTCGTTTATTTTGGATAGTTCAGTTATTTTAAGGGTAAATTTTGGTAGTATTTAAAAAGAAAAACAAAAAAAAAATCGGTTAACCAATAACCAAACCGAATTAACCGAAATATTTCGGTTTTCCAAATTATTTTTTTACTGATCGGTTCAGCCGCCATAACCGAAACCAAACCAAATACCCAAAGTATCAGTTAGGTTTGGTTATTTCGGTTTGGTTTTAATACCTGGGGTTAATTCATACGACCACCTTTTTCAAATCAAAAGAGTCACAAGTTATCTAAAGATCAAATAAGACCACCTCGATTGATTATGCCCTGAATCCATATGCAGTTGTGTTATTTCAGGAAAAAAAAATATTAAAAAGAAACGAAGAAAGATATGTTCTTTTTCTATGGTAGATATCTTAATTAAGCCTATGTGCTCCGTGCTCGAATGGTTTGGTTCATTTGTTTAAGGAAAATAAACTGAAACACGTATTTAGACTAAGTAGATTTTGAAGTCAAGAGTCGTATTAAGTTAAACTGAAACACGAATCAACTTTAGACTTCAACTTTAGTCGAGTCGTCGTATTAGTCATTATGTTTGGCTCGAATTAGTTAGTGCATGCACGGTTTGACTAAGTAACTGGTTGATCAAACTTATGTAGATGGGAGAGCAATCCACGCAAATTTCCATGGCAATTCAAGAAGACAGAAACAATGTACTTCGCTAAGGGGAAGTTGAAAGTGAATATAGAAGAGCATCACAAAGAAGGAGAAGCCTTAGAATTAAAAGCAGGGGATCTGGTTGTGTTTCCTAAAGACATGAAAGTATTTGTTGATGTTACTGAAGATGTGAAGAAACATTATTATAGAGAGTCAGAGATTGAAGAATCTGAATTACCTTAATAATCATATATATATATTAAGGGATTTCAATATATGTTTGGATATTCATAAGGCTACTAGTTAATTTGGATCTCTATTATATATCGTAATCATATCTTTTACAAGGTTCGAAATTTAAAAGATGTCATTATTGAAAATTTTCATTTTGTAACCGTATCACTTCCAAACTTAGCATACACTCATATTTTCCAAATTTAGAACCATAAATCAAAATTAAATCCTAGACTCTAAAAAATAAACCATACCCCTTAAAAACTATACTCTAAATGTATAATAGACAATCCAAAACTTAAGAAAAAATTCTAAAAATTATAATTGTGTTAATTAGTGCCATTTTTGAGAATTTGTAGAGTGTGTGATATAATTTTCCATAAAACATATTTTAATGCTATTTAACGGTATTTCTGTATATAGTATGTGTCAATAATTCATATACTCTCAAAATGTGAAAATTTGATATGGATTTTTTCATACAAAAAAAAAGAAGATAAGGATTTTTATCAAAAAAATAATAATGATTATGGAGTTCATATACAAAGAAAAACAAAACAAAATTGGGAAACTATTAAGCTTAAAAACAAAAACAAATATGCGTATTCGATACTTACATTTAAATCTGGTAACAATTTATTTTAGTTTAGTTTAGCGTAGAAGTATTTTGTCTTCTTTTAAAACTAAAAGTTTTTTTTTTATGAACAGATTAACCAAATTATTTATTCCAAATAAGAATGTAGATGTTGTTTGACTTTGTATTGTCCAATAATTTGAACTATTTTTTTTTTTTCGTCAATTTGAATTATTTAGTGAGACAATTTCTCCAATTCTATTTAATTTCCCAAATAATATTCATTTATCCTAAAATAGCCCTGCGGTTTTAGTCCGAACCAAACCAAACCGACGTTTTGGATTTCGGTTTAAAATCGGCTTGGCTTTAATTCGTAGAGATTTTGTTCAGGTAGCCAAACCAAAACCCAAACCGAATTGAATCCCTTTTTTCGGTTCATTTCAAACCAAATTCTAATACCTGAATCAAACCGAAAAAAACCAAAAATTAACAGGTTCGGTTTGGTTTGGTTACCCGAACTCGTCGTAGTCGTAGGTAAACCCTTCTTTCAACGCTCAGATTTAGTAAAGTCTCCACCTTTAACGAATTCGAAGAGACCATCACTTGAAAAAAAAAAAAGCTTGAATCTTTGACTTTGTTTTCATCAATTCCCAAACTCACAGATTGTGAAAATCCAAATGGGTAAGCATTTTCAAACTTTGTCTCTGCTTCTCTTCACTGTCTGCGTTTGCGTTGCCTTGATCACCCCGAGGGTTAACCTTAAAGAAGCAATCCTCTCTCTCTCCTCCGACTCTGAGTTTCCTATTGATATCCATGGAGTGAAGATCTTGCGTCAAGCTTCTGATGCCAAACTTGCTCAGCTAGGGGTCTCTTCTTGGCCCAAGTCTGTAACTTTCTCTTTTATCTATCTCTGTTTCTTTACTTCAATGGTGTTGATTACAGAACTAGGGTGTTAGAAAGCAGACCCAATAGATTTACTTGTTCAGTGTTGATCTAATCTTAGGATTTGCATTCTGAAATTTACCAAATTTCATCACCTTTAGCTCAGGACAGCTTGATTTCTTGGCAAGAATCTGTTGATGTCTGATTGTGTCTGAATCATGTAAGTAGATTGGTTGAGTCAAGCTTCTGATTCCTAACTTGCTCAACTAGGCGTCTCTTCGTGGCCCAAGGCTGTAACTTTCTCTTACCTATCTATCTATGTGTCTTTGCTTCTATGGCGTTGATACAGAACTAGGGTATTAGAAAGCAGAACCAGTAGCTTTACTTCTTAAGTGTTGATAAAATCTGGGGCTTTACATAACTACGTCCTTTAATATATCAAATTTCACCACTTTTTAGCTCAGGACAGCTTGATTGGTTTCTTGCTTTAAGAATCTGGTAATGTTCATCTAGTTAGGTCTAATTGTCTTAAAAAATGTAGATTTGTGTTAGTATCTACTAATGGTGTGCTAATTGCTTGGTTGATACTTTGAAATATATGAAAAAACTGAGAAAGAGTGAATGTAGTAGTGTTAAACATCATTTTTGACTGGAATTGGAATTATGATGTACATTTGTGTAAGGTGGGAAGGAGCTCCAAGCAAGTTTCCATGGGAGTTTACAAAGACAGAGACGATGTTTTTCGTAGAAGGGAAGGTGAAAGTGAATGTAGACGGATACGACAAGAAAGATGAAACCTTTGAGATAGGGAAAGGAGATGTGGTTGTTTTCCCTAAAGACATGAAAGTTGTTTGGGAGATAACTGAAGCTGTCAAGAAACGTTATAGCTTAGAAGAGTAGTGAATCTGAGTCACATTGATGTTTGTTTTGTTGTATCTCTTGTTCCTACTTTGAACTTAGCCTTTATATATGGTATTGCAATGTTGATGGGGATTGTGGTTATAGCTACTAGCTCCTCAACGTTTTGAAACTTTGGGAGATTTTATTAGGGGACAGATGTGGTGTGTATATAATGGAAAGGGCTCTAGTGATAAATGTCTTGCAGATAGTGAAAACATCGCTGAAGCTTGAATCGTTGGGCTTCTCTTTCATCCATCCCCAATTCAAGATTCACTGTTGTGTAATTCAATCTGAAACACTAAAAGCATCTACAAGGGTAGAGAAACTCTTTTAAGAGCAACATTATTGGGGTATCTTACGGGGCTAAGATACTCCATATCTTATATAAGATATTTCCTTTGCAAACATGGAGTATCTTAGCATCCTAAGATACTTCAATAATGTTGGTCTAAATATATCATCAATAAAATATCAATATCTTTAATATTATTTAGTTATGTTTTTAATTTATTTTTTAAAATTAAATTCACTATTAAAACATGACATGTGTCACTATGGGTTTCTCTAAATGCATTTAGAATCTTTTGTTACAGAACCGATTTCTTGCAAAAAAATTTCTCTCACATACTTTTCAACTTTTTGTTTTTTTTTTTGTTTTTTTGAGAATTAACGGGAGTTCTCTCCCGTTAGAAATGATCTTATGAAGCTATCTTATCTCTCTTGTCCTCTTAATCTTCTTGATCTCTTGTGTCGTTTTGGATACTACTCTTGCTCAACTAGACTACACTTGTATTATGTAAGGTTGTCATAGAATGTATAGGTTTCGGCCCACAACCTCTTTGATTATTAAAAAAAAAAAGGTTGCCATGGAATAAAAGTCGCACGTTTCTAACTCCAACATCAAGAGTCAAGACTCTTTTCTTTTTCTTGCCAAATATTTTTTTGGAGTATATACAAATTGTGGGATAATGGGTTTATTAAAACCCCAAGTACGGTCCATTTGGACGTTAAATTGGCCCATTTTTGTTAGTCTTAACCGACTAAAATCAGAAAACACATTCACGATTGCCTAGGTCATTTGCTAACTGGTTTGTCTAGGTCTTTTGTTAACTAGTTTCTATAGCCTCTAGGTCATACTTGATATACAAAACATATCTCTTTCTTCTTTAGATAAGTACCATCATGAGTTCGTCATCTCCCATACCGAGTGATCTCATCTTGAATATACTGTCGAGATTGCCTGAAAAGTCAGTTGCGAGGTGTCATTGCGTGTCGAAGCTATGGGAATCAATGTTAGGTAGTCCATATTTCAAGGAATTGTTCCTGACCAGGCCCTCTAGGCCACGCCTCTTATTCGCCATCGCAGAGAACGGCAACAACCACGTAGAAATGGGCATCAATGTGTGGAGGTTCTTCTCGTTGCCTCAGTTTCAGAATTCATACGAGAAATCGTCTTCGGCTTTTGTAGCAGCCGCCGAGTATCATGTGAAGTTGTCTCCAGACGATTTAATGATCACTCATCATACTAACCTAAAATATTTTTCATGTGGCTATGCTTCTGGCTTGATCTATTTCCATGGTAATCGATACCAGGGGAGACCAGTGATATGCAACCCTAGCACAGGACGGTATGCAGTTTTGCCTTTTCGATATAGTTACCGAAAGGCGTATAGCTTTTTCGGGTTTGATCCGATTGGTAAGCAATACAAGGCTTTGTTCATGGCTTACCCCGGGTCATCATAGAGTTCTTACATTTAGAGATGGGAATATGAGGTGGAGAAAGATAAAATGTCCCTTACGACATGATATTAACAGTAATGGGGTATGCATCAATGGTGTTTTGTATTACTTAGGTGGTGACTTGTCCAATTGGAGTCACGTGAACGAATCTCATGATGTAAAGTCTGATTACGTGATAGTATGTTTTGATGTTAGGTCTGAAAAATTCACTTTTGTCTACATAGAAAGGTTTTGTCGGTTGTTAAACTACAAGGGGAAATTAGCTGTGGTTTATTGGGAGGATGATGTCGACCTTAATGAGGATGATAATATGCATTTGGAGAATGATGTGTACATTTATTGGGAGAATAAGCTCGACGTTGATCCTGTTAATGAGTTGCGTTTGTGGGTTCTAGAGGATGTTGAGAAACAGGAATGGTCGAAATATGCCTACACTTGGACCGATGATAAATTCTTCCGTCACCAAGTTTACGATGCGCAAGTATACAGCTAAACAACCGTTTTATGTTTTCTACTTCAATCCCGAGAGGAACACTCTCCAACGTGTTGAAATCCAAGGTTTTGGTGAAGCGTTTGAGAAACCTTGTAGCGTTCGCACCTTTGTAAACCACTTAGAGGATCCTAATCTTAACGATTTGGAACTGCTCAAGTCAGTCCCTGATCCATTTGGGGATACAGAGAGTTCAGGCACAAATACAGATGATTCAGACAGAGAAGGGTTAAGGCCAAGACGTGTATGTCCTTGGAGTATGCCAAAGGTTGAGTAAGCCAAAGCAGAGTAGGCCAAAGCAATGAACCTTAATTATCTATTTACCTTATTATTTTTACCATTTGATGATTTGTCACTTTTATTATTTGGCTTTTAAATTGTTTTTTTTCTCTTATTAGGAGGTACAGTAAAACCTCTATAAATTAATAATGTTGGGACCACAAGATTTTATTAATTTATAGTGATATTAATTTATCTATAAATTAATAAATATTAATTTATAGTGTAAATTAATAATTATTAATTTATAGTAGTATTTTTAACTCTTAAAGTTTTTTGAAAATATGAATTGGGACAATTTTAAAAACTAAGATTCGTTTTAAAATTGTATGAATGTTTGTAGTTTAGAATTGAATTCTATATTTAGAAAAATAATTTAACAATAAATTTAAAATATAAAAATATATATAGTTAAATACAAAAAAAATCAAATATATGATTAAAACCTCAATTGTTATCTTTTAACATTCTATAAAACAAAACAAAAAAATTGAATAAGATGCGTTTATATAAATAGAAAACATAAAGAAAACTTTTGTTATTTTGTGAGATTATGGAATATATTCTAAGATTATAGTTTAAAAATATAACATAAGTATTATTTATAGAGATGAGGTCTAGGAGAAAAAATCATTTTTACAAAAAGAGGTAAAAACATATTTTAACACATCTACTTATATATATATATATAGTGATTATTAATTTATGATATTATTGGGACTATATTTTACATAGGGATGTCAAAAAAATTATTATCTTATCGAATTTAGGTAATTTTTACACGGGCCCGAGTAGAGACCAGCAAAATTTATTAATTTATAGTGTTTATTAATTTATAGAGTATTAATTTATAGAGGTTTTACTGTATCTTGTTCGTTTGGCTTTCAATAGAGTCTCAAGTCTTTGTATCAATATCATTGATTTGAAGTTAATAAAGAAAAAAAAAACCAAAAAGAGGTACCCAAAAGAGCTTGTGTCAAAGTCCTGGGAGGAGGACTCCCGCATTGATTCTATCTCGTCTCTACGTTACGTTCGTTCCACCTCTCAGCTTCACCATCAAGTTTCGTTCGTAATCGGTTCCAACCTACACTAGTTTTCATAATGGCTCTTTTGGGTTTAAACCATTAGAAATATTGTATATAGTGAGTAGTGTGTTAATACAGTACTTTGAGATAATAAAAACTTCTGTAACAACTTGGTACGTTGTGTGTTACCAAACCCAAGATTTATTGATCCTTTAGTTACTTCTTTAGAACTGAGTTAGTGTTACATAATAAATTGAAGGGTTTTTATTACAGTCAAAGTTTGGACTGAGTTTTGCTACAAATCAGGGATTTTGTTAAGTCTTTATCCCAATTTCCAAGCCTTTCTGTTGCACATTCTCGAGGTTAATTATAAAGAGAAGTTTCTTGTTTCTTTTGTATGTTAACATTTCTTGTTTTGTTTGCAATTTATTTCCTCTGAAGATGGCTTCTCCATTGATTGTTTCCTTTGGTGAAATGCTTATCGACTTTGTCCCTGACACTTCTGGTGTTTCTTTAGCTGAGTCCACAGGTTTCCTCAAAGCCCCTGGTGGTGCTCCGGCTAATGTTGCTTGTGCTATCTCCAAACTCGGTGGCAAATCTGCTTTCATCGGCAAGGTTTGTATATATTTTCTTATGTTACGTTAGAATAGAATCTTTTATATATCCCCTAGAGTCATTATGTGTGGTGTTATGTTTTTTTTTTCAGTTTGGTGATGATGAGTTTGGACACATGTTGGTGAACATATTGAAGAAGAATGGTGTGAACAGTGAAGGTGTTTGTTTCGACACCAATGCAAGAACTGCGTTGGCCTTTGTGACATTGAAAAAAGATGGTGAGAGAGAGTTCATGTTTTACAGGAACCCGAGTGCTGACATGCTCTTGAAAGAATCTGAACTCAACAAAGATCTTATCAAGAAAGCCAAGATTTTTCACTATGGTTCTATTAGCTTGATCTCTGAGCCATGTAGAACTGCTCACATGGCTGCTATGAAAACTGCAAAGGATGCAGGAGTTTTGCTGTCGTATGACCCGAATGTTCGGTTGCCTCTTTGGCCTTCTTCTGAGGCTGCCATAGAAGGCATCAAAAGTATTTGGAACGAGGCTGATATTATCAAGGTATATGTTTGTAAAACAGAACTCGTTTTATATGTTCTGTTTTGGCTGATCTTAGTGTTGAGTTTGGTTTATGTAGGTGAGTGATGATGAGGTAACATTCCTTACTGGTGGAGATGCAGAGAAGGATGATGTTGTTTTGTCTCTCATGCATGATAAGCTCAAGCTGCTTATTGTAACTGATGGAGAGAAAGGTTGCAGATACTACACAAAGGTAACATAAATGAAATAGATTCGATATGATTGGGACTTTTAAGAGTTATCTAAACAACGTTTTGACTGACGAAATTTGCAGAAGTTCAAAGGGAGAATTCCTGGATACGCTGTGAAAGCAGTTGATACAACTGGAGCTGGTGACTCTTTTGTTGGTTCATTTCTTGTCTCACTTGGAAAAGATGGCTCCATACTCAATGTATGTATAACCGCAAACATTTAGATGACGTTTTTCGATTAGGCATATTGATATATTGAGTAATGTGTGAATGTTGCAGGATGAAGGGAAGCTTAAGGAAGCTCTTGCTTTTGCAAATGCTTGTGGAGCTGTGTGTACAACTCAGAAAGGAGCTATTCCTGCTCTTCCAACTCCATCTGATGCTCAGCAGCTCATGAAATCTAAGTCCAAATAGTTCCTACTCTTATGTTCTGTTTCTTTCACTTTTGTATTGGTTCTGGTCACTTTCTTGGTTTTTGTCAGAGTATTTTCTCTGTTATCTGAATAATAAAATCTAGTTTCAAGTTTCTACCAAAATCTATTACAAAACAAATCCACATTTCCTGATCTTTATTACTTTGGAATCTGAAGTTACATTTTCTTGAACATTACTGTTCTGTAACAAAACAAAGACTTGAAAACTTTATTACATAAAGAAAAGTTACACAGAGATTTTAGTGAAAGGTTACAAATTAAACATGACACTCCATTTTTATAGCTTACACAATATGAAACTCAAAACTCTTGGATTCAGAAAGTAGTATATAGTTTATACAATCACAGTTCTTTGGATTCAGAAGAGCTTATCTTTGCAGTTTGGTCCTCTTCAGCTGCAATGTTAACAACTCTTGGACCCTTTACTTGATCAGGGGATAGCTTAGTGAGGTTAATAGTGAGCACACCGTTCTCAAGCTTGGCCTTGACTGATTCCATATCAACATTATCAGGTAGCTTAAACTGTCTCCAGAACTTACCATATGATCTCTCTACTCTATGCCACTGATCTCCTTTATTCTCTTCTTCTCTTTTCCTCTCTCCACTCACTCGCAAAACTCGGTTCTCTTCCACTTCTATCTTCACTTCATCCTTCTTTAAACCGGGAACATCGAGCATGATCTCATGCCCTTCTGCTGTTTCTTTCCAGTCCACTCTGGTTGGAGACAGAGCTACGCTTGTGTCCCTCTCGAGTTCTAATGGGATTCTCTCCAAGATCTTGAATGGATCGGGAAATCGATCCATCCAGAGATCAGATAGCAAGCTTCCTGGAGTAGTTTCAAGTGCAGAGGAAAAAGACCCTTCACTTGTTTTGATGTTTCCAAGTAATAAAACTCCTATGAAGAGGCTTAGCAAGTGCTTCATCATGGTTAGTGATTTGGCTTTTTCGTAACCAACGTGTTTGTAGGCTTTTTTAAAAAAAATTCACTTTCTTGTTGTTTTCTATGAAGTTAAGTCTCAATCCTCCTGGCTTATATATACATATTCTATGAAGAAAGAAGAAGTTTCTTGAAATATCTTGGTAGAGTTTTGCAGATATATTGAGATTGTTCTAGCATTTTGGCTGTGTGACATTGTTACTAATAGTGTTATTACACGTTATATGTGTCTTTGAGTGCTTCTCTCATGTTCCAGAGACTTCATGTAAAACTATAGTGGAGCCGAAACAGAAGTTAACTTTGGACTAGCCCATGTATTATAATTTATATGCATGCAGGCCTGTATATTATCAGCCCATCACTGTAATTAGGACCAGAACTGTTTTTATGAATTCAAGATGAGAATGTTGATGAGTCTTTAGAGTTTTGGCTGCTGCATGGGAAAGGGATGGGTAAGAGTGGGAACGTGCCATGCTGTAGAGTTTTTTGACCTCTATTGCCCTATGGCTAGTTACTTTTAATCCACAGTCTTAATGTGTATTGTGGTCCTCCCATTATTTTTGGCTTGCCATGCTTGTGTCTTAAGATAAACTTGTCGTTATGTCTGCCAATTTATGTTTCAAAAGGAAGTAAAAAAACTACACAAGCTTCTGAAAAAGATCTTGTCATGAAGATTTTGGTAGGAGAAAACATTTATTTGATTTAAATGCCACCCAAAGTTGGCCTAAACCAAGCATGTGAACCTATTCAATCTTGTTCTTTCTTATTCCTCTTGCCTTAGACTCACTTCTAGTCCTACTTCTTATTAATATTAAGACACGTTTCCTCTGTTTTGCCAAATTTGAAAGATGAAGATACAATGTGAAGTGTGTGAGAAGGCTGAAGCAGAAGTACTTTGTTGTTCAGATGAAGCTGTTCTTTGCAAGCCATGTGACATTAAAGTTCATGAAGCTAATAAAATTTTCCAGAGACATCACCGAGTCGCCTTACAAAAGGATACAGCAGCCTCAGCCACTACAAGCTCTGGAGCTCCTCCTCTGTGTGATATCTGCCAGGTTCCATACTGTTTTCTCTTTTGACTCTTGCTTAGTTCTTTAAGTAATGTTCTCAAGAAAACATATATGTTTGTAGGAGAGAAAAGGGTACTTCTTCTGCTTAGAGGACAGAGCATTACTGTGCAATGATTGTGATGTAGCTATTCACACTTGTAATTCTCACCAAAGATTCTTACTTTCTGGAATCCAAGTTTCTGATCAGTCTTTAAGTACTGAAGTCTCCGGATGCAGCACTAGCTTTAGCTCTGAAACGTATCAGATTCACTCCAGTGAGGAAACTGAAGCTGGAAACTCAGGAAAAACTCATACTATGATCTTTCCTTAGAGATCACAACCAAGGAGCCACTGATGTCTTATGATAAAAGTTTATGTTATTATTAAAGTCCAAACACATACATATGTATATATTATTCCAAGAAAAAAAGCTGGTTAAGGAATTAAATCTTATAAATTATAACAAATAAAACAACCAAAGCAAAAAGGCTTTATTACTTGTAGAGATTTAAATAATACTTGGATAGATAATACATTACTTAGTGTGACAATCATATGAGATTACTAGCTAGCTTCTTGTACTTCCCTAGTTCCCTTTGCCTCACTCTAAGAAAACGTAACTATGGACCTTGTTGGATTTGAACCAAAGTTGGAACATAACTGATGACAAGTGAGCATATAGATTTAGCATCATGATGATCCACTTGTATACATTTGTCCTCTCCCACAACGTGTACGAAAAATTTGGACATCCCATTTTTACCACGACACACCAAAACTTTGTTCTTTTGGTCGACCAAGAAATGCATCCCAGTACAAAAGCAAGAAAGCTTGCAGCAATTAGCTAAATCAATTGATAGGAACTTGCTCCATGACGCGGCTCCGTTACTCTCAATCTTAGTTGCAATCCATACATCTACATCGTTTACCTGAATAATGCTCCTTCTTGTTAACATACAAATTTTTGGATCTTCTCTAGTAACTGATAAAGAAACTACATGATAAGAAAGTTGATCACCCGGAAGAGACACCTTTCTAAATTTCTCTGTTGAAAAGTCAAAACCAAGTAAGAATATATCACTCATAATGTCTTTAGTAGAAGCAAGCCAGTAAGTGTTCCCATTCACATACATGCCGCGGTCCGACCACCGTGGTATGAACCATTCCCTAGTGATCTTACCACCAACTCTCCACAAATTAGAGGTAAAGTCATAGATTTCGTAATCTAGAAATACTGGGCAAGTATGATTAAATTGATATATCCTCAAGATTTTGTACTTGTTGCATGAGGATTTACCGAGAGCAAAGATATCAAATCTTTTGTAGTAATAGCTTCTTGGTCGAATCCACTTAGTTTCGCGTAAACACGGATTCCAAACGACCAGTCTCTTGTCTACGGTTGTGCATAGCAATAAGCCGTCGCAATGAAAGATGTTGCGTATATCAACTTCTTTAAAAGAATCATAAAGAGGATCTTTTAAGCTAAATTGAGTTGTTATCTTTACCTTGTTGTTGTCAATTTTATGAAGATCGACGCTTACCAAATAAACCCTAGAAGCAATCAACATGATGATCAGAGACTGCCTTGGTGCATTAGTATAGTGTTTCTTAGCAAGGCTCTCATCATTGATCAGAGCGTTTGATTTTTTGCATGTAGATCGCAGTCCTACCAAAGATACCGCTGGAACCCTAGAGATGATCTCAACTACCAAATCCTCGGGGAGATCCACTATGCTTATTCTCTTCATCTTCAAAACTGACTTTTTTATGATAACTTGCTTCCAAAGAAACTAGGGCTGCAAGAGCAGGAGGCGAGATGAGAGTTATGAGGCCAAAATATTTCATCACACCTAAATAAGTAAGTCTTTAATTTAAAAATATGATGAACAAATAATAATAATTTTTCTTTTTTTTGGCTATCAAAAAAATTTACAATTGTATTTTAATTTTTATATATATGAAAAAAAACCTTGAAGAAAATATCAGATCAAGATTTGAAAGATGCTCAACTCTTCATATTCCCATTATTTTCTTCTAGGCCATCCTTATTGCAAGGTTCTTGCACAAATTTTACCTTAAGATTTGTGAAGAAAAATCCTTATATAATCTTAGTTGCAAGCCATATCGTGTATCTCAGTGTATCACTCTGCATGCCCCTAACATACAAAGTTTATGATATTCTCTAGTCACTGATTATAAAGAGAGATGATAAGAAAGATGAACACCGGCAGGTAGAGAAAGAGACACTTACAAATCTCTCAAAGATGTCCACTTGTCTTCTCTTACTATAAGCAACCTAGCCAGTAAGTATTGTATATTGTCTATGGTGGTGCATAGCAATAGGCCGAGGTAATGAAATACTTTGCATATATCGATCTACTTCTTTTGAAGAATTATAAAAGAAGATCTTATGCTTCAAGTGGCTTGTTATCTTTACCTTGTTGTTGTGAATGTAATGGAGATCAACGCTCACCAAATAAGCTCTAAAAGCAATCATCATGATCATTAGAGAGTTGCTTGGTGCGAGAAGCTACAATGTGAAGTGTGCAGACTCTCATTCAAAAGCTTCTCTGAATATAGTCAGTACTCTAGTGAGGAAACTGAAGCCGGAAACTAAGCTGAGATAGTCAAGAATCCTTCTGTAATATTCTCAAGTCCCTAGAGATGAACAACAACATCATGGTTCCGGAGCCATTGATGTCTAACTAATAGTAGAATTTTCTGTAATGAATTAAGTCTACACACATACATCATACATATATATATATATATATATATATATTTTGTGACTTCGACTATAAATATGTATTAGGTCTTATTAAATCGTTGTTGGAACTTGTACCACGATGAGTGTTCTACACCACCGATCCGATGAACCTTATCCCGAGTCATTACCTTTCTCTATGCACTCGCACGATCGAGCAAGACACCTCGGAAGGGAAGTGTCACATAAAGAAACGAGTGGACATTTTTTTCTCTAATAAAGCCTTTTCACCAACACAAAAAGAAAAAAAGAGTGAAATATTATTAAGAACAAAATGGTTTAGGGAATTGTTCTCTTGTTATTAATCTATGTAACATATATATATAGGATACAAAATGCCGAAGACGGCCCTAGTGCAACAATTATAAATTCCTAGCTACTAATTGCCTCACTGCAAGAACTAGAAACTTTGGTTGATTTGAACCAAAGTTGGAACATAATTGACGACAAGTAAGCATGTAGATTTTGGATCATGATGATCCACTTGTATACACTTATTATCCTCTCCCACAACGTGTAAGAGATAGGTGGAGGCTCTAGGTTTACCGCGACACACTAAAACTTTGTCCTTCTTGTCCAACAAGAAATTTAACCCACTAACAAAGGAAACAGGCTTGCCACTCAACTCAAGTGATAGAAACTTGGCCCATGACGCAGTTCCAGTACTACTCTCAATCTTGGTTGCAATCCATACATCACCAATGGTTTGCCACCTCGCCTGAATTGCTAACATACAAAGTTTTTGATCTTCTTTAGTCACTGATAAAGCGATAAGACGATCATACAGACGATGATCACCAGGAAGAGAGACGCTTGTAAATCTCTCGGTCGAAAAATCAAAGCCAAGTAAAAAATCCCTACTTGTGTCTTTCGAGGAATTAGCAAGCCAGTATGTATTTCCATTCACAGACGTACCAAAGCCTTTCCAATCTCGTATAAACCAGCTGCTAGTCTTGCCAACAACTCTCCACGAATTAGAGGTAAAGTCATATATTTCGCATTCAAGTAATATTGACCGGCTAGTAAAATCATCCTGATTTATCCTCAAGACCTTGTACTTGTTGCATGAGGATTTACCGAGGGCATAGATATCCGACTCGTAGAAACGACTTGGTTTGATCCACTTAGTTTCTCCCGAACACGGATTCCAAACAACTAGTCTACTGTATTTGGTAGTGCATAGCAATAAGCCGTCGCAATGAAAGATGTTGCGTATATCAACTTCTTTTAAAGAATTATAAACTGGATCTTTTAGGCTAAATTGACTTATTATCTTTACCTTATTGTTGTAATCTTGATGAAGATCGACGCTCACCAAATAAACCCTAAAAGCAATCAACATGATAATAAGAGAGTGCCTTGGTCGTCTTGGTGCATTATTATCATAGTGTTTCTTAGCAACCCTCCCTTTGATCAGAACGTTCCATGTTTTGGATGTAGCTCGTAATCGTACCAAAGACACCACTGGAACCCTAGAGAGTATCTCCACTACCAAATCCTCGGGCAGATCATCTCGTTTGTTACTTCTCATGTTCATCATCTTTAAAAAATTGACTGCTCTTCCAAAGAAATTATAGTTTATGCAAGAGAAGGAGGAGATGAAATTATGAGACCTAATAATATACTTATGGTTCTAATTTATAAATAACTAGAAAGTTGCCCACGCGATGCGTGGGTTATACATGAAATATTAATTAAAATTTATATTAAGTTATATATGTGTATAAGTGTTAATATATGTTTTGAAAATAATTTTAAAACAAAACAATATGATTATATTCATTATGTGTATTACAAAATAATATTAATTTTTATGTTTAAAACAAAATAATTAACGCACAAACAAAATTGAACGCGATTACAAAATTAGTATAAAACATATTTTGTGTACATTGTAAACATTAAAAATAAACGAAAAGTATATTTGGAAAATATAAAACTGAATGAGATCTAAACAAAGTAATACAAAATTAGCACATACACAATATACAAAATTAGCACATACAAAATTATGAGCATTTGTTACTCACCTTATATTTTATCATAACCTAAAAGTAACTTAAATTTTAAAAATGATCAAGTTAAACTTTTCAAAATATCAAATTAAAAGATTTCATTTGAAACATATGATATATTGTTTTAAACTTTATTTAGAAAAGATTTTTCAATTTAGATTATAAAAGCATTTAAACTATAGTTATGTAAAAACTAAAAAGAGAGATCATAAGCCAAATAAACAGAAGAAGATTACATGAGAAGAAGAACTTTGATATTTTTATTCTATTTGATTGTAAAGGAAGCTGACATAGGAGGTAGATGAGAATATATATATATATATATATATAATATACTTTTTAATGTAGCATTAGTTTAGTTTTAAAATTACTACTAATTTTTTTTTAAACAAATATGCATGAAGAATTACATTACTATAAAAGCTAAATAGATGAATCCAAACTAAAATAGCATAACATGTTTACATCAAAATTAACAGAGAAGATGAACAACGATATCTATCTATTATATGTACACGACAACAATACTAACTACTTATGACAAATCGATTTTATGTTCGGTCTCTTTAGGAAAAATAACTTGGGTAGGTATTTGTATTATTATGAATATAAAAATTATTATTTATTTTAGCAAATGAGTTAAGTTACTAAGAGTGTAGAGTGGGATATGATATTGTTGTGTAATTAATACGTTATTAATTATTATAATTATCATAATTAATATGTTATTAACTATCATAAATTTTTTGTAAGCAAGTATATATATATTTTTAACACTTTGACTGCAAATTTTAAATAAACTAAATATTATAATTTTTTTATATAATAGTCTATTTGATCACAAAAACTAAATATAATGACAGATATATTAAAATGAATTACAAAAAATATTTGAGATTAAAAAAATAAGAAAACATTATTTGATAAATGTTTTAAATCGAAATTTTTATTTATATAGCAATCAAAACTGTTATATTACATATGTGTTGTATCAAATTTTCTTGATTCATAAGTATGAAAATATAAGTATTTTCTTGATTGTGCGAGCTAATTCTAATTTATTGTGTGTTGAATAAAATTGAGTAGAAAAATATAGCTAATGCAAATTTATATTATTTCAGTTTTTATATTAAAGTGTGAGTTAAGAATTATTTGAATAAGAAAGAGGTAATAATATATTATTTTGGAAATTGTGTTACAATAAAATATTTAATTAGATATTTCATAATCAAAAAAGAAAATGCATATATAAAAATGGATCTTTATAACTTAATTCTCTTGTTGTACGATGATTGGAACTAATATAAGATACTATGTTAGATTTGTATCATACTTTCTAAAGATATTTATATCAAATTCTTAAAATGATTATTTCATTGATTTTTATGTCACATAAGAACATAAAAAATAGAAAAAAAATATTAAAGATACATGAATATAATGGAAGAGAGGGAGTGAATGTACTTATATGTTGATAATCAAAAATAGAAAATAGAGATGAATTTTCAAGAAAAAAAGATAAATTATAATAATTTCTAGAAAAAAGAAAATATAGTCTCTAAAAGTTTCTACAGTTGAAATTTTATATAATAATTTTTTTTTTTCAAAACTCATACAAAAAAATAAACAAAGCAACAAATTTCATAAAGAAGAGTTGACAAAAAAAAAATTCATAAAGAAGAGAATGAGAGAATGAGAGAATGAGAGAATGAGAGAATGAGATAACGAGAGAATGTGAGAATGATATAATGAGAAAATTAGTATATATAGGAAGAGAAGTCATGGGAGTTACAATTTCATAAAAAAATTATGGGAGTCAATTATAATTGATTGTGTATTGAAAAAATTGAATGGAAAATATAGTTAATGCAAATTTATGTTATTTCAGTTTTTATATTAAAGTGTGAGTTTAATGTATATGATTAAATGTGTTTTGTGGTTTCTTTGGTTTTTTTTCAGTTTTATATTAAAGTGTGAATCAAATATATAATATTTTTTAAAGTTACATGCCAAGTGGACCAATAAGAAGATGATAAAATCTTATATATATGTGATTTGTGAATAATATGATAGTTATTCTTTGATTTAAATTCATTATATTATTTTCTTAACTGTTTGATAATAGAAAATTAAATAAAATTTGTTTGATAATCTCTTTAATTCTTCTCTTATTAATTAACTTTTTAAAATTAGAAATTATGTTATAAATAATTTAAAAAAAATCATAGCAATTTTCTTTGAATAAAAAATTATTACAACTCCATTTTATGTTTACTTATATGATATTTAATTTAATTAGAAACTAAAATTAGAAAAACGTATTTTTGCAACAATGACACTTTTTAAAAAGCAAACTATACATATAACATATAACTTACAACACAATATTATTAAAAAATAATTTTAAAATGTTAGATTATAAATTAATAAAAATGACACATGTCAGAAGTATAAAGCGACACATGTCGCCTTGTGAGGCAAAGTTAAGAAGAAACCTTGTCTTATTATATAAAGATTTTTCAATAAAATCACAGAAAGTGTGAATCAGTGAAATATTTTAGAAGATTGCTAGAGATTTTTCTGTAATCTTGTTACTTAAGTTTTTCTATAATCTTGTAAAGTCACCTAAAAATCTCTCTATTTTAATGAAACTTTCCATGACTTTATCTTGTGAAGAAAAATATATAAAATTATTAACCAATAACATATATATTGAATTCATTAACTATCTTAGATTTTTCATTAACAATCCTCAGATTTATTGAGATTCTTATAAGACTTTTTACAAATCACAAACTAAGATTTTAAATGACTTCTTACCAATCACAAACTAGAAATTATCATTAAAAAAATGAAGAAATCATAGTAAAACCTCTATACATTAATTATGTCGAGACTGTGAAAAATTTATAATTTATTGAAATTAAGAATTAATAATTAATAGAGCGATTTTCCTATTTTGGTAATATTTAAAAAATATAAACATCAAAATTAGAATCAATTACAAGAAAAAGATCATCGTGCATTGAACAAGACACTATAAATTTTTGGTACATGAAATCTATTAAAACTGAATTTTAACAAAAAATAATCTAAATTTATGAATAAATAACAACAAAATAGTCATATTTCACTAAATAAGTTTCATGTATATAGATAATATATATTAATAATTTTATATAATTATTAATCTATAGTTTTATTGGTACCATATATATTTACAAAGCTTTTTCAAAAAATATCATTATCTTATCATTTTATCTAAATATGTCAAAAATTTATTAATTTATAGAGATTATGAAATTATCGAATATTAATATAAAGAGGTTTTACTCTAACATGCATAATCCTATTTTCTGAAGGGGTTATAATTGTCGGTCAAAATTACAGTTACTTATTCGTCTTGAGAATTTCAAAATATGTTATGTTATATACAAACACATTATGCATGTATGTATGATGTATGTGTTAATGAGTGATGTAGCCATTCACACATGCAATTCTCACCAAAGATTCTTACTATCTGGAGTCCAAGTTTCTGATCAGTCTTGAAGTAAATGAAGTCTCCGGATGCAGCACTCAATAGTTTCCTTTGAATGGTCAGTATTCTAGTGAGGAAACTGAAGCTGGAAGCTCAGCCTGAGATAGACAAGACTCCTACTTTTATATTCTTGCTTTAGACTCCACACACATATATATCCAAGAAAAGAACCTCGTAAGGACTCAAAGCTTTCTGTTAATCTTAACAGACTTATTATAATGAAAGTATTAATAGGAGTATCTCAGCAAATATATAAAACATGAAGACAAGTTTTAACCAATAAAACAACAAATAAAGCAAGGCTTATCACTTGTTTTGGGAATCAGAGAGATTTGAATACTTGGATAGACAATGCATAACTTAGTCTTAAATAGTCTTAAAATCATAGATTACTAGCTACTAGCTCTTGTATTTCCCTTTGCCTCACTCCAAGAACGTAACTATGAACCTTGTTGGATTTGCACCAAAGTTGGAACATAATTGACGACAAGTGAGCATGTAGATTCTGGATCATGATGATCCACTTGTATACACTTATTATCTTCTCCCACAACGTGTAAGAAAGAGGTAGAGACCCCATCCATTTTACCGCGACACACTAAAACTTTGTCCTCCTCCTCGACCAAGAAATTCATCCCACTAGCAAAGTAAAAAGGCTTGTTAACCAACCGGAGTGATAGAAACTTGGCTCCAGTACTACTCTCAACCTTGGTTGCAATCCATACATCTCTACTAGATGACTGCATGACCTGACTAGCTATTATACAAAGTTTCTGATCTTCTCTAGTCACTGATAAAGCAATAAGATGATAATAAGGAAGATGATCATCCCACGGAAGCGAGACGCTTGTAAATCTCTCGGAAGAAAAATCAAAGCCAAGTAAAAAATCCATATCACAGACGTGCCACGTTCATTCATATTTGGTATGAACCAGCTGTTAGTTAACTTGCCAACAACTCTCCACGAATTAATGGTAAAATCATAGATTTCCCAGTCAAGTAAATACTTTCCAGCTAGTAACACCATATTCAAGAGTTTGATTTATCCTCAAGATTTTGTACTTGTTGCTTGAGGATTTACCGAGAGCAAAGATAGTAAATCTCTCGTTAGAACGTCTTGGTTGGATCCACTTAACTTCACCCGAACACGGATTCCAAACTACCAGTCTATTGTCTACGGTAGTGCATAGCAATAAGCCGTCGCAATGAAAGATGTTGCATATATCAACTTCTTTAAAAGAATCATAAAGAGGATCTTTTAGGCTAAATTGAGTTATTATCTTGACCTTGTTATTGTAAACTTGATGAAGATCGACGCTCACCAAATAAACCCTAAAAGCAATCAACATGATAATCAGAGAGTGCCTTGGTGCATTACCATAGTGTTCAGTAGATAGTCTCCCATCTTTGATAAGAACGTTCCATGCTTTGGATGTAGATCGTAATCGTGCCAACGACACCGCTGGAACCCTAGAGAGTATCTCTACTACCAAATCCTCGGGAAGGTGTAGTATGTTTCTGCTCTTCTTCATCATGTTTAAGAACTAACTGTTTTATGATAACTTGCTTCCAAAGAAGCTAGGGTTTCAAGCCAAGGGAGGAGACGCAAGGGTTAGTGGTAAAGTCATAGATCTCATACGTAAACAAGACTGGCTTAGTAAGACCAGGTTTGATCTTCAAAATCTTGTATTCGTTGCTCAATGAGGATCTACCGAGAGTGCATATATCTGTTCACAAAATTATGTGTTTTTCTGAGATATTTTGTATTTTTTATACAAACAAACAATATATTACAACATGTAGGAGAGACTAGAATAGACACTAGTGGAAACCACAAGAGTCGTCATCGCCGGAAATGGATATTGACGACAGAAGGAGGCATGAAAAGAGTTTGTTGGATGGAGATGGCAAGTGGTAAATGAGGATGGAAGAGAAATGAACATATCTTCTTGCTTCTACCATCTGCACTTCCACACTCTGGTCCTGTGTGTGTTCACCATTTAAATAGACAAATCAATCCTAACGTTAGATTAAATCGCGTTCTGTTTCGGTTTTGTTTTTCGTCATCTTGATATCTAAACAACCAACCTGGTTTTATCTTGAATTTTAGCGTTTGCGGTTGTCTTCGAGATATAAACTTAATTGGATTGTCTGAGGATTGCCGATGCCTATCTGCTGCGGAAATTAACTGTAACCATATCCGAAATTTAAGTTAGCCGGATGAACTCAATCCTGAAGTGGAAGAGAGAACAAGGGTTTTTTATAACGGCTTACCTTTTCATCGAACCGGAAGAGAGATTGGTCGAAATATGGGGAAGGACTCTGTGACTGGCAACTGAAAGGCAAAGAGAGTAACATCTTCTTCACAAACTGTGTAGAAAAAAATTATTAGATTCGTCAAAATAAACAATATCGAAAAATTTACTTACGAAAGGTGCACTAACCTGAGAGAAACTGTTTGCTTTATTCTTCATGTACTTTAGTTGTTCAAGAGCATGGACACTGTTAGAATGCGATGTTACAAAGTTCATGAATGGTGTACTACTTGATACCGTAAAGTGATCACTGAATTGCTCAAATAATTGGTAAAGATCTTCTGCTGAGTTCTGCATAAATCAATGTACTAAGTCAAATTATATATAAATGCAATTTTACACAAATTAACTGGCCAAAATAAGATCCATTTACCTGAAAGAAAGCTACAATGTCAGTTGTTTCCATATTATACACCGCGAAGAAAGCTGGATGATGATCAGCACTTCTTGTTACCTGAGTTATCCATCAACATCATAAAATCTGATCAAACAAATTTTAGATTCTGAAAGTGACAATATCAGTTCGATGTAAGCTACAATTTAGCTGCTTACCCCACCATCTACACTGCCAAATTTAATTAGCAAGTGTTGTCGATCCAAAAACTGAACCTGGGCATCAAGAATACTCCAAAAGGTTAGTTTTTCTCTACATCAAATGTAAAACACTTGACACAGATTCCAGTTGCAGGAAACACATGATTGATTACCTTCCAAATAATCAAGTCAACATAATCCTGATAATGGAAATAGAACTTCTTCTTAAGACTTTGAACTCTCTGAAAAATAAAGAAAGGGTGTCTTTCGATTAGTTCAATCCAAGATGTAGTTGACGAATATACAACATACATTGCAAACTACAAAGAAAAGAGGGAATCACAAAGAACTTATAAGATATTCAACTTAAGATGAATCCTAAACTTTAAACTTTTGTTATCCTTCTATATAGCCTAGCAACTACAGTAGTTTCCTTCTCAACATCTAAGAGAGGAAGCAGTAATAAATTCTCACACAGAAACATAATGCACTAATAAAGTATAAGATTGTAAAACTCCACTAAGGCATAGAGAAGTTCAAGAACAACAAACCAGAGTGTTATCTGATTCTTCATTCCAAATCTCTCTGAAGATGAAAGAAAGTAACCGTTGCTTGATACCACTCAGAAACGAATTCGAACCACTAGGTTGACTATGTTGATGCAACCCATTCTCCGCAGAATCGTCTTCCTTATTCCCAGACAAACTTTGCTGTTGTTTGTTCTTATCTTGACTCATCATTGCCTAAAAAAATTAAAACTTTACAAACCTCAAAACTTTGTATACTACATCAAGACACCACAACAAAGTGAAATCCTCACTTTACCTGAGAGCTAGAATTAAGAAAAAGCTCATCATCCTCACGACAAAAGTAACCAATAGCACGAGCATCAACAAGATGACCAGAATCCCTAATCTGAAGAAGATGAATCCTCTGATAACGCAAAGATAGAATCGCTAAAAGATCATCATAGAGAAACACACCCATGTTATGAGCCAAATTGACGAAATCATGATGAAAAGCCCTCTCATCAAGAACCACACCATCATCTAATCTAAGAAGTATGAAAGTGATCTTATCAATCGAAGGAACACCAGGGACAGCTTCAGGGGAAGGAGCTGAATCATGGATCTGAGCAGTAGAAGTAACGAAAAGACCGAAACGACGAGTTGGGTGATAAAGGAAGAAGTCTTTACAGATGAGTTCATTAGCTGAAGCGAGGTTAACAGAGTAAAGCTGAGTGAAGAAGCTATCAAATCTCGAAGCACGGCGAGGTAAAGGTACAAAGGAATCGTCTTTTGTTGAGTAAGTGAGCCAAGAAGGACGATAGACTATGAGCTCTTGGTGGTTACGGCTGAAGCTAATGAGGAAGAGACCGTCTTCTGTGAATTTGCGGAAACAGTGATCGGGTGATTCGACATCGTAAAGTGTGTAACTTGGGACTAGGTTTTCGTAGAAGCGTCTTGCGCGATTCACCTGCCATTGAAGAAGAAAGTGAGATAAGGAAGAGATTGAGATTGAGATTGAGATTGAGATTGAAAGGGTTTGGGACTGACGGAAGCGCTTGGAGGAGGAGTTCGAATCTGACGTTCGAAAACCCTAGCCGTGACGTTACGGCTTGTGAACATTTGTTTTGTTTGCCCAAAAGGGCACATAATGGAAGCTTTTGTGTTGTTGTTTTGGTTCAGTGGTGAAGATGGAGGAGACGATGGAGGAGAGAGAAGCTGTGGGAGAAGAGAGGTTTGTTTACTCAATCTGGTTTAGATTTGTAATGGGCCTGATATTTGGGCTTGGGAACGGCCCAATATGTGTAATATTTGGGTCATGTTTACAGAGAGATGTTGAATCGCTTCTGCGGGGTTTGAGAATTGCTTGAGCAAGCAACACTAGGTCTGGAGAAAAAACCGGAACCAAAATCCGAAATCCGAACCCGAAATTTAGATTTATTTATTGGGTTTTAAACTCTTTTATCCGAATCCGAATCCAAAAATACTTGAAATATTAATGTATGTAAATAATTTAAAATCTGAAATACCAAAATTTATACCCGAAACTCCGAAATTTTTATCCAAATACCCGGATATTTACCCAAAAATTCAGGTATTTATCCACAAACCCAACATTTACCTGAAATTTTTCGGAAATTCGAGTAAATGTTCGAGTATATGTGTACCTGAATTTTTTTTGGGTTGTTAGCATTTATGAACATTTATACCCGAACCCGAATGGATCTTAACCGTAACCGAACCAAAGTTTTATATTTACCATATTGTATCCTAAACTCCTCTATCCGAGAAATCCAAACCCAAACGGTTTTTACCCAAACCCGACCCGAGTACCCAAATGCCCAGGGATAAGCAAGACAATTTGAACCACTCAAGTTCCACAAAGATAGTGAGATGCATCACCATGGTTGCCTATAATTTAGAGTTAAGTCTCACATAGGGATTTAACTTGGACTAATCATCATACTTGAAAGAGGATTGAGTTCAAAGCTGAGAGCTCAAAACAATTTAATCATATATAGAGATGGACATGACCACAAAGAACACTGAAGAGAGAAAAGATCCAACTGCACATATATAGAACAAAGCAGTGACTAAAGCTACACACATAAGCCAATTTATAACATAAGTTTTCACATACAATGTAAAGAATCGATTCATGTATATCCGAGTTTCATCTGCACAATCAAGAAACATAACTATGTAGATCAAGAACGTGTACACTCAATGCCACCACATATAGCCAACCAAATACCAAATAGTGTCAAGCAAATAGCTGCATCGATAGCAAGAACAATCTGAACTAAGCGCCGCCATTTCCATTCAAAGCTTTGAGAAACAGAACGTCCTCTGCTCGTTACACACTCCTTCTGCAACGACGTTCCTGCTTCAGCATCAGTTCTGTTCACTCTATCACTAGAGTTCCTATGTTCTTCAAGCTCAATACCTCTAAGTGAAATCACATGATCTTTCCCTTTCTTCTTCTCTTGCTTACTTGACTTCCCCAAAAGAGGAGCTTTAGTCGAATTCGAACCTTCGCTCTGTTCACCAAGATTACTACTCTTCAATTCATCTTTACTACTCTCAGCAACACGCTCAAGTGAAGCTATAAGCTTAGAAACAACAGGAACAAGCTGATCATCAACATTGATAGAACCAATCATAGCAGTAAAGCTCCCTTTACAATTCTTCCTAGCAGCTTTCTTGAACTCATCTCTCAAATGTTCAAGAAACCTAAGAACACTAGATCTCCTCAAAACCTCATCAACAATGGCGAAATACACAAACCCATCTCCTATTAAGAACCCAAACCTCCTCTTCCCTATAGTTTCGAAGTACCAATTGTGAAAAGGCGGAGACTTTTCTAAACACAAAGCAGCAAGAGTCTCGTTACTATGGTCTCCACCGTTATAAGAGTAGAGAATCTGATTGTCTCTTGAGACACAACAGTAGTGAACTGTGTTCTTGATTAAACCCATTTTGAGAGAAGACAAAAGGTTTTGTCTTTCTTTAAGCAATCAAGTTGAGACAGAAGAGGAAAGAAGAGAAGTCTGTGATTAGAGCAAAGAAGAAGAGAGATATTGAGATGAAGAGGTCGAAGAGTAAGTCAAAGAGAAGAAGAAAGTACCAACAAAATCCTTCGGCGATGTATTCAAAATCAAGGATGAATTCTCTCATTCCTCTTATCTAGGGTTCTTGGGTCATGTGTGTGAGCTGAGCTTTGAGATTGAGTCCTATCTTTTGTGAAGAATAAGTCAGAACTCAACGACCAAACAAGAGGACGTGGTCCATGACATTATAAACAAAATTATTATTTTTAATATATAGTCATATACACGCAAATAATGGAAAATTGATATAATAATATTATTTTATTCCAAAATTTAAAAATCTAGCTAGCAATTGAGACTATACTCTCAAATAACTATATTTTCCATATTCTTTGATAAAAATATTGCATTATCTTTAGAATAAAAAGTTTAGTATGATGTTTAATTTGATGACAAACATCGTAAAACAGTAATGAATTAAAGATAAATCTTAGGTAACGAAAATTCCGACGATAAAAGTTATCTACTAACTATCGAGTTATTTAAAAAATATATTACGTTAACTCTCAAATAAAAAGTTTAGTCCGATATTAAATTTGATGACAAGTATCTAAAAACGGTAATAAATTTTACGAAAACGGTGGTTATCAACTAAGTATCAAATTATTCAAGCTAAAACTATTATAGTTAAGTATATTAGATTTGGTTATCAACTAAGTATCAAATTATTCAAACTAAAACTATTATAGTTAAGTATATTATATATGTATTCAATTTGGTTTTGTAGATTCTTATATGAAGTGTATTAGATTTGTGGATATCGGATGGTATACATAAAAAATTCGTAATTTAATTGGCCAAAATTTGAAAAGTAGTGATTTAAATATATTTTTCCAATTTATTTTGGGCTCTTATTTGTATTACAAATCGATTTTTGGTGGGCAAATGACTTTTGATTAAGATTTCTTTAATAAAATGAAAATGGGCCTTGTAATATGTGCACTATGTCCATTATACTTGGACCGGGTAAGATTAGGAAGATCGAGCAATATTGGATAATCCCCACAAGTTTTCTTTCATGTGAAGACGAATTTTTCCAAGAAAGTTGTGACAACAATGCAAATTAACCCAAACTTATAGATTTTTTCTTCTTATAGATAATGCATTCATTTAACTCCCTAGCATTGTTACAAAGTCACAATACGCAAGAGAGAAGCACAAAAACTCTTAAATTCTACCAAAACATCATTAAAAAGACAAGACAAAAAGCTAATTTTGCTTTTTAACCAAGTCTAGAAGTACAACAACCATCTGATGTCCCTATGCTGTTCCGTTCATTCTCTTCAATTTCCTTAGAGACCACCACTTCTTGACCATCTCGGTTACCTTCTTGGCCATCATCGATGTGACTTGCTACTACTACTACTTCGGTTGTTGTTGATTGGGACTCTGGTTGAGCCGAAGCTTCTCCTCCTCCTCCATTAGTGTTTTCTATGGAAGAGACAACCTCAGCTTGTTCTTGATGGGACAGCTCTATGGATGGTTTGGGGATAAGAGAGAGACGACAAAGAGGGCAAGTTGTGTGTGATGTGAGCCATAGATCAATACACTCCATGTGAAAAGTGTGCCCACATGTTGGCATTTGTTGGAGCTTCTCTTCTGCTTGGTAGTCCCCAAGACATACTGAACATCTGTTTTTTTTTTTTCAAGTCAAAGTCAAATCAAAACCAGGTGATTCTTAATCATACTTATAACTTATGTTTTGGCTCTTCAAACAAAGAAACAAACAAACAAACACAGAAAGCAGTTTTGTCAGGTTTCTTTTGGAGCTAATACCCATTTTATGAGGCCAATAATAATCTAAGAGAATAAAAGATTCTTTAACACAAACCACAAAACTCATATGAGACTATTCTAAATCACACTCAATAAGAAGCAAACCACAAATTGCACCAACTTAGTTCTTAAGCGTTACAAATGCCCCCACTCAAATTGAGATCGCGATTTCGCTTAAATCTAATCCGAATAAAATGATAACATTTTCCTCAGCCAAAGAGAAAGTTCCAATGCAATCTATTCACAAGATTCATTATCCACAATTAAAACATTGGAAGACACCAAAATTTATTACTCAAAAGCAAAATTTTCATTTCTCTTTCTTGTTTCTATCTACCACTTTGGTTTTAATTCATATCACTCAACCAACATAGCTTTGAACTTTTCTATCACCTAAAAAGTTAAAACTTTTTATAAAGATCTGTCTCAAGATCATGAATCAAGAAATGAATATGAGAACTCACAGTGAATCTTTGACAGAGAAGCTCTCCTTGAAGATAACAATGGGAAGCATCTCTCTCAAATTTTTGCTCAGTCCTAACTCAGCCTGTTTCCATATATTTTTGAATCAATTACAGAACCAAACACATGAAAAACGTATCAAGAAGATCAAGAACCACAGATTTTGAGTCATACCCTCAAGAGATTGTTGCTGGTAGGAACAGTACCACCACGCATTCCGAGAGAAGACCAATCAACATTTGTGGCGCTGTTTCGACGAAGGTAAATGACGTAAAGCACGAAGAGGACGATGAATGTGAAACAAATGGGAACAGAGAAGATAAAAGCTTGGTAAAGCTTCATCTTGTCAGCATCATTTGAGGAAGAGTTTGAAGAAATGTAAGCTACTGGAATTGGGTTTTGGTTTGGGTCAGTGTAAGACATCTTTTGACAAGAAACACAACACAAAACTCAAAGATTCTGGATATGTAGAAGCAATGGTGGTGATAGATAGGATGAGAAAGAGAGAGGTGGAGAAAGTTTCAGGTGATGTTAATATTGTAAAATGTGTTACCTATTTATTTCTCTAAAGAGAACATGTCACAACAAAAAAGATAATAATATCTAGCTAATTAATTTACATATTAGGATATGTACAAAAAATATATTTCTTTTTATAAAAGTAGAAGGAAATATAAATATATATTTTTCTCAATTTGAATAGTTTAAGAAAAAAAAAAACAAGTGTAACATGTATTGAGACTTGAAACCGTTAGGTTTGTTGAAACTGAGTCATACTCATTGAATTATATGTTTTTAAAAAAAAAAAATCACTAATTACGATACACACGAGTATGGGACTATATACTGAAAACACAAGACACATGTTCGGTTTGTTTTTATTTTTACTTGTTTTTTAGCTTTTTAAAAACTTGTATTTTAGTTTTTTGTTGACTATATATATGATTTTTAAATTTGTTTACTTTGCTAATTTAGGGAATTTAATGAATTTTAGCTGGAGCTAGCTAAGCTGTTTGAAAGAAATATTAATTTTATATAAACTTCACTTTTTCCTTATAATATATAAAATGTGTTAATAATTATAATAGTTGGTCATTTTGTGTCTTCCAAATAAGTATCTCATAAATATATCATTTTCACAAAATTTCAAAAAAAATTAAGTTTCAAACTTTTTTTTATATAAAAAATATGCATTATAAGCCTTAAACCCAAGTAGTAAATTGATGTTACTAATATAAATTATATATATCAAATTTTATAATGGTATTGAAAGAAATAAGCTTAGCTATGTAACCCAAATTCATTGTTATGCTAATTTGGGATATCCGGCTTATTTTCAAATGAAAATTTATTAATTTTAGGTTAGTGATCGATGTTCCAAATTTCTTCTTTGTCGTGACTAAAAAAGGAAAATAATAAGTCAAACATCTCAAATACAATGTCAAAGTTTAAATCTCGAGAAACAATTACGCTATTAACTGCTAAAATGCATCACTAATTGATAAATATTTTACCTTTTCCAACGAACACGTACTTTGTATAACCTAAATCCATTGCTACGCTAATTTGGAATACCCGGATCATTTTAAAATGAAAACTTATTAGTTTATGTTAGTGATCGTTGGTTCAATTTTTTTCTTATCGTGACTCACTTCATAGGAATAATAAGTCAAACATCTCTAATATAACGTTCGAGCGTGAAGTTCGGCGTAAATCTCGAAAAATAATTACGAGATTCATTACAAATAAATGCATCATTAACTCATAAATATATTAAAATTTCCAACGCACACGTGCTACATTATACCCAAATCGATTTTTATGCTAATTTGGAATATCATAGTCCATTTTAAAACTAATATTCATTAGTTTTGGGTTAGGAATTGATGTTTTAAACTTTTCTTATCTTGATTCACTATATAGAAATCAAAATTTAAACATCTCAAATATAATGTTCGAGCGTAAATTTTGACGTACATCTCAAGAAACAGTTACATTAAGTATTTTACCATTTCCGACTAACACGTGCTACATAAAACCCAAATCTATTTTTTGCTTATTTAAATTATCCGGATTCATTTTAAAATGAAAATTTATTAGTTTTAGGTTAGTGATAAATGTTCTAAACTTTCTTTTGTCATGATTCGTTTTATAGAAATAATAATTTAATCACAAATATAACGTTGTAGCGTAAATTTTGACGTAAATCTCAAAAAAGTTACTATATTCACTACAAAAATGCATCATTAGCTGATAAATATTTTACCATTTCTAACGAACACATGCTACATAATACCCAAATCTATTTTATGCTAATTGGAATATCCAGATCCAATTTAAAATATAAATATATTAGTTTTAGGTCAGTGATCGATGTTCTAAAATTTCTTGTCATGATCAACTTTATAGAAATAATATTTTAAACATCTCAAGTATAACGTTCTAGCGTAAATTTTGGCGTAGTCTCGAGAAACAGTTACGCTAAAATAAATCATCAATGAACAAGTATTTTACCATTTTCAACGAACACGTGCTAAATAAAACCCAAATCTAGTTTGTGATAATATAGAATATCCGTTTCCATTTTGAAATGAAAGTTTATTAGTTCTAGATCAGTGATCGATGTTGAAACTTCTCTTGTCGTGATTCACTTTATAGAAATAATAATTTAAACATCTCAGATATAACGTTCGAGCGTAAATCTCGAGAAACAGTTACACTATTAACTGCAAAAGTAAATCATAAGTTAATAAATATTTTACCATTTCCAACGAACATGTGCTATATATAATCCAAGTCCATTGTTATGCTAATTTGGAATATCTAAGTGATTTGCATGCTACTTAAAAAAAAAAAAAACCATTAACTTTGCTAGTTTGCCTGGTTTGTTAGGTTTGTTGACCATGGTAGTTTTGTATAAGCTTGTTGATGTGTGTAGCATCATTGCACTTTGGTAGTTTAGTATGATAATGCCACCAACATCTCACAATACGTAAACTCATCCAAAGTTGTAATAGTTTAATGACAATATGATTCATTCTATAAACAAAAACATTAGAGAATATTCAGATATGGATGATGAAACACATCAGCTTTGATCACTCCCACGGACGCGGAGATTCGCAGATTTGCCTTCTCGCAATGCTTTTTAGTTTTGTCAACTCTTCATTGTACCTTGTTGGTACGAACCAAGAGACACTTTTTTTTTTAGATTCTCTTTTTGACATCTTCATTGTCAACTTCTAAAGTCAATGGCTTTTGTTATAAGTTAAGTTTCTCTCCAAAATTTATATACATAATCAAAGTTAGAAGTGTTCTCATCAAGAGGGCCGTTTTTAACCTCAAAGTTAGATACTTTTTTCTTTTTGTTCCGGTCACAATAATGAGGCTAATGATGAAATGAATTGCTGAGAAACTCAAAGTGGCATTTCTATTATTTTTTGGTTCGATTCGGTATTAGTTTGGTTTGGTTTTATTATCTAGACAACTCTTTTTTATTCGAATAGTTTGGTTTTCTTCGGTATTATTTTGGTTCGGTTTTGACGATTAGTTTGGTTTTATTTGGTATTATTTTGGTGGTTCGGTTTCGACGATTAGTTTGGTTTTATTCGGTATTAGTTTGATTCGGTTTTATTGTATTAGTTTGATTTGGTTTGATAAAAGTGTGGTTTGGTTTTATTCGGGATTAGTTTGATCTGATTTGGTATTACTTTTTTTGTTTGTTCCCATCAGAATAATTAGGCCAATGATGAATTGCAGAGAAATCCAAAAGTAGCATTTCGATTTTCAGATTCGGTTTAATTTGGTATTATTTTGGTTCGGTTTTAATTGAATTAAAGATTTAGTAATTATATCAATAAGAAAATACTAAACCAACTGCATCATTATCTAAATAAATGATATAAAATAAGAAATAAAGAGATGCAAATTTTGTATTATCTAGACAACACACACCTAAGAATCTTCTTGTTATTTTGGTGATTAGAAAACTCCCAAATCTGAGTAGGACTAGTGGATACCTAGTTTAAAGCAATAAACTAAAAAAACTAAACTATCATTACTAATTTACTTATTAGTCTTTGTCATTACATTATTTATTTAAATTAGGTCATTGGTTCGATTCGCTTTCATGAAAAGTTCAACTGAACAATGGTTTGTGCATGGACTTCACTTTGGCTTGGGTTGGGATAATGTGACCACCTCTAGAACAAACCCACATGAAAATAAACTTCACGCTTATGTATGAACTGGCGAGTTTAGGCGTTCAATATTTTTGGTTACTGACATTTCCAAAAGAGTTTACAAACAGAGTGTTGAGGATTTGACAATGCACGTGTGTATACTCTATACATTAGTCTAGGCAACTTGATGTTACAATTTAAGGGCTTCGTATTGATAATAAATAACAGTGAGGTTTCTAACTCTTGTTGAATTTAAGCATATCTTGGCTTTGTGTTCAGCTCTGTCTCCATACTTGAAGGTGTCTTTGGGGCCGAAGAAACAGCGCCAAACTTGCGGACAAGAATTTTGAAACATGGCAGTAAGACAACGTATAGCGAAATGAAGACAAATGGAGTTGCTACGAGCCACCCTAGTAACTGCGATACCAATAACCGTAGGAGTTAAATAAGCAACTTATCTTTCAGACATGAAAACATTGCAAATCAGACTTGCAAATAGTAAGAAAAAGATCACAATAGACTATTCTAGGGAATGCAACAAACGGTTTCACAATTTTCACTAATAAGCAGACTCGTTTTAGCTACTTACCGCGTTACCAATGCTTAAAAAGACTTCCTGAGATGCTTGACCAGTGAAAACCTTCCTTAGAGCATCTGATGTCAAAGGAAAATGAGGTCCACCAGTAACTTTTTCACCAAGTCTTAGGAAAGGCACCACAAGACTTCAATAAGGAAGACATGCAAAGGTAAACCAAAATCCAAGTCAGGGACAATACTGATATACATGTCTTTTTGATAAAAGTGGTAAATTTCAATAGATTAAAGGGGTATAAGGTTTACGCGAGTTCTACTGGAGTGGCAATGATATTAGCCAGCATCACGGTAGGAGCATGACAAGCAGATCCGAGTACGGCAAAAGCTACTGCACATAGAAACACAGGAACACCTGTTTCATAGCAAAAATCACCCTCAAATAAGATACATTGCAATCTCAAAGCAAAAAACGGTAAGCATAGGAAACAGAAAATGGTGAGAAACACGCACCACATATGGGAAATATTCCCAAAGTAATACCCAGTGCGGCAGAGAAAGCAAGCTGCTTTGGCTCAGTACCTCTACGAAAAATCGAAAACGAACTCAAAACCAACCTCAAAAATTACTTTACAAACACTTGTAAAACAGAGAAAGAGATGCCCAAAAGATCATTCAGGAGCTACATGAAGATACAATGATAAAAGGATCTGCCTTTAACTGTTCTAAATGGTCTCTCCTGTGTTCCAACAACAGAAAAAGATATGCTTTAAAGACCCTGTAAGAGCTACATGAAGATACAATGATAAAAGGATCTGCCCTTACCTGTTCTAAATGGTCTCTCTTGTGTTCCAACAACAGAGAAAGATATGCTTTAAAGACCCTCTAAGAGCTACATGAAGATACAATGATAAAAGGATCTGCCTTTAACTGTTCTAAATGGTCTCTCTTGTGCAATAACAGAGAAAGAGATGCTTTAAAGACCCTTTAAGAGCTACATGAAGATACAAGGCTAAAGACTCTAACTTTAACTGTTCTACACAATCTCTCTAATGTTCCAAATTAAGAAACCAACAAGAATCAAAATGCATAAGTCCAGCTTATAAAAGAACACAGAATCAACAAAATAACACATGAGATCTATCTGATTCCATAATGAGAAGCAGAATCAGAGTAACCAAACTATTCCTAGTTCCAGATCCATCTACAGATATGATGATGATGATACAAACGCGTAGAGACAAAGAGAGTCAAAGAAGACAAACCTACGCAAGATCTGGAGAAGAGGATCAGTGATTTTCTTATTGAACCATGCTTTTAATCTACCTTTCGATAAACCCATCATGATTCTACAAAATCTTCACCAAAAAAGTTTCCCCAGATTCACAATATGAACGTTGATCTTGATCGCCTTTTTGCGCGTCTCTCTCTCCCCAAAGTTGAAGTCTTGAAGATGAGTGTTTTCAGAACCGGGTTCGGGTAACCGGGTCAAATATTGCTCTTTCAAACCAGGCCCAAGCCCAAACAAATCAAGATTCGAAACGATTTAAGCGGGTCAGTGTTTCCAGAACCGGGTTAAGGTATTCGGGTCAAATATTTCTCTTTTAAACCAAGCCCAAGCCCAAATAAATAAAGATCCTTCACGATTTAAGCGGGTCAGTGTTTCCAGAACCGGGTTCGAGTATTCGGGTCAAATATTGCTCTTTTAAACCAGGCCCAAGCCCAAACAAATCAAGATCCGAAACGATTTAAGCGGGTCAACCCGACAACTTCTCTCCTTCACTAATAAATCTCAGGAATTTTCTCGCCGTCGCCGGTGAATTTCGAGACCTAGCACCGTCGTGGATTTAACGAATCATGCTACTCGGCGAGAATTGTGTACACGAGACATACTACGAGCTTCTCTCCGTGAAAGAAGACGCGAGCTATGAAGAGATCCGTAATAGCTATCGTTCTGCGATTCTCCACTCTCATCCAGATAAGCTTCTCAACACCTCTCGATGTAGCTCAGACGATGAGAAGTTTCTGAAGATTCAAAAAGCTTGGGAAGTTTTAAGCGATGCGGAGCTACGTGTGGTTTACGATAATGATCTTAGGTCTTCGAGACATGATGGGATTGTTTCTGATGAGATTAGTATTGAGGATATGTCAGTTGAGATTGCTGGTGAAGATGGTGAAGTTATTGAGCTTTTTTATCAGTGTAGGTGTGGTGATTACTTTTTTGTTGATTCTACTGAGTTAGGAACAATGGGGTTTGGATTGTTGAGAGATGGTGGTTGTGTTCAAGTTAGGAAATTGGATGCTTTTGTGGCGTCTGTTGTTCTTCCTTGTGGTTCTTGTTCTTTGAAAACCCGAGTTTGGGTTGATTCGGATATGAAGATTCCGCTCCAGGATGATCAGTTGTGAGCAATGTGGTTGGTACAGAATTGAGGAATCTCAATGCAAGATGAGGTCTTTAGACTAGAGTGATCGTTATGGTCAGGTTTGGACAGGAGGAGGTCTGCTTGTGGATGGCTATATGTGATTCTGTGGATAGATTCATGGAGGTGGTTTCTTGTGACCAATGTGATCTTGGTTGGTTCAGATTAGGAAATTTTCCTGTAAGATTTTTTTCTGATTGTGACTTTTGTACTCTATTGTTATACTTGTTGAAGAATATTCAGTTCTATAAGAATTTTTAATTATAATGGGATGCAAAGGGCTCTTTGGTTTTGCTACTCGTGTTTTCCTCTCTAGTTTTCAATCCTGTCTCCTTTTAAATTTGCTGGAATCTGAATATTTACGTGATTGTCTTGCTCTTGCAAATATGTGGTTCCGAACCTTCTTTAACTTTCATTGTGCTTACGTAGTTATGTTTTCGAATAAGAATCCGACCAAGAAGAAGTGATGAACATGTACTTGCAGTAGTACGTCAAGGCTATGCTTGCTCAAAAGAATGGTATTTCTTCTTCACCGCCAAAAATTTACATTTTCTACTTATACTACTGTGGTAATGTCTTTCCTGATCTGATATTTACAGTAAAATTGATTGAGGTTAGAAGTAGAGAACCAAGTGGTGATGATTTCTGTAGGGACTGATGCAGGTTACTGCATTGTCTATCATATTCAATGGGTTTAGTTTTTCTATTAGCATGCATTATTCATAAGGCTTGGCATTTGAGGTGTCTCCTTGTGTTTAGGTGGACTATTTTGCTGATTGGGCATATTTTGGTTTAAGAATCCACAGTTGTCGACCAATTGATTATAAAATTGGACTTCAGCCTCTATATGATTTTCAATTTTGCTATCACAACTACTTCCACTTGTGGCAGGGAAAATTTTACACTGCAAAATATGGATGTGACGAGAACACATTGTTGGTCTGTGGTAGGCCAAGGGAGAGGCGATAGTACCCTAGATCATTCAGGTATCAATCTTTCAGGAACCGTCTAAAGAACTAAGAAGAAGCTGTGCATAAATTAATATTCTGTGGTAAAGTTAATATTCAACCTTTTTTATTGCAGTATACAATATATGAAATTATGTAGTCTTGTTATTTTTCACTGTTTACCAACCCATTGAAGTGTATGATCTGAAATAGAAAATAATTACTTGATCCCATTGGCCTCTAAAGTGGACAGAATTTCCTGAGGTCCGCCATTCTCTTTGACATAGGAAATGTTAGGGTTGTCTAATGGAACTGCATCTTCTCTTTTGAAATTTTCTTCACTGCGAAGAAGTTTCTCACTATCAGATCCCACTGCACCTTTTAGAATGATGGTTTTGTGGAGGCCACCCAGCAAGTCCTCATAGTCTGTGTCTCCCTTTTCTCCCAAAAAGAAAACAGTCTTTGACATGTCAATTCCCCACCTTATAGAAAGATACCTACACAAAATCAACCAAGTCATGTCATCTTGACTGTAGATATCTTACACATAGCTTTCGAAACTATTTAGTCTTAGCATTTTCTAACCTGAGTGCTTGTATTCGTGATGCACATAGTGGTATAACATTTAGCCTTGTCGCCGCATGCGTGTAGACAATATTGCACCTTAAACCTCGCATCCGAAGCCTCTGCCTAAGGTCATCAACTCTTCGAGTCTGCCATTCACACATATATATACATCAATACTTATTTCATGGCTTTAAGGGAAATATGCATGCATTCAATTTAGGCTGTCCTCTTGATTAGTAAAAATATTCTTTGAAAGAGCTACCTTGACTCCTTGTTTCACAGAAATTGCATAGCATCTTGTACTGCATGCACTAGAAGACTCCGTGATGTCATCATCTGTTGCAGGTTCCGTACAAGCAAGTCTCAGAATCATGGACCTTATACTTTCACCAGGCCATTTGTATTCCACATGGGTTTCATAGTCTGCATCAACCATCATATCTCTCCATGGGTAGTAGATCTCACCTCCGCTGTTGCAAACTATTGCATCAAAATCTTCCAAATTAATCAGGTTTTTCTTCGTCATCTCCACAACTTCTTGTAAGCTTGAACCTGATGCCAGCACAAAACCTATTTTTCCTTTGCCTGATGTCAAATCTGCAGCTTTCATTACATTCTTGATGATATCGTTCAAATTCGATTTGATGTTTCCGTTCTCATCATAAGAATCAACAGCAACCACAAAGAGCATCTGCCTTCTACCAGGGCTGTAGATAACAGATGGGCGACCTTTCATAGAATTCATTTGACTTATGGCATCGACTAGTTTCCTCTGTCTAGTACCTGCATCTAGTTCCCCGTTGAGCGTGAAATCTCCTTCTGTGGAAAACCTCAAAGATATGTCATCGACATCTCTTAATGAATCAGTTGTGAGCTCTTCTGGAACTTTCATGATGTCAAGACTACTTGTGGGGTGACGGTTTCTGCAGTGTTCGACATGGGATAGGTAATTACGGCAGTGCTCTGGCCATGAAAAACGGTGGATGTTCTTGAGTCCGTTTTTTCTACACTCAGCCCAGAGATGTTTGTTAGCAACTAGCTTTAGAAGGGCATCAGAAATGGCTTGTTGATCATGGGGGTCGACTAGCAGACCATTATTTAGTGCCTGCAACACAACATATGCACTGTTAGTAAACTTTTCGGGCTCAGTGAGGTGTGACTATATCTTTATACAATTAGTTTTATAATAATTGATTTGATTACCTTCACGATATCAACAGGCCCTCCATTTCTGGTGGCAACAATGGGCAGACCATAAGCAGCTGCCTGTCATACGCACAACAAATGGTGCGGCATGAAGATCTCATAAGTTAAAAAGTACATTGACATAGTTTATAGTTACCTCAATGAGTGTGAGACCAAAAGGCTCCACCAGAGCTGGATTAATGAATACCCCCTTCAAGAGAGAAAACCACCATATAATTATAGTAAACTGCTTATGATAACATTTTTTCATATTGTTTAATAGGATTTTCCTGTTACGTACCTTTGTTTTGGCTGCTAAACGATAAATATCTGGAACTTCAGATTGTTTGTGATGCTTGGGATAAGCTACTTGTCCGTACAAGTCGTACTGGTCTATCAGCTTTAGTACATTCATGAGAACAACTGAGCTGCTATCAGGCATCTCTTCGATGTCATCTCGGTTACCTAGTATAAGTACCTGGAACAGTTTTATTAGCAATTTAGGTGGATTAGCAGTCTTCTTATCCACAATCTTCATGTACATATAGTTCACTGGTAAATGCTGAGATACTTACCAGGTTGGCTAGTTCTCGAAGAGGCTGACATTCACCGAAAGCTTTGACCAATGTGGTGACATTTTTCTTGTGGTCAGGACGAGACAGCGCGAGTATTGTTGGTTTATGAGGATTTGAGAAAAATCGCATTATCTGCAGGGGATAGGTTTATGTAAGTATTTTCTCCATGGATTCTAAGACAGGGAAAACAAGAATGTAAACTTTCTTGCATGAGAATGGATATGACTTCTGTTGGTGATAACACAATAATGAAATAATGAGTACCTCGGACCATATTGGTGGCACAGGCTTTTTAATCTGGTTTCTGTCAGGGCCAATTAGTGACTTAAGATCACCATCAGGCTCTTGTGAATCTTTCAAGACATAGCTGAAATCCATGCCTGGCGGAATAACCTGATGCCACAAAGACAGGTCAGATTGGTGAATGACTTTACTTTCATTTCAGTTTGCTGTTTAATCAGCTGGCAGTGTATAAGTTATTTTGATATACTCATCATGTTGTCATGTATCAGATACTATGGGAGATGGAAAAGAATTTATACCACCATTCGTGGCATGTATCTGCCAAGGCAGCTGACTCCACGTCGTCTTCTAACCCTGAGCTTCCTCTCCAGCTTGATATCAAAACCATCATACAGCCCCCACTGCGCCTCAATCTCTTGCCGTGTGCTTGTCACTACCATCTCGGCTGCATCTAGGCTCTGTTCTTCAGCTTCTATTCTCCTCATGATCTTATATGTTCTGTCAATATCCTCTCTGGTAAGTCTCCCTTGTTGAAGCAACTGCTCAAACTTATTCCTTCCCAAAGAGTGACCAGTTAGCACCATTGGCACATTTAACGCTCCTGCCAAATGTGCAGCTACTTCTCCTGCATCAGCATAGTGACCATGAATTACATAAGGCCATATTGGTTTCCCTCCATTCACTTGCTCTCCCAGAGACCTTGCTATGCTCACTATGTGATTTAGTGCCCCATCAACAAACTCAGGGATATGGGGCCAGAGTGACTCCTTTGGTATGTACCTGTATTTGGCAAACATGAGTATAGAGAAACTAACTGCTTCTTTCTCAACTTCTCTTTAAAGCAAGAATTTAAATACATAAATTCTAAGAAGTCTTATGTCATAGTACTTTTCCCGAGCACCGCAGGGGATGCGGATAATGTAGGAGCCACAGCTGTCGCTTCCTTCTGGAGGGCATGATAACATCTCAACTGGCTCGCCATAGCTGTAGTCAACCTCTGGTGAACTGATCTGTCTTGTTAAGAGATCAACCCTGTGGACACCTTCAGTGTTGGCCAACGCACGAGCAAGCTCAACAACATATTTCACCTATTCGTTCATTAGCAAGACTCTTCATATTGATGAAAATTTTAGAAAGCCAGAAGCAACATGTGAAGCACCGTAAATAATTGAATCTTTACTACAAAGTCTACTAGAACTAGAAGATGGTTATATACCTGTCCGCCAGTATCAGAGTCTCTTCCAAGCTCCATGTTTTCTCCACGCACAAGTCCATGCATACTGCAGTTGGCAAAGTATGGAACCAAATAGAGGCACCGGGTAAGTCCCATGACCATATTGACAATATCAAATAAGTCAGATAAACCAATCTCTACTTGCCTGATTAATACAATATAAAGGTTTCGACTTGATTTATCATCTTCTGACCAAATTTGCATTTCAGAGCGGATACGTGGCATCTGATCTCGGGGTCGTTCGAGAGGTGTAACAATTTCATTTTTTTCCTTGTCTCCGTCATTTTTCTCCTTCTCTCCATCAGAAAGCTCAGAAAGAAGATCCTCTTCTGCATCATTGCGGCCTTGTTCACGCTCGATTCTCCGTTTGGAAAGTCTAATCCCGTCATCCCACACAATCTGTGGAATAAAAAAGTACGGTTCAATTTAAGCGAGTGAGGACTAACCTTTCTGTATTTCTGATGCATAGGCTTTTAAGGAAATGCAGAGGTCAAAAAGGTTAATAACCAATGGTACACAAACCTGCTTTTTCTTGCGTGCGAGATGCCAAATACGCCAGCATATATTCTCAAGCCTGTTACTGCGTTCACGAGTATTCCTTGTTGCTATCACCTGCCACAAGAAGTGAAAGATCTCTCCACCATCACTTCCGGGTATTTAAATTTATGTTTAAATGCGTTTGTTTTGGTTTTAATAAATAAATAATCACATCTCTCATTCTTTGCTTCTTACTATTTTTACTCCGGTCACTTCCATACTTTTGGGAGAATATGAAGAACAATATTCTCTCCAATGTCCTTTTTGTATTTATACAATTGATGATATGGGAATACAGATTGAGAAACAAACCTTGATCCATGTTTTATACAGGTCAGACTCATCGAAACTGTTGACAACCTCTTCCACAAAGTATTTGATGGGACTAAACACCTTCTCCTGATGATCCTTTCTATTCATATCACCAAACACCTTGTCTTGATGATCCTTCCTGTTCATATCTCCAAGCTTCTGGACGATCTTGGAGTTGCTCTCAAACCTCTTTTTGTTGCTGGTTCCAACATCAAGAATAGCTTCCAGGTAACTATTGATCCAATCATTTCTTGCCATCTCTCTGATTGTTGCACTGAAAACTAAAAGTTACATAAACATCTATAAGCACAACAATAGAGAAAACAGAACAAATTCACTTTTCGGCATTTTTACATACCGGGAATTATAATTCAGCTATATAGGATAGAAGAAGAGAGAGGCCTAGTTTTTGATATCAACTTAGCTTTGCCATTTTATAATCTCATACAAAAGGTCCCTCCTTTTTCTCCTTTTTATTTCCTGATATTTTATTTTCAAACTTTGGTTAACTCTGGTGTGGTTCTGCTTCTCTGTATTATCTCTCAGACGGGCATATTACAACGTCATGTTATAAACCGTTAAACTCTGGAAAGACAAAATATTCTGTCCTAATCTCAAAATGAGAATCGTCTTTTTAGTAAGTATTTTTTTTCTTTTTTCTGCATTATCAGATTCTTTAAAAGAATAAGAATCACCCATTTCCTTTTTCAAGTTTGTCTCTTTTTTGTTAGTAGAGATAGAGAGAATAATGAGTGGCACAAGGCTTTTTCTCCCATTTGTTCACATTAGACTTGTTTCTACAGCCTCATGTTTTGTTCATTCCTCAATGAACTTCAACATATTTGTTTGGGACCAAAACCATCTTAGATACTAACCCGATTAAACCCTGTTTTCGACTTTTGAAATCTACGGTGACCAAGTTATGTATTCAGTGAGAAGTATGGTATGGTTTTGTTTGATGTGAATATGATTGGGAATTGAGAAAGATGGTGTTTATTTGCAGGTAGAGACGTGAAGAAAAGGGATTTGAAGTCGTATAAGTATGTTGTTAGCTCTGTTTGGCATGTGAAAGTAATGGAACAGAGCATATTCCCAAGCTTTCACCAAATTGGATTACTTTTAAACCACTTCAATCCTGAAAAATAATGTGAATGGTTTCTATACTTGAAGAAGAATCTGAGTAGGAAATTGTAAAATGTTAACTGAAATTGTATGGAGTTGGAAGTGCTCTATAAATCATGTTGATGCTCGTTTGCACAATAGTTTTCTCATCTGTATGTAGAAAAAGTTTATTCTAATATGTTATATGTACATGTTCTTTCATAGGAAAAAGAAAATTCCAAATCCAAAAATTGTAATATTGAATATAATATTCAAATGAACAAAATAATGATAAAAGCTTAGATATTTTCTTTATTTGTTTTATCTAACAAAAATATGTAGTTTTTTATTTTTCTATAATCTAGACAAATATTTCTCATTTATCTTTTGTAGTTTGGTTCATTTCTTTTAATGAGTGAAAATATTTGATTTTCTCTACCACCCCCAAAAAGCTTGAAACTATATAATTCCTCTTAAAAATTCATCTCTTTTAATATGCAGATAATTTTTTTTTTGAATAATAAAATTTTGTGTGATTTATGTAAATTATATTCCTCCAGACGGGTAACCGAAAGAGTCGATTTTTAATTTAGTGTTTGGTTGAAAAAAAAAAGTTAAGAAAAAGTTCAATCAATATCACATTAATTTATATTGTTTTCTAAACTCATCACCAAAACTAGCTAAAAGATAAAATAAACAAATTACAGAAATTTTTTTCTTCTGTCTATAATATTGGACTTTGATATTATAATTTAAAAGATAAAAAGAAAAGGATCACTATTCACTACACAAGCCCCATAATATGAATATGTCAAAGGAATATCCAAAAATGGGTTAGGAGCTTTGGTGACCATTGGACTCTCTTTCTAACGATTCCAAGTTCTTAAGTAAAAGCTTTCACACCCCATTCTTCACATATTTTAGGATAACGTCCACTTGGATCATTGCAATGCCCACCGATAGAGACTCTTAGCATCATCATCCATTACTTTGCTGTGCCATTTCCAAAGTATTGTAGAGATTTTTCAGATATTTTGTTCGTTTGGGTAAATCTGATATATAAAAGCCTCTCTATTTTTAAGTTCATTTTTGGATGATATATACTTTGGGATTTATTTACGCGATTTTAAGAGCTCCTAAACAGTCCTAGGCGCTTTAAAGTGCGTCTATACATTCTTACAAAATCGTTAATCAATTATTATCTTCTTTTTTTTAAGTGTAATTTTCCTAGCTAACTACATAGATTGAAAGTTATGTGTTTTAAAATTATGATTAAGCATTTTAGGCATTAGGCATTGGATCACCGTCCCTTTAGCGGGTTTAAATTTTTCAAAACACCACTAAATACCATCAATTCATAAGTACATACACCAAAAAAAAATGGTTAAAATAAATAAGTGAAAGACGAATTTATCTAAAATATAAACCACCAATCTTTTCTTTACCCTTCCACATTCCCACTCTTTTATTTTACATTTTTTAATAGTGTCACATTTCCTTTTCTATTTTTTAGTTTTCTATACTTATAATAAAATCCTATTATTAGTGCGTTTTAAGTATATTTAAAAAGGAAAGAAACATAACGTATCTTGCAAGTAATTTACAAAACATTTTTAAAAAACCTTTAAAAAGAATCATGAGTCATGCTATTTCCTTAACAGTTTCTTGTTTTCTTTTCTTTCTCGTTATAAACCATGCCAACAGTAGTCTCTTATTCGAAGGTATATCAATACATTATTTCTATCTTTCTATTTATATATAGCATTATCAATTGTTTAACCAAAACGTTATATATCTTCAATTTTGTTAATTTTGATTTGAAAACAGGACCTCGTGCATCATGTATGATAGGACTTTATGCAGATGGGAAATGTGGAGCTAACGTAACAACTACGTGTAAGACTGAACTTGTAGGTTCACGAATGTATCCTGCAAGTGTTATTGCTAATGTTAATCGATGCATATGTAATCAAGATCTGAAGAAACATAATCACTATTGCATATGTAAAAGAAGCGTACGTCCTCCTCAATGCGTTGACGTAACAGCCAAGTTAAGAGATACCGGTGTGAAATTCTGAATCCGTGAAAATGTTAAAAAGAGTTATTCGAAATAAAGAGATTATCTTGTTTGTTCGTTTGATTTGGAAGTATTTTTAGTGTTTGATCAAAACAATAGAATAGTATTTTTAGTGTTTGATCAAAACAATAAAATAAATAATGTTTATATTTGTTTGTATGTTTAATTTGGAAATTTTGTATTGTAAATAAAAGGATATAAATTAAAAGAGTATAAAAGAGACATTATGTATTATAGACTATTGACAATGGACTCCATCTCAATTTCTAATACATTATGTATTATAGACATTATGAATGTTTCTTTGACTTTTGTAACAGTTTGATTATTGTTCAGAATTTTTCCTCTTAATAGTAAAATTTTTTTGATGTTTTTTTTTATTTGTAAATAAATAGTTTGCCGTTTTTAACTAATTATTTTATGAATATGATGATTATTCGTTCGAGTACACTTAACTTTATAGACAGCTGTTATATATTTGTAGCTGTAACAAAATATATAAAGGAACTTCTTTGGTTACAAATGTTGTGAACTTTTGTCGATTTCTCTTAAACCTCTATTTTTATTAGTTTATCTCTTTGATAATTCTATTCTTTTTTTTTGTCTCTATCTCTTTGTTAATTCTATTCTAATTAAGTTAGAATTTCTAACACACAAATAGGTTGATATTTTTTTTTGGCTTAATTTTCTTTCTATACACCTTGTAGTTTTCGTCTTTTCTTGATTTTTCTTATTACTGAACAGAAAACAATATCTATTTCAGTAATACATTGCATAATTGCTAATATATAAATAAAATCCTATAAGTGACATATGTTTTTTTATCGCCAAAAACAAAAGTGACATGTGTTTTTTTTTATGGAAAGCTAGCTTTTGTTCGAAATGTGAGTTAAACTTACAGAACCACATCATTACTAAACTTAACACTAATAATCATAAGAAAAAAGAAAACAATATAGAATACCATTTTGATACAAGATAGGATTTGAGAATCGACACTTAATTAAGGAGGAGTATAAGAGAAAAATCTTGGAGTATCGGAATATTTGATCTGCAAAAAAAAAATTTATTTAGATGATTTATTTTTCATTATAAAAAAGGCAAATAAATTCCAATAAAAAAAAAAATTATGTCAACAAGTTTTTTTCCTTTTAACACTTCATGTCATTGATTGTTCAATATAATAATTATTCAATATAATTTTATTGTATTGATTATTATGACCTCCAAAAAAATCAACAACACACGCATATCAAACATCACAACGTTTTTATCTTCCAAAACGGCAAGTGGTTGATATAGCCGTTATCCCCTTTCTTGTGTTGTGTATATATAGAGGAGCGTATGAGTGCTTATCAAAGCTCTATCTCTACAAAATTTAAAATAAGATCACCTAAACCCTCAGGTACATGATCGGTTTAGATATAAATTAAGTTAAAAGTAAAAATAGCATATATGTACATAATATGAATACATATTTCCAAATTCTTGAAGATGAACAGATTTCAACCATAGAAATTTGTTCTTAGATGTAATTGCTTCTATGTTAGGAATGCAGGGGTCTAAAGTGAGTCTATTTGATTACCCAATGATTTCTTGGTCTGACTGTACTCAATGTCTCGTAGTTTAAATTTTGTTGAATATGTTTAGTGTAGTTTAATGCTAACTTGAATATGTTTGGATATATTTGGCCTTAGATAATTAGGATTTGTATCCTAACTCCAAAACAATGGTTGTTACTTGTTAAGTCATATTTTTTAACAGTTTTATTTATGTAAATGTTATAACAATTCGAATCTGTGTAAGTAGTGATAGATTCTGAGTTTCATTTTCATATTTATGTCTAGCATTGTTTTGTGTTTGGAAATCGAATTTTGAGATTATGTTCTTTATGAGATTTTTTTTTTTTCTCAAGTTAAGAATAAGGTGATTTGTGATGGCTCATCATTAATATCTATATTTCTTTGCTAATTCTAAATTCTAAATCTATAATCTAATGTCTTGGTGACTGAGGGAAATGACGATATTTGAAGTGAACATTCATCTCAAACATCACATAAACGAGTTTTCATTGTTTTAATAATATGGAAATTGCCAAAATTATTTATTTTGAACGTTAATTTCTGAAATTGACGCTTTTATACAAAAAAAAAAATAACGTGTTTTTATAAACGTTATAGGTTTGAGAAGAAAAACAAATTTACATCAAGAATAAATTGAACTAGGGATGGACCCGCACGTACGTGCGGGGTTGGTTGCAAAAACTTAATTTATCATCAAGTTTCCAATATTTGGATCGACATGATAAGAGATCCGGATCGAGTGTGAACCGAATGAGTGATAAGTTGGAAATCAATTAAATTTGTTAACTATCATGTCACATAAACCAATGAAAAACATTAAAACTTTTGAATAAAATAACATAAATATAGATATCAGGAGAGTGAAACTCGTTCACTATGCATGTCTTACAACAAAGTGAAATATTTTGGTCCACCCACATGAATAAATAGTATGTCTTCAGCTTGCCCGTTACCCATAATTCTCTTTTGTATATTATTAGAATTTGTTAAGATAATAATTTTTATTTTCTAAATAACCCGTTCCCTTTCCGTATCTGTTATTTCTTGTCCCGATATTTGAAATATTTAAGTAAATTGAAACTTACTTTTGCTATTAAAATTTCATATTCATGTATCATACCCGTCATTTGATATTTGAAAGTTAAAATTGAATTTTAGTTTCCAAATTTTTTATATCGGCTTGTTTTAGATGAGAAATAGTTTAGATAATTTTTTTTTTAAAATTACCCATTCCCTTTTTGTTCCCATTCTTTCTCTCTAAGATAAGATCATATATTTTTTTAATTAAATTACATGTTCTCTTTCCGTATCCGTTATTTCTTTTCCCGATATTTGAAATAATTAAGTAATTTAAAACTTACTTTTTGCTATTTAAATTTCATATATTTGTATCATACGCGTCATTTGATATTTGAAATTTGAATTGGAATTTAAGTTTCCAAATTTTTTATATCGTCCTTTTTCTTATGAGAAATAATTTAGATAATTTTTTTTTAGAATTACCAGTTCCCATTTTCTACCCGTATTTTCCCTCTAAGATATGATCATATATTTTTTATATAAATGAGATCATTTACATTTTTTTAAAAACAACATTATATAGCTTTTAATTAATTAATTAAATTACCCATTCTCCTTCTGTATCTGTTATTTCTTGTCCTGATATTTGAAATATTTAAGTAATTTGAAAAACTTAATTTTGCTAGTTAAGTTTCATATTCATGTATCATACACGTAATTTGATATTGAATTTAAGTTTTCAAATTTTTATATCGTCTTGTTTTTAATAAGAAAAAGTTATACATTTTTTTCTTGAATTACCCGTTTTCTTTTTGTACCCGTTCTTTCCTTCTAAGATAAAATTATGTATATATTTTTTTAATAAATGGCATCATTTACATATTTTTTTAAAAACAACATTATATTTCATCTAATTAACAACATTTAAAAAACAAATACCGTTAATTATTAGGTTGTAGAAACATATAGCCTGTTGAAAAAATGTAAGCAAAGAGTCACATTTATAAACTACGAACTTATATCCGTTTAAATCTTCAAAAAGAAGTGAATCTATTGAATTAAATATATATTAAATATTTTACTAAGTAATGGAAATTCAAATAACTAATTTATTCCATTTTTAATCATAATGTTTTGATTTTATTTATTTATTTGTAGCATACATTAACTGTTTAATTATTTTTGTGGATTGACAATGTTATATTATATGAAAATATAATAATCGTGTGATATGATTTCCTGAACTTTCTTAAAATTATTAAATGCTAATTGCATATTAGTTAATATCCAGGGAAACTGGGGAGTTAATATATTATTAAATTGATGTTAATAATAAGGAATGTTTATTTTACGATTTTATTTTTGGTCACATGATATATTTTGGTTTTTTTTATCTTATTTCAAAGAAATATATAAATATCTTTTGTGCTATATTTTTGAAAAAAAAATCAATATGAAAATTTTAAATGTGAATATAAGAGATTGTATGTGATACAAAATATTTATTCGATTGATTTTTGAAAACAAATTTTTATTATTGTTTTTTAAAGATTTTTTTTTATTTAAACTTTTTAGTTATTTATTTAAGATTTTATTATTTTTAAAATTTTAAGATAATATCAATTTTGTTGAATATTTCTCCTTATTTTATGGTATTGTAAAATAAATAAAAATATATATGATGATTTTTGTAACGCAAAATAAATATATTATCATATCATAAGAGTTATAAAAATACAAATAACATAAACTATTTGAATAAAACCATTAAACCAAAAAAAAAATACTATAAATTAGATTTCTTTAAATATTAAATTATTTTTAGAAAAATATCTCAAAATTTTAAATATGTTATATATGGAAATTTTTGAATTTAATTGTCCATTTTTTGGCAACAAAATTAATATGATCCATAAATATAGATAGTTTCTATTATTATTATTTTGTTTATTAAAAAAAAAAAATTGCTGTCATTAATTCTGTTTGGCAACTGAAATATATTTCATGAAATTTTTTTTTAAAATTGGGTGGTGTTTGGCTTCAAATTGTCCTTCCCAATTAATAGTATAGATACCAAATTGAAAATAGTATTATTAAGTTAAATTCTATAGGGTTTTCTAGTCATTTAATCCTTAATAACGATATTGAAGAAATTACAAATTTGGCCCTCCCGAAGCTTCCTTGTCTTCTTCTTCATTCATCTTCTTTCTTTTTCCTGAGCTTTAGGGTTTCCATTGCTCTGATCAACAAAATCAGCTTCAATGTCCGGTGGAAATTCAAATTGCACCGTCTACATAGGTAAGTGTCTCTTCCAACATCTCCAATTTTTATCTCACTGTTGAAAATTTCTTGAATTCGAAGAAAATGAACAGGGAACGTAGACGAGAGAGTAAGCGATAGGGTTTTGTATGATATAATGATTCAAGCTGGTAGAGTAATCGATCTACACATACCTCGTGATAAAGAAACTGATAAACCCAAAGGCTTTGCTTTCGCTGAGTACGAGACTGAAGAAATCGCCGATTACGCTGTTAAGCTTTTCTCTGGTCTTGTTTCTTTATACAGTCGAACTTTGAAGTTTGCTGTGAGTCGTTGTTCTCTCTGTCTTTTGACTTTTGGAAATGATAATGAGATGAATGTTTATTGTGGTTCTTGATTTTGTTGTGGATTTTAGATATCTGGACAGGATAAGTTACAGGCGAACTCTGCGAATTCGGGTCATAGAACGAGGCCTCAGCCTTTGGCTTTCGAGCATTTGGATAGAGGGGCTTATCATCATCATTCGGAGAGGTTTTCGTCGTCATTGATATCTCCGCCTTCGCCTCTGCCTTTGGATTACACGCAAGGTTTGTTTTTTTTGGTTTACTTATATTTCTTGATTCGTGGAACAAATAGAAAGATTCGACAGCTTTGGTTTAATACATTGGCACAAGTAAGGCGAAATCTTAGATGGTTGTCTCAATGTATTATTATTAGTTTTGCTGATAAGTTATGAGAATTTAGATGCTTCTATGCCAAATTCAACATAGATGGCTAAATCAAGAAACCCTCTGCTCAATCTATGTTCTTTCTAAGTTATTGTTCTTTCGTCTGTTTGCCTATTCTAGTGGCTATCATTAGTTTGACTGCTGGAGTTATGGGAATTTAGATGCTTCTTTGCCAAATTCAACATAGATGACTAAATCAAGAACCGTCTGCTTAATCTATTTGCTTTCTAAGTTATTGTTTTTTGGTCTGTTTGCTTAATCTAATGGCTATCATTAGTTTGACTGCTGGTGGAAAGAGAATTTAGCTGCTTCTTTACTGAGTTCGACACAGATTACGATATCAAGAACCTTCAGTTCATTCTAAATTGTCTTTATGAGTATGAGAATTAATGTTATGTACTTCAATCTGTTCATTTTTGCAGAACCACCTCCACCAGGAGTATCAAATGGAGCCAGTTTGGATTATAGTAGAAGGGCTCTTGGTTCATCACTAGATAATACGAACCATTCAAGACCACGTCGCTACTGAACCAGCGATAACACACTATCTTTTCTTTTTGTTAGACTGTGATTGTAATGATCAAAGGAATGAGAAACACATGAAACTGGAAGATTTGTAAAACTGATGTAACCTTTCTCTTGTTATAAAGACAGATATTTCTGTGGAGTTTATGACAAAAGTATCTTAACTGTTACATGTTTGATTATTACCAAAGAAAGTACAAGCCTGAGTTTAGGGATTTATACAATTGCAAATGCATTTAGCCGCCGCTTATCGGAGGTATGATAGCTAACTCATCTCTGTGTTGAACGACCGCAGAATCTGTTGTATATTCCTCGTTCAAAGCTAGAACCACACAGCTACGTACCTCTTCCAAGCTCGGGAACTTAAGCACCAACTCGTCCATACATTTCTTTGTTGTACTACCTGATGGCATCTTCAGTGTTAAATCAGGCACACCCGTGAGCTCGCGTGCTCTAGCGAATAACAACACTTTGATCTCTACTGTTTCAATCTTTGTAATTTCTTTGTCCATGGCCAAAGACAAATACCTAAAAGCACCTGCAAACCCACAAGTTATGAGTCTTGAACACAAAAGGAAAAGAGATAGAGAGTCTTCAAACATGAACTGACACAAATCACAAACACAAACATTAAACCAAATCAAATTGTAGTATTCAGAGAGAGAGAGAGATACGATTTATGAACAAACAACTATCACAGAGTAGTAAATCGTATCTTTGATTCAAAGATGTGTAAAGGATAAATTGATCTAAGCGGTGGTTCGATTTCAACATACCGGGAGGCAGGTCGGCGGAGGAAACTAGCCGGAGATCTCGGTGGGAGAGATTGGAATGTCGAAACCAATCACGGCTCTGTTGTTGTTTAGTTAGCCAAACGACGACTGTTTTCTCTGGTTCTATCACAAACTCTTATTATTACTAAAATACACCCCTGTGTATATTTTATTTAAAACCCTCTTCTAGTATATTATTAATGAAAAGACCCGTTAAATTAAAACATTACTAAAAGGTCCAAGAAACCTTCGTTTTATCATGGAGGACTTGGTTGCTTGAGCTGTAGAATTTCAAGTTTGGTTTTGTTCGATGCTCCTGGCGTAACTTAAGTATATATACTAGGCCGGGTCGGATAATATGGGTCGGGTAATTTGGGTACTCGGGTAGTTCGGAATTTGAAAAATGTTTCCGGAAATAACCGAATTACATAACGGGTCGGGTTGGTTTGGGTATCGGGTTTTTCAGTTTTTTTTTGCTTACCAAAATGAGCCTAATGTTTAAGATTCTCTGTTAAATTAGTAAAATCGGATCATAAATCTCGGTTAAGTAGGGTAATTTCGGTTAATTTTGGATATTCGGGTAATTTGGTTATATCGGATCGGTTATTTTGGTTAATTTCGGGTAATACGGGTAATTCGGTTATATCGGGTCAGTTATTTTGGTTAATTTTGGGTAATACGGGTAATTCGGATAAATTCGGATAACCGATCGGTTAGGTTGAACCGATAACCGACTGGAATTTATTAATCCTTCCGATCGGTTATCTCTGGTTAACCGAAACCGAACCAAAAACCGAAAATCTCGGTTCGGGTCGGTTCGGTATTTTCGGGTCGGTACTATTCCCAAGGCTAATAATATATACGTTGTAGCTAATATTTTTACTGCAATAGTACAAAATACTTCACACCAGATGCTGAGGTTTTATATGTCCCTCAGCTCATTCACGCAGGGCTATGTTGGGTTGTTTATAATCTATGCAGAAGGTGTCCCAGGTGATGAATCAGGCAGCTAGACTCAATGAAATGTTAACAGAGGTAAGAGTCCCTGTGATCCGCCCTGCTCTGCCATCTCTTGGCGCATGGCCAGTTTTGAGCCTTAGATGAGAAGTCGATCATAAAATGTATCTTATGTACCGACAGAACATATATACATGTTTTGGTGTCATTCCTATGCAAAGTAGTTTACAATTTTATCTATCACTTTTGTAAGTCTGGGGTCGATCATGGGAGACACACCGAGTAATCATTGTAGGCCTAGGGTGTTTGTGCCTAGGGTGTTTGACTCATAGCTAAGTAATGTAATAAACTGACAACGAGATAAAATGTTGAGCAGAGTACAGAATGTTTTCAACCTAAATGTAGTAGCTTCCTCATGAAAACAAAACAAAACTTCTAGATGCATTTCACTACCACACCATTAAATAACTCTCAAAAACAGTCTCTAATCATCAGCTTCTGCAACCAGGATAGAAATAGTCGATACCATTTTCCTTGATCCTGAATTGAAAGTTCTGCAATTTGTTCCTCGAGTTTCCTCGACCTGAGTTGCTTATCCCCTTGTTTAGAACAGTCAACTGCAAATGCAATAAGCCATTAAAATAATGAAGACACCAGGAAATTATCAAACAAAAGGTTCAATTAATGATTTGACGAAAAAGAGTATTGCGATTACTTACTTGGCCATGTACATCATTTGCTAAACCAGAGGCTAAAGGCTCTGCCTTTATCACAACATCTGCTAGGCATACCATTTGTAGCAAATATGCAGGTCTCTCCATGCTTGCATATATATCTTCATGATTGAGAATGACCAATGAACAATTCTGTCTTCAGAGAAAAACAAAGATTGCCTGTAAAAAGACTCGAAAAGAAGAAAACACCTATACTGTACTTCAGAAGGGGTTAGAGCCTCTAGCTTACGCTTTCAGAACTTAAGGTGTGGCAGTAGTGTAAGAAGTCCAAGACGTGATCTGAATTGCTGCTGGTAGTAGCAATTTCCAGAAGAGACATATCATCCACCATAACGGTTATGTTACCACTTGTTACACTCTGTAGCTTTCGAACGGTTTCTTGTATCTTCCGAAATAGTTTCGCAACTGCACTCACATTGTCTTCCATTTTATACCCATCTGCTAAAAAGATTTCAGTCAAAGAAAAACAGAGTTATATCGGCAAATCACAAACAAGGTTTAAAGATGACAATTCAATGAAACGCCCATTACAAGTCGATGAAAACAAATCTGTTTGATGATAAAAAGTAAAATCTTGAGGTAGAATCTAAGCTAACACCACCAAAACTCATCATTTGTGCTCACAAAACATCCTACTGGCTCAGAATCTGATTTTGCAGAGAACAGAGACAATTGCTACTCTAATTCTTTTTCTTGCTTTCAAAGAAGAAAGCTAAAATGAACAAAAGTTAGGAGATTTGTTCTAGAGATCCCCTACTTTTCAAGGCTAATGTACTTCAAACCATCCAAAAATCCAAAACTTTAACTCTCTAAGTAAGCATTATTAAAGACTTAACTGATGTGACATTGCACATTAGCTAAACTCTATTTCTAATCAAATCAACTGGTTTACCTGAAAAGTCTCACCTGAGCACTTAACCATGAGCATGTCAAAGAACACCAATCTATTATTCGTCTTATGGGTAGCTAAATTACATCCCTGTAAACAATGGTAGAACACTGAGAATCCTTATATGAAAAAGTGGAGACAAAAACAGCAAAAAGATTGAAACTTTTACCAGTTTACGCAAGATTCGATCATAATGAGAGAAAGGGCGAGCAAAAGCGAGAAAGATAAGAGCGTCAGAGGAAGAAGGAGAGAGAACACGTTTCATCAGCTGGTGAAGCACAAACGAACCACTCGTCTCTACACAGTCTTCGATTAGTACTACTTTCCCATTTAGTGGCGACTGGTTAGGTAGCTGCTGCTCGTTAAACCCTAAAGCTACATCCAGGAGATTCACAGAACGATCCATGGAGAGAATTGGAAGTGTGGAACGGAGAAAGAAGAGAGAGTACAGAGGAGAGATTTTAGGTTTTTTGTCAAAAGGAAGAAGAAAGACATTTTAACAATTAAGACCTTTAAGTTTGATCAAGTTTATATTCAAAACCCGGAAGAATAGATGTTTCTTAATTAATCCCCTGAACTTTCCGATATTTAATAAATTAACTCCCATAAAAAATAAAAAATAAAGAATTAACTCCCTAAATAGCCAAGGTTTTAAACCAATATATAAATCCAAGGTTGTACACAAAATTAAGTCAGATTTTAGCTTTAAGAATTTGCAAATGAATGCATATTTACATAGGCTGCAAATGGTGATTACCAAACTGTACAACTAAATAAAATGAATGATGAATAAAATGAATAATGATGAATCGAATAAAAATGAGCTAAATAGAGAATGTGAAATGGTGTCATCAAGTTGAATAATTGAATACATAAAAAATATAACAATTTAATATTAATAATATCCAAAGTTGTAATGGTAACAGCGGATTTTATTGTGCAGGATAAACGATTTGATAGTACGGTACGGTTTAACTGCGGTCGAGCTGGACAAAACTATTTGCAGGACAAGTGCGGTTGATGCAAAATAAGTGGTACAAAATAATGTTGATTGGTAAAAAACTATTTGCGGTGCGGATTTTGTATTATTATTAATAATTAATATAATTATTTATTATTTATTTGTTTATATTAATAAAATGTATTTTATACATTTATGAGTATATATAGATTCATATTTTTATTATAGTAAGTATTTCTATAATAATAAATATAACTGTAAATTTTTATAAATATTTTGTTAATAAAAAAAATTATTATATTTATGAATTTAAATTACCAAAATTGATCTAAATATTTGTATGACTATATATATATATGAAGAAATCTTTTATATATATATATATGAATTATTTATGCATAACAAAAAAGTTATTTTTAAATTGTCATATTTTACTATTTATATCATATGTGAATTTATTATTAGTTATTTTGTTATTTATAATATATTATTATTTGTTACATTCTTTTTTACTTAATTACTATATTGATTATCACAAACCTTAGTTTTATACAAATTGGAAAGTGCGTTTTTTCAGTAAGTAGAACTAACAAAAAAAAAAAAGTGTGATTTTGATTTTTTTCCTTTTTTGATTTTTACAAAACCGCAAACTAGATTAATTGTGGGATTAGTGTAGTTAACGCGTTTTTCCATTTATTACAAAACCGCTCCGCTTATTAGTGTTACCATTCAAGGCTTTCTCTCTCTGTGTCCTCTCGACCTTTCACACCCCTGATTAGTACAAGTCAGCTCTCCCAACATGGAATGTAACAAGGATGAAGCTAGAAGGGCAATGGATATAGCTGAGAGGAAAGTTTCAGAGAATGATTACAATGGAGCCAAGAAATTTGTTAACATAGATTCTGTATCCTGACCTTGTTGGTTTGAAACAAGTGTTGATGATGATTGATGTTTATATCTTTGCATCAACGGAGAAGCTGACTGGTACGGAGTTCTCGGTGTAGACCCTTTGGCTGATGATGATGCGGTGAAGAGACAGTACAAGAAGTTGGCTCTTTTGCTTCATCCTGATAAAAATAGGTTTAAAGGCGCAGAAGGTGCGTTTAAACTTGTTTCACAAGCTTGCTGTTTGTTATCTGATAAGGTCAAGAGAACTGCTTATGATCAAAAGAGGAAGTTGAAAGAAGCAAAGAAACCACCAAACCCACCACGCAAGCCTGCTTCTCACAATGTGAATCAAGATGCTAGAGGAGGTGTGTATACGAGTGTTGAGGCTACAAGTGATAAGCCAAAACCACCAAAACCACACAAGCCAGCATCTTCTTACGAGCATCAAAATGCTAGAGACTATGTGTATCCGAGCCCTAAAGCTAGGAGTTATATGCATGCCCCTGCTCGTACTGATTCATTTGAACAACTGAAAGATAGTATGTGGTTTTGGGCAAAGTGCAATAGATGCAAGACACAATGTCAATATCTGGCGCCTTATTGTCATTACAAGACCATACATTGTCAAAACTGTGGTCAGGAGTTCATTGCAACCCAAACTCTGAAACCAGTCAACTACTCATCATCTCTTCAACAACAACAACAACAAAATAGAGCAACAAACAAAAGCACCAATGGCGCTTCTTCTTCTTTATCTGCAGCTCAGAAAACTCCACAAGCAAGTGCAACAAACAAAGAAACAATTGGAGCCTCTTCTTCGCAAAGAGTTTCCTCACCGTCTGTTAGAGCAACCGCGAAAACTCCATAGGTAAACTTTGTGAAGCTCTCATCATCTCCTCAACTACAACAACAAAAATGGAACGGCCAAAAACACAAGTGGTGGTACATATTCACAGATGTCACATGAAACGTTTGCTGCTGCAGAAAAGGATGTTCTTATACTTTCTTGAAGTTGCTGAGTTCTGTTTTTAGCCTTTCACGAATGCTTTATGATATGATACGAAGTTGGTGAGTTCTGTTCTGTTTTCATGTCTTTCACGACTCGGTCTAGTTTAAAGATTTGTGGTAGTTCCGTTTGATTCAAGAATATAGGGTTTCATGACTTCTATTGAATTCTTATTAATTTTCTCTGGTTTTAGCTCTCTTTTTTCCACAAGAAAACAAACGTTTGTTGTGAATAATTTGTGTGTTTGTAATGAAAAATATATATTTGTTGGGTTTATAAATACATATGTACTAAAACTTTTTACCACTTGGCTGTCAAGTAGATAAAGACCACAAAAAGACCTATCATTTGTGTTGATCAGATATCTGAGGCTAAATGCTTGAGTTCTATGAAAGAAAAGCATATTCATAATCCTACATATCAAGAAAGGAGAGTTGAAAATGATTAATTCACTCATTTCAATTTAATATATATTTTCACCATAATTTAATACCTTTTTAAAATTATTGTCGAGAAATTCATTTTATAGATTTATCATTAGAATCCGACCAAAAAAGAATTATCATTAGAACATAAGCGTTTGTAAGAAGGTTTAGACCATCCTTATTAATGGGTTCTTAGATGATTCTTAACTTAATATTAGGATGGCTGCACTGGCCAAAGGAGTGTTTGGATCACATTACACTACGGATTGGAATTTACTGCTTAATTACGTTTCAGCCAACCAACTCTCCGAGTGGAGAAGTTTCTAGCTCGCTACATCTTCCAAGCCACCATTCACGCCATCTGGAAAGAACGCAATGACCGCCGACACGGCAATGCTCATACAACGACGACTCATCTCATAAAGAGGCTAGACCAACAAGTACGAAACCAATGCACAACGATCTGAAGGATGGCAGACTACAGATACACCGCTTGTTTTCAAACTTGGCTGCAAAGCCGCTCTACTTTTTGACTTTCTAACTCAAGTTTTCTCTGTTTCTTTTCAGCAAAATTTAAGCTTTCCGTTGCACATGTTGTAAACACGAACCAATTTTTCTTTTGAATTGAATTTAACATTTTATTCAAAAAAAAATAAAAATATTAGGATTTTTTTATTTAATTTAAAAGATAAATGATGTTTTTTTGTTAAGAATGTCTCTTATTTAAGAGGAAAAAATGAGTCTCTTAGACCATCATTATCCATAGCCTCTTAACAAATCTTAGAACTAAGATTTGTTAAAAGATGTCTCTTCCATAAGAGGTTTTCTTAACAAATCTTAGCTTTAAGATTTGTTAAGAGGCTATGGATAATGATGGTCTTAGCTCTTTAAGAGCCAAATTTAAGAATCTATTGTTAATCCTGCTCTTAGGTCATCCTCAACCCAAGTATCTTAGGCTTAAGAATTACACATGAGAGTACATTATATAAGGTACTCTCATGTGTAATTCTTAAGCCTAAGATACTTGCATTAATGATGCTCTTAGTTACTTTCAAACTTTCTAATAAACGCTTATGTTTTTCTAATAATAAAATTTTAAAATGAAATCTATATATATAATAGGAGAGTTCTCTCTACATTTAGTTATCTCTCCATTTAGGGTGTCCACCCAAACATCCACATAAGCAACATTATTTATTTTATTTTAAAATATTCATTTAATGCATATTATAATATTTCATAGAAGTTTTAGATGAAATCTCGTTTGAAAAAAGCGAAAACCTCAAATAGTTGGTTTTTGGATTCTTAGTAAGTATAGGTGAGAAACTCATAAAATTATTAACTATGTTGATTGTAGAAGTTCTTGAGCATTGATATAAAAGTACATGTACTAGTAATATACAATAAAAGTTTACAAGAAAAAGAAAGGGAATTAGAATTTTATTTTATAATTTATTTTAATTAGTTTTAAATAATTGAGCTTTTAATAAAATGCCAATTGTAATTTGGGTCTTTTGTTTAAAAAGAAAAACAAGACTTAATATATTTTGTTCAATTATTTTTATTTGATTATACAAACCACACTTGGAATGAACACCAACATTAGGATTCAGAAATAAGGCTATTTAAGTATGGTTCACATTTTTTCGTTATTAGTTTGTTTAAGAATTTAAAATCAACAAATTGTTTCATTGACTAATATATCTTTTACAATAATAACTATTTGAAGCATTTGGAGTCTAAAAAAGAACATGAAAACTGGAATAACTATTTAACATAAAATGTTTTTAACAAAAAATGATCCTAAAGTATAAGCTAACATTTTTAATTTTTAGAAGAAAACTACATGATTTTTGGGGTTGTCCAAACTATACCTCGTTTGATAAATACTTTTGATTAATATCTCGTTAAAAAAATAGTCGGTTTTAAACAAGCGATTTCTTTTTTAAAAAAATATCCAAAATAATTATACATCAACAATATATTTAACTTTATCTTTAATTATGTTTAGTACATTCTTTGTTCAATTTTTTCCGCTAATTTAAACATCATTTATTTTTCTCATTCTAATCATCTAAAATATTTTTTTGATCCGTTTGATCCGCACTATCCGACCCGTCGTATAACACCCAAATTGAGTAGTCGTAGTGGTAAAAGGATGAGAAAGACAAATGAAATAAATACCATACTTCTATCGATCTACCATACTTAAATGCATAAAGATCTAGCTGAACATAGCGATTGACACGTAGCCAATTAGATATGTCCACGTAATTACTTCCTCAAAGTGGATAAGAACCTTTCTCTTTGATCATCACATCAACCGCTCTATTTTTGTGAACCATTCTCCAGAAAAAAAAAATAATAAAAAAATTTGGGGTTTCCATTAGGTTTTCTGAAATCGTCCAATTCGATTCACCATGGATGATGATGGGTTACTCGATTGGGAGATGCTTCATGGTTCTGATTCAGAATCAACTGATTCGATCATATCTGAGATGAGTTCGAGTGTAATCAATGACGGTATGATTCTCTCTGATCATTTCTCTGCTGATAGTCTCGTAAATATGAGCCACAGTGAAGTTGAATCGGGTGATTCGAATCCGATAGAGGTTGGTGTTGATTTGGGTTTGGATGATTGTGTTAGAAATGAATTAGGGATTTATGATTCAAAAACTGGAACTTTGGGTGATGGTGAGGTTAGGCTGAGTGGTTCTGATGCTGCTGCTGAGTTAACTGGTGGAACTGTATCTCACTCTGAATCAGATGATCTCGTTGAGAGCCAATCTGGTGTTGAAGATTTGGGGAAGTCATGGTCTGGTTCAGGGGGAAATGAATTGGTTTCTGGAGATTCTGGGATTGTGAGTGGTGAAGATGAGATTGTTTATGATAGTGGAGTTGTGTCTACTGAAGCAGTTGAGGGAAATGGTGGGAATGTTGTAGAAGTTGGAGCTGTGAGATCTGGTGATGAGGGTAAAAGTAGAGAGACTGTTTGGTGGAAGATGCCATTTGTGCTTCTCAAGTACTCTGTGTTTAAGATTGGTCCAGTTTGGTCTGTCTCTATGGCTGCAGCTGTGATGGGTTTGGTTCTCTTGGGTCGCAGATTGTATAATATGAAAAAGAAAGCTCAAAGGTTCCATCTTAGAGTTACTATTGATGATAAGGTACATTATATCTACTTTTCAGCCTTGTGCTGTATCATTTTTCTTGAAGTTGGTAAGCTTAGTCTAGAATGATTCGTTTAGGAGAAAGCTTTACTCTTTTATGTTGCTTTGATGCGGTTGGTCTGACTTGAACTGTAGGATTTCAAGTTTAGTTTAGTTCAATGATTGTCCTGTCCTGACTTAACCCAAGAATAGATTTTGTAGTTAATATGCTCTTGTGATTGTTTGAATCAAGAACAGAAAATGCTTAGATTTGATTTTGTAGTTTATATGCCTCTTTTGCATGTTACTCGTTTGGTGTTGTTTCCTTCTATCATTATCACGTCTTGGGTTGTTTATGATCTGTGCAGAAGGCGTCGCGTGTGATGAGTCAGGCAGCCCGACTCAATGCAGTGTTCACAGAGGTAAGAAGGGTCCCTGTGATCCGCCCTGCTCTACCATCTCCTGGCGCGTGGCCGGTTTTGAGCCTTAGATGAGAAGCCGATTTCTTCAATACCTATACACAATGGAGAATCCATAGTACAATGTCTCATTATGCTATGTACCAAAAGAATACAAATGTGTTTCTTTCGTAACTCTATTAAGTAGTTTACCATCTTATGAAATCGCTTTTGTGAGTCTCGTCCCTGCCATGGGAGACACACGCTTAGTGATAACTGTAGCGATCTATGTATTATGTCCAGAGAGACTGAAAAGTCCCAGTTGGTAAGTGTTTTTATTTGTTTGATCTAATACTATCACAAGCTATGGTATGGTCTCATCATGGTTCAAAGCTTGGAAAATATGAACAAGATGAAACAAACGCATCAAAAAGATAGATAACATATCCACAAAAGTAGAATTGAACACTAAAAATGTTGAACTTGCAATCTCTTATAGAGACAGTCAGACAGAGGACAGTTCTCGCATATTTGATGAAGCCGATAAAACCGCTATACAGCATATCCGAAGGCGATAAAATCACTATACCGCCTACATAATCCTACTTTTGCATATAAATTTCGTGTTGATACCACAAAGTTTGAGTATAAGCTCTCCACAAGGACCACAACAACAGCAAAACTGGTTGTATATGAGATGACAATGAGAAACATCATGAACTTTACATTTTTTGGGAATTGCTTATTCTGGGTAGCCCATTATAAAGCCCAAAAGGCCCAAACTTTATAGGATACTCTCTCGGCCGAGCCACAAAACTAAATCTCAGTTGTTCGTCCACACCACAGAGATACTTCTCTTCTTCTTCCCCAAACCCTAAAGTTCTCACCTTTTTCCCCAAATACATCGGAGTTCCCGTTCAACATATGGCGGATGAAGAGGTTGTTGCTATCTCTGCGACACCGGTCGATCTCAAACGCAAGCTCGACGAGATTGAGCCTGAGCAACATGCAGCCTCGGATAATGGCTCCAATGGAGATGTTTTAGATGGTAGCAACCCAGCTTCTGATTCTTCTCAGGCTAAGCGAGCCAAGATCGAAGATGATGATGGTTTAGGTATTTTCCGATTCTTGTAAACTGGGTTTTTTTTTCTAGGGTTAAAGTTTTTATCTTTTGTAGGGGTAAATGAGTCTGATGTTCGCATTTTTGATGTTGTTGTAGATAATGGGAAAACACAAGAGAATGGTTCATTAGTGGAGGCTAAAGAGGAAGAAGAACAGGTTCAAGAACCCAAGGAAGAGGAAACTGAGAAACCAACTACACACAAGGATGAGAATCATGATTCTTTACCTGTTGTTGAGGAAGTTCAAGATCGCATTAATGGTGATGATGAGTCTGAAAATAAGACTTGTGGTGTAGATCTACCAGCAGATGAAAAGACTGTAGAAGGATGTAAAGATACTAATGGTGGTGAATCTCAGAAAGAGGTTGATGAAAAGAGTACGGAATTGAATGATAGCAGTTCACAGAAGGAGATTGGTGAAGAAGACAATAAGGTAGTGGATGGTGAAGAAGAAAATAAGGTAGTGGATAATTCTCAGAAGGATGGTGATACTCAGTCTACGACTCGCAGGATAGAAGTCCCAAGTTCAAAGGTGAATATGGTTTGGATTCTGTTCTGACTAGTCTGTTAAGTATACTGTAAATTTTTCCCTGACGTGCTATCAAATTGCTTTGCAGGTAGGTGTGTTGATTGGTAAAGGTGGGGAGACTATACGGAATCTTCAGTTTAACTCGGGTGCTAAAATCCAAATTTTGAGGGATTCGGAAGCTGATCCTAACTCTTCAGTTAGACCAGTTGACATAATTGGAACTGTTGTATGCATTGAAAATGCCGAGAAGCTTATCAATGCAGTCATATCAGAGGTTAACAGTTGGCCTTTTTATCAGTTTTGGCTTCTTCACTACACATCTTTTTCACTGTAAGATAATTGGTTTCTGCTACTACCTAAGGCTGAAGCAGGAGGTTCATCTGCCCTAGTTGCGAGGGGACATCCTGGTACTCATGCGATAGGGATTCCAGAACAGATAGAAATTAAAGTTCCGAATGATAAGGTATTCCCTATTTTATTCTTTCTTGCTTCAACTTAATCATACCTAATCCGGCTTCAACTGACAGGTTGGTCAGATTATTGGCCGAGGTGGGGAGACAATCAAGAACATGCAGACATGGTCGGGAGCACGTATTCAGGTGGTTACTTACATGTGATGTTTGGTCACGTTTTTACCATGACTCAATCCATGTGGAAACTGATTAATTCTTTTTCCGTGTAGTTAATACCTCAACACGCAGAAGGTGATGGGGTTAAGGAGAGGACTGTCCGTATTTCTGGAGATAAGAGGCAGATTGACATAGCTACCAACATGATAAAAGACGTTATGTATCAGGTTTGTTTCTGATACTATTGCTCTCAACGATGCATGTGTTTTCATTCATTCTCGAGTTTGGTTTGTTGCTATCATGTGCCTGAAATTTGTTCATTTTCTGAATGCTACCTAAGTTTCATTTCGTCTTTGGTGCATCGTCTATCTGGTTGGGATGTTATATTATGATATGGTGGTACATGTTGTTGTCTTCAAGTTTACTATGCAAACACTTTGTTTGAGCTGATAGATATGTGCGCTTGCTGAAAGTTTTTCCATCATCTGGTTTAGTATTTTTTTTTATGTTGTGCTGTTTAAGACTGTGAATTCTTCTCAGATTTATGTTGCTTTCTTGGGAATCAATGATATGCTATGAAATCAATGTTACACTCATCTTTTAGTACGTATGGAAAACGTATGCAGTAGTGTATTAAGCTGCATATCCTTTGCACACACCCCTTAAGGAATAAATGATATGCTGCCATAATAAGGTTAACTTGAAAAAACAAACATATGCCAAGTGTTACCATAATGCTCACTTCAACCTGTTAAGAACATCGTATGTTCTATCCTCTATCGGTTGCCATGATTTTTTAAATATTGAAGGTGCCGATCTCGAATTGGTGTTGGCTTTAAAAATGCAGATTTCGCTATTACCCGTTCACTTGGGGTCAGCATTGCCTCGTTGGTTTTCAGTAGACTGATGTCTGCAGAAGAAGGTATCAGGCATTGTTATTCAGGCTTACAGGTTTGAGACTTAACAACTCCAGGACCATTACTGATTACTTTAGTGTAAATCTAGCGCCAGATCTTCATTTATTAGACGTTTGCTCTTCCATGATTAATGTCCTTGAAGAAAGCTTTATCTGGAATATTGTGGCCAATGCACACCTAGTGATTACCTTGAGATTGGGAGATTTGTTACTCCATTTGCAATCTAGTGTAACAAAATTGCATAAGATATGCCTGAACTTGCATGGAATGGCTTAGGGGAGAGTGTAATGAGGAAGTTGCTTTAACATGACATGATGATCTAATTTTATTTGTTTCAAGTACTGCAGTTCCACTTATTCTATGGTGCCAAACTGAGGCAAAAAGTTTCTGCTCACTCGAAATATTTATTAGTTTGGCATATTTTGTCAGATTACAGCTGTCACTGCATTTTTGAGTCACTGTATGTGCTTCTGATTGTCATTTGCACCGGACTGCCATTATGAAAACCATCTTGTTTGCTGTCTTGCTATGTTCTTTGATTACTTTTGTTTAATATCTACAATTTTTCATCTGATTTGTCCTAATAGAACCATGTTCTGATAATAGCATTGTATGAAATGTTATCCCATCTTTATTGTCCTTGATGAGAAGTTTTATCGTTTTTTTTGTTTGTAGAGTGCAAGGCCATCACCTTATTCTGGTGGTTATAATCAGATGGCCTACCGACCCCGAGGGCCAGGTGGTCCACCTCAATGGGGTTCACGAGGTCCTCATGCTCCGCACTCAATGCCCTATGATTACCATCACCGTGGACCGTATTCATCACAAGGTTCACATTACAATTCTCCCAGTTACGGTGGTTATCCTCCCCAGCATATGCCCCCTAGAGGTGGATATGGTGCTGACTGGGACCAAAGACCTCCACCTTCTGGTCCGTACGATTATTATGGTAGACAAGGAGCTCAAACCTCTGGTCCAGTTCCACCTCCTTCTGGCCATGCACCTTCTCCTGCCTTAGGTGGTCCCCCTCCTTCCCAAGTAAGCTATGGTTATGGTCAGAGTCATGGCCCAGAGTATGGACATGCTGGTCCTTACTCCCAGACCGGTCATCAGCAGACTTATGGGCAGATGTATGAACAGCCCAAGTATGACAGTAATCCTCCGATGCAGCCGCCTTATGGAGGCTCATACCAACCAGCGGGTGGTGCTCAGCCAGGCTATTCGCAAATGCAGCAACCTGGTGGTAGGCCTTATGGGATGCAACAAGGGCCAGTCCAGCAAGGATATGGTCCTCCACGGCCTGCGGCAGCAACTTCTTCTGGTGATGTTCCTTACCAAGGTGCAACTCCAGCAGCAGCACCACCACCATTATATGGCAGTACCAACATGGCTCCACAACAACAACAATATGGTTACACGTCAAGTGGTGGGCCAGGGCAACAGCAAACATACCCTTCCTATAGCTCGGCTCCATCTGATGGTTACAACAATGGTACGCAAACACCTGCAACTGGTCAAGCTTACCAGCAGCAAAGTGTTCAGCCAACTTCTTCCACTCATGACCAGCCTGGTGCACAGCAGGTTGCAGCAGCTGGATATGGTGGGCAAGTAGCTCCAACCAGTGGATATAGTTCATATCCATCATCACAGCCTGCTTATGGTACTGCTCCGACCCAAAACAGTGGAAACTATGGTTACAGCACAAGCTCTCAAGATCCTAACTACGGATATGGTGCAGCACCGGGAACCCAAGCAGCCTATTCACAAGCAGCACCTACTCAAGCAGGATATGAGCAACAGTCTGCAGCTCAACCTGCAGGATATGCGAGTGCTCCTGGGACTACACAAGTGAACCAGTATGATGCAAGCCAGGTTTACGCAGCTCCACGTTAAGAGAATGATAAAATATTGCAAAGGTCATAGACCCGCTGCACTTATGCCACTGGAGTCTAAGACTCTTTTCTTATGAAAAGGTTGATCTTGTTAGTCTCTGATTCCTTCACCTTCAATGCTTCATTGTAATCTCTGTTAACCTTTAGTTGTTGAGCTGTCGCTGATAGTTAAGCTGTTATATTTATTTTCGTTGGTCATGTTTCAAAAGATTTTGTCTTTCCAAAACCAGAGATAATAACATGACTTGTGACGTCTTATCATCATTGTCTTAGTCTTAAATTTTGTTCCTCATTTAACAAGAACATTGATGTACACAAGATAATTAACATATGATGATAAGATATTGCATACAAGACATAGAATCAGTTCGAGGTCCCTAGGTTATAAGCGGAGTGTATTGAGGACGGTCTCGTACATGTCTTGGAGACGGCTTCTATGTTCATTGCTCGTTGGTACCATTTTGACAAAATGAGCCACATCTTTGAACCCTTTGTGTTGTCTTAACAACGTATCACTCTCTTCTTCTTTTCCCTCCACTAAATTATGCTTCTCTGCTTCAACCGATCCTGTTCGTGTCAATGCCCATTGTATAGCCCATATAGCAAGAGGTCTCATATAACAAAGAGACCTGTATTCATCATTCATGTTCCACGCTTCTGGTGTCTGAAACGAGCAACTGCACCAACACACACAAAATCCCACAAAAACTAAGATTTTGTAACTCTTGTGTTTGTCTAGTGATACAGTAAGTGAGCTTATTTCTTTATACCTGATACCACGATCGGACCAAACAGCCTCGTAGATTCCACTTGCGGTCTTGAACCCTTTTTCTCTTTCCCCTTCTTGAATCATACAAGCTGCAACAGAGTAAGTAGTCCCAGCCCAAACCTCCTTTGAAACCAATGAATTTGTATCCACTTTTCCATCTGGAGACATCCCGTTCACTGCTCCACGCGTCCCACCTCTCACTTTCATCACATTGAACTCGTAGATCGTCTCAAGTGCTTTCTTTATCCATTCGTCTTTCGTTATCGGCTCTAATCCACACGCTCTCGCATACCTATAAACAACTACTTTAGTATCATTGCTAAAAGAACTGCGAAATGGTTGAGTCTTTCCCTTACCATTGTCCAGCCAACTGATCAGCAAGAATCGAGGAGCTAGACCCGCTACCGCTATCATCATAATTGAAGTAAGAACCGTTCCATAGCTTCTCGTAAACGCCTTTCGCCTTATCATACTTTGCATTGAAGTAAATGGCAACATTGTTTTCACCAACAATACTAGCAAGTGCAGAAGCAGCTTGAAGAGCAGCGACCCAGAGACCACCACAATAAGCACTAACCCCTGTAACACTCCAAGCATCATATGTCTGATCCGGAAAACCTTCATTCTCAATCATCCCGTCCTCGTCCTTATCGAACTGATCTAAGTAAGCAACTGCAGTGTAAACAGACGGCCAAACCGCTTTCGCAAAACTCTGATCACCTGTAGCAACCACGTCTCTGTAGACTTGAAGAACAAACTTGGCGTTCAAGTCTTTCCAACGATCCGTGTTGAAGAAGTTATATTCGTTTAGTTCGTGCCACGGATCGTTTAGTCCAATATCATGAGGAACAGATCCAAGAAGTTTTCTTGGAACCCACCCGCCAGAGCTCATGATCTGTTTCTTGGTGTGATCTTGAAACAGAACTGTTGCTGCAAAGTCTCTTTGGACGCTGAGTGCTAGCTTAGGGAAGAGACTGAGAAGTGCAAATGAAGAGTAGAAGTGAACGTCGTAAGTGTTGTACATTCGATACTCAATTCCTTCGAGGTAAATGAATTGCCCAATGTTCTCTTCTTCCTTTAAAGACTGAGGAGAATGAATCTTCTCACAAACCGCATTGATTTTTTTGAATAGGTCTAAGACAATCTTGTTCTGTTCTGTATTTAAAATCTTGCTTCTTTCTATGCTTTCCTTGGCAGGCAAGCCATCTATAAATAGTAACAAAAAAACAACAGAGAATGATAAAATTATCAAAGAAATTTAGAGTTTGTTTGTAATAAACTATATTACCTGTCCAGATAGTTCCTCCAGAGTTGAAATAGTATAATTCGTTGAATAGAGTAACTCGGTACCTGAAATATTCATCGGTTATCGATTGCGGAGTAGAAGAAAAGCTTCGGGATTAAATAGAGTTTACCAATCAGGAAGTGTAGTGTCTGAAAGAATAGGGCTTTGCCATGCTTCAATCTGAGACTCCCAATCAACATAACCTTGTGTTTCAAGAAAAAGAAACATCATATGAGACTTTTTGCTAGTATATAACCGAAGAAGAAACCGAATACAAAAGCTAATTCAGCGCGTACTTAGAAGTGCGTCTCGAGCCATTTTCACTGCTGCGTCGCCTAAATTGCCATAGAACTTTGTGTATCGTCTGTAAAGTATAAGGATTCAGATTATGTGAATATTAAACTATAAGTATATTTATGCAAAAGTTGAATGAATAGGTCGCACCTGTGGTAAGTCTTTTCATTGAACCGCACCTCAGGACAGTCCCATGAGAGTGAAAAAGTGACAGTACGGTCAGAACCTGGAGGAACCTTCACTTTAGCAGATATGGCTGCTCCAATGGATGTTCCAGGTCTCGAAGGGGAGCCTGGCTCGCTTTTTAACCCGTTGAGTGATTTGTTCTAAAAGAGAGTTTAAAAACATTCAAGACCTTTCTTAATAGATTTGTAAGAAGGCTGTAGAAGAAGAGAACAAATAGATCAAACCTTTTTAATCTCATCCCACATTTCTTTTGCTGTGATCTCTTTAGGAGAATGACCAGAAACTAAGAAGCATGGACACTCAGAGACATGAACATCCTCTGTTTCTCGCGCTGCAATGGCGTAAGTAACTGGCGGGTGTCCATTCGGCGTCCTGCAATTTTATTACATCAAATTCGTAATATATCGACGCAAAAAATTTCCGAAAACCGGCAAAAAACCCCGCTTCATATGGCTAAGACAGAGGAGTTTGTAGTCACTTGAGGCTCAAGTAAAAGAAGTTTACCTGTGATACAAAGCTATTGCATGTACTCCATAGCTTTCCCTGATGTATTACACAACAGCTCAGTTTCTTGTGTTAGAACCAAGTTGTGACAGTAGACATTGAGATGTAAGTTCTTACATTACTGTTGAGTTGAAGTGTTCTCCAGTTAACCCAGAAGCTCCTCCCACTGAGTTCTAAGTAAGCATATAGACAAGAATGGTCTTGAAAATTTCAAAGATATGAAACATATAGATATCGTTTTGTATGAGGTTACAGATTAGTTACCTCCCAAGTAAAGAGCAAAGTAACCGTTGCTTCGTCTTTTCCAAGGTTGCTCACCTGTGAAGCATCAGCCAAAATGATACAAATTGTTATGATGTCCTCAGATAAAATCATGAAAAAGAACTTCTTTTCAGAATATTCTTACCGTAAAGTCGAAAACCGATACCGGAAGACTGCTTTCCTTATAATTTTGGGGTATAAAGGGGGAAACTTGACGAGATACAATTCGGAGTTCAGGGTCAGGCTCTGTTCTCCAAAGTCAAGACATTATACTATAGCCTTTAGCAATCATGAATCTGTAACATTTTGATCTATAACGAACCATGATTAGATCATTTTTATACCGTTGTAAACGGTCCAAGATCTTGGATACAAAGCATTATACATAGATTTATCCCCATTCATGTTCCAATCCCATGATTCTATTCCTAAATCCTCTGTTTTACCACTGCATTGATAACATAAGTTATATAATAAAGCAACAAAGTTTGAGTTTGAAATGATCCTTGGAAAGCTATAAAGAGCCTCACTTTAAAGATTCTGGCTTTGTTGGACATAGCACAGTTGAGTAACTCACACCACCGAGTCTCGAAACAAACACCTAATCATTACCAAAACGTAATCAAGAAGTATGCATCTTTTATGACTGTCAAGTGTCAGAAACAAGGGATGCATACTTACAGAGAACTGGTTTGTAAGGATTGGAGCTTCTTCACAAACATTAGGGAAGAACTTAAACTGCTGAAACTCACCTTTGTAGCTCCTTCCGATGCTTCCTCCTCTGCGCGGTTTTGTGTGGTAGTTAACAACATTTCTAATAGAAAGATCAACATGTTGCTTATATGAAAACTAATCTTCTTTGTTTATAGTACACATACCCAATTCCACCTAATGGGACACCATGGTCGCCTCTTACATGTCGCTTCTTGAACATATCATACATCGAAGCCTAATCGAAAATTGCGTTGAACCATTAAAAGAAGAAATGCTTCTTGTGAATACATATAAAACCAACTCACCCTTCCTTTAACTGCTTGTTCTTTAGTGTAACGCCACAATCTGTAGCCTATTGGAAACTTCAGAAAAGCCACACAAATTTTTATAATCCAACAATCATCTGAATAAAATCTTTTTGTCATCTTGATATAGCAAAACTATAATAAGAATGTACCTACCAGATGAAGATAATCTTTTATACTCATCTTGAACTCAGAAGGGTTCCTTACTTTGCTATTCAACTTCCTTTGCCAAGTTACTTGAGGAAGTCTCTCATTTCCAACCTTAAAAAAAAGTACATTGCATCATATCAAAATAATAAAATATATTAGATTTTTGTTTAACCATTAGCATTACTGTATCTTTTTCCACAAAGGATAATTATGGAATGAATGAAATTAAAATTTGTACATAAACATAAGAATTTGTATAAATTATATCTTGCAAATGTTAGTCTCAAACGTTAGAATAAATATTTATACGAAAACCTCTAAAATCAATATATTATATTAATTTATTTTATTTTAAAAAATAAAAAACTAATTTTTGAATAAACATTATATAGTATGCTATTCCCACCTATTTATTTTATAGTCTCAAAATGATTATGGTACAAAGTGGTAGTCTAAAATTTTGTGCCCTCTATTATTCTTTTTTGCCTCAATAGTAACTAGTTTGAGCTCATTATATTCTCATATTCACTAATGATTTTCATATGGATTTGATTGATTAATAACTATATAAGTGTGTATATATATATATATCATTAAAATTTAATTATAAATACGTTTTTAAAACGTCACACTATTGAAAATTCCACTTGGTGGATGTATAGTATCATCAATTGGTTTAATATATAAATATTCCCAATGTTAAAGCATTCCTAATCTTATTCGATTCTTATGATTAGTATTGGAATTGATTCTAATGGTATAGTAAACTCAAATGAACTTACAAGACAAGAGATTAAATCAAACAACAAGAAAGAAAAAAAACGTTAAGTAAAATTGTAACCGACAATGTTGACAAAGAAGAAACTAAGAAAAGATGACAATGAAATGTATTCAAAAGTGAAAAAGATCACATTCTTCATTTTTTATCCCTATTTAGAAAACTTGTGGTCGAAAAAATACTTTTAGACACGTATTTTGATTGTGACATGACGTTGCAAACTGATTGATATTTTTAATTTTTCTTCTTCTTTAGTAAAAAGAAGAAAAAAATAACTAGAAAGATTGACATTTATTTATAGAGATATTCTACAAACAAAAGTTTAATTTGTATAAAATGAGAGAAAAAAAGAAATATCAAAGATTTTTTTATTTCAGAAAGACAAATGAATAAATTACCATTTGAGTTTGGAGTTCACTTTCCATGTGACTGTTCTTCATCTTTAGTTTACCTATAAGGAGATTCAAGATTCACTGGTTTATATAACAACAACAACAACAACAAAGCTTCTACTTTGAGAAAGATTAGCATGAAGGGTTGAAGAAAACGAAATCAAAGAGATAAGATCAAATTTGAAGCTTTTGGATTTATATGAGATTGAGATCTGTCAATGGTTTTAGAAGAACAAGAAGATGATGTTGGTTTGTAAGTGCAGAAAACAACTCTATGAGTAGCTAGCAAAACAGTTTGGTTATCATTGGAATTTTGAACAAGTGAGAAGTTACTATAAAAGGCTAAGATGAGCTTTATGGTAAATATGGAGAGACAGAAAAGGAAAGTAAGAAATTTTTTTTACCAAAGGAGTCTTGAGTTCAGTCCAAGATCACACAAAGAGAGAAGAGGTTTGCTTATATAATGAAGATAAGCATCTCAAAAAGAATGCCCTTTGAAGCAAGATATATAGATGAAGAAGAAATAAGATAGGGTACAATGGTATTGGTAGGTCCTTGGTTGGTGAGGGTTGGCAAATTGTAAAATCCAAAACAAATACAAGTTAAGTGATGAATAATATTACTATCTTCCTATATAAACTATATTTTCAAGTCACAAAATATAAACGTGGATTTAGTTTCTCACTTTGTTCTAACTACAAGATGCTCCTATGTCCTATATGATCATGCACATCAATAACAAAAAAAAAAGATTTGATGCTCTATAACATTCACATTAAAAAAAAAAAAAAGGAAGATGCAAGAGCATTCACATCAAATTTTTGAGTTGTTTAATCGAAGAATATATATAAAAATTATATTCGCATAATCATAGTTATAATTTTTTAAATTTTATTCTTCAAGTTGGAAATTGTCGGCTTTTTACATAATTGATATCATTTTAGTTGCAGAAGCACATGTTCATCCTATACCATATTAGTCATATTACACCATCATTATTACTGATAGTCTCTTAAACAAATCTTTCAAAAGTGCTAACTTGAACATGACAAATGCAAGTCTATAGCCCGACGATTACTCTAAACCGGTGGCATCACATCGCATTTTTCGACAATACTTTTAGTCGTATGTGGGTGCAAGAAACAACCAAATGATCTAAAACGAACAAAATGAAGGATTTATGGGACAAAGGCTAGTTTCTCCGATTTAGACAATCAAAAATATCGAGATCAGTTCCAGAAATAGATTTGCTATTATAACTTTATAGATGTTTTGCTTACAAGAGAATGAATGAATTACAAGTTAGGCAATCCGCCCTTATTTATAAGCTCTAGCTATTACAACTTCCTACGAGATCTTTGCACTCCATCTTCCGCTTCATTCTCAACTTTTTCCTTGATTTTCTCTGCATCTCGGTAATGGGCCAGAACCACCTTGGCGAGCCTACGTCGAGCTACTTAACATTTGATACTTATTGGGCCGTGAAGGTGGGCCTTCTCTCAGTGAAGCCCGGGTCCAACATCGTATGATAAGGAAAATCAGTAAACTCGACTACAGAGAAACCCTAATCGCGAAATCTATATCATGTATTCAGTTTTAACGTATGAGAAACAGACAAGAAATTCAATCTTTGTAAATTTAATTTACTTATCAGAAACATAAATTTCATGTTAAATAGACTAGATTATGAGCTCCCGCGATTTCGCGGGGAACTGTTCAAATTGAACATGGTTTTTTTCCTCTTTATCGGCTTTTTCTTTTACATTGTATTTCCAATAAAAATATTGTACTTGTCGCTTTTACTATTTGCTATTTTATCAATGCTCATGTCCTCTAAAAGCTTCTTTTTGGATCATATGCATCATCCAGTTTGTTAAAAAATTCATGTTTTTGTATTATATAATATTGAGTAACACAACATTGTATCTAAACGCATTCTATAAAATGAGATACAAATGCAGAACATGTGTAAAATTAACACAAAAATAACATGTAACTAATTAATGATCAAGTCGTTTCATGTAGGTTCTTTGCTCATGTAGGTTCAAATTTGTGGCGAAGTGATCATAGGGTTTGGGTGTTGCATCTAAAATTTAGATGGCTTTTGTGTCGTGCTGCTCACATTAACTTCAAAATAAGGTATATGCGAATCTTGGAGCAATTCATGTTTTTTTTAACCAAACTGGTAATGAACCAATTTATATTACATAGTAGACGACTCTATTCATTCATTGAGTTTCTGATTATGAAAAGCTGAATTATACATTGGGACTGTTCTAGCTAGGCACTATAGGCAGAAGAAGAGCTGAGCAACCTGAACCAAAACCAAGCTTGTCTTTGAATTGTCCACGGCTCCTTTTAACTGAGCAATCAAGTGGTTCAGCTGATTTCTCGCCCACGGCACTTTTTTTTGTTTTAATTTTTGACATTCAAAGCCGACTTTTATGTTTAAGATCGAAAACTTTTTAAGCCGGCTTTGTTGGTTTAAACCAATTTTTTAGAATTTTTAAGTTTTCGATTTTAAACCAAACATAAAAAATTCCGTCGAAAATACAACTCCTTACTTCAAACCCTACCGTTTGTATTCAGCCTCCATAATTTCATAGGAGAAAAACGATTAGCTTAGCTTCTATCATAATTAAAATTTTATATTTTAATACTAATCTTTGTGTTTCATGTTATTCATCATCATATAATTTTTCTTTCATGTTCGTGTAGTGCTTATTTAGAAAGCAATATAAACAATTCCTACAGCTTTGTCTAACCTTACTTCACCTTTTGAATCAGTTATGTTCTCTAAGTTTATTTGTTTTATTTTCATTGGAATAACTTTCTAATTATTACGTTTGCTAAGTATTGAAGATGATATTATAAAAGACGTTACGTTGGGCTTGGAAAACATGGAAATATCCTGTAAACTTAAAATATCATGCAGCGCCAATAAATAATTATATAAGTATGTAGCTTGGAAAACATCAACAACTTTCATTGAATAACACAAATCAGTATGAAAGAGTTCGATGCTAGGTCCGGTTTGTTTTCAACATATTTAAACTTAACACTTAGATTCTTTACAAATAAAAAAATTTAGTATGTTATAACTTTTCAAAATTAGTATGTTTTCAAAATCAAAAATTTACTTAAAAGTTATAAATTATAAAAAAAAACCTTAAACCTAAGCGTTAAATTTTTTACAATACGTGATAGCATGTTGAACTTATACACCAGTGACGGACCACAAAAGGACTGGATGCTCGGCCCAGTTTGTTTTCAACGTATTAAAATTTAACACTTAGATTCAATCAAAAAAAAAATCATATTATTTATGAAAATTAAAACTATTTTTGCTTGAAATTTGATTTTAAAAACCTTGTGATATTTAGTTGTAAATCAGGAAAATAGAAATGAAAAACATAAAATCTTTTTTTCTTTATGTATAGTTTTATATCAAACTCAATTGTTCTTAATTTTTTTTAATTTTTTTTTTTAAGTTAGAAAAGTTGAAATCTAGGGGAAATATACCTGTGATGATATTTAAGTATCCTGAGGAATGAGCCGACTCATCAGTCCGTGGTCGTTTCTGAATTTTGCTACATGTAAATACAAAAACAAACCCATCAGCGCATTTCATAATCGTCAAAAATTCAATTATTTTGATAAAACTAAAGACAACTATCACACGAACCTGCTAATATAATACCTCTGTTCCTCTCTTCAATATATATAAACTCCTCTTATAAACATTCTCCTACTCTCTAATCACTGAAGAAAACAGAGGATCGATGGAGATCATTATCTAAGACTAGTGAATACACAAAAACATAACACTCAGTACAAAACAAAGAGATGAATGATATATGTAATACGTGAATCACAAGGCTGTAACATGTTTGATGATGAACTTATAAAGTAGACAAAATGGCTTTTTGCATTTGCATCAATCAAAAATTGTATATGCATATACACACACCTATGAGATTCAGTTCTTTATGTTGCAGACAGGTAATAATAATTCTATATGTGGTCGAGAAGCAACATGAGCTCAGTAGTAATTAAAATAAAACAATGCTAATGGAAACTCGCAAATCTGACAGGTTATGAATGTAGTAATGCTGATGCTACATGATCATCAAAAATCTTCATGATAATAGAGAACAACATCAAAGACCAGCAAAGACAATATATATATATATATATATACACTAATAACTAAAACCAAAAACAAGAGAACTAACAACAGAGAAGTAGAAACTAATAGCTCACCAAGAACAAACATGCCTCCTCCTCCTATCAAGAGATGGATTTGTAATAGTTAAGCAAAAGAGGAATTATAACACAAAAAAATCATATAAGAAGGGAGATATATAAAGGAGACAGAGAGAACCACGAATACTCATTACAAAACAAAAGAGAGTAAATACTAACCAAAGACGTGAATCATAAGACCAACATGATTGATGATGAACTAAAGAGTATCTATCACACATTGGCTTCCATCAAAATCATATATACATTGAAAGTGATAAAACTTCAACTTCTAAGACACAAGAGAGATCAACAACAAGACCATATGCAGACAGAGGAACAAGAAGAGATAGAGCTGTACCTTGAAGGGAAAAGAGGAAGCAAGAGCACCACCATGAGGACGAAGCAGAGGTTAGATTAGTTCCCAAAGACGAACCAGAAGAAGAGGAACCAAAAGCCTGGATCATCACCACCATGTCTCAAGCCTCAGCATTCTATGATCGCCCTGTTTGCATATCTATGATCATCAAACCCAATCTCACAACAACAAATCAACCAGAGGAAATCTATAAAGGTAGAAGCTTTACACCAACGAGGAAATCTATAAAGGTAGAAGCTTTACACCGACGATGAATCAGAGAATCGAAGGCGAAGAGGGTTATGCTTTGTGGGTCGACAAGAGAAAGAACTAAGGAAATTGATTTCTAGGGTTTCGAAGAAGTGAGAAACAGAGAATTTTGATTTCTCGATCAAAAAGGAAGAACGGAGAAGAAGAAGCGTTGAGTTGAGAGGAAAGAGTAAATTTTTAATTAAAGAAAAAGGAAATTGATAAATATCACAAATCACAACGGTTATATTAATATGAGTTTAAGGAAATCAATATGAGATTTTGTTTTTGTTTCGGTATTATTACATTTATTATACAACGGTCATCTTTCCTAATCTCAACATTTTTGAACCTTGTTAATTTTAAAAGAGAATTTAGCTAAAAAGATATAATTTGCAAACCGTCAGTTATACTATTAATTCATTGAAAAATCCTAGAACTATTTTATTGACCTATTCTTGAGGAGTTATTTTACTAATTGTTTTTATGAAAAAAAAATGCAAATTATCAATTTTCAAAACTAAGTTTTATATAATAAGTTTCTCCATTACACTTAAAATAATAAAACGGAAAATATTGTCGCTTTTTCGACTTATTTTGCATGTTTTAAACCAAATAAAAGTATCGAGATCGGCAGAGAATGTATACAAACAGTGGCGAATGGCGGAAGGTTGATATAAATGAGCGTGTCGGGTTTGCTGATTTCTCGGTTTCATGCGGAAGGGAAGGGAATTAGAAAAACACAACTTTAAATAAACAGATGTTAATTAAATTATAGATGTAACCGTTAATGTATCTATATTTATGATATGTTAAAAGAAAAGACGCGTTATAAATGATATCTTATATTTTATGAAACGAAAATTGTTTAGCAAAACACAACTTTAAATAAACAGATGTTAATTTATAGATGACACAGATAATGTATATATATTTATGATATGTTAAAAGAAAAGACACACTATAAATGATATCTTATATTTTTAAAACGAAAATTAAAAATATTTTATAAAAAGTTACGAAAATACTCTCTGATTGTAGATGACATTTATTCATTGTTCATAAGAAACTATTTTACCAAAAGTTACCAAAAAAATACACAAACGAAAGGTTATGACTAAATGACACGAATGAAAAGTTACGAATAAAAATTGCGACGAAAGGACATGAATGAAACGAAAAGACAGAAATAAAAGTTGTGACGAAAAGACACAAATGAAAAGTTATGACAAAAAGACACGAATAAAAAGTTACTGAGAAAATATACGAATGAAAAGTTATGACGAAAAGGCACGAACGTCTTTCAGTAAAAGGACACAACTTTTGGTGGCATTTTTTGAGTTTGCTATTATTGTATAGATATTTTAAAAGAAAAGATGCGCTATAAATGATATCTTATATTTTTAAAAACAATTTTTTTTAGAAAAACACAACTTTAAATAAACATATGTTAATTTATAGATGTAACCGATAATGTATATATATTTATGATACGTTAAAAGAAAAGACGTGCTATAAATTATCTTATATTTTTTAAAACGAAAATTAAAAAAAAATTTATAAAAAGTTACGAAAAAATCTCTCTGATTGTACATGACATTTATTTATTGTTCATAAGAAAATATTTTACCAAAAGTTACGACAAAAATACACAAACGAAATATTATGACTTTAAGACACGAACGAAAAGTTACGATAAAAAGACGCGAATTAAAAGTTACGACGAAAATATACGAATAAAAGTTGCGACGAAAAGACATGAATGAAACGAAAAGACACGAATAAAAATTGCGACAAAAAGACATGAATGAAACGAAAAGACACGAATAAAAGTTAACCTAATGAGAAAAGGATTGCAAAAAGTTGAATTTAAATCCAAAAAGGAGTACTACATTATATATTATTAGTACACAACAAAAATTGATAACTTAAGATTCATCAATAGATATAAACGAAAAAAAACTAAAACAAAATCCTAAAAGGACTTTGATACGAGCTCGTAAATTTATATAAATAAGGCACATACGTGACTTCTTTTTTCACACAAATATTCAACAAAAGAGAGCTGAGCAGAGTTTAGATATCTTTTCATCTTTCTACATACCATTCGAATCATGGTGACAAAGAAGATCTTTAGCTTTGTTCTTGTGATCATGTTTCTTCTCTTGGGTTCAAGCTCTGCTAAAACCTACAAAGTGGGAGGTTCCAATTATGGTTGGACTGTGGAAGATGACTCTTGGGCTGAACATAAGGAGTTCCACGTCGGAGATTCATTAGTCTTTGAATACGATAAGAACGTTAACGACGTCACTCAAGTCTCTAATGCTTTAGAGTATGAGTCTTGTGATTCTTCTTCGCCCAAAGCTGTTTACAACACAGGACACGATGTCGTGACCTTCAAGGAACCAGGACATCACTATTTTATCACCTCCAATCATATTCAATGCGTTGGGGGACTGAAACTTGATGTTCTTGTCGTCCATGGACCGTCAAGTCCGAGTCCTCCTCCACCACCACCACCATCGAGGAAGATCCATGGCCCATCACGTCCGATTCCTTCACCACCACCTAGCAAGAACCACGGCCCGTCACGTCAGATTCCTCCACCACCTCCTAGCAAGAACCATGGCCCGTCTCCTCAGATTCCTCCACCACCACCACCACCGAGCAAGATCCTTCCTTCTGAAAGAATGCACGCGGTCGGTGACTCAAGTGGATGGAGCGTATACAACAGTTACTACTATGAACAGTGGAGTGAAGATAGACAATTTCATGTTGGAGATACTCTCTTTTTCGAATACAGCAAACACATCAACGACGTTAGAGAAGTCAGCAATGAACTTGACTTTGAATCCTGCAACCCAACTTCTACTGTAGCCGTCTACAAGACCGGACACGACATCGTTAGGCTCACCAGACCAGGAGTGCATTACTTCGTAAGCTTAAAGTCCGGTCTTTGTCACGCTGGGATTAAGCTTCGAGTCACGGTGCAACCATCAACCGAAGACGTTACTGTGCCGGATGTTCCCAAGATGAAGCTGTCGCCTATTAACCGCTGCACCAGGTGGTGGTGGTTATGCAGTTTCAGACGTCATCACTAAGCATTCGGGTCAAATAAGGAGTCAACCATTGAGATTAGTTTAAGGGTTTTGTTTTGGTTTTTTGGTTTTCATTTTTGCGTTTAATTAGAGTTTGTCATATCCTTTTCTTAAAATTTTCAAACGTTTCTATTTAGTTTAATAATGAGAATGCCCATAAATTCATAAACGTGAACACGTGGCATATGACATCTATTTCATTCTCCATGTATAAACAATAGCAAGATCTATGGTTTTGAAATTTAACCCTAAAAAGAAAGATCTAGTGAAGAATTTTTAGCTTTCTTGTCAGCTAAGTAAGTGCCCTTCAAAGAGCATCAAGCGGAGGAAGAGAACGTCAAACTTAGAATATTCGTGACATTGTTTCACTTACTCACCCTAAAATTTATTGAGTGTTTTAGAAACCCTAGTACAAACAATAGCAAGATCTATCGTTTTGTAGCTTTCTTGTCAGCCAAGTAACTAACTTTTGAAGTGCCCTTCAAAGAGCATCAAGCGGAGAAAGAGAACGTCAACTTTAGAAATTAGAATACTTCTTGAAGTTTTACTTACACACCCTAACTATATTGAGTTTCTTAGATGTCTTCACGGAATGGTATATTCCTGACATGTTTTGATAGTGTCATTAGCCAATATTCCAAACTTTCCTGTTTAGCTAATGATCCACTACAAAAACACTTTCTCAAAAGCTGTCAAAACAAAAAATATCATAGCCAATTTCATACAACAAAAACAAAAAAATTGGTTCTATGAGTTTATTTTCCATTTGAGAATTTCCCTATGTTCTATGTTTTTTTATCCTCATCTATGTTTTACTGAAACAGAAAGAAAAAAATTACAAAGTGAAAAAACAACCTACCGTGACATTAGTATTAGAGTCCACAAGAAAGACAAGCCCAAACCCAAGCCCAATATAATATCACGTAACTAGGGTGTAATGAGAACTTAGAATGTAATTTTGAGTTACCACAAAACAACTCTCCCTCTTTATTCATATAAAATATCATTTTTGAATCATTAATATGTTCTTGGTGACAAACTAAAGTTCTTTTCTTTTATCTTTCAGTTTTGCATTTGAATAAAGCTCTTTACGGGCTATCTATAATCTCTTAGTTTAATTAATTTTAATAAGCTCATTTGAGCATACACTCATCTTACTAGGAACCCTAATTACATGATATTACATTGGGTTTGGGCTTGTCTTTCTCATGCACTCGAATAATTAGTACTAGCAAATACAATAATTATAATAAACAGTGAGTTTATTTACAAATGTTATAAAATGACATTTGTAAGAATACAAGTAGATCGAGAACCACGGATTCTCTTAGTGTTATTCTTTCAAAGTATAACAATATTTGTAGTATGATATAGCTAATTTGGTAGCTACGTAGTCATTTACATTAGACTGCATGCATTGACGTTATCATCATTAAACATATTACTAACTCTGTCGTCTCCACGAGAACCTACGGGGATATTACCATGTTGCTCAGTACCATTGTAGCCATGTCTATAGTAATTATAACTCTCTTTAAACTCTTTGGAAGGATCCACGAAATAGTTTTGAGTAGTTGTGAAGTAAAGTGGAGGCTCAGGGTATGGCCAAAACTCAGCTCTCTTCCCAGCTCGCCTCACGGCTTTGAGCACTTTGTTTCTGTCAACGTAACCCACCGCTCTCACTCTTCCTAGCTCTCTCTCAACCTCCACTGAATCAACTCCTGTTATAGTAACAATCAAGATCATTACATATAAACTTGTCTTTTCACCAGATTAGTTCTTGATCTTACATATAGATGTAGTTAATTACCTCGGAGCTTGGAGATTGCGTTCTTAACTATCCTAACGCAACCAGTGCAACACATTCTTACCTTAAGTTCAACCGTCTAGTCATCCATGTGATACATATGTCAAAATTTAAAACATTAGTTTTCTTAAGAGAAAGATAGTAACTGAATATATAAATGAAAATAACATCGCATCGTTTGAGTATTTATATGAAGGAAACTTTAGTTCTTTTTTTATTTTATTTTGGAACCAACAGTTTTTGACAAATTTTCAACATTCTCATATTATATTTTTTTTATTATTTCATAATGTTATATATATATATATCATAATATATATAATATCATAAAGTACTACAAAAAGCGAATATAATGACAATTAAAAACTTGTGACAATTTTTTCCGTCAAAATATTATGACGATTTACATACATAATATTGTGATGTATTTATGTTGTCATAAGTTACTATTTAGTCATAATAATGTGATTGAACTGAAGGTAAATGATTTTTTCACTAATTATATATTGGTTACAAAATATATCAGCACAAATATTTTAGTATGGATTTGCGACCAAATATGATAAATATACATATTTCTAGTTACAAATGTTTTATAAATACCTAAAATTATATATACGTATGTATTGACTATTCTCAAAACAAAATCGGTAACAATGGATTCAAACAAAACCAACCGAACCAAACAAAAACAAATGATCATGCATGTCTATTTCCAAAATCGATCATATGGATTGTTCGTAAGAAAATTGGTAGGATTATAACGTTGCAGTTAGTCAACAACGGGTGGCTATTAAAAGAAAGAAAGAAATAACCTGCAAAGAGAGTGGACGTTTCTTAGACATCCTGAAGTAGTTTATATGTGTTGTGGTTATTGGAGTAGACACATGACGACGACGTCGAAAGGAGAAGATTCTTGTAATGATAGAGACAATGGAACCGAGACTTTTCACTATCAAGGAAGACATGACTACGATTGATATATTTTGGAAAAGAACATAGAAATTAGATTGGATTCAATAATAGCATGATGGGTATATGTATAAATGGAAAGATTGATGAAAGCTTTGGGGATAGGAGAAGAGACTCATTGCGACATGAGTAAACAAGAGACTAAAACTTAATCACGGAAAGGTATATGTAGAAATTGAGATGATGATGTTATGTAAGCAGCTTTTGTTGTTGTAGTTGTCCAATCTCGTGATCTCAGACCGCACTTGCACACTTGTGTTTTGTTTCCTTAACTATTATTTAATGTTGTTAAGTTGTTTTAGTTAGAAGAAGGGTTTGGCCTTATGAAGAGGAAAAGTATATGTACACGTTCTAAAACAAAAAAAAAAAAAAAATTTGATACAATTAAAGAAAAATAATTATAAATATATATATATATATATATCATATCTTTAAAATAATAATTAACTAAATTATAACACAATAAAAAAAGCCATCAACCGTTCATTACATCTTTTGGGGTATTTGTTAACCTAATTAACGATACGTTATGGATTTGATACAATAAATTAATGTGTTGACGCTTGCAAAGACATTTTGAGTAAAAAATAATTTTAGTGTTCTTTTATCATATTGTTGAAATTCTCTAATTTCCAAGTAATATTCCATCTCTAATTTATCAGAAACTCTATAGTCAATTAGTTATGTCAATCAAGATTTTATACCATTATCATTGCTCATCTCTCCACCATTTTTCCTTATTATATGCAATACATGCGCCTATATAAAGCTCTTCTCTTGTATTCGGTGTTGACTCAAAAAAGGGTGGTCTCTTAGGGTAATCTTAAGTGAAGAAAAGTGAAAAATAAGCCAAAAAGCTAAGGATGGTCTCTTAATTAAAAGCAAAAACTTGAAACTCTTAGAATTCTAGTACAAAAATTTTGGTAAGAACAAAACTTAAGAGCTCTCCAATAATGTTGCTCTCAGTGATGTCCCTGATTCAGTCAAGTACACGACCCATATCATTGTCAAATTGGGTGTTCACAAGTTCTCTCTAAAAACTTATAGTCTATGTTCTTCATGATATATATCTTCTAATAATGTAAGTTTCATGCTAAAAATAAAACAAAACAAGTTCTTTATACAAACTTATATTATATGTTCTTCACGATATCTATCTTCTAGTAATGTAAGTTTCATGCTACAAATAAAATAAAACAAGTTCTTTATACAAACTTATATTATATGTTCTTCACGATATCTATCTTCTAGTAATGTAAGTTTCATGCTAAAAAAACAAAAATATATCGTTTTCTTGTTGCAATGATCGAATTGGTTATAAAAATTCTAATCGAATGGAAGGACATTAACTGTACATTCCTCAGAAAATGTTAAGAAAGCCAACAGGGTTTTCTTTCGTGAATTGCAAGATAGAAGAAAACGCAAGAGTCTCACACAAACGCGTGCGAGATCTTATGCAAGTGATATGTTCTCCAAGACGCACATGTCTTGAGTTATTTCTCATGATGGGTGGAACGATATGGTTACAAAAGAATATCAATTGAGTGGAACAATACATCATTCTCTTCCAGTGGAACACTTAAAGTTTTTCAATTGCGGTTTTTGGTGATCAATTCACGGCCTACAACATCAGCTTAAAGATAAAAGATTGTTAGTTTGTTTTGTAATTTTATTTTTGAGTATACTTTACTTAGTTAATTGGAAATTTTTGTTTAGTTTTCTCATCTTAGATAAAAAGATTGTTGACTGGAACTTAGGTAAAAGGAATATAATCAAAATATTAATATTTTTTTGCATATTATAAAATATGTTTTAATTAAGCAACTTTTTAGCATCTTTTGAGCAATTTTTCTAGATAATCTAAGAACTTACACAATGTATGATATATGTGTATAATATATATAAAAACTTTGTTCTAATTAGCACATTAGCACTATATTGCAACTATATTTATTCAATCTACGATTGGTATATTAAGCTATATTTGATTCGTAAAGGACTAAAACATGCATGTGCTTCTAACTTGTAAGCACTTACTATCTATATATTCTTTCGTGATTTGAGATTTCAATTTTTTTTTTTTTTAAACGGGAAAGTTGGGAGCTATTCCAATGTATCAGGATTTGTTATTTAGACAGCTTTTGAGATCAATCAAGTTTACGGTGTGCAATCGGATAAATCCACTTGATGCTCTTTGATGGGCACTTTCTTGGTTGACAAGAAAGCTACATGTTTTTCAATAGATTATGTTTTTTTTGGGTTAAATTTCAAAAAAGATAAAACTTGCTATATAATGTTTATACTAGGGTTTCCTTTGATGCTTGTGATATTATGCGACGTGTTCATGTTAATGACTTTATTCTCATGATGAAATTAAATAGAAACGTTGGAAGTTGTAAGAAAAAACATATGAAAAAATCTAAACGCAAAAAGAAATCCAAAAAACCAAAACAAAACTCTTAAAAATATATCAGTGGCTGACTACTTAGTTGATCCGAATGCTTAGTGATGACGTCTCAAACTGCATAACCACCACCACCTGGTGCAGCGGTTAATAGGTGACAACTTCATCTTGGGAACATCCGGCAAAGTAACGTCTTCGGTTGATGGTTGCACCGTGATTCGAAGCTTAATCCCAGCATGACAAAGACCGGTCTTTAAGCTTACAAAGTAATGCACTCCTGGTCTGGTGAGCCTAACAATATCGTGTCCGGTCTTGTAGACGGCTACAGTAGAAGTTGGGTTGCAGGATTCAAAGTCAAGTTCATTGCTGACTTCTCTAACGTCATTGATGTGCTTGTTATATTCGAAAAAGAGAGTATCCCCAACACGAAATTGTCTATCTTCACTCCACTTTTCATAGTAGTAACTGTTGTATACGCTCCACCCGCTTGAGTCACCGACCGCGTGCATTCTTTCAGCAGAAGCAAGGATCTTGCTCGGTGGTGGAGGACTCTGACGTGAGGGGCCATTTTCCTTGCTAGGAGGTGGTGGAGGAATCTGAGGAGACGGGCCATGGTTCTTGCTAGGTGGTGGTGGTGAAGGAGTCGGACGTGATGGGCCATGGATCTTCCTCGATGGTGGTGGTGGAGGAGGACTCGGACTTGACGGGCCATGGACGACAAGAACATCAAGTTTCAGTCCCCCAACGCATTGAATATGGTTCGAGGTGATGAAATAGTGATGTCCTGGTTCCTTGAAGGTCACGACATCGTGTCCTGTGTGGTAAACAACCTTGGGAGAAGAGTTATCACATGACTCATACTGCAAAGAGTTAGAGACTTGAGTTACGTCGTTGACGTTCTTGTCGTATTCAAACACGAGAGAATCTCCGACGTGGAACTTCTTATTTTCTGTCCAAGAGTCGTCCCTCACTGTCCAACCATAATTGGAACCTCCGACTTTGTAGGTCTTGCTCGGTGGTGGTGCAGGAATATGACGTGACGGGCCATTGATCTTCCTATGTGGCGGTGGTGGAGGAGCCGGACTTGATGGGCCATGGACGACAAGAACATCGAGTTTCAGTCCCCCAACGCACTGAATATGGTTCGAGGTGATGAAATAGTGATGTCCTGGTTCCTTGAAGGTCACGACATCGTGTCCTGTGTGGTAAACAACTTTGGGAGAAGAGTTATCGCATGACTCATACTGCGAAGCGTTAGAGACTTGAGTTACGTCGTTGACGTTCTTGTCGTATTCGAACACGAGAGAATCTCCGACGTGGAATTCCTTATGTTCAGCCCAAGAGTCGTCCCTCACAGTCCAACCGTAATTGGAACCTCCGACTTTGTAGGTTTTAGCGGAGCTTGAACCCAAGAGAAGAAACATGATCACAAGAACAAAGCCAAAGATCTTCTTTGTCACCATGATTCGAATCGTATGTAGAAAGATGAGGATGAGATATCTAAATAACTCACCTCTCTATGAGAAGTATTGTTGAATGTGTGTGTGAATAAAGAAGTCACGTATGTGCCCTATTTATATAAAATTTCGAGCTCTTCTTATCTTACTCCTTGCCCTATTAGGAATTTAATTTAGTTTTTCTTCGTATTTATCTATATGAACCGAAGTTAATCTTTTTGTATTATTGTTATTTTTTAATATTTTTTTGTGTTTTTTTTAACATCACTAATATATAAGATAATGTTCCTTTTAGGAATTAGAGTCACATCTTTTTGAATCCTTACTCTAATTAGTTTTTTTTGTGTGTGTTTAAAATTTAATATATTAAGAAATATATATCTTATTTACAACTACGCAAGGAGCTCGTTCACAAATTATATACTTCAACTAATTTCAATCTTTTGTGATAACATGATGTATATATTGAGTAGATAATAGGATTTATATATGATGTGCTTGATCAAATTCTACATATTTATATTTTCAAAAATCTTATCATACACTTGTTTTTTTTTTCAATTTCAATATATATATATATATAAAGAATTAACCTTGGAACAGAGGGAGTATATACAATATTATGCTTACAAAAAAAAAGAACTTTGGTTCATCTAGATAAAAAGTAAATAAATTAACTTAACAAAATCCACTTAAACCAAAACGAAAAATACCTCCTCATTCACCTCATATTAATTTAACCAATGAAAATAGAGTAATATGTCACGTAATACTATATTTAAGGATAAAATCAATTTTAAATTAGAAAAAAAGATTAAAGAAACAAATTTTGTATTTTTATGTAAGAAAAGATGGTAATATTACTCTAAAATTATGATGCGGACTATACGAACAGGGAACAATAATTTTAAGCTCTAGACACTTTTGAAGATTATTAAAAAAAAATTATTATTAATTTCTCATACATGGAAGAATTGTTATTGTGATTGAAATTATTTATAATTTACAATGTCTTCTTGTCTATCTTCTTCCCTAATCATAAAAATCTGAAATATTTGCATATAACTTCCTCAAGTTATAAATCATGTATTTTACTTGGGTTATAATAGGATTGCACGGATCTTAATGAATATCAACATCTCTGTTTAAAGTTTTATCCCTGATCGTCTGTAGCATTACTAATAAGCAATAAGGAATGCTTATTAAACATATATCAAACTTTGCCAAGGTTAAACTTTTCCAAAGTTGATTATAACGAATCGGTTGATTCCATAGAAATTGGTTGATTCAAAAAGAACTCTATTGATTTAAGCATTAAATAGTTCACGAGATTTTCAGTTTTCGTACGAAATTTAGTTTATTACCAATTGACAATGTTTATTAATCTTAGTTAGACGTTTTCCAGAAAAGAAAAATTCGTGACATAAAGAGTGTCATTCTATATTTCCAAATTTTACCTTTGTCTATAATTAATTAAACCATTAATCATTTATTAAATAGAAACATATATGTATATTATAATTTTTTCTTAACTTGTGTGAAATGTGTCAAAATGACATTTTTTTTATGAAACAATGAGAGTATAATATAATGTTCCTTTTTGAAACTAGAGGAATTGATTTTCCCAAACAAGGTCATATTTAATTGAATTTTTAATTGCTATATTTTTGCGCATAAATATATGTATATACTTTTTTGAAAAATTGTTAGGCCATTAATCAATAGTAACACTAATTGGACCTGGAGATTTGGAAAACATATTATTAAAATAAAGAGAATAGTTCGATTACCAATGCAACGACTTTCTCTATTCTTAATCTTAATGAAAATTCTTTATAAAGTAATAAATATACGTAACGTATTATAAAATAAAACTATTCGTAAAAGTTAACAGCATAAATTTATCAAAAGTAATATAATTTGAAGAAACATTAAAACTGACATTACCTTTCTTCAATCTTATTTATTGGTTAAGAGATTTTAGTTATATTGTATAGAGAGACGACTCAACATCCATAGAGATATTTACACGTACGGTCAGGAGTATTTGGAATATCAGAACATGCAAAATTTCTTATGGGAACATTTTTTGGCCGATTAGGAAGTTGCATTATGTTGGTGAAGCACGTCCATACTCCATTAATTCCACATTTTCCAGGATAAACTTTCTTGAAATCGCACATTCGTTTTTCCTTAGATTCCACTTCTATATCAACCAAAAAATGATTTGTTAATATATGTATAATATTTAGATAAACATCGTTGATACAAAACAAGAAGAAGAAATAAATCACTAAAATTACGTACCTCTAACAGGGCTTAGAATGAGGATTGTGGTAACACAATAAAACATAAACAAAACACCAAATTTCATGACTTTGAAAATGATAAACAGATAGTCTCTCAAAGTTATAAAAACTTATAGCCTTTCGTAATATTTTTTCTTTGTCAATAACACCTACTATAAATATAATATACTAATCGAGGCTAAAAATAAATATTACTAATTAGGGAAAGTAAAAAGATAAAAGTGAAAGGTGGAGGCAAGTCTACAAGACCGGTTGGATCGGTCTTTACTTTAGAAGTATTCTCTGATTTAAAACAATTTTATTTAAGAGGAATTCTTTTAAATACCACTAAAATAGGTATTTTTTCAAAAATATCACAAAATTAAATATTACATTTTTAACATCTAAAATTAATTTCTAAATTCTAAACATTAAACTCTACCCCTAAAAACTATAGCCTAAATATAAATAGTCAACCCAAACATAAAAAAAAATTCTACATCTTATGTTTATGATATTTTTGGAAAAATAAACTCTTTGTGAATTTTTGAAATTAAAAAAAAATTATGGTATTTTTGGTAAAACAAACTTAAAATATGTTATTCAAAGGAATTTCTCTTATTTAATATATTTTTATAACTGTGGATATAAAATCACAGTAAGAGTCACGTTCCCACAAATGCACTTTATCACCAATAGAGAACGGAAAGAGTCATATATATATTTCGAAAGCATCCTTTTAGTTAAAAACAATGCCTTAGGAAAAACGGAACCTCTAATAATAGATGAAAAAGGTATTCATGCAAAAAAAAAAGGAAAAAGTTTTAATTTAAAGAAAATTTTACTTTTATATAAAAAAAACTTATATATATTATATCAACGAGATATAAAGAGATTCAAATTTTCATTAAGATGAATAATAGTCAATATGCTTTTGTGGTCATGTGTTAGTATGGTGTCTCGGTAAGGGCACTACACCCGACGGTAACAATCTCTAGCCGGGTCGCTTTTGATTCCGTGTGCATTAACAAGAGGAGCACGAAAGTAGTAAGAGCGACACGTATTGTTCATCCGTTTGCATTAACTCACGGAAGAAAGATTCATACCATGTCAGAAGATTGGGAATGGTGGAAGAAAATAGAAGCAAGTCCTCCCTTTGATGAACTGATGTTGGACTCGGTTGTAGAGGTCTCCACTGATTCTATCGAGTATTGTAAAGTAAAACCTTGGCAGATTCTTAGACAAGTATCATTCAGCGGCTCTGGTATGTGACTATATACTTGTCTCAAAGCTCACATCAATGTTAATAGGTTTACTTTGGCTTGAGATTGATGGATGTTGTAGGATTCGCAATCGCGGGAAAGAAAATTCTTACGAACGCTCATGTGGTGACTCATGAGGCGACGCCGTTGAATGATCTAACTTTTGTGCACATTAGAAGACATGACTCTCAAATCAAATACAAAGCAAAAGTTGAAAAGATTTCGCATGAATGTGATTTGGCTATCTTGGAGATTGATAGCGACGAGTTTTGGGAGGGTATGAATCCTTTGGAGCTCGGAGACATACCGCCTCTCGACGAAATTTTATATGTTGTTGGTTATCCATCAGGTATTTTTCTTGACAATGTTTCAAATTATCGTAAAGAGTATATATAAATGCATGGCAGTGGAAGAGAGGTAGATGTTTGCTCAAGTTTCCTATGGTCTTACTAGAAGTTTTGTTAAAGGATCATACTTTATTCAACTGTGGTTACTAGCTAGAATTAATATGCTCAACTGTAGGCAATTACAAAAGGTTAGTGTGACAACATTAATCTTCTATCAATACAAATGATCGTATGAGTAGTGAACGGTATAATATTGGAATAGAAGAGAGATAGGTGTGTGCTCACATTTTTCTATATTCGTATGAGTTCATTCTTCGCATAGTCACGTTTACTAAAAATTATACATTAAACTTTTCTTTTTTGGTTGATAATTGATGAAACTCTCTGATTTATGTAGCCGGTGACACAATATGTGTTACAAAAGGTTTTGTAACCCAAGTTTACACTGAAATATACCTACAAAGTTCCACAAAACTACTGACAATACAAATTGATGGAACTATTAACGGTGGAAATAGTGGTGGCCCTGTTATTACGGGAAACAAAGTCCTTGGTGTAGCATTACAAAGTTGTAAAAGTGGGAAAAGAATAGGGTAAGTTAAAACCTTAAATCATGGATATTAGTTTTGCATACATTATTTGTTCATCAAGAGGTGCAAGTGAAACCTTCAAATTTTTTTGAATATTTTGCACTGTTTTATCGGTTCTCTTTGGTATTCACATGCATATATTTTTCTTTATGTGTTTTCTGCAGGACTCACGGTGATGTAATCCCAACTCCAATAATTAGGCATTTCATAGCTAGTAGTGCAGAAGAAAGCTCTCAAAACGCCATTTTTGGCTCACTAATTCTATCATATCAATCTCTCGAAAATGATCACATCCGTGATCATTTTAAGATGAGTCCGGAAATGACAGGAGTTCTTATAAACAAAATAAACTCGTCGTCCGGGGCTTACAAAATTCTGAGAAAGAATGACATCATTCTCGCAATTGATGGTGTTCCAATAGGACTTGATGGGAAAGGTAAAGTACTATATATATAATTTACATCGCGTAAATGTTTTTGATGTTTACCTATATAAGTGATGAGTGTATGTTTGATGCAGTTCCTTTTCGAAACGAGGAACGAATAAGTTTCAATCATTTGATCTCTATGAAGAAACCATATGAAAAAATCTTAATAAAGATTTTGAGGAAGGGAAAAGAGCATGAGTACAATATCAGTCTAAAGCCGGTAAGTTCTGATTTGTTATCAAAAACTTATATATGACTCCTTTCCAAATTGTTGGCTATGTTACGTTGATTTACATTTTGTTTGTATTGTTTTGTTGTGGTTAGGTGAAACCACACATTTCAGTGCAACAATATTATAACTTCCCAAGTTATTACATATTCGGTGGTTTTGTTTTTGTGCCTCTCACTAAATTGTACATCGATGATTTGAGCTATATGTGTGAATGTGTATTACATGATCAGTACAAATTTACCGATGAGCAGCATGTCATAATCTCTCAGGTTTGCTTTTTCTTTGTCCACAATACTGATTTGTTTAATTTTAAATACCAATTTTATAGTTAAGCTACTAAGATAATATCTTTTTTTCTTCTATATTTATATTTTAGGTAATGTCACATGACATTAACCAAGGATACAGTGATTTCGAAGATTTACAGGTAAATCATCTACGAGACTTACTCGGATATATGCATGAATCCCAAATAAGACTTGTTCTTTTGTCTCTTGAGAAACATGGTTATGTTTTGGCTTAACTAAAATATATATTTGTGGTGTGGGAACAGGTGAAAAAAGTTAATGGAGTGAAAGTAAAGAATTTGAAACACTTGTGTGAACTAATAGAAGGATGTTGTAGAAAGAATGATCTGAGGCTGGAGTTGGAAAATGACAAAGTTATAGTCCTCAACTATAAATCTGCTAAACAGGCAACATTTGAGATCTTGGAACGTCACAATATAAAGTTGGCTTGGGCCATTGAGTAAGTCTTGCGATGCACGAGCAACTTAGATAAATCCCATCAAAGATAATGTATAGGATTGACCTTCTTCCTTGGAGTTGGCTTCATTTTTTTGCTTCTCCGACGTTCAAAGATACTAGGATTATTTATGGCATTGTCCAAGGCTCACAACAAGATTGAGAAAATGGTTGGGATTCAACTTAATAAAAGATAATATTTTGCTTTTGTATAAATTGGCTTGGGACGAATATTTTAACTAGTTCTTACCCATATGGTAAGGGACATGGTCGCACTCGCATGCTTGTCTAATAGCTTCGTTCTTTTTTGGCAATTCTTACAAATAAGACCAAAAGAACAATTTTTTGTTTACAAATTTAGCATAATATTTTTAGAGTTCCAAAAATAAAACTGTTGTTAATTAAAATTTCAAAATCTAAAGATTAAACAATCTTCGAAACTATATGTACCCAATTGTAAAATAGAGAACCCAAAATTTTAAAAGGAAAAACACATAATTTAAAATATTATAATTGTGTCAAAAAAATGTTATTTCTAGAAATTTGTAGAGTGTATACTATTTTTTTAACAATAAAACTTGTTTTAGTGCTATTTTAAAGTAGTTCTCTTTTAGTTTAATACTTTATTGAATGCCTATCTAAGCAAATAACGAGAGCGTGTAAAGTATTTCAACAACACAACTACTAAAATCTACCAGCCTCCTAAAACTCGTGTTAAAGAAGAAGTAGCATTGTTGGTAAAGCTTTTCATAAATGATTTGTCTAAACTTCGAAGAAAAAATAAAGAAGGTTCCTTGGAGAAAAAGTAAACAATTTTTTCTACTATAAGATAAAAGTAAAGTTCTGATGACAAAAATGGAAAACCTTTGATTAAGAAGGGATAATAAGCTTCATAGGGTTTTCACGACGTGTTGTTGATACATTGGTACGGTACTCGAGAGCTAGGGTTCCTAGTTTACTCTCTTCTCTCTTCTTCCCAAGTTGCAATAATGCACTAACCAATTCACTTCTAACGGTAACAACGGGAAGCCGAGTTTCAAGAGACAAAGATCGAGCATGGCTGCATCAGATAAGGATGTGATTCTTTCATCAGTAACTGGCTTAATTAGAAAGATCCATACAATGCAGGAAGGTGAGAAGAAAATAGAAGAAAGCGGTCCGGTTAATGAATTGATGCTGAACTCGGTTGTAGAGGTATCATCTACCTCTACCGTGTATGGCAAATTCAAACCTTGGGAGACTCGTTCAGAAAAATCATCCAAGGGATCAGGTATGTGAGTATATATACTTTATCTTAAAGCTCACATCAAAGTTTTGGTTACTTTGGCTTTGACATATTATTGATTGATGTAGGATTCGCAATCGAAATCGCGGGAAAGAAAATTCTTACAAATGCACATGTGGTGATAGCAATGAATGATCACACATCCGTGAACGTCAAAAGACATGGCTCTTCGATTAATTACAAAGCAAAAGTTGTAAAAATTTCACATGAATGTGATTTGGCTATCTTGGATATCGATAGCGACATGTTTTGGGATGGTATGTATCTCTTGGAGCTTGGAGATATACCACCACTCCAAGAAGTTGTGTCTGTTGTTGGTTATTCAAAAGGTATTTATTTACCTATGATCTGATAATTCATTTTCTAATATACCAAAAAATTATGTTAAATGATGAATTTTATTTATTTATTGTGATTTGGTTACTAGAGTTAATGTGCTTAAGTGCAGGTGGTGACAATGTTTGTGTTACAAAAGGTCTTGTACTTAGAGTTGAAACTAAAGAATATGATCACAGTGACAAGGATTTGCTATCAATACAGATTGATGCAAGTATCGACCATGGAAATACTGGTGGCCCGGTAATTATGGGAAACAAAGTCGTTGGTGTAGCATATGCATTTTCCCCTAATAAGAACTCTTGGTAAGTTAAAAGCTTAAACTGTAAATCGTCGAAAAATTGATTTGCATACATTTGCAACAAGAGGTGATGAGTTTTGTGGTTTCTACATGCAGTTTTGTGATCCCTACTCCAATAATTAAGCATTTTATAAGTGGTGTTCAAGAGAGCAGACAATATTCTTGTTTCGGCTCGTTGGACCTATCATATCAATCTCTTGAAAATGTTCAACTCCGGAACCATTTTAAGATGAGCCCTGAAATGACTGGAATTCTTATAAACAAAATATCCTCGTCGTCGGGGGCTTACAAGATTTTGAGAAAATATGACATCATTCTCGCGATCGATGGTGTTCCCATAGGAAACGATGAGAAAGGTAATATAATTGTACAATACATTTGCTTAATGTTCTCCTATACTAGTAAAAAAAAAAAAAAACATATAGCCACTTGGCAGTAGCGAAAATTCGTGGCTATAAGGTGATTTAAAAAAAAAAGATACGAATTTTTTAAGCTACGACGCTATAGCCACGAATAGCCAAGTGACTATAGAGATTTTTTTACTATATGAATTTACTTGTGATTTGTGAAGTGAGCTTTTGTTTGATGCAGTTCCTTTTCAAAACAAGAAAAGGATAAATTGCTCCCATTTGGTTTCTTTAAAGAAACCAGGTGAGAAAGCCCTAGTTAAAGTTTTACGAAAAGGAAAAGAGCATGAGTACAATATCAGTCTAAAACCGGTAAAAATTTATTTACACTTTGTAAATATGTTTTGAGTACTCTGCTAGGATCATTCACATTCACTTTGTACACAAACAGGTGAAACCAAACGTTAAAGTGCAAGAAGTTTATAACCTTCCAAGTTATTACATATTTGGGGGTTTTGTTTTTGTGCCTCTCACTAAATCATATCTTCATGGTTGGAACAAATGTGAGTGCAAAAGTTCGTGCAAATATGCATTACATGAAACTCACAGAAAGGCTGGTGAACATCAACTAGTCGTAATCTCCGGGGTTAAGTATTTCGAGTTTCACTTAATACTGTCTTTTGTATCATTTAAGCATTGTTCTTAGAGAATTTGTTGTTTCTTGATGTAGATATTAGTAGATGATATCAACAAAGGATATGCAAGTTTAAATGGTTTGCAGGTAATTCATTTTATTACTTTGTATTATGCAATTATATCATTTCTAGGAAAAGATACTTAGTTTGTGGTGGAAACAGGTGAAGAAAGTGAATAGAGTGAAAGTGAAGAACTTGAAGCATCTATGCGAGCTGATTGAGAAATGTTGCACCAAAGATTGGAAGCTGGTTTTACAAGATGATAAGGTTATGGTTCTAAACTATGAATCTGCTAAAACGGCAACGTTGCAGATCATCGAACGTCACGGTATAAAGTCTCACATATCTAAGGACATTTGTCTTCAAAGACAATAGGATCAAGATCAACCTTCTTCCTTCGAGTATTCTTCCTATATTTGATCTATTACGAAAAGATTGATTTCGAAAAACAGAACAAAACACTTATCCTTTGAGTTTAACTGTTGTTTGCAATAGGCTGAAGTCTTATCAGAGAGAAGCTCCTTTCAAAGAGTGTTTTTGTTTGTTGTCGGATCAAAGAAGGCTAAAAAGTAGCCTAAACTGTTCTTCTTCTTTGCAAAAGTCTCTGTTGGAAAGAGTTCAGCATAACTGATAAGTCTGATACTATACTATACTTTGCAAAAGTCTCTGTTGGATTGAACAATGTTCAGACCAAATGACTCAAATTATAGATGTGAAGCAACATTGTTTATGGCTCAAAGGGCAAAAATAGCCTTTAAAAAACACAGATAAAGTTCGAAAAGATTTGCTAACCGAATCCAAAATGAAGCAACAAGAAAAAGAGAACAATCAGAAGTCTCTGCAACCCAACCAAACCTATGTAGTGAGTTCCATAATGGCAGAAACAATGTCTCCATCATTGGCTTTAAGGGCCTTGACAGCTTTGGGCCTCGAGACACCAGCTTGAGTCATGACAAGATCAATGTCCTTGGCTTCAACACCAGTCTCATCAACATCTTCATCTTCGTCCTCCTCTTGTGGAACCGAAGCTGCTTCAGAAGCATCATTGTTAGGGAGCATAGACGCAACGTCGGGCATCTTGAACCTCTGAGCAGCTTGTGCTTGTAGCTGAGAGCTCATGTCATCAATCTTGGCCTCACCGAATATCACATAGGTCTCAGAGTTGGGACTCTTGAAAACATCCGGCTTCGAGATGACAAACAACACCTAAACAATACAAAAAAAACACATAATCAAACATCCATATTCATAAACAAAACATCGATTAGAAAGATTAGAGTCATTCAGGTGGTTTCTTACATTCTTTGATCTCTTGATAGTCACTCTGCTGACATCTGTGACTGGTTTCATTCCCAGTTTCAGCATAGCCTTACGGCTCTTCTTCTCACTTCTACTTTGCTTGGAACTCTCATTCTCACCAGCTCCTTTACATACACACAACACAACAGACACAAGAACAACATGAAAACCCCAAACTCGTAAACTCCAATCAAATCCAGAAAACCTAATCAAACATTTCACCAGCAGATTCTAAAAACAAATCGATTCAATCACAACAAATCCACGAAATGATTCCAGAAACATCTCTAAATCATCATCTCTAAGTCCAAAACAATCAAATCGAGAGAGAAACATACCATCAGCAATCTCATCGTCGTCGTCGTCATCAACATCATCGTCTTCATCTCCATCTTTCACATCCTCAACAACAACATCGTTCTCCTTCTGCTCCACACAACAACAAACCAATCAAAATCGAAACAACGCTCAAATCAACAAAAACACATAGAGAGAAGAAATCGAAACCTGGAGCTTCATCTGCTCTTTGATGGAATCCATAAGCTGTTCCTCATTCACTTCCTCAATGACGGGACCTGGCATCTTCGTCTTCTTCTTCTTCTTCAACCTCTTCTTATCTTCTTCTTCGGAGAGAAAAGGCCAAAAAAATGAAAACCCTTAAAACAGCGCAGCGAAACTAACCCTTCTCTCAGTTTCAGTGGCGATGTTTATAAAGAAGAGCGTAAGATAGTGAGCGCTTGGGGCTTACCCTATAAGTTAATGGGCCTTATAAATAGCCCGTTTATGTTTTATCAGTCAGCCCATTTGACTTAAAATACATTAACCCAAATAATTCGGATTAGATTAAATAGTACCAAGCCCAAAAAGTATAATTTAAAGATTGCACACATCTTCTCATTTACAAATACAATGGAACTATATATCTTAATACATCAAACTTGGTTTTCAAAGTTAGTAACTCACATGATCGTGACACGTGTCAATTTTAACGATAAGAGATCTCCATGTATCAAAATTTTTGTTTTCAACAATTAAAACATAAAAAAAAAATAAGAAAATTAAATATTTCAATATAAAGTTTAAAATTGTAAAATAAAATTATAATCTTATAACATACATTTATGAAAATTTTAAAGATAACTATAATTAATATTATTATTATTATATTTTTGTCAAAATTATTATTATTATTGTTATTATTATTATTATTATTATTATTATTATTATTATTATTATTATTATTATTATTATTATTAAACAAAAACTGCATGGAAATAATTATGGTCTTATTATATGAACTAAAACTTATTAATCCTACAAGGAAAAGGATTGTAAATATTGGTAAAAAGAATTTCTTTATTGTTTATATTTTATTCTTACAAGGATGAATTTAATTATATGTTTACTCATATTTACAATTTTGTAATAGTTTTTACAGTATTATTAGTAATACACAACAAATATTTTAAATTTTTTTACTTATATTTTATTCTATTATAGTTTTATTAATAGTCTTATCCATTAGGATTGAGTGTATAGAATTAAAATAAAATTTTAATATGATACAATATGATGAAATATAGAGTTATTTATATATCAGGATGACGTGTAAACTATAAATGGGGAGGGGGTGTTTGGGAATCGTGTTGGGAACCATCCTCATCTAAAAATACTATCAAATTGATTGATAAAGATGATTATTCAAAAGAAAAGATACCGAAAAGCTAGTTCGTCGACTCAAACAGAAGTTGTGTCTCTCTCAAAACAAGAACCGCCACAAAATTGAGCTCTTCCCCTGCGACTAAGAAGTTAACTGTCAAGCCAAAAAATTTGGTTTCTACCACAGGTCTTTGCCAGTTAGAAGCATGATGTCTTAATTTGTTTCCTAAAAAAGTTTTTTTTCTTATTTAGGCTAATTGAGATGAACTGTATCAACTTTATTTGGATTATATCGAAGATCATAATCAAGCCAAAGAATCCGATTTTTGCAACGGGTCCTAACCAATTAGATGCGGTAAGTTATAATTCTTTTTTTGCCTAAAAATGATATTATTTTGCTTATTTACGTTAATTGAGATGATAAATCTGAATCAACATTGTTTGTTCAGATTCAGAAGTTAAAGTCTAAGATTCTTGTTTCTCTTTTAGTGCATTATGCATATGACAGTGATGCATAGGAAGACACTTCTCCTAAACACTCATAAGTTTCTAATCTCAATATGCATTAGAAATCAATTAGGTAGCCTGCATCAGAAATCAAATCTGAACGAGGATCAATAAGATAATAAGACAGAAGAGAGTGCAACTATTGATAGTAGAAAATTGAACAAGTGACCTTGGCCATCATCATTTTACCTATTTTCAGTTTTCATATAAAATAAATAATTATAATCTAGAATATTATTTAAAATTTAACATAATTTATATATATGCGTATACTGTATATGCATAAATTGTTAGAAATTTATCGATTGTATAGTCGTGCTCATGGAGAATTCGACCTTTTCAAGTAACTTTTGTTTATCTTGTTTATCCGATTCGTGTCATCGGATTAAGGCTGATGTGTCGACCGTTCTTGTGTCTAAGTTTGTTTTTAAGTGGAACTTGATGTATGTGGTCACCCCAACCTTATCATTGACCCCAAAAACAAGTAAAGTCATTTAATACCATTTCGTTTGCTTGATGTGAATCTATAAGATGGGTTCAAAATGGCTGACGTCGTCTCATCGGACGTCATGGGAGCTGACGCCATATATATCTTCCTTTGTCTATTATATCTCATATTTGGTTTTTTTGTTTAGTATAAGATAACAAATTGTCTAGGCGTTACGTCTTTTGTCACATGTTTGTATATACACTAATTACGTCTTTAAATGTGGTCAGTGGCTTAAAAAAAAAATGCAGCTAATTCTTGTTTCCATTGATCATAAGTATGGCGGTAGAGTGACGTTTTAGTGTAATCATACAACAAAAAATATCAGTTAAATTCTTTTACATAATCATATTTAGAAATACAAATAGGTATACGGTTGCTTATATGTAAATAAATAGTTATATAAAATAAAAAATAATTGAATTTTTCTTATTTAAAATAATAGCAAACATAAAATAAAATAAAAAATTGTTTATAATAAAATTATACCATTTCGAATAATATTAAAACTCTCATCGTTTTAAATATTTTAATATTTTTATAGTTAAATATAAATTCAGATATAGTAAAATTTATTTAAAACATTATTCTGTCTATTAAATATAAGTATATATATAAGTAATATAATAGTACATTGTACAATTATACAAAATGTATCAAATCACCATAGTCTTTAAGTAAATTTATTTTAAGATTTTTTTATAATGCAAATTTATACTATGCAATTTATGTCATTATACGATTGTGCAGTGTAACCAATCAAAACATCTATTTACTTATATTGATAAACCAGTGCATTGACGAATCTTGAATCTTTTTTTGAACTCATATTTTTCGGGTTTCGTTGTGATTGACAGTATAAAAGAAATTCTGGTCATCAACGAAATCTGGTAAGTAGAAGTTTTGTATTGAGCCTGCAATAGTATCCTAATCTAGAGTTAGATATTATGTCGATGAAAGCTCTGAATTTAGGGAAGATGTACCGTTAGCATGACAAGGATCTCCTCTAAACTTTAATCTTTGCGACAAAAATCTCGTAATGTTTGTCGGAATCCTGTCAGTTTAAATTCTATAAACATTTTATATTTTTGTATACCGACATAATTTTAAACATTTGTCGTATTGTCTTATAACTTTTTGTCAAATATTTTATGACTTCGGCATTAATTTTTTCTTAAAGCATCTTGGAATGCTTGCCGGAACCCCGACAGTTCGAATACGACAATTTTAGAAACTTTCCGCATAATAACTAACCCACTATATTATAATATAATAGATGTAAATTTAAACATCATTTATTCGTACCTTAAATTTGAGTTTCATTTAAACTCACATTTTTGAGAGGAAAAAAACTTTATTTCTACAGAAAAATAATTCTTACTAATTAATTGTACGTATTTATTATTATTATTATTATTATTATTATTATTATTATTATTATTATTATTATTTATATTTATTATTATTTTACTTCCTATCAAAATTTATAAATAAACTTTACAACTTCTTTATACATATCTTTATCTCTTTTATATATAATAATCCCATGCTAAATATTAACATGCAATGCCTCTTTTTCTATTTTATAACTTCTGATTTTACATTGTATACACAAATATAAAACTTTAAATTAAAATGGAAAAAAAGAGAGAAAGAAAAAGAAGAAAATAAACGTTACAATTTCTATATTAACTAAATTTGTCTTTTTTATAAACTTAACATGCAAAACCTGTTTCCCTTTGTTAACTTCTAGAAATTAATACATTGTCGACAAAATAAAAAGTTACAAATGGCCCAAAAAAAAAAGCAAAGAGAAAAACAAGATAAACTCTACAATTTCCCTTTTTTATTATTTACTAGTTAAATTTTTTAATTTCTGTAACGTAAGAATCGTGTCATTTCTTGAAAATATAAGAGAAGGTTACAAAATCAAATTCATATTAGGCAACGTGGTAAAAATTGTGTGGTGTCCATGTCCTTATATAACACATCTATGACTCAAGTGTGATACCATATCTCTCTATCTCTCTCTCTCGTTTCAGATTACACACCAATCATGACAGCTTCTACAACATCAAAGCTCCTAGTATCTGACATCGCATCCATCGTTGATCACGTTCCTTCAAACTACGTCCGACCAATATCTGACCGTCCAAACATGTCCGAGGTTGAAATTTCCGGTGAGACAATCCCTTTAATAGATCTTCAAGACCTCCATGGACCCAATCGAGCTGACATCATCAGTCAGTTTGCTCATGCATGTTCCTCTTATGGCTTCTTCCAGGCAAGTCCATGAACTATTCACTTCCATGGCTGATGGCTCCTTACCAATTTTTTTTCAATACACTTTATTTTCTTAATATAACGTGATCTAGTGTCGTGGCTGAGGGAATGTATAAGCTTCGGTGTAGAATCTTTTGTTGCAAACCGTGTTGCACTACTTGTAAAAACGTATTTATTGAATAAATGTTACATTTTATTTAAAAAAATACACTATTTTCTTTAGAATTTACTCTTGTATTATTGCATGACATTGTGTTTCCTCTATTTTATTACAAAACAGCCTTTGTCATGTTCAATCAAAATGTTACTATTGCATGTTCCAGATCAAGAACCATGGAGTACCAGAAGAAACAGTGAAGAGAATGATGAACGTGGCGAGAGAGTTTTTTCAACAACCAGAGAGCGAACGAGTAAAGCATTACTCAGCAGATACCAAAAAGACAACCAGACTTTCCACAAGTTTCAACGTTTCCAAAGAGAAAGTCTCTAACTGGAGAGACTTCCTTAGACTCCATTGCTACCCTATAGAAGACTTCATCAACGAGTGGCCTTCGACACCAATCTCTTTTAGAGAAGTCACAGCTGAATACGCCACAAGTGTTAGAGCCTTGGTTCTGACACTTCTTGAGGCAATCTCTGAGAGCTTGGGTCTTCCTAAAGACCGTGTACGCAATACACTAGGCAAACATGGTCAACACATGGCTATAAACTACTATCCACCATGTCCTCAACCAGAGCTAACTTATGGACTTCCCGGACATAAAGATGCAAACTTGATCACTGTTCTACTTCAAGACGATGTCTCTGGTTTACAAGTGTTTAAAGATGATAAATGGGTCGCTGTTAATCCTGTTCCCAACACTTTTATAGTCAACCTTGGTGATCAAATGCAGGTAACCAAATTGAAAACGTTTAGTCTCCTCTCCCTTCTTGTGCTAACGTTTTGTGGTTGTTTCTCTTCTTAGGTTATAAGCAATGACAAATACAAGAGTGTTCTGCATAGAGCGGTTGTGAACAGCGACAAAGATCGAATATCGATACCTACCTTCTACTGTCCTTCTGAAGATGCTGTGATTAGTCCAGCACAAGAGTTGGTCAATGAGGAAGAAGACTCTCCTGCTATATACAGAAGCTTTACATATGCTGAGTATTTCGAAAAGTTTTGGGACACAGCATTTGCTACTGAGAGTTGTGTTGACTCGTTCAAAGCTTCCACCAACTAAGATAGTGCACTTTAGAGTAATAGAGTCTATCATCAGTCATGTCTATGTTGTGCTTTGGTTCTCGATGGGAAGTTAAAACCCCATTTTGTGTTGTCATTTCAAAATAAGTAGTTTTCTTTATATAGTAAACAAATCTGCTTGAGAAATAAAACAAAATTGTGATTGCAATATATTTAAATTGTACTCCCTCCGTTTCAATTTAAGTGATGTTTAAAGTTTATACACATAAATTAAGAAAACATATAATTTACCCATTTCCCATAAAAACATCATTAACTAAAATGAATTCAACCAATAAGAAATTATGATGTAAAATATGATTAGTTAAAAAATATTAAATACATTTAATTTTTGCATAGAAGATAAAAAAAAAAAACATAACTTAAAATGAAAAAAAGAACTGACGACAACATTATTTAAAAAGAAACGGTGGGAGTAGTATTTATGATTTGCTTTCGCTTTTTGGTATTTGATTTGTTTCGTAAAACTACGGATATTTAGAATTTTTTTGAATCGAACCGAAACAATTCTAACATATATTTTGCCTCGCCCTTACCATCATTATAGTCGCAATTAAGCAACCGATACTGTAACATTGTAACGTGCATTTGGGGATTAGTAGTGGGGACTAGAACATGGCGGTATCATCAGTCAGCCTTTCAACAACACGCATTAACTTTTTTTGTTGAAAATGACATGTTACAGTCTCTGTCTCTCGTTTACTATGTTAAACCCAATCATAAGTCTTCGTTAGTATAAAACGCATTAACTCCGGGGATACTGAAAATAAGACATACCCACGAACTTCAACTTAGATAAAACATTATCCCAAACCATGCAGCCAATTCGATTTTAACATCATGTGGGATCACTTGGTAGCTTCTCATCAAATTTTTTGACAATTCCTAAAAATTAATAAAAGTTTGGATTAGTACCTTCCCACTTGGTAGTTTCACATTCTTATCTATCTTGGTTACCTTTGGATCGAAGGTCTCTTTATCTTTCTAATTTAACCTTATTAGAGTTATTATGTTTTGAACTCATACTGCGCGTGGATATATTCGATATATTTTGGAAAAATTATTTATAATTGACGATTAGTAAACTAACTATCCGAAACAACGTTATCCATCTGAACTTGTGTACTCGAAATAGATTAAATGACTAGTATTTTATAAAGAATTAAATTCTTACATCTATTTATTTTGATAACCAAACAATTAAGATCTAAAGTTTCATGTATACGTCTTTCGAAGAAAAAAAAAATTTGGGTTAGGAATCCCTCATGTCCTTATGAATCTGATATTGTACAAGACTAAAAATCTATATGAAAAAATTATAAATCCAAAATAATATACTTGAAATTAAAAAAAAAAAAAAAGATTAATAAATCTCTCATTCATTCTTAACGAACAGCAGAATAAAAACAAATATTGAAAACAGCCTTCTCTGTTTTTTTGTTTTGTTTTGGTCATCTTGTTCTTATATCATGAACATATATTTTATACAAACCAGACTATTTTTTAAAACTAATAAAGCATCAAACGTAAACGTAGAAAAAACACCAATTAAAAACTGTAAAAGATTATTTCCAAAGCTATGAGTTTTATTTGCTACTATTGTATAAGAAAACCTCATCATCGAATATGAGTTATGAGTTTTATTTGCTATTACATGGTAATAAATTGTTTTAATACCTAAAAAAGTAAAGCACAAAAATTTGTTGGCTGTATACATCCCATGATAGAGAAGCAAGAATCAAATTTTAAAAAACAATTGCTAAAAATGAAGAACTAATTTTACTATATAATCAACCTAGACAAACCCCAACATTACCCACCAAATCATCTTCTTCTATCTATCACATTTATAAACAAAGAGTTAAAAACAAAAGTTGTATCACTAAACAAAAGAGTACGTTATGGCGTCTCAAGCGATGAAGAAAACATGCAATGTTTTCATGGTTATAGCTATATTAACGATGATGTTTTCAGCACACATAGTTCATTCAAACAAAGCAGAAATGTGTATGAAACGTTGCGTCCATCAATGCTCGAAATCGACGAAGAAACAAACTCCAAAATTTTGTGAAGAAACTTGCAAAAAAGGCTGCAAAAAACAAGTAGTCGGTAAAGAAAAATTCTATATTATGCCTAATGGTGATGATGAAAATCTTCTCACCAAGTTTTGTGATGCTATGCCTACAGCATTATGCAACTGGCCGAGCTGGTCCTAAATTATATATGGAAAATTATAACGTGTTATAATATGTACGTAATGTATTGATTGTTCTTATGAAATAAATATTTCCACAAAACAAGTGTCTATTTCAATAAAAAGGAAAATAAATCAACCTGAACATTTTTTTCCGCTTCCATACTCAAAAGTATAATTGGTTGCATGTTATCTTTTTACGAGGTCCGTATTCCGTTTCTGGAACGTTTTTAATACCAAAAACACGATTTCTAAATTTTAGATGTGGAAAGAAGATTAATTTCTAGTTTGAAAGTCCAACGGAATCTTTTTTTTTAGAAACTGATTAAAAAAAAAGAATTTTTTTTTTGACTTATGATATATAGAGTAATTAATTTTGTATCTTAAAAATTTAATTAATTTAATTTAAGTACAAATATATAAGAATATATGATATATAAAACTCTAAAATTATGGATTTGAGTGTTTTAATTTTTATCTTTTAATTAAAAATCTACAAGAAAACAGGCGTATTGCAACAAAAATCTGCGACGGAAATAATCCCTAGCAAATTTGCAATGGAGTTGCAAGAAAACTGTTATATGAAAAATTACACCATGCAAATCCCTCGCAAATTTGCAAGTCTATTGCAATTTGCAAAGACATGTTACTTCATCACAAAGTCCTTGCAAATATTGCGACGAACCAGTGAAGACCGTATCGATAGCCAATTTGCGTCGACATTGCGAGGACCGATGATGTCGGCAAGCACGTTTAAGATGAACTCAACCACCTTGTCGGCAGAGATCTACAAGCCTCGCAAACTTATCGCAACTAAATGAACTAAGATATGTTCCCTCGCAAATCCCTTACAAACGTCGTAGCAATTCTGTAGCAAACTTTTTATAGCCTATAAAAAGCAAGTTGAAGTGATTTGGAAATCATAACACAAACACTTACAAAAACATTTCTAAAGGAGAAGAAAAAAAAAACTAACAAAATTTTAAGTATTTCAATATATAATGTCTGGACGCAGCGGAGAGCATAAATTTGCTGCCCTTGAAGCTCGTCTTCAATCTCAGGCGGAGATAATACAACAAATTGCAGAGAAAATTCGTATCTATGATGCATACTTCGAGTACTTCGCCGAGAAAGATCCTGAGTTTGCTGCTAAGTTCGGCTTCACTAACCCTAAAATGCCGAATCCAGAAACCAAACCAGAGGCCAACACAAGCACACCTGCAACAGGAAAGAATACGACCACACCTGCAACATGAGACAACACGACCACACCTGCAACAGGACAGAACACAACGTCTCTGTCTGAAACATTTTAGTTGATGAACTTTTATTTTTTATGTTAAAGACAACTTTTTTTTTTTTGGTAATGTTTTGTAATATACAATTTCTTTTTCAACTTGAATTTTAATCTTCATTTTATTTATTAAAAAAAATTCCAGGTTCATTTTATTACTGAAATAGCAGATAACAACAATATTGAATTGCATAGCAAATTCGCAGCAAGGTTATAATTTGTACTTGCATGCTCCTATACCACAACTCTCGGCGATGCCTCTTTCAACTCCGATCATCAGCTCGCCGCCGCCTAGCCACAACACTCAAAGCTTCGTTGTTCCAGTCCAAAAGAAACTAGGGTTTTCGTTGTTGGGCCTGTTCTCTTACGGCCCAACTTCCTCCCCTTCTTGGACTTGCTTCAAAAGTGATGGCCTAACTCCCACAGTGATGGTCCAGTTCAACTTCTAATTTATTTAATTCCTTTGTTTAACCTTGGCCTGGGCATAAAATCCGAATCCGAAAATCCGAACCGAATCCGAACCGAAAAAATTAGATTAAAACCGAACCGATATTAGGAAAATAACCGATTGGTTGTTAGCTTTCATTATTTTTGGATATCGAATTAAATCCGATCCTAACCGAAATCCATATCTTAATTTCATGTAAAATAGTTTTTTCAGTTTCCAAAACTTTTTCGTTTCCAAAACATAAACAAACATTAACATTGAAGGTGTGAGTCGACCGTTTATTATTGACGACAAATCAATACGATGTTGTGTTAGTCTTAATAAAATAGAACAAGTTGTCTAGAGTAGGATCCGAATCTGTGCAGGTGAAAGCCCAACAGATTCCAAACCCATCTATCTAAACAACTCGGGACGTCTTTTCTAATTTTTAAATTTGTCAAATTTACAACGTAATTGGTTACAAAAGCAGTTAACTAAACCAACTAGGTTCGTTTTGTTGAACCGGTTTTCTCATTGTTAATGTTATTTTCCGGTTTTCTCACATTTGATCATACAGTATTTGCACCTAGAAGACTCATGCACATTTGTTTAATCTTAAGAGTAATCGAAACAACTCTTTAAGTGCTTGAAGTAACCTAATCTTAACGCTTTTTTAGAAATAACAAATGAAGGTGAATTACAACATGTATAAGTCTTGGAATAACTTAGGAAAGGGGAATGGGACTGGACCAAGGTGGTTAAAAATGTAGAGCTTTCTTGCATATGTTAACGTTTACAAGATTGGAAAGCAAGAAGATGAAAGAAACAGAAGAAATCAATTCGATCAAAAACCACAGGAACCAAACAAAAAACCAAATCAAGAACCAATCAATGGAATGAAGAAGTAAGAGTTTAAAGATCAAAGCTCACATGGAGAAATCAAGAATGATCAGAAATAATGGCTAAAGCAAAAATTGGCTATGATACCATATTTAGAGAGAGGCCAAATTAATTTGGTTTCTCATTAACCAGAAAAGTAGTATGTACAAGTCCTACACAAGAGATACATAGCCTCGACAAAGAACTCGTAAAATTCTCAGTTTATTAGACTCAATATCAAACTAGAACTACATCAAGACAAGATGTTTCTTCTAGTAAAATCTGAAGAAATGTGTCAAAAACTAATCCAACTAGACTCATGTCTTACATATGGTAGACCAGATCATCCCATCTACTAAACCCTAATTGTCTTGCGAAACAAGAAATCGACATTAACTATAGAACAGATGCATTAGGTTTGTGACACAAACTAAGTAAGGAAAGCTAGGTCTTTCTATATCATTAAATCTATAAAAAGTTTTTTGTGTTTTGGACTATTGTGTAACTCAAAGTCCAACTATATGGGGGAAAAAGTCGTCTAAAATATATTTTTACATTATCGTATCGCATCACTTCTAGATTTCACGCCAGTGCTTGCTGATGCTATGTAATAAAATTATTGTTTGTCACATTATAACTTTAACGTTCCTAATCATGTGTACGTGTCTCTACGTATACATAACACTTCGTTTGGATATTCTTCTCTTAAAAATAAATTATTTACACCACTCTACCTATTAAAACGTAACACTAACTAATCACTTTACTAACAACTGTTTTATATATTGATAAGATTTACAACATTTTCTCGTACGAGTGATGCTTTCTGACGTATATACAGAAGGTCCTAGAAGAATAGTATTTATTTTGTTGAAAACTTTGATCTTACTTGAGATTTAGACCTCAAGTTTCATAAAAATGTAAAATATACGATGACACTTCCACAATATGTTTAGTAAAAGTTCCACACAAGGAAAAAAAAACCACTTAACATGTAAAAACAATTACATTTACGATCGAGGATTCAACTAAGATAAAATAAACAATGTAGCTTAAATTGTATGTGGTCTAGTGTTAGTTTGATATGGCATGGGATGAAACATGATCAATTTGCTTTGTACAATTGTACTATGAACAAATTCACATGTATGTTAGAGAACAGAGACTTGAAACATTTGTCTTGTCGGTTGTTTGTGTTATCTGTTCCTTAATGCTACAAGATCGTCCAAGAAAAACCTTTTTTTTTTTTCTATATTTTTTCTTTTTGTCAACAGATATATATATATATATTTTTTTGTAAAAGGTTAAATTTCAACAGATATACTGATTCCAAGAAAAATCTTTTTATTGTTTCTATATTTTTTCTTTTTGTTAACAGATATATTTATTAGCTCAAAATAGATAATTAGAGAGATATTGTTTAGATATGTGACACAATGCAATTTGGTATGAACTTTTCATGCCAAATTGATAATCATAATGCTTTTAAATTTAGTTTTTTAACGTCTAGATTTATTATTTAATGTCAATTATGAGAACTATTACAAAAATGATTTTACTATAGACAGTTCACTATATGACCCTATTAGATCCACTATAGAAGACACCGTTTTCTCTACAATATTTTCTTATGGATGCTCATGATAGATACCTTCAATAATCCATGATAGGTGATCCTTCGTTTTTCATACTCATGATGGACACATTCAATGCGTGTAATCACGAAGAACAGTTCTAATTGTACAACGTTCGAGATCTTTCATACTCATGATGGCTACCATTTTAAAACTACTATTTTATGTGAATTAAAGTTGTTTTTTTAATTTAAAAAAAAATATTTTTGCTTCCATGACTTTAGGTATGCTATATTTTATGAGATGTTAGGTTTAAATTGTTTCCATTGGACTATTTTCACCCATATTTCTAAGAAGACCATAAGAAAATATGATAATCAACATTGATGGATGGAAAATTCTACAAATTCAAATTCAAAGTATGGATAATCAACCTTACATGATTCAAATTCAATTTCAGTTAATTACACGAGTGAAGAGATTCATGAACCTTACATATTTTTGTAGAATTTTCCCATCCATCAATATTGATTAAGATATATTTTTTAGTCTTCTTAGAAATATGGGTCAAAAATGGTTCATCGGAACAATCTAAACCTAACATGTCAGAAATATGGATATTGATTATCACATTTCGTATTTGATAATCAACGCAATTACTTTTCTGGATTTAAATGTTTTTCGTTATGGTTATACAACTAATGTATCGTGTGTTCCACTACGGTTTATTTTAATCTATTAGTTTAGTTGACCAAAAACATACAACTTTTATCATGGTTTTATATTTAATCGTTTGATTTATATTTGATTTCAATCAGAATTAGAATCTTTTATATTTCATTTCAATCACAATTGTCCATATAAATGTTTTAAATATCAAGAATATCCATTTTATTATCAAATCAAGAGAATATCCATTTTCTTAAAGTTTTTAAAGATTCGAATAAACTTCTATTTAAAATCCGGAACTATTCGGATTCGAGTTTTTTTGGATAGAATAGTGTATAATTAAATAGACTAAATATAATAAATTGCTTTGGTTTTAGTTTAGATCCTTTCGGGTTTGGTTCAATCGGATATAAATTTTTATAACAAGAGTAAATTTTTGGATTTTTGGATAAATACCCGAACTTTTGGGTATGAATATAAAGTCACGGATAAAAATTTGGGTATTCGAATAAATTATTCGGGTATTGGGTCCTAAATTATTTATATATATTTAGATAATTTTCTGTATTTTCGTGTTTGAGTCGAATTTGGATTTAGATTTTCAGTAGAGAAGACCTATATAATAAGATAAATATAAAGTTATATCATCAAAAGTGAACCCTAGCTCTAGTATTTCCCCAAATTGAATTGTATTAAAATGTTAACATAGATCACTTTGATCGAAATCTCGAATGATGAACCCCAAGACATCTCACGGAACCATCTTTCTCTCTTTTCTTAAATCGAACCTAACGATAGAGCCTAATCCCAAACCAAATTTTAAGTTGGGACTCTGTAGTCTTTCCTTAAGTGTGAACAAAGGGTTTTGTTGTTTTTAATCTGTAAAACGACACAATTTTTACACTACGTGTTATTTGCAAATGCAGAAAAAACGATGTCATTTTGGCCATATATACGTTTTAAACGGTTTAGACGGATGCCAAGTCAATGATACGAGAAAGGTTTATATAACGGGTCATTTTTAATTTTAAGGTATTAATCTGCATTTATTTAACATGGATGGCTTTATTACCAACAAAATTACATCAAAAGTATTTTTGCACAAAATATTTTTTAAAATTTTAATTTGAAGACGAAAGAAGATAGATCATAAATGATATTTAGGCTTTAAACGGTAACATACAAAAAAACATTCAGCTGAATTCAATCAGATTCAACTGTGATCATTTAAAAATATAAGAATTTAGCCCACAAAATTCAGATTAAGTATGCCAAATTTAACAAGTCAGCCAGATTTAACCAAATTCATCGATCACCATTCAACCCTTAATAAACGAATTTTGATCACATTTTTCATTAATATTTTTGCTTTGACGTATGCAGCTGGTATATATGATTGAACAGGTCAACGAATCAACCGTGCTTTAAACGCTGTATATATTTATTTTTCACACTTAAGATAAGACTTCAAATCAATTAAAATAAAAAGAAAATCAGATTTAGTCATTGTTTTTTGTGTGTTATTATTGAGTGTATATAAAAACACTATCATTAAATAATACAGTACTCATACAAACAAACCATTGACAATTCAGTTTTTTTGTTTAGATATTACAACACATATACACCTCTTCATTACAACTTAAATAATAACAATTAAGCAAGTGTTAACTTTTAGTATTGTTGCCGTAAGCAAAACGGCTAAAATTATACGAAAATGACGTAATCATTGTCTACGTCACATGTTCATAAGATTACACTATATACTATATATATCTCACACCTCCATCTCCATGTTCATAAGATTTACACATTAAACGTTACACTTGTGTATATTATATAGTTTGATGTTAAAAAGGAAATAGTATATTATACGTCATCTTTGTCTCTTTATATTTCATCCCTTAACATTACCAAATTACATAACATAAACCATGGCAACTTCTGCAACATCTAAGCTCTTAGTGTCTGATTTTGCCTCTACCATTAGTCATATCCCTTCAAGTTACGTCCGGCCCATCTCCGACCGTCCAAACTTGTCTGATGTCGCGAGTTCCGGCGATTCCATCCCTCTTATCGATCTCCGGGACCTCCATGGACCTAATCGAGCCGCGATTGTCCATCAACTTGCTAAGGCTTGTTCTACTTATGGTTTCTTCCAGGTAACTCCTCGTTTAGTATTGTTATATATGTTTCAAATTTACTCTGTTTTATTACTCTGTTTCAAAATTTATCTTGTTGTTTATGTAACAGATCAAGAATCATGGTGTACCGGATACAACAATCGAAAAAATGATAACTGTTGCAAGAGAGTTCTTCCATCAACCGGAGAGCGAAAGAGTCAAGCATTACTCCGCAGATCCAACGAAGACGACGAGAGTCTCCACCAGTTTTAATATCAGCGCAGACAAAGTCTTGAACTGGAGAGACTTCCTTAGAATCCATTGCTTTCCCATTGAAGATTTCATTGAAGAATGGCCTACTAGTCCTGTCTCCTTCAGAGAAGTCACAGCTGAATACGCTACGAGCCTAAGAGCTTTGATCTTGAGACTTCTTGAGGCTATCTCAGAGAGCTTAGACCTTGAAAGAGACCATATAAGCAATATATTAGGCCAACACGCTCAGCACATGGCGTTTAATTACTATCCGCCATGTCCCGAGCCCGAGCTAACTTATGGACTTCCTGGACATAAAGACCCAACTGTTATCACTGTCCTTCTTCAAGACCAAGTCTCTGGTTTACAAGTCTTTAAAGATGATAAGTGGGTCTCTGTTAAACCAATTCCCAACACCTTTATCGTCAACATCGGCGACCAAATGCAGGTTTGGTAATCAAGAACGTTTTATAATATAACATTCTGTGTTAAATTTCCTCTGTTTTATGTGATGGTGTCTCCTTGTTTTAGGTAATAAGCAATGACAAATACAAGAGTGTACTCCACAGGGCAATAGTAAACACCGAGAAGGAGCGATTATCGATTCCAACATTCTGTTTCCCTGCGGCAGAAGCAGTGATTAGTCCTGCACATGAGCTGATCAGTAAACAAGATTCTCTTGCTGTTTACAGAAGCTTCCCTTTTGTTGAGTACTGGGACAAGTTCTGGAACAGGTCGCTCGCTACTGCGAGCTGTCTCGATGCCTTTAAAGCTTCAACAAACTAAAGAGAGTCTATTTTGTAATCAAGCTTGACTGGCTCTTACCAAGAGCTAATAGCTCAACGGATTAAAGCCTAGAGATTGCAGGTTCGAGTGGTTCTTGGGACGAGAACATATAACATGCTTTGGTCTTAGAAATAGACAAATTTTGACCGGCTCTTTAGCTATTGTATGGATTTCAATATCAGTTTGTTTCTTATAAATAAAGACTTTTCAAGATCAGTTTGTTTGTTATGAACGTTAACAATGTTGTTTAAAAATACATTAAGACAAAACTATCACCACTAGACATATCTTATCCAACTATATATAAACGTACCATAGAATCTTAGCTTTTAAAGTTATAAAAGTCTCTCTTCCACAGCTGTTCACACAAATCTTTCTATCATGTATTTTTTTTACACAAGTGGAATGTTTAAGTCCACGGTCTTTGCCCCCACCATAACAACCTTAATTATAATTGGGTTGGCCAAAATCTTAGAGGATCCTAAATCATAATGAATGGGATCAAGAGAGTTAAATGAATGCTTATATAAGTTTTTCAAAACATCGGTAACGTGAGCTTGGGGGCAAAAGAAGTGGTGTGGATGATTGGTTCGGATTATGTTGGATGAGTTCGTATCTGAACTTGTATCGCTTGACCTCATGAGGAAATCACAAACGAGGCATTGAATGTTCATTGCTAAACCCTAGTTTTTAGTTCCTTGGGAAACAAGATTTAGCCTGGCTTTGATCATGTTTGTTTTTGTCTCGCATCTAAGTTATAACTTTTCATGTTTGAGTATCAATAGCAGCGATTGAGGCATTCGACAGATTTGTAAAGTGTGTCTAGATGCAATGGTGATGGGTAAAATAGGGAAGAAGCTTCCATGTATACTGCAGTGGTTAACAACAACAACAAGTTTTGATCTCTTTAACTAAAACTTCTGAAAAATGTAAAACGTCTTAAACAAAAAACAAAAAAGGAAAAAAAGAAAGTTGTGGAACTTAGATTTGTATAGTTTCCTTATATGATACGGCAAAGTTTGTTCTCTATATATATATATATATAACAAAACTTATTTGCTTCTCTCCTTCATTACAAGAATCACACAAAGCTTTTCAAGTTTCGAGTTTGATTATATAAAATCATGAATTCTTTGTTCAGTATGTTTGATACCTTTTGTGCTGAGATTATGATGAGGAGAAAAGTTACATCTAATTCTAATGCATCATCATCATCTCATGGATCATCTACTTCTTCTTCTAGTGTTCAAGCCGTGTTGATGGAGAAGACACCAAAGAAGTATTTGGTGGAGAAAGAGAAACCACTGAGGCTTGCTCCAGAGTTCGACGGGCTTCATTGCTTCGAAACCATAATTTATACTTCTTGATTTTAATCTTTTTTTTTTAGGTCTTGTTATTATTATTTATGAATGTACATGTTGAATGAGGATGTTCTTTTCGGATTTCTTGTTATGCAAGAATTGATGACTATTTAAACGTGAAAATAGCTACGATTAACCAAACGAACCAAAAATTAGGTTTATTTGATGAATTTAATCGACAAGAGTAAGCATGTTTGGCTTGAGGAATAAGCAACTTTTTTTTTTACATTTTATCGTAAAAAAGAAACCGAAAATTACCAAAAATATATTCTAGTTTTCTTTCCGTATAAGTTAACTGAATTTATCTGATAGAAACTGAATTTTTTCCATTCATAAATCAAATTTAATTTCCATTGAACTGAACTTTAATTTCGATTTAGCATGAACCATTTTCAAACCGAACCAGGCCAAACTAAACTAGAATTATAGAGGGCCAAGCCTAATAAACTTCGCTTAACAACATTTTTTTCAAAGTGTCAGAATATTTCTCAAGTCTCACCGTCAAATTTTAGAGTTACGATTTAAAATGATAAGGGTTTGCAAATTTCTTTATTTTTTCCCTTGATAATAATTCTTCAAATGTCATAGATAATTTTGTTTTTATAGTTTCTATCGAATCAGCATGGGACATGTTGAGTTATACATTTCAATAAACTAGATTTTAGTTGACTAAGCACACACTGTTTGATATATTCCTTAGACATTGTGTGTTGGATTAAATTAAAACTTTGTGAGTTGTGTGACTCTGACTATGACGAAATATAAGAAATTCAATTCAAACAAGAAAAACTTAGAAAAATTCCAAGAAATTGAAACATTCTTGTTCAAAGTCATCTATATAAATGCTTAAGCTTCCTCAATATTGGTCCTCAACTACATTACTTCTCTCTTTCTTGAAATGAGGAATCACAGAACATCAATCTTTGTGGTACTAAGTCTGGTAATAATTCTCAGTGGGCAGAGCAGTTTCTTGGCAAGTGCAGGTGCTGAGAGCAAGGTATATATATAAGTTCATTACCAAACAAGATAGACAAAGACCAATAGATGAACTAATTTGATTCTATTGTGATAATCAATAGGTTCATATAGTGTATTTAGGTGAGAAGCAGCATGATGATCCCAAATTTGTCACGGAAACTCATCATCGGATGTTGTGGTCACTTCTTGGAAGGTATATGTATTTGTAAATTTCTCCATTGTTATAATTTTTGTATATTCATAATGGTTCTTGATTTATCTTTATCATTCATGTTAACAGTAAAGAGGAGGCCCATGATTCAATGGTGCATAGCTTTCGACATGGCTTCTCAGGGTTCGCGGCTAAGCTTACCGAGTCCCAAGCCAAGAAAATAGCCAGTAGGCAGTCCTAACCTCATATTTTCATAACATCTTGTTTGTAACAATGGGACATTCTGATTTTGTTTTTATTGCTAATGGATTTTTTGGCAACAGATTTACCTGAAGTTGTTCATGTCATACCGGATAGATTCTACAAGCCGGCAACAACTCGAACTTGGGACTACCTAGGCCTTTCTGCTTCTAATCCAAAGAATCTTCTAAATGAAACTAACATGGGTGAAGACATGATCATAGGCATTATAGACACAGGTGAGAGTGTATATTTGTAAATAGTTTTATTATAGAAATGATCCATACAAATCAGAGGTTCCTCTATGGCTAAACTGTTTTGTGCCAATGCAGGAGTATGGCCAGAATCTGAAGTATTTAATGACAATGGGATTGGACAAGTGCCAAGCCACTGGAAAGGAGGATGTGAATCAGGAGAAGACTTTAACTCCTTTCACTGTAACAAAAAGCTCATAGGAGCCAAGTACTTCATCAATGCTTTTCTTGCGGAGAACGAAATCTTCAACTCCTCAGCCTCACTTGAATTCATTTCCCCTAGAGGCTACAATGGTCATGGAACACACGTTGCTACCATCGCGGGCGGTTCATACGTGCCTAATACAAGCTACAAGGGACTAGCTGGAGGAACTGTAAGAGGTGGGGCACCGCGTGCTCGTATAGCAGTGTACAAGACTTGCTGGTATCTAGATGATGAAGACATAACGACCTGTTCATCCGCTGACATCTTGAAAGCAATGGACGAGGCTATCCATGATGGTGTTGATGTTCTGTCTCTTTCTCTAGGCTATGAACCTTTGTACCCAGAAACTGATGTTCGAGATGGGATAGCTACTGGAGCATTCCATGCAGTCTTAAAGGGTATTACAGTTGTTTGTGCAGCGGGTAACTCCGGTCCAGCGGCTCAGACCGTTACAAACTTGGCTCCTTGGATCATTACAGTGGCTGCAACTACTCTAGACCGGTCCTTTGCTACAATTATGACACTTGGCAACAATAAAGTGATAATGGTAACAACAAGATTTACAACTTCAATTAAACATTTTGAAACATTCTAAAAATGTCTTATTTAGATTTCGGCCATTATAATGCAGGGTCAAGCAATATACACAGGTCATGAACTTGGCTTCACTAGCTTGGTTTACCCTGAGAACCCAGGCAGCAGTAACGAAAGTTTCTCTGGGTAATATCAGATCTCTAGTTTTATATTAGGACCAAATCTTGCATTATGAACAAATTCAATTCTTGAATTCACACTGGTTCTTGTAATGCAGTACATGTGAGCGTCTTCTCATCAATTCTAATCGTACAATGGCGGGGAAAGTCGTGTTGTGTTTCACAGAGTCACCTTACAGTACTTCTGCATCGAGAGCTGCGCGTTATGTGAAAAGAGCGGGTGGTCTCGGTGTAATCATTGCAGGACAACCAGGCAACGTTCTCCGACCATGTCTAGATGATTTCCCTTGTGTTGCTGTTGATTATGAGCTCGGGACTAATATACTTTTTTACATACGTTCCAATGGGTATGACTAACATAAACTAACATCTTCACCACTTATATAAGTAAGAAAATAAATAACATTTTGTTGTCTAGCAGATCACCTGTAGTGAAGATACAACCTTCAAGAACACTCATTGGACAACCAGTTGGTACAAAAGTAGCAAGTTTCTCATCAAGAGGGCCTAATCCAATTTCAGCAGCAATCCTCAAAGTATGTTAGAATCCTTATATGTTCTGTTTTGTTTAGACTCATCAAATGCCTTAGATGGTATCAATCATATGATTACAGCCGGATATAGCAGCACCGGGAGTGAGTATATTAGCGGCTACAACCACGAATACTACTTTCAACGACCGAGGATTCATTTTCTTGTCGGGGACATCAATGGCGACTCCTACCATTTCAGGAATTGTTGCACTTCTCAAAGCTCTACACCGTGATTGGTCCCCTGCTGCCATTAGATCAGCCATTGTCACTACAGGTTCTTGTCTTCTTCATACAATGTACATATGAATAAAGAGACACATACTGATCTCGATATTGTCTTTACTCTGTAGCTTGGAGAACAGATCCATTTGGAGAACAGATTTTTGCAGAAGGGTCACCTCGGAAGCTAGCTGATCCATTTGACTATGGTGGAGGCCTTGTGAATCCAGAGAAGGCTACAAAACCAGGTCTTGTATATGACTTAGGACTCGAAGACTATGTTCTTTACATGTGCTCTGTTGGTTACAACAAGACATCAATCTCTCAGCTTGTCGGTAAAGTAACAGTATGTTCCAATCCCAAACCATCAGTTCTTGATTTCAACTTACCTTCCATCACAATCCCAAACCTTAAAGATGAAATTACTCTCACCAAAACCCTTACTAACGTTGGACCACTCAACTCGGTCTATAAAGTAACGGTTGAGCCACCGTTCGGGGTTCAAGTGACTGTGACACCGGAGAGGCTAGTGTTCAACTCTACAACCAAAAGGGTTTCTTTTAAAGTCAGAGTCTCGACCAAACACAAAATCAACACAGGTTACTACTTTGGAAGCTTGACTTGGAGTGACTCTAAACACAATGTTACCATTCCTCTCTCTGTGAGAACTCAGATTCTGCCCTACTACTACGATGAGAACTAAACAAACGAAGAACTACAAAACTATATATGTCTTGTCACTTTGTTGTACTTATTAAAGCATACACACTACGCATTAAATTCATGGCACCTATATATTAAATGACAGTGAGTGTGAATTTAATTTTATTGTAGTGTACATTAAGATTTATGTGAACAAAATTCAATACAATTTTCTTTAGCCATATATAAAATTTGAGTTAATACAAATAGGAAGTAAATAACACAAGAGTGCTAAAGCAATAAGATTTGTACCGTATGAATCAACGTGGACATATATAAATCTGGTCGAAGAATGTATTTTCTTAAACTGAAGTTGATTAATTATTATTTTTAGTAAGGTTTTAAAACGAAAATTCACAAAACCCATAACACACACACGCACACTCGCATCAGTCATCGTTTTCAATTATACTTAGACATTTTTTTTTCTACTTAAAACATTAAAGTCATGTAACTCTCTAATTATTCTTAGAAATAAAGTGTATTTTTTATATACTTGTAAACTGCAATTAAATGATTTAAACACCACTTTTTTCCAGATAAGTAAAATACAGTAAAACCACTATAAATTAATAATGTTGAGACTACAATATTTTATTAATTTATAGTAATATTAATTTATCTATAAATAATATTTATTATTTTATAGTGTAAATTAATAATTATTAATTTATAGTAGTATTTTTTAACACTTAGTGTTTTTTGAAAATATGAATTGGGAAAATTTCACAAAAATAAGATTTGTTTTTAAATAATATAAATTTATGTAGTTTAGAATCTAATTCTATATCTAGAAAAATAATTTTACAATGAATTAAAATATAAAAAATAAATACAGTTATGTACAAAAAAAATCAAATATATGATTAACACCTCAATTGTTATCTTTTAACATTCTATAAAACAAAACAAAAAAATGAATATGATACATATTTATAAATAGAAAACATAAAGAAAATTTTGGTTATTTTTTGAGGTTATGGAGTATATTATAAGATGAGTTTATTATGTACATGATTTAAAAACCAAATCCAAAGAAATGTGACCAAAAGAATCAGTTTTGAATTTGGTTTAGAAAAATTGGTTTGGTTTAATTGAACAAATACTCTTCAAACGGTCATATAAACCCCCACACACAAAAAAAAAACGGTCATAACTCATAACTCAAAAAAAAAAAAAAAAGAGAGAGAGAGAAGCGAAACGATCGCACAAGACTTGGTGGCGAAGCCAAAGAGATCTTTTTTATATAAATCAACAAACGTATTGAGAAGCGAAGAAATAAAAAAAACGTAAAAGCCCAACGGTCAAAATTCGAAATCCGGCGAAGAAACTTGAGAAGCGAAGTTTTGAAGCAGAGAAGTTAAAATCGTCTATCTCAGCGAAGGGGAACGAAGAAGCGATGTTGGAGAAAGATCTCAGTGGAGAGTAGAAGGCGATGTTGGAGAAGGAGAAGAACGGTGAAAGGACGAGATCGTGAGGAAGAAGAAGGAGAAAGCCTTCGTGTATGTGTCGTGTTCGCCGGAGATGCCGAATTTTAAACAATACTCGTGAGGATTCTTCTCTATAGGTTTGTTCGGAGGCTTTTTTAAGGTAATTGAATTTTGATTTTTTTTTTTTTTTTTGGTAAGCGATGTTTGATATTTGTATACTACTGAGAATTGAGATTTAGGGTTTCAAAGGGGATAATATCAATACAGATGATATTGATTCAAACTCGAGGATTCTTGATCTTCAGTGGATTGAAATTTGATTGCGTATTTGCCACAAACCAAAATTCGATCGCTCTTTCTCAGTTGCTTTGTAGTGTTCCCAAATTTGACTCTTTTTTTTTGTTGTTGTTGATTCTGCTAAAGTTAAAATTAGTTGATTTTTCGTCAGGTGAGAAGTACTTGGTAACTTTATTACCATTGTTGTCGCTGGTCTTAAGTTAGATCTAATGACTATGCAGGCGATGTTAGACAAGATGAATTAGGAAAAGACAGAGGATTAGCTGAAGGGGAAGGTACTAGAGACGCTTAAGGTGGAGCCAAATTGTTGAAAATAAGCAAACTTTCATGCTGAAACTTTCTCTTAATTGATTTATCTAGATTCTCAATCCAAAACCAACAACTCTGTTCCTACAAGACAAGAGAAGGTCTTGTCAACACCGTATGCCCTTCAGTCACTAAGCACACTCCAGAGGTATGTTTTCTTTGCATCAAAGTTTTGCAAATTGCACCTTTTGATTCAACTGCTGAACTAATGAAGAAGTTTCAAACAACCAGAGACTTGTCATTGCATCAAGCCAACACTTCTCTTCCACAGGTAATGAACCATCAAAACTTTCTTATTCCTTTTTACTTATCTAGTGTTTTTTAATCTCCTGGGAATCTCTTTGACTAAATCCACGATGGTTTTGTTTTTTTTCTTGTCCACAATTGACCTAAGCTGACACTGACAAGACTGGGATACAAACGAGAACCAAGAACTGGAACAAGAATCGGAACATAAAACAGAACCAAGAACTAGAGCAGAAAATAGACTTGAGGAACAACATCTATGATTTTGCTTTGGTTGCGAACTTCATTGTTTGCTTATTTGCTTATTTGCTTCTTTGATTTTCTGCTTAGTGCATTGTTTGCTTTTTTTGCTTTCTTGATTCCCCTCCTTAGTGCACCGTTGTTTATTTGCTTCTTTGATTCTTCTGCTTAGTGCACTTTTTGTTTATTTGCTTATTTGCTTCTTTGATTCTTTGATTCTTTGATTCTTCTGCTTAGTGCACTGTTTGTTTATATGCTTCTTTGATTTTCTGCTTAGTGCATTGCTTATTTCGTTGTTTCTTTGCTTCTTTGATTCTTCTGCTTAGTGTACTGTTTGTTTATTTGCTTCTTTGATTTTCTGCTTAGTGCATTGCTTATTTCTTTGTTTCTTTGCTTCTTTGATTCTTTGATTCTTCTGCTTAGTGCACTCTTTGTTTATTTGCTTATTTTGCTTCTTTGATTTCCTGCTTAGTGCATTGCTTGCTTTTTTTGCTTTCTTGATTCCCTGCTTAGTGGACTGTTGTTTCTTTGCTTCTTTGATTTTTCTGCTTAGTGCATTGTTTGTTTCTTTTCTTCTTTGATTCTTCTGCTTAGTGCACTTTTTGTTTATTTGTTTATTTGCTTCTTTGATTTTCTGCTTAGTGCATTGGTTGATTTTTTGCTTTCTTGATTCCCCTGCTTAGTGCACTGTTTGTTTATTTGCTTATTTGCTTCTTTGATTTCCTGCTTAGTGCATTGGTTGAGTTTTTGCTCTCTTGATTCCCCTGCTTAGTGCACTGTAGTTTATTTGTTTCTTTGCTTCTTTGATTTTTCTGCATAGTGCATTGTTTGCTTATTTTCTTATTTGCTCTTTGATTATCTTCATAGTGCACTGCTTGCTATTTTTTTGCTTTCGTGAATCCCCTGCTTAGTGCATTTCTTGTTGCTTTGCTTCTTTGCTTCTTTGATTCTTCTTGTTAGTGCATTTCCAAGAAATCAAGAACCGGAATAAGAAACAAACATGTGGAATACAAAATATTGCAGGGTAAGTTGGTTTTGCTGTGTTATTAAATTAGCTTAATATAGATATTGTCAACCTCTCCGGATCTGTTTTGATAATCTTAAATCCTTCACAGATGGATTTTTAGGGAAAACCGTCGAACAGGAGCATGAAACAGACGTGTTGAAGAAGAACGCAAGATAAGTTAATAAAGTAAATTGTTGCATTTTTTATGTTATTGTATCAGAAAACATATATGATATCGAAACTCATGGACACTGTTTCTTTGATTTCAGCTCCACAAATATAGCTCTAATTTGGTTAAGATATGTTAATGAAACAGAACCAATACTTTTTTGATTGAGTTTAACTTCAAATTTTTTGTTCATGTAGTTATTGTCTGCAGTGGTTATTGAATCAAGAACCAGACAGACTTGTGGAATAACATTTATAATTAATGTGATCTCGTTTGTATCCCTATTGTTTATCAGCAGGTTGTAATTTCTCAGAATTGACCATCTTTTTTTGGTTGAATCAAACATATTTTGGTAAGAACAATCTGCAGATACCAAACCTGGTGACATGATTGTCTTAACACTTCTTGCCAGTCAACTCATTTGACAACAGCCACACATATAAAGTTGATGATAATTAATTTTTTCTTTTTTTTGGTTCTCTGGTAAACTTTATCCAGGAGCTTAATGCAGGGTACATCCTTTCTTGCCGGTCAACTCATTTCACAACAGCCACACATATAAAGTTCATTTCCAAACAATGCTAAGAGCTAGTCCTACGAAAGTAAATACTAGTGAGGAACTTGAGCAAGAGGAACTAGAGAAGGCACCAATAAAGCAAACCTCTGAAGAAAAAGGTACTACTTTAGAAGTTTTTGTTTAACATTGTTTATTTCATTTATCTCGCTCTTAATCAAACTTGAAATTACATCAAACTACCAAGAAGAACATAACAATATCACAAGAGTTTCACTTTGCCACAGATTAGAGGATATCACGACCAGATTCTGTCTTGATATATTCGACAAGGTATATTTCAGTTGACAGAACCCACTTTATACATGTCTTGTTTAGTTATTTTCCACTGGATGTTGTGATGTTTAACAAAAACTTTTCTTGCCAGCTCTAACTAAACTCCGAATCTTGCCATGAAAAGCCTCTACCAAGGAACACTGCTCCAAACCCCTTCAATCATAGGACAGAAGTATGTGAAGAACGAACAACCTCTCTAATGTCAAAAGTGACTTGCTACAAATCTTTACTGGCAGTTCTTGTAAAACTACTTTGTGGAATCCAGGAATGAGGCGCTGAGAAAGAAAAGTAGGAAAGATTGTCCAGTGGTAAGAGTTCCAAAGGCAAACCCATATCCTTACATGACAGATTATCTAGTGGTATGTACATCCTAACCTTCTACTTCCTTTGGTTTTTGAGTTGGATGGTGTTTGACAAATTTTTACGTGTTACAACTCTCAGGTATCACCAAAACCAGAACCTAAGCAATGCACACAACCAAAACTGTTCCAGTTAGCCAATTAGCAAGTCTAGTAAGACACAAAGAGAATCTGCGACGATAGAAGAAGAGTGGAGAGAGAAGAAGCCCAGAAGAGGCTCTTCAAAGCACAACCATATATAAAAGAGTAAGTGACTTGCCCCTTTTCACTTTTTATCAATGGTTTCAAAATTCTCTCACAATTTGCCCATTCCATTATTTCTTTGTTTAGAGAGTTACATCCTTATTTCCTTCTCCGCTTCTATTTACTCAACATCCTTATTTATTTCTTTGATTTTCTACTAAGTGCATTGCTTGCTTTTTTGCTTTGTTGATTCCGGTACTTAGTGCACTGCTTGTTTCTTTGTTTCTTTGCTTCTTTGATTCTTCTGCTTAGTGCATTGCTTGTTGCTTTGTCTCTTTGTTTCATTTTTTTTTTTTGCTTCTTGCTTTTTTGCTTCGTTGCTTCTTTGCTTCTTTGTTTTCTTGATTCAAATACTTATTTCTCTGTTTTATTGATTTTCTGTATTGTTTGTTTACTCCTTCAACTTGAATGATTCTTTTCTTCTCTGCTTCTATTGCTAACTTCATTGTTTGATTTTCTGCTTAGTTTGTTTCTTTGTTTTCTTGATTCCTCTACTTAGTACACTGATAGTTTCTTTGTTTCTTTGCTTCTTTGATTCTTTGATTCTTTGATTCTTCTGCTTAGTGCATTACTTGCTTCCTGGCCGTATATTTGTTTTACTACATGATCCACTTGTTTACTTTCAACTTGAAGACACTCAAGAATACTTGCTTCTTTATCGACCTTAAATTATAATTATTGGTTTTGGTCTTAAATTTGAATAATTATAATATCAACCTTCTCAAACACTGTTTTTCTAATTTAATATCCAATGCGAATAGAGCTCTAAAGTCAAGAACCAGAATAAGAAACGAACTCGTGGAATAAAAGATCATATTGCAGGGTAAAGTTTGGTTATAGCTAATAGCTATGAAATTATATTTAGTTAAATTGAAGGTTTCGATGCTTCTATATCTAATCACTATCAAATTAGATTAAAAATTATTGACACACTATTTAAACATTAATAATTGATTTAGATAGTAAGAGTAAAATTAGAATTTTATTTTTTGTAAACGAAGATTTTTTATAGTAAAATTAAATAAACAAAGTCTTTCGTTCTACTTAAAAAAGTAGAGATATTAAACGTTAAAAAAATAATAGATAGATGAATTTTTAGGTTTTTTTTCATTTATTTTGTGCATTATCTCTTAAACTATTTAAAATATTATATTTTACCTACATATAGATACAGTGGCGTACCCAAGATTTTTTTTTACCCAGGTCAGTTTGCTAAAACATCATGTCAGTAAACAATATTGGGTTGGTTTCAAAAATGCAAAATCTATAACATTAACTAAAATCTTGAAATTTAGGCAAGTCAGGTGACCCTCCTATGATACATTTGGGTCCGCCATTGTATAGATACACATGTTGCATGAAGGGAAGATGTTGAATTTTGCTCAATATGAAATACACGGGTTAATATTGATTAAAATATTTTTAATTTTATACTTCAAAACAGGTTAAAACTTCATTACATTTATCTTTTAAGAACACTAATATAAAACATGTCGAATCAAACTAATTTAATTAAGTGTGTTAATATAAAATCTTAATAATTTTTAAAACAATTACAGCATATAATAAACTTTTGAATTTAATCATAAAAAATAATAAGTTTTGTTCTGCGGGGAGTACTGCAAGTTAAAATCTAGTAGTAGATTATATGCATAGAAGTTTTTTTTTTTTTTTTTTGGGAAGTATCTAGCGATTTCGCGTTTGAGGGGATTCGATCCCTAGCCTAGACCAACAGGGCAACTCCTCACTCAAGTGGAAACCACTACTCACTCAAGTGGAAACCACTTGTAATTGACCACTAGACCAATTATGTGCTTAGAAGTTCCAAGTTAGTTTGATTATAAAAAAAAAGAAAAACAAGAAGAAGTTCCAAATTAGAACTTAGATGTATAATTGTAATTGAGTTATAAAAACTAAAGCCCCACATCGAAAGATCTAAAAACAACATAGCAAGATATATAGACCAAAGAAGAGGTCAACTATCGCCGAGCTTGTTAACGTAAGCTTGTAATCCTTGTGGAGGCTTTAAGGGTAATGGAACGTTGGTTCGGTTCCTTTGGTCGGGCTCGGGTCTAGGGTATATACTGACCTGCCCGATCCAAGCCAGAAGTTGAGTCATGTGGCCTAGGCGAAGGCTTGAGCCAAATGGGTTCCTAGAGTGGGGGGCAATGCGTGCTAGGCTGGTTTCACAGAACAGCGAACACCTCCCGTTTCTGGCGGTGGATGGATTACGGGTTAGATCCTTCCGAGTCCAATATGACCTAATGACCCGATCATAACTGGACCATTACCTTTTTATTTTATATTTGTAGCTTCACTGGCAAGCAAGTGATATCGTATATCAAAGTATAGAAAACTATTAATTAATGAGGTTTGAACCTTGGTGTTCTTAATTTAATTAGTTACGATCTGAATCTGGATCTGAATGATCAGAGTTGCCATTTAATGTAATGGAATTGTTTTTTAATTTAACTTTATGATTTATAAGAAAAAATAAAATTCAGGATAATCTATTGAATTAACTATTAAAATTATGATTGATTACTTTAATCATAATAAAAGAAAAATAATCAGAGAGAAACATGTGTTTTATTTAATTAAACACTAACATGAGATGAGACTTGAGAGGTTCTCAAAGTCTATCAAATAAGAACAAATTATTGCTAATTTTTGATACTAAAATCTTATCCTTTAGCTAATTTAGTCTCATAACACATGCTCTACGTTATTAAAGAACAAATGATAAGTTTTAATATGATCAGTTCTAGTGTCACACTCACAGATCTCGATAGATTATTCAAAGATACTTAGCATTTCGAAAGTCAATGTTTGAAACAAATATTAAACTTTGTTTAATTGAAACACTAAACTCGTGAGGAAAAGGAGAACACAAATAGAGACGGAAAATAATTTATATAAACCCTTTTTGATTCACTGATAATCTTTTATCATTTCAAGAAACAAAATGGGCAAAACCATAGTTCTCTTGGCTTTATTTCTGGCTATAGTTTTGAATGTGCAGACAAGTTTTGTCGTTGCAGAGACCAAGGTACTCCTCATTTATGGATAAATATCTGTTAATAGTGATAGCCATATCTAATACTGTTGTTTCTTTGTGGTCAATAGGTTTATGTAGTTTATCTAGGAGAGAAGAAGCATGATGATATAGAGTCTGTCACTGAATCTCACCATCAGATTTTGTGGTCACTTCTTGGAAGGTATGATACAGAACCTCTATATAGGAACTTTAGGTAGACATGTTTATGTCGAAAGACCAAAGGTAGTTTTACTTAGTTGATTGTCCTGTTTCAGCAAAGAGGCTGTCCAGGATTCAATAGTGTATAGTTATCGACACGGTTTCTCGGGTTTCGCAGCCAAACTCACTGAGTCACAAGCCCAACAAATCTCAGGTACACTTCTAGAGTTCACCTCTTCTCTGTTTCTTGACTTAATATAGACCAAATGGTTATTTCTTGACTTGTCGATTGAGAATAGAGATTCCGGAAGTAGTACAAGTCATACCGAATGCATTATACGAACTCACAACTACTAGAACTTGGGATTACTTGGGAATATCTCCGGCCAATTCAAATAGTCTCCTACATAAGGCCAACATGGGAAGTTCAGTCATTGTTGGAGTCATTGACACAGGTATGTACATAGAGAAAACATCTTTAGTTTCTTAAATATATGTTTACTGATAGAAAGAATCAAAATCATTGATACAGGAGTGTGGCCAGAGTCTGAGATGTTTAATGACAAAGGCTATGGACCTATACCGAGCCGTTGGAAAGGCGTCTGTGAATCCGGAGAACTCTTCAGTCCCTTGAATTGTAACAAAAAGCTGATTGGAGCGAAGTTTTTTATCGATGGTTATTTTGCTGAATTTGGAGTAGTGAACACAACAGAGAAACCTGAGTACATTTCCCCAAGAGACTTTCACGGTCATGGCACACATGTTGCCTCAACCGTTGGTGGTTCTTTTGTGCATAATGTGAGCTACTTAGGCCTTGGAAGAGGAAGTGCTAGAGGTGGTGCTCCTGGTGTTCATATAGCAATTTATAAGGCGTGTTGGCAAGATGGAACATGTACAGGAGTAGATGTCTTAAAAGCAATCGATGAAGCTATACATGATGGTGTTGATGTTTTGTCACTCTCTATGGGACTGAAGGTTCCTTTATATCAAGAAACTGATGTGAGGGAGCTGACCTCTGTGGGAACTTTCCATGCAGTAGCAAAGGGTATTCCTGTTGTAGCTTCAGCTGGTAATGATGGCCCTGCGGCTCAGACCATTTCAAATATAGCTCCTTGGATCTTGACGGTCGCTGCAACTACTCTAGATCGTTCTTTTCCCACAACCATCACACTTGGGAACAATATAACAACACTGGTATATTCATGACTAGAGAACTACAAAACAAACTTTTTATCAATCCCTTTTGCTGAAGATTTATTCTTTGCTTAATTTAGGGTCAAGCAATCTTTGGTGGTCCAGAACTTGGTTTTGTTGATCTTACTTACCCAGAGAAACCACTTATCGGGTAAATTTGAATCACCTATTAATGTTTTGACTATATAATCTTGATATGGTATATATGGAACTTGATGCCTTGAACTTGCAGTGACTGTGCCGGTCTTGCTGCTAATCCCAAAAATACAATGGAAGGAAAAGTTGTGTTATGTTTCACCGCAGATTTAAGTTCTGCGGGTTTAGTAACTGGTATTATCGCAGTAAAAAATGCAGGTGGTCTTGGGGTAATCATTGCAAGAAATCCAACCCACCAACTTATTCCATCTCGTGACTTCCCATGTGTTATGGTAGACTTTGAGCTCGGAACTGACATTATTTTCTACATACGATCCACAAGGTACCTTTACCAAACTTTTCACAGTCTCTTTGACGAAAAAGTTTCATGGATGATGTATCCAAACATCACGTTTTGGGTTTTGTTTTGCTAGTTCTCCCATTGTTAAGATACATGCTTCAAGAACACTTGTATCTTACCCCGTAGCGACGTTCTCATCAAGAGGACCCAATTCGGTATCTCCGGCGGTTCTTAAGGTATATCAACTCCTTTAATACCTATCCAACACCTTATGATATAAAGTTTTTGATGACTAAAATCTTTTGTAATGCAGCCGGATATAGCAGCACCTGGTGTGAACATACTAGCAGCTGTTTCTCCCAATAGTTCTATCAGTGATGGAGGATTTGCTATGACATCAGGTACATCAATGGCCACTCCTGTTGTTTCAGGAGTTGTAGTGCTCCTCAAGTCTTTACACCCTAATTGGTCTCCTGCTGCTATCAAATCAGCTATTGTCACTACAGGTTATGATTATCTCCCAAAGCTTTGTTTTATAGACTTTGAAAACTTAAGAAGCACATATTAATCTTGGGATCACACTTTTTACATTGCAGCATGGAGGACTGATCCATCAGGGGAGCCCATTTTCGCAGACGGGTCAAGCCGCAAGCTAGCAGATCCATTTGATTACGGTGGAGGCCTTATAAATCCAGAAAAGGCTGCAAGACCAGGTCTCATATATGACATGACCACAAATGACTACGTCTCATACTTATGCTCTACTGATTACAATGACACATCCATTTCCCAAGTCCTCGGAAAGAAAACAGTATGTCCTAACCCGAAGCCTTCTGTTCTTGATCTTAACTTGCCATCTATTACAATACCAAACCTCAAAGACGAAGTCACTCTCACCCGAACCGTCACTAATGTTGGACCTCCCAACTCAGTATACAAAGTTGTGATCGATCCTCCAATGGGTGTTCATATGATCGTGACACCAAAGTGGCTAGTGTTTAACTCTAAGATCAAAAAGGTTTCGTTTAAAGTGAGAGTTTCAACAACGCACAAAGTTAATACTGGATATTACTTTGGAAGCTTGACATGGACTGACAAAGTGCACAATGTGGTCATCCCGGTATCTGCCAGAACTCAAATCCTCCAACGATACCATGATGAGAACTGATGTATAAGCCAAATGCATATTTGTGAAAAGAACTATATTGTTGTGTTTAATTATATGTAAAGCATAATGCTGATGAATAACAGAATAATACTATTGTGTGGAATATGTTGGTCACTGACTCACTTCCATGGATTGAATCGCTGAAGAAAAATACAAGGAAGGATATAAGTTGGACATTTAGGAAACATATAGGGTCCGAATGGTAACAGCGTATTTCGTGGTGCGGGATAAGCGATTTGATAATGCGGTACGGTTCAACTGCGGTACGTGCGGGACAAATGTATTTGCGGAACAAGTGCGGTTAATGCAAAATAAACGGTGCAAAATAATGTTTTGGTGAAAAACTATTTGCGGTACGGATTTCATATTAATTAGTATAACTATTTATTATTTATTTATTTTGTAATAATAAATAAATATTTTTATATATTTGCAAACAAATAAGTAATGAACAACATCTAATTTAAAACAAGTGATGTAATATTTAAAATCAAATTTCTTAAAAAATGGCTAAAACGTTACATAATTACATATTTAAATTTATATTCTTTTGATGTAATAACAATAATTTTAATCAAAAATATATATTCATATAATATATATATCATAAAAATACTTGTATGAGTAAATTAGTAAGAAAGAATGTATAACTAAGTTAATTTTCTAATAATATTGTATGATTAAAAAAATTTAATATTTTTTTGTATATCTTATTTTTGGAAAATTAAACATATTTCTATATACAGTATAGTAAATGCTGGTATATAAAGCAAAAATGTGTGTGTAGTTATTGAATTTTTTATTAATTATATAAAAAAATTTCTTTTATCTACTAAAATCCGCTATGTAATAGGTACTCTAAGATATGAGTGCGGTCCATGAGTTAATAACTCATCTAGAGAAACGCAACAGTAAAATCTTTTCATTTCTGGAAAAATAATGCAAATTGCAAACTAAGTATGATTGGTGTAAAAATTTGTTTTTCCAAAAACGCACTTTGAAAACCGCAATATAAGTGTCACCATTTAGAGCAACATTATAGGTAGGATCTTAATTTTTGATCTTAACATTAATTTATTATTAATTTTAAAAAAGTAAAGCTTAAGAGTTATAATTTTGTTTTTGGTTTTGAAATGTGATTATTGGTAGGATCTTAAGTTGGGTATCTTAGAAAATTTTTTTTTTTTAAATTAAATAAATTTATAATTTGTAATTTTAGAAAATTTTATAATTATTGCAAATTTAGAATTTGAAAACATACATAAGACATATATTTATTATAATAAAGAATGAAAAATTGTTTGTTTGCATTATATATTTATTATAGTGAGAGAGAGAAAGAAAAAAAATTGGCATCTCCAATTAAATCGCGCCACGTGGCGCTTCTTAGCCCAAAAGTTAGATCTTATGCAAGATCCATTCTTCCTATTGTTTTTGCTTTTGTCATTTAATTAAATCACAAAATATGCTTAAGATCTACTAAGATCTTCCCTATAATGTTGGTCTTAGGACCATAGTTTTATATCAATGGAAAAGAAAAGAGTAAAAGTCAAATACAGTATGATTATAAATTGAAAAAAAAAATTTGTTTGAGTTTTACATGTCAATCAATCAATTAGATTTGAAGATATTTCCTTTTATGAGACCTTATGTGAAAAAAAAAAATTACTGGGACACAAATAATTATTATGAATTTACAGCACACATTGTAAGAACTACTAATTTAATTTATATTAGGAAACATGTATATAGTTTTGTCATTGGAAAAGAAAAGTGTAATAAATCAAATATGATTATAAATTGGAAAAAACGGAAAATAATTTGTTAAAGTTTTCACATGTCATTCAATTGATAATATTAATGGAAAAAAAAATAATTCAGATCAAGACCTAAATTTAAAGACGAAAAAATTTAGAGTTGGTAGAATATTTAAAAAGATTTTTTTTTATATAAATCAAATCAGAATTTATATTGGATTCCATTTCAGAAAAGACATACACATATGACAAAATTGAATTAGAAAGACTGTACTGAATTTCAAAAAAATAACTTCTAGTGATATCCACTTGAGGTTGACTTATATCAAAGATCGATTTCCGTCAAGCGTAAAATTATACGAAATAGTTGAAAATAATTAAATCATGTAGTATCTCTTTTTATTACTTAATTGATATATGACTTATTAATTGATATACGACAAGTTCGGTCCATTCCGCAATTTTAGTCAAGTATGTTAACAACTGTCCGTCACATTGGCTTATCTGAGCTAATCGATTGATTTTTTGGATGTAAAAAAAAAAGACTTATTAATTGCATATAGTGTACAAACATTAATTCATGAACGTAATTATGATTTAATTTTATTGAAATAGAAAATTAATTAATAGTCTAATGGAATTTATTTTATCTTTATATTATTATTATTATTATTATTATATATATACACACACACGAGTAGCTGTAAAGAATTTTAGTTGAATTTATAATTTTTATTTTTTAAAATACCAAATCAAGATTATATTTCTTTATTTATTTTGAAAATTTTAAAGGTAGCAATAGGCTAATGATTTCTTCATTTTTTGATTTTTAGATAATAATCGTAAATAAGCATTACACTATCAATTAATCAAGATGATTAGCACTAAATTATAATCTCATCAAATTAATTCAGTCATGTAAAAATCTTTTTTAAAAATAAACTTTTTTTTGTTATTTATGTAATAAAAATAAATTGTGATATTTTCGAAAAAATATTTAAAATATGCTATCTAAGAGAATTTCTCTAAAAAATATGTATGTCAAAAACATGCTCGTTTTGGCCTAATATAAAACCAAAAAAAAAACGTAGCTGGTTGATGCATAAGTATCGATACAAAAGTTGATAATAAGGACCCGTGATATCCTAGCTGGTTACTAGATTTTCTTCAGGCTGTCACACAAAAAAAAAAAGAGAGATTAATTTTACTTGAATAGTAAAAGAGCCCGACGACCATAGACTCCAGGAAAATGTGAGAACAAGGATGAAATAAGATAAGATCATAAGATAGATCCAAAACCAATGACCAAACTCAATGATGCAACCAAAGTAAGGAACATTTTAGTATATAAAGGCATGCATTTGCTTCACTCTAACTCGAACCACATAACTATTGCTCTCTCCTTAGAAGATAAAGGATGGGCAAGATAAATATTCTCATCGCAATGTTTCTCACTATAGTTCTGAACGTGCAGATTAGTTTCGTCTTTGCTGAGACCAAGGTACTTAGCATTTTAGATTAAGCAACATTACCATATTTATTTAACATTGAGTAATATTGTTGCTTTTGTGAACAAACAGGTTTATATAGTTTATATGGGAAAGAAGACACATGAGGATCCTGAGTCTGTCACTGAATCCCACCATCAGTTGCTGTGGCCATTTCTTGGAAGGTGTGTGATTTATTAGTAATTCTACAAATGAGATTATATATACTAGTTGATAACCCATTATAGCATGAGAACATATATATAGAAAATTATTTAGAATAATTTTGTTAAAAAAAGATAACATTTTTTCAAGTTTTGAATCTTTTTTTATATACATTAGTTATTGATTATGAATTGTGAATCATTTTCTTTTTTGAATATTATTGGTTTAAAGTTACAGAAAAATAATGCAGTTATATAAAAATATTGTTAGGAATAAGAGGGTATTACTAAGTACTTAAAGTTAATCCTCTACATATATATTATAAGATAGTTTTGGTGCTAATGTAACAAACTCACAATTATTTTCAGAATTTTTATTTAATTATTTATTTCAACTATTGTATTTATAGATACAAATTTTATATTATGCATAACTTTGCAATAACTTTTCACCAAAAAAAAAACTTTGCAATAACTTTATAACCCAAAATATTTACTAATTAAACAACTATGTTAAAAAAAAAAGAATAAATTATAACTGTGTGAAATTAAACCTACGTACAACTTTTGTTGATATAACTTTACTCTATCGATTTTTTAAACAGCTATATGAAAACCTATATAATAAGTTAATAACTGGATGGAACTTAATTATAACAGATAACAGATAACTTGTCCAAAAATTTCTTCTGAGCCAACTTTTTAGATGTTGTTGACAGAAAAAAAAAAAGAAAAAAAAAAGATCTATATGACTATATACTGTATTTGGATTCATAATTTAAGTTTCTCTTAAGAGTTTTCTCTTAATTTCCCCTTTTAAACCCTCTTTAATAAATTAATCAAAAGTATATATCTTATTATGTAAATAAATTATATAACATAAGATTAATTCTCCCCTGCATGGCAAATGTTCTTACCTAGTACAGTATTTGTAATAAGTAAACAAAAAAAAAAAAAAAAAACCTTTTTGATTTGGTCACTTATATATCATTTTTATATAATAAAAGTGTAATGTTAAATTAAATTCAACAAAAATAATAATCTTTTGTATATATGTTTCGTTTAAACATTTTAGCTAAAAGAACAATGGTTAGTGAACTGAAACCAAATTGTCATGTTTTCAGCAAAGAAGCAGTCCATGATTCAATAGTGTATAGTTATCGACATGGCTTCTCAGGTTTCGCTGCCAAGCTCACAGAGACCCAAGCCCAGCAAATTTCAGGTACTTGCAAAGTCGAACCCTTACTCTGTTTTTTTTACTCTAGTAATGATGACCCAATTAAGTAGTTATGTTTCTGAACAAACCATTTCCCTTTGGAGAACAGAACTGCCTGAAGTAGTACATGTCGCACCAAATACATTATACGAACTGACAACAACTAGAACTTGGGATTACTTGGGCCTGTCTCCGGGTAATTCACAGAGTCTCCTACAAAAGGCCAACATGGGAAGTCCGGTCATTGTTGGAGTCATTGACACAGGTTTGTGTCTATGACTATGAAGCAATACCTTTAATTCGGTCACATACATTTTATTGATAGAAACTATCAAATGCAGGAGTGTGGCCAGAGTCTGAAATGTTTAGTGACAGAGGCTATGGACCAATTCCTAGCCGTTGGAAAGGCGGCTGTGAATCTAGAGAATCATTCAACGCATCGATTCATTGCAACAGAAAGCTGATAGGCGCGAAACACTATGTTGATGCCATGGTTGCCAAAAACGAGAACGACACAGATTACATTTCCCCAAGAGACGATACAGGTCATGGCACGCATGTTGCCTCAACCATCGGTGGTTCTTTTCTGCCTAATGCAAACTACTCTGGTCTCGGAAGTGGGACTGCAAGAGGTGGTGCTCCAGGTGTCCATTTAGCTATTTATAAGGTGTGCTGGTCTATAAGTAAATGTTCAGCAGCAGATATCTTAAAAGCAATCGATGTAGCTATTCATGATGGTGTGGATGTTTTGTCACTCTCTTTGGGATCGGGTGTTCCTTTAACTATAGAAACTGATGTACAGCTGAAGGCTATGGGATTATTTCACGCGGTAGAAAAGGGCATTCATGTCGTAGCTTCAGCTGGTAATAATGGCCCTGTGGCTCAGACCATTTCGAATGTAGCTCCTTGGATCTTGACGGTCGCTGCAACTACTCTAGACCGTTCCTTTCCTACAGCCATTACACTTGGGAACAATATAACAATAATGGTATGTTCTTGCCAAGAGCACTACAAGAAAAAATTGTAAACCCTTTTGCTGACGATTTATTCTTTGCTTAATGTAGGCTCAAGCAAACTTTGCTGGTCTAAAACCAGGTTTTGTTATTGATGGTCTTATTACTTATCCAGTGAATCCACATTCCCGGTAACTTTGAATCACATATTTTATATTGACTATATATTCCCTTGAGATTGATTCTTTAGAACATGATGCCTTTAACTTGCAGTGACTGTGCGGGTCTTGCTGCTAGTCCCAAAAATACAATGGAAGGAAAAGTTGTGTTATGTTTCACAAGAGAATCAAGCCTTAGGGTTGTAACAAATGCTATAACAATAGTAAAAAATGCGGGTGGTCGCGGGTTAATCATTGCAAGAAATCCTCGATCGGTTAACCCAACTCAAAACTTTCCATGCGTTATGGTCGACTTTGAGCTTGGAACCGACATTCTGTTCTACATACGCTCCACTACAAGGTATCATAACCGAAACTTCACCGTCTCTTTCAAAAATATTTTCATGGATGATGGATCCAAACATATATTACCACAATTTTTGTGTTTTGTTTTGAACTTTGACAGCTCTCCCACTGTTAAGATACATGCTCCAACAACACTTGTTTCACACCCCATGGCGACAAAGGTAGCATATTTCTCATCAAGAGGACCCAATTCGATATCTCCAGCGATTCTTAAGGTATATCACTTATTTCCATACCTATCCAACACCTTGAGATTTCTAAAAGTTTGTGATGACTAAATTTCTGCTACTGCAGCCGGATATAGCAGCACCTGGCGTGAACATACTAGCAGCACACAAGGAAGGAGTTGTTTTCAAGTCAGGGACATCAATGGCTACTCCTGTTGTTTCAGGAGTGGTAGTGCTACTCAAATCATTATACCCTCAGTGGTCTCCTGCTGCTATCAGATCAGCTATTGTCACCACAGGTTCTTATTATATTCAAATTCATTGTTAGAACTTGAGATCAAAATACCATACTGAACTTGGGATCACATTTTACATTGCAGCATGGAAAACTGATCCATTCGGAGAGCCCATTTTCGCAGAAGGGTCAAGCCGCAAGCTAGCAGATCCATTTGATTATGGAGGAGGCCTCATAAATCCAGAGAAAGCTGTAAGACCAGGTCTCCTATACGACATGACCATTAATGACCATGTCTCGTACTTATGCTCTGCCTATAATTTCAATGATGGCTCCATTTCCCGAGTCCTCGGAAATAAAACAACTTGTCCTAATCCGAAGCAATCTGTTCTCGATCTAAACTTGCCATCCATCACAATACCGGACCTCAAAGACGAAGTCACTCTCACCAGAACCGTCACTAACGTTGGACCCGTCAACTCAATATACAAAGTTATGATCGATGCTCCAATTGGTGTTAATATAATCGTGACACCAGATACGCTAGTGTTTAACTCTATGACCAGAAAGGTTTCTTTTAAAGTGAGAGTTTCGACAACGCACAAAGTAAATACTGGATTTTACTTTGGAAGCTTGACATGGACTGACAATTTCCACAATGTGGTCATCCCAGTATCTGTCCGAACCCAGATCCTCCAACGATACCATGACGAGAATTGATGTAAGCAAACTTTAAAGCATCTTTTATGAAAAGCTGCTCAAGTACTATATATTGTTGTGTTGAATAATATGTATAAGCATAATGCTGATGAATAATAATATTGTGTGTGGATTGTGTTGTTTATTCATTCGTATATAGAATCGTCATATGCACTCACGAGGTCTATGACGAGTTTGGAGGTAAATCATCTAAAGTAATCGATTAAGGAATGAGAAAACAATAAAACATAAGTAGAAAATTTAGGAAACCTACTTGATAACCTTATTGAAAAAGCCTAAGTTAGTTCTTGATAGTTAATGTGCGACATACTTGAATCTTATTGAATAATCTGAAAAGGTTGTTTTCTATAATCAATGTGCGGAATCGAGATATCGCATCGGACCATTAATCCTCGACTGTAAAAATAGTTTACGAAATAATAGCACATATTTTATAGCTAGTTACAAAAGTTATTAATTATTGATAAGAACATATACCTAATATCTATTGCTCATTTGCGATACCCTAATATCAATATGCAAGTTTCTATCTCCTTTCTTTGTGTTTGTTTATTGTTCAATTCCAAAATACGTTATGTAATAAACTAATAATTCTTAATATTATTAATAAATATAGCAAGAAAAACTACTATAGTGTTCTTAAACTGACCAATTCTAATAAATGGTTGGTATGAAGTCATTTTCCAATAATATTTAATATGAGTAATTTATCCATCGTAGAGAACTATTTAGAGTTGCTTAATATTTTACATTTCAGTATTACAAGAAATTTAACCAAAACACTACTTCAGTGGTAAATAAATATGATAAAACTTAACTCTTAAAATCCATCGCATGGAGTAATTTACACAACAAAGTACTCAAATCTTCTTATTATATATGATTAATTTCAATAGTGATTTATTTGAATGTTTAGTAATATACAGTAGCTTTAATGTATTTCTTCTTTTCCATGAAATTTTAAAACTCTAAACCCAAATCAAAATCAAAACTTATAAAAATTTAAAAATTTCATAAACCCAAATCAAAACCAAAAGTTTCTGGTGAATAATCACATCTTCCTCAAAGGCAATTTCCATATAATGTATAAAGTAATTTAGCAAAGAAACTAGTGTAGTGTTCATAAACTGACCAATTCTAGTCTAGGTAGGTTACGTTTATAGTCATTTCCAAAACATATTAATTTCTAACAATCAGAGTTGATATTTTAAATTTCAATATTTGAAGTAATTTTGCCAAGAATCTATTCTGGTGTTCTTAACCTAGTCAGTTTTTAATTTCAGTAGAGAATTATTCAAAGTTGCTTAATATTTTTAAATTCAATATTTGAACTAATTTAACTTAGATACAACTCTAGTGTTCTTATTTTATCAATCTCATTAGAGAACAATTCAGAGCTGCTTAATATTGAAATTCCAGTGTTGGAAATAATATATATTTTAAATGAACCATGCCAATATTGAAACCTTAACACAACGCTTACCTCCTCGTAGACATAGTCCTCGAAAATAATATAAGCTTATATAAAGGCTTTTGCTTCATTGATAACCATAAACATTGAATCATATATCTCTCTTTCTCCTTTCAAGAGAGAATGGGCAAAACCATTACTCTATTGGCTTTATTTCTGGTTATAGTTTTGAATGTGCAGACCAGTTTCGTCGTTGCCAAGACCAAGGTAATTGGTATTTATGAAAAGATCTCTCTTCATCATGCAACATAACCATATCTAGAACTGAACTTTTTTTGTCTTGTGATCAAATAGGTTTATGTAGTTTACTTGGGAGAGAAGGAACATGACAATCCTGACTCTGTCACTGAGTCTCATCATCAGATGTTGTGGTCCATTCTTGGAAGGTATGTTCTTAGTACCTCTACATAGGAAATTTAGGGAGACATAGATGATACATATGTCGAAAGATCGCAGATAGTTTACTTTCTTGGTTTTTCATGTTACAGCAAAAAGGATGTCCATGATTCAATAGTGTACAGTTATCGACATGGCTTCTCAGGCTTCGCTGCCAAGCTCACAGATTCACAAGCCCAGCAAATTTCTGGTACTTTTTAGAGTTGAACTCTTCTATAATGTTTGACTTGACTTAATCCATGTAGTTATTAACAAATCAATGACCTTCCTTGAGAACAGAACTGCCTGAAGTAGTGCAAGTGATCCCAAATACATTATACGAAATGACAACAACAAGAACTTGGGATTACTTGGGAATATCTCCGGCCAATTCAAATACTCTTCTACAAAAGGCCAACATGGGGTACCAAGTTATCGTTGGAGTCATCGACACAGGTATGTTCATGTACAAAAGGTTTTTATAATTCATGTAAAAACATGTTTACTGATAGAAAGCATTAAATATGGATATATACAGGAGTGTGGCCAGAGTCTGAAATGTTCAATGACAAAGGCTATGGACCTATACCAAGCCGTTGGAAAGGCAGCTGTGAATCTGGAGAACTATTCAACGGCTCAGTTCATTGCAACAAAAAGCTGATAGGAGCCAAATATTTTATTGATGCCAATGTTGCTGACTTTGGAGTCTTGAACAAAACAATGAATCCTGACTACCTTTCCCCGAGAGACTTTGAAGGTCATGGCACGCATGTGGCCTCGACCATTGGTGGTTCTTTTCTGCCAAATGTAAGCTACTTAGGCCTTGGAAGAGGAACTGCAAGAGGCGGTGCTCCCGGTGTTCATATAGCTATTTATAAGGCATGCTGGATTCAAAGAGGGTGTTCAGGAGCTGATGTCTTAAAAGCAATAGATGAAGCTATTCATGACAGTGTTGATATTTTGTCACTGTCTTTGCAAACTAGTGTTCCTTTATTTCCAGAAACAGATATGAGGTCGCTGGCCTCTGTGGGAGCATTCCATGCGGTCGCAAAGGGGATTCCTGTCGTAGCCGCAGCTGGTAATGCTGGTCCTACGGCTCAGACCATTTGTAACGTAGCTCCTTGGATCTTGACAGTGGCTGCAACCACTCAAGACCGTTCCTTTCCCACAGCCATAACACTTGGAAACAATATAACAATACTGGTACATATGTTCTGTTTTTTTTTTTTAATGTATACAAACTAAGAATTTCTATAGATTTCTGTAGTTCTGAATCCTTGTACTGAAAAATTCCTCTTTGGTTAATGTAAGGGTCAAGCAATCTTTGCCGGTCCAGAACTCGGTTTCGTTGGTCTTACTTACCCAGAGAGACCACTTTCCGGGTAACATTGAATTACATATTTCATGTTTTGATCATTTTATTTGTACAAGATGTTATTGGATATGATATAGCTTTTACTTGCAGTGATTGCGAGAAGCTCTCTACTAATCCCAGCAGTGCAATGGAAGGAAAAGTTGTGTTGTGTTTCACAGCAAATAACCCATCAAATGCTGCTCTAACCGCAGTAAGAAACGCCGGTGGCCTCGGGTTAATCATGGCAAGAAATCCGACCCACTTGCTTACTCCAACTCGTGCCTTTCCATATGTTTCCGTAGACTTTGAGCTCGGGACCGACATTTTGTTCTATATACGCTCCACAAGGTATATATCCAAAATGATCACAATCTCTTTAACTAACACATTTTACTGAACATTTTGTTATTTGTAGATCTCCCATTGTAAATATACATGCTTCAAGAACGCTTGTTGGGCGATCCGTGGCGACAAAGGTAGCAACTTTCTCATCAAGAGGACCTAATTCGGTTTCTCCGGCGATTCTTAAGGTACATCAGACCATTTCATACAATTCTAACCTCTTAAGATCCTCTGTTTCGTAACCGCTTCTCTGTTTTTGTAACCGCTACTCTATTATGGCAGCCGGATATAGCAGCACCTGGTGTGAACATACTAGCAGCTATTTCTCCAAATAGCTCTTTAAGTGTCGGAGGATTTGCTATGATGTCAGGGACATCTATGGCTACTCCTGTTGTTTCAGGAGTTGTAGTGCTCCTCAAGTCATTACACCCTGATTGATCTCCTGCTGCTATTAAATCAGCTATTGTCACTACAGGTTCTAATTATCTTCAATGCTTTGTTAGACTGACTAAAACATATTGATCAGCGGGAACACATTTTTGCACTGCAGCTTGGAAAACTGATCCATCAGGAGAGCCGATTTTCGCAGACGGGTCAAGCCGCAAGCTAGCAGATCCGTTTGATTACGGAGGAGGACTCATAAATCCAGAGAAAGCTGTAAAACCAGGTCTCATATACGACATGAACACAAATGACTACATCTTGTACTTATGCTCGGTTGATTACAGTGACATATCCATTTCCCGAGTCCTTGGGAAAACAACAGTTTGTCCTAACCCCAAGCCTTCTGTTCTTGATCTCAACTTGCCTTCAATCACAATCCCAAATCTTAGAGACGAAGTCACTTTCACAAGAACCGTCACTAACGTTGGACCTGTTAACTCAGTATACAAGGTTGTAATTGATCCTCCAACGGGAGTTAACGTGGCTGTTACGCCAAAGGAACTAGTGTTCGACGCTACAACTACAAAGCTATCTTATACTGTTCGAGTCTCGACCACTCACAAAGTAAACACTGGTTACTACTTTGGAAGCTTGACTTGGACAGATAATATACACAATGTAGCCATCCCAATATCTATACGAACACAGATCTTGCAACGATACTTTGACGAAAACTGATTTAAGCCAAAAACTCAGATTTCTTTAAGGAAACTGTAAAGCATCATGCTGATGAATAATACTATTATCTAAGTTGTTATATTAATGCATTGAAGATTATGCAAAGCATCAAACTGATGAATAATATATATACTAAGTAGAATCTTCTTAAAATTAATACTATTTTAATTAATACATTATATAAATATTATATTAAGTAGAATTGAGTTAGTCTTCTATTTTAAATTGTTGAACTATTAAAAGTATGTAAATAATTTATAAAAATTTATCAAAGCATTATTGGAAAACTAATTTCAAAATTGAACATGATAATAAAATATAACACTATCTAATTGCTTTTTTCCTATTGCTATTTAGTAGTTTAATAAATAATATGATGAAGATGGGTAAGAACATTGCAATTTTGTTTTGATATTTTAAATACTAAAACTATTATTAACTAATTGCTTTATTCCTATTGTTATTTAGTATTTAAGACCATTGCTCATTCAATTTTAAAATTTTCGGTTTAAAAAAACAAACCAGAAATTGCAATACTAACACGGTTTAGTCCCATATTCGAATAGTTTTAACGGACAGAATAAAACAGGGGGAAAAAATCTCGTTTTAAATTTTAAATCCAACGGAACACACGAGGGCGTTTTCGTAATTACGTATTAATCAGCCTAACCACTACAAATACAAATCTTTTTTTATTCCTTTTCAACGCAATTATTCATTTTTTTCATCACCGACTCAAACTGAAGCAGCTCTGCGATTTCAGAAATAGAATCAATGGAGCGATGAAGATCAATCACATAGTGATGAAAATCCCGCCGGCGATTAAGATTACGATGACTGATCAGGTAACTTTGGATCTTATCGATTTTGATTCTGGTGTTTTGATTCATCGCACATGTTATTTTACTTGAAAAAAAAATCTCTTCTCGATTATTCCAGAGCAGAGTCGTGTGATTGAATCTGGGGTCTGATCGCTTCAAATCCTTTTTACAAATCCTTCAGGTATAAACCCTCTACTTATTTTGATTTGCGTGTTGTTGGGTTGTTTGATTTGATGTCTTGTTTCGTTGAATTTCTAAAAATCTTTGCGATTTTAAGTTCTGTAACAGAGGCGTGTAATTGAATCTGGGGGCCGAGATCGTTTCAAATCGTTTTCACAAATTCTTCTGATTACGCACAAATTTTGTAGGTATAAACTCTCTTCTGATTATTATTTTTTTCTGGGTTTGTGTTGTGGAAATTAGGGTTTTTGTTTTGATTTCGTTGCGAGTAAAAAGAAAAAAAATGGAAAAGTACATCGAGTGTAGCAATAAGGTTAATTGCATACTCTGTCGTCTTAGATCAACTATTTTGAGTATTTACTTAATCTTGAACCTTTTGTTTTGTTTCTGGTGAATTAATAATAGATTGGTGAGAACGTGGCGAGAGAGATTATTAATCATAGATCACTTCGTCATCCTAATATAATCATGTTTAGCCATGATGGTGTACTAAAATGATCAATTTTTAGAGTTGTATGTGGTCTGAGATTAACTGAGAGGAGGGAAGAGGAATATGTGTTTGTAAATAGTTTGGAGCAGCTTCTCAGATTATGATAGCTTTTTCAGGCAAGATACTTTTTCCAGCAGCTTATATAAGGAGTCAGCTATTGCCACCTATGGTAAGGGAATGAAAATGGATGGCTTACACAGATTTAAAAATATTCTATAGTAGCTCCTCTATTGGTTCTGTACTCACGTTATTTCCTTTATTGTCACAGCAAATTTGCCACAGAGATCTGAAGCTTGAAAATTCCCTCTTGGATGGTTATTCCAAGGTCTGGCATCTATCCCACAGCAAGCACTTGATTTCTTAATTTCTTTTCTTGTAACTAGCTACTTTTTTATTTCTCTTTCCTTCCATTTGCGAGGGACCTTGTCACTTTCATGTGAGCTGTTTTTCTTCTTTTGTAGTCCTCACTGTTGCACTCTAGGCCCAAATCAACTGTTGGAACTCCTCCATATATTGCACATGAGGTTCTTTCTCGCAGAGAGTATGATGGCAAGGTAATCTTATTGGTTTGCTAGTAGTGGTATATCTAATTGTGCTAAGCACCTTGATAGAGATAAACATCCTGTGTAGTAATACAGCTCTTTCAACTTTTGCTCATTCATAATATTTTGATACATTAAGAAAGCTAAGATAAGTCCCAAATTGGCAGAAATCTGCTGTAGCTTTGGTAGATTTGGGCAGTCATTTACTAAGGGATTTGGAAAGATCTCTCTTTTATTATTATCCATGACCAGATGTGTTTATCATCTAATCTGTTTGCGCCATCCCTTGCTTGCATATTCTGTCTCTTGTGTGTATTTGGTCAATGATAATTGTGAGCATTCTAACCCTGAGCCATTCATATAAAAGAACTTGACAGCTTTTTGGAAATGGATTGTATCCCAAATGTTTATCTTGACAGAAGCAAAGACTATGAAATTGTTATGATCTTATTTGTTTGGATTTGGAAACATCCTCATGGAAATCATCAATGGTTTGTACTATAGTTGTTAGGTTTTAGGAAAAATCTGGTTACATTATGTTTGATTTGATGACTTGTTTCTTTGAATTTCTGAAAATCTTGACGATTTTAAGAGCTGTGTTGTGATGATTTGTCTTAATTATTATCATATCATGTGTGCCTAGTAAAGCCCGATACAGTATAAGTTTGGTTGTTAAGTTCTATGGCTCAGCTCCGTAGTCACTTTTTGCTAATTCACAACTCATAAAGCTGTTTTGTGGCTCACTTACAATCTCTTCTTGTATACTTGCAGAGTTGCAGGAAAACATCATAAAGCTTTCTGATCAGCCTATCGCAGCAGAGAAGATAAAAGAGAGTTGTTCAAAAAGAGCTTGATAGGTAATATTTTATTAGAAAAACCGATAGTTCTAAGACTTGATATTACCAAAACTTGGCCAATGCTTAGGAAATAACTACATTTTGGTGGCTGAGTGTGTGGTAGAAGTGAAAAAGAGATGATACCTTTAGTGTTCTTTAATTGATGTTTGTGTTATCTCCATTTCAATAGTCAGCAAAACTTGATTATGCTAAAGGGTCAGATTAGAAACTTTTAAGCTTTATTCTTGAAATATCTCTTCTGAGTATATTTTAGAGTATGAATTAGAAGCAACCTCATCTGAGTATATTATTGGTTTCTCGTAAATTTTACTCTGCTTAAATACATCACAAATGTTTTGTTTTCAGACTAAGGAGCTGCAAAGAATTTGAAGGTGACTTAGTATAGTCAAGAAAAAGGGACGCTTTGATGAAGAAACTGAGGTTACGGTATCGCCCTCTCTCATAAAAATCATAGCCAGAAAGTTTCTTACAATCAAAACATGAAAAACTCTAACGCACGAAAACGTAACACAACCAAAACAAAAACTTCATAAAACACGCACAAAGAAAATACAAAAATGCAAAAACGAATTCCACAACTTCACCGTCACACAAACTCCAAGGTCACACAAACTCCAAGGTCACACAAACTCCACGTTCACATAAACTCCACGTTCACATTAACTCCACATTCACATTAACTCCACGTTCACATTAACCCACTTCTTCACGTTCACATAGAGTTTGCTACTTTGATTCCTCTGCAACACATAGGATAGGATTGTATTTGGCTCAGTACACTCCAGTCTCTTGGAATTCTACCAAGACAACTGGTTCAGAATCGTCATATACATCAGGCGATCCAAATACTATCTTCTATTCTCTTCTATGCCTACATTTATTTTGCAGAATTCAAAAAACTCAAGAGGAATGAGAGCAGAAAAAATGAACAATGGCTGGTGTGCACTGAGGTACATTTTCGAAAGCTTGTTACTTTCCTCTCTGTTTCAAGTGTGGATGAACAAAACGTTTGTATTTTATTTGCTCTATGTTATTCTGTTTGTGTGACTTACTAGTAAAGGTCATTGATTTCAAGAGAAATAGATAAGGTGGACTATAGAAGATGAAGCTTTGCTATTACTAGTAGCTTCCAACAATGCCTTGCATAACCAACTGTCGACAGGGAGGATTCTGTAACTTTGTTATCTTAGGTTTCATGATCTTTTAAATATATACTTTTTATGTAGCTTGTATTAACTTATTTCTACTTGAAACCAGCTTTTCAATAAGAAGAGAGGATAAGTTTCAGATGTTCATGAATGATAAGTTAATCATGCTAAATCTTAATCAATGTGAGTTTTTGTAAACTACTTCAGTGTATATTCTAAGTATTCAGAGGTTCAGTTATAATCTTCCATTTATTCAGAGAATGTTAGTGTTTTCTTGTCTGTTTTCTCAAATTAAGTAGTGTGGCTTCCATCTGTTTGATGTAGATTGTTTCCTCTTGTTCATTATTGATGTGTAACTTTCAGGAATATAACTTCGTGTGAGCATGGCAATGTATAAATTAAGGAGTTGGTAAAGCCTAAAGAGGCTTGTATAAGGTAAGCATTTTTGAACGAGTTGTACTTGGTATAGAAATTTCTTAGAATATTGGCCAAAGATAATAAAGACTGTTTTCTAGTGTTTAGTGTCGTATAACATTGTTTTGATTGAATCTCCAGTTTCGGACTAACAACACTTAATGATGTCAATGACATATTAGAAGTCTTGTGAATATGGGAGGGCTGAGCATTTTTTCAGTTCTTGTTAAGGTAATTTGATTTCACAGTACCATGTTTCTTTAGTATATTTTCCACTTTCCACTTATCTATTAACATTAAGTATAGGAGTGGTGTGCAGTTTTTTCCCAGGGATTTTTCAAATCATAAATCTAAGAGGTGCCAGATTTATGGTTAATGTAGAATATTTAAACCTTTGGTAAGTTGAGCACATAGAGAGGCTTTTCATTTGAGTCTATACTGACAAACATGATAATGAATTTTTCTAACATTTATTTTTGTCACAGGAAAATAACTTGACTGGGTATGTCTCAAGATCTCTTAGGAAAAGAACAATGGCTAGTGAGGACTTGCACTGAGGTACATTTTCTTGTCAAACATCTTTTAAGTAAATCTGTGTTGCTACCATTTTCATAAGCTTGTTAATATCTTCTGTGGCCAATGTGGCTGAACATAGGAATTGCCACTAGCTTTGATGAAGAAACTTAGGTTACGGTATCGCCCTCTCTCATATAAAACATAGCCAAAAAGCTTCTTACAATCAAAACAAGAAAAACACTAACGCACGAAAACGTAAAACACAAGCAAAACAAAAACTTTATAAAACACGCACAAAGAAAATACAAAAATGCAAAAACGAATTCCACAACTTCACCGTCACAAAAACTCCACGTCACACAAACTCCACGTTCACATAAACACCACATTCACATTAACTCCACGTTCACATAAACACCACGTTCACATAAACTCCACATTCACATTAACTCCACGTTCACATTAACCCACTTCTTCACGTTCACATAGAGTTTGCTACTTTGATTCCTCTGCAACACATAGGATAGGATTGTATTTGGCTCAGTACACTCCAGTCTCTTGGAATTCTACCAAGACAACTGGTTCAGAATTGACATCAGGAGATCCAAATATTATCTTCTATTCTTTTCTATGCCTACATTTATTTTGCAGAATTCAAATATCTCAAGAGGAATGAGAGCAGAAAAGAACAATGGTAGTGAGGACTTGCACCGAGGTATATTTTTTTGTCAAACATCTTTTTAAGTAATTCTGTGTTGCTACCATTTTCAGAAGCTTGTTAATATCTTCTGTAGCCAATGTGGCTGAACATAGGAATTGTCACTCACGTTCATTTGGGGATGGGAACAGAATCGTTGTGCCAATAGTTATGATATGCATCATGCCAAGGGAAATAATTAAATAAGTACATAACTAAAACGGTTAGTAAAAGTCAGAATTAATGCTGAAAGAAAACTGAGTATATTTACTTTCCTAGTGTATTCAGGAGCTTATTCAAGGCCACTTCTGCGTCTGGGAAAATATTTAGTGAAGTCTGTAGCATTACAAACAACGTCAATCAAGTGATCTCTAAAAGAGAATTTGGTAGCGTCGGAACCTTGAAGATAAACTAAAATCAGATCAGTTTTGACATTGTTTTGTGATTGCTAAAGTGTAAAATGTTTTGCAGGCAGAGCTTCGTATGACAGTGCGTTACCCAAACTTAGATTTGTTTGTTAGATACTGCGCTATCGTGGCCATAGCAACTTACAACACTACAAGGCTTGTGAATATAGGAAAGCCAAGCATTTTTTTCGTTACGTTCTGTTAAGGTAAATCTTGGTACCATGTTTCTTTAATATTTTTTTTTCCTGCTCTCCCCACTTTAATCGTCATAGGTTTCATGTGAAATTTATCTGTCGTTTGAAAATTGGTCCAGGTTAAAGTTCTAGTGTTTACTAACTCTGACATAATGCTTTGATTGAATCTCTATTTTAGGACTTAAAGATATCACTGAAAAATTAAAAGTTTCGTGGATATGGGAGAGTTGCTAAGGTAAAATTTGATTTCACGGTATGTTTCATGGATATCAATGGATTTATCTGTCGTTTGAATCTTTTGCATTACTTTGGCCAGGTTAAAATGAGAAGCAACCTCATCTCGTCTGAGTGTAGTATGTTTTATTTCTTGGCTAATAATTTGATTGTATAAACTTTATATTTTTGAAAAACAACTCTGCTCAAAGTAATAACAATGTTCTATTTTCTTGTAGGAGCAGCATCGAATTTGGAGATCATTTGGTGTAGTCGAGAAGAAGTGACTCTTGGATGACGTAACTGAGTTACCGTAAACTTAACATAAAAACACAAAACACAGCATTACATAAAGTTAAATACTTTAATATATACAAGTATACATATTATTAGTAAAATAAAAAAGGTAGGGTTTGGAGGAAATTTGGAGATCGATAAGAATACAAAGTCGAAACTTCAGCATTATTTAATCGACGTTACATAAAAGTTTAATACTTTGATACATACAAGTATACTGTATTAGTAAAATTTCACGAATGGTTAGTCTTTCTTATAGCTTCAGTTTTCATCGTAGTAGTTGTGAAGAAGTTGAGTTCTCACAGAGACAGGGATGGTGACATTGTGCATAGAGTCACTCCACGTCAAGCTTCCAAAGTAGTAACCTGTGTTGATTTTGTGTTTGGTCGAGACTCTCACTTTGAAAGAGACAGTTTTGGTTGTAGTGTTAAACACTAGCGTCTCTGGTGTCACGGTCACTTGAATGCCTAGCGGTGGCTCAACCACTACTTTATAGACCGACTCAAGTGGTCCAACGTTAGTGAGGGTTCTTGTGAGAATGACTTCTTCTTTAAGGTTTGGGATTGTGATGGAAGGTAAGTTGAAATCAAGAACAGATGGTTTTGGATTGGAACAAACTGTTACTTTTCCGACAAGCTGAGCGATCGATGACTCGTTGTAACCAGCAGAACACATGTAGAGAACATAGTCTTCGAGTCCCAAGTCATAGACAAGACCTGGTTTTGCAGCTTTCTCTGGATTCACAAGACCGCCACCATAGTCGAATGGATCAGCTAGCTTCCGAGGTGACCCTTCCGCAAAAATCTGCTCTCCAAATGGATCTGTTCTCCAAGCTGTAGAGTAAAGACTCTTATCAAGATTAGTACGTTCTTCTTGAGTCCTATTTACATTTAATGAGTTTATAAGAACCTGTTGTGACAATGGCTGATCTAATGGCGGCAGGAGACCAATCACGGTGTCTAGCTTTGAGAAGTGCAACAACTCCTGAAATTACAGGAGCAGCCTTTGATGTTCCAGACAACATAATGAATCCTTTGTCGTTGAAAGTTCTGTTTGTGGTTGTAGCCGCTAATATGCTCACTCCTGGTGCTGCTATATCCGGCTGCATTGCAACATTTCATATGATTATAAACAACTTGAAGCAAGATAATGTAACTGGTCTAAAAAAACAGAACAAGCAAGGATTCTAACACATACTTTGAGGATCGCAGGCTCAATCGAATTAGGACCTCTTGATGAGAAATCTGCAACCTTTGTACTCACTGGTTGTCCAACAAGTGTTTTAGAAGGTTGTATCTTCACAACAGGTGATCTGCAAATTACAAGTCCATTAGAATACAGCCTTATGCATCATTGTTTTCTCATAGTTCATATTTTCATACCCTGTGGACCGTATGTAGAAAAGTATATTTGTCCCGAGCTCGTAGTCAACAGCAACACAAGGGAAGTCATCTACACATGGTGAAAGAGTGTCTCCGGGGTTTCTTGCAACAATTAAGCCAAGACCACCAGCTTTCTTGACATAGGACACGGCGCTTGATACAGTGGTGTAACGTGATGATGTTGTGAAGCACAACACGACTTTCCCCGCCATTGTACGATTGGAATTGAAGAATAGAAGCTCACATGTACTGAAAAGAGTGAAAATGTCACAAAAATTGATGTCTTTTGTATAGTAAATACTAAAAAACTTTCATCTTACCCGAAAAAACTTTCGTTGCTATTCCCCGGATTCTCAGGGTAAACCAAGCTAGTGAAGCCAAGTTCTGGACCGGTGTACATTGCTTGACCCTGCAATATAATGGCCAACCTCAAAATAAGACACATATCATAAAAAATTATGTTGCAAAAATATCAAATATGAGTAGAAACATATATTGAGAATATACCAATATTGCTTTATTGTTCCCAAGTATGATAGGTGTGGGAAAGGACCGGTCTAAAGTTGTTGCAGCCACTGTCAAAATCCAAGGAGCCGTGTTTCCTACAGTCTGAGCCGCTGGTCCAGAGTTACCACCTGAACAAACAACTGTTATACCTTTTAAAACGGCATGGAATGCTCCAGTTGCTATCGCAGCGCGAACATCAGTTTCAGGGTAGTAAGGAAGACGATAGCCGATAGACAAGGACAAAACATCAACACCATCATGCATAGCTTCATCCATACCTTTCAAGAGGTCAGCAGATGAACAAGTATTTATGTCCAAATCATCAAGATACCAACAAGCTTTGTACATTGCTATACGAGCACGTATTGCTCCACCTCTCACTGTCCCTCCAGCTAAGCCCTTGTAGCTTGTATTGGGGACGTATGAACCACCTGCTATGGTGGCCACATGTGTTCCATGTCCGCTATGGTCTCTAGGGGAAATAAAGTCAAGTGACTCTGTGGAGTTGAAGCTTTCATGTGTTGCAAGAAATCCATTGATGAAGTATTTGGCTCCTATAAGCTTTTTGTTGCAGTGAGAGGCATTGAACATCTCTCCTGATTCACAGTTTCCTTTCCAGTGGCTTGGTACTGGTCCAATCCCATTGTCATTAAAGACTTCAGATTCTGGCCAAACTCCTGCAACCTCAAATAAATGATTTCTTGATTTAGATGCTACGATAAATGAATCAAAAGTAACAAGAAAAATATGCACATAATACTACACTCATACCTGAGTCTACAATGCCGATGATAACTTCCTCACCCATATTAGTATCATTTAGAAGATTTTTCGGAGTAGCGGCCGAAAGGCCTAAGTAGTCCCATGTTCGAGTTGTTGCCAGTTCGTAGAAACTATCCGGGGTGACATGAACAACTTCAGGTAAATCTGTTATCAAAGAGCATAAGCAACAGAAAAAGATATTATATGAATTTGTTGAGACAGATGAAGATTACATGTAAAAAAAAGCCTAATGTGTCTGTTTTCTTGAAATTCTTGAAAGCCAAGAAAAGAAAAGACTTAGAACTATGTACCAGCTATCTTCTTGGCTTGGGACTTGGTAAGCTTGGCTGCAAAACCTGAGAAGCCATGTCGGTAACTATGCACCATAGAGTTATGGGCATCCTCTTTACTGTAACATGGAACACACCAAAGTAATTTGAGTGATATTTTAAGACATTATTGAACTTAAGAAAGATAAACTTTTGTGACATACCTTCCAAGAAGTGACCATAACATCTGATGATGTGATTCCGTGACAGACTCGGGATCATCATGCTGCTTCTCACCTAAATACACTATATGAACCTGTTGAAACAGAACCAACTTTGTTAGTCAAGTGGCTAAAAGATTTAGCATTATATAATTGTCGAGTACCTTGCTCTCAGAACCGGCTTGTGCCACGAAAGATCTCTGCTCATTCAGAGCTATTACCAGACTTAGTACCACAAAGATTACGGTTCTGCAACTATTCATTCCGAGAAGAAAAGGTTTGTCAATAAGATTTAATGTACTTGTAGTGTAATATATATTGAGGAAGATGAAGCATTTATATAGATGTCTACTCAAAAAGAGTTTGACCAAAGAATGTTTCCAATACTTAGAATAGTTCTGACTTTTGCTTGTTTTAATCTCCTAAGTTTCATCATACTCATAATATAAAACCAACACATATAATTTAAAGAATATATCAAACGGTGTTGCTTAGTCAACTAAAGTCTAGTTTATTGCAAATGATAAAATCAAGAACATAACAATGCAACAACAGAAATTAAGATACTGTCATACTGATGACATATATAAACCAAGTAATTGTAAAATATAGCAAGCAATGGATGGTATGAACACATTGATCAACAAGACAATGATGAAACTTTACTTGGTATATGCACTTCACCGTAAAACTCAACTGTCCATGCTCAAACAATTAAACTTGAGGTGTAAACGTGTAAGCATATGCTGGAATTAGTATGCGTTAAGAAACGCGTTGTTAATTAAAAAAGGCAGATTCTTTTGCGAGTTTTAGAGCTTTTACTTAGTATGCTCCATGCTGTGGTAGCTCTACAAGACTACAATATCAGAAAAAGTCTCTTGTAATAAAAAATGAAATAAAATCAATAGTCATAATTGATTTCAGAGAGCTCTCTGGAACAATCATCAGTTTCAGAATGGTGATTTAAGTCAGTTTTAACCAAGTAGTTTTGCCTTGAAGGGATAGATCCATGTGTATCTTGTATGATAGTACAAAGCTACGAGATGATATTTCTAATTTTCAAAGAATACATTAGGAGAGCTTTTAAAATGTGTAAACGTGTAACTTGTAATATACATTAGGAGAGCTCACAAATGGGTTAGTCATTCTTATAGGTTCAGTTTTCATCGTAGTAGTTCTGCAGAATCTGCGTTCTTACAGACACAGGGATTGTAACGTTATGCACAGAGTCACTCCAAGTCAAGCTTCCAAAGTAGTAACCTGTGTTGATTTTGTGTGTGGTTGAGATTCTGACTTTAAAGGAAACCCTTTTGGTCTGAGAGTTGAATACTAGTGTCTTTGGCTCCACGGTCACTTGAAAACCCAACGGTGGCTCAACCACAATTCTATAGACTGAGTCGACTGGTCCAACGTTAGTGAGGGTTCTGGTGAGAGTCACTTCGTCTTTCAGGTTTGGGATTGTGATGGAAGGCAAGTTGAAATCAAGAATAGATGGTTTGGGATTGGAACAGATTGTTGCTTTTCCGACAAGCTGAGAGATCGATGACTCGTTGTAACCAGCAGAACACATGTAGAGAACATAGTCTTCGAGACCCAAGTCATATACAAGACCTGGTTTTGCTGCTTTCTCTGGATTCACTAGGCCTCCACCATAGTCAAACGGGTCAGCTAGCTTCCGAGGCGAACCTTCAGCAAATATCTGCTCTCCAAATGGATCGGTTCTCCAAGCTGTTGAAAATAAATGCTTACTGAGATAAGTATGTTCTTGCGGAGGTAACTTGATAGATGGAATGAAGAATATACAAACCTGTAGTGACAATGGCTGATCTAATGGCAGCAGGAGACCAATCACGGTGCAGAGCTTTCAGAAGTGCAACAACTCCTGAAATTGCAGGAGTTGCCATTGATGTTCCTGACATCATAATGAATCCTCGGTCGTTGAAAGTGGTATTGGTGGTTGTAGCCGCCAATATGCTAACTCCCGGTGCTGCTATATCCGGCTGCATGACAACATTAGTATAAATACAACTGCTTGAAAGAAAAAAAGGAGCATGTAATGATTCTAGCATACTTTGAGGATCGCAGCTGCAATTGAATTAGGTCCTCTTGAAGAGAACGTTGCCACCTTTGTACCCACTGGTTGTCCGATGAGTGTTCTAGAAGGTTTTATCTTCACAACAGGCAATCTGCAAACCACGATTCCCGTGACATAGTTTCAGATTTCACCATATGTTGGTTTACTTTCTTACAATTCTAAGAGGTGAAGATATATATTCATACCCACTAGACCGTATGTATAGAAGTATATCAGTTCCGAGCTCCCAGTCAACAGCAACACAAGGGAAATCATCAGGACACGGTCGGATAGCGTAGCCTGGTTGTCTTGCGATGATTACACCAAGACCGCCGGCTTTCTTCACTGAAAGTGCAGCACTTGATGCAGAAGCACTGTAAGGTGATGTAGTGAAACACAACACGACTTTCCCCACCATTGTAAGATTAGAATTAACGGATAATTCCTCACAAGTACTGCATTACAAGAACCATGACGAGTCAGAGAACTGATCTTCTTTATATTGTAAGATTGAAGATTCAGTGAAGATAGGTCCTACAAAGACACTAGAAATTTAACATTACCCAGAAAAATTTGCGTTGCTATTCCCTGGATTCTCCGGGTAAACCAAGCTAGTGAAGCCAACTTCTGGACCTGTATACATTGCTTGACCCTACAATATAGTGGCACAACTCAAAATAAGACATTTGCAGAGTAAATGTTTTGAAAACATCTAATTTTAAGAGAAATAAATAGTATATGGTGTATATGTTGTTGTTACCAATATCACTTTATTATTCCCAAGTGTAATAGGTGTGGCAAAGGACCGGTCAAGAGTAGTTGCAGCCACAGTCACAATCCAAGGAGCTGTGTTTGTTACGGTCTGAGCCTCAGGGCCAGAATTACCACCGGCACATACAACAGTTATACCCTTTAAGACTGCATGAAATGCTCCAGTAGTTATCCCATCGCGAATATCAGTTTCACCATACAGAGGAACGTCAGAGCCTAGAGATATTGACAGAACATCAACACCATCATGCATAGCCTCGTCCATAGCTTTTAAGATGTCAGCAGATGAACAACTCGTAATGTCTTCATCATCCAGATACCAACAAACCTTATACATAGCTATACGGGCACGAGGTGCCCCACCTCTCACAGTCCCTTCAGCTAGGCCCTTGTAGCTTATGTTGGGCACGTATGAGCCGCCCGCAATGGTGGAAACATGTGTGCCATGACCATCAAGGTCTCTAGGAGAAATGAAATCAAGTGATTCTGTGGAGTTGAAACTTTCGTTTTCGGATAGAAAACCATTGATGAAATACTTGGCTCCTATGAGCTTTTTGTTACAGTGAGAGGAGTTGAAAGCTTCTCCTGATTCACATCCTCCTTTCCAGTGGCTTGGCACCGGCCCAATCCCATGGTCGTTAAATACTTCAGACTCAGGCCATACTCCTGCAATCAAAGAGAACATCTTAGTCATAGAGACATTAAGAAGAACAATCACAAAACCAATACGAGACTTAAGAAATGTACACTATAAAAATAGAGAAGAAATCTACAAATAAACACTCATACCTGTGTCGATGACACCAATGATACTCTGTGCTCCCATATTAGTTTCATTTAGAAGATTCTTTGGATTGGCAGCTGAAAGGCCTAAGTAATCCCAAGTCCGAGTTGTTTTCAGCTTGTAGAAACTATCCGGTATTACATGAACAACTTCAGGTACATCTATTGCCAAATATCATTAGCAATGAAAAAAAACAAAAAGTCAGGCAGACTTGATTCTTAAAATGCCTAGACAAATGTGAGAATAAGAATGAGTACCTGCTATTTTCTTGGCTTGGGACTTGGTAAGTTTTGCCGCAAAACCTGAGAAGCCATGTCGGTAACTATACACCAATGACTCATGGGCATCTTCTTTACTGTAACATTGAAAAAAACAAACAAACAAACAAAGAAATCTGAGTAAATGTTTGAGGCATTGAGAAAGAGAAACTACCCTTTACATACCTTCCAAGAAGTGACCACAACATCTGATGATGAGATTCAGTAACAAACTCAGGATCATCATGTTGCTTCTCACCCAAATACACTATATGAACCTATCATTGATTATCAACAACAGAACCACCAAACTATGTTAGTCTCTCTTATAAGTTGTCTGATGAAAAGAACAACCTTTCATAATATTTCTCAATTACCTTCCTCTCAGCAATGGCGTGTGCCACAAAGCTTCTCTGCACATTGACAAATATTACCAAACTCAGCACCACCACAACAAATGATGTTCTGTAATTCCTCATTCCAATCACAAATACTAAATTTCTAATGAAGGAGAGAATAAAACATGTATATAGATATCTCTTAAAGACGTGTTTGGCCAAGAAAGTTTCCATCTTTTGGAATCGTTCTTAAGTAAATTCATAGTTTTTAATTAACACATAAAAAAAATCTAAAGAATATATCAAGCTGGGTGTGTGCTTAGTCAACAAAAGTTTAGTTTATTGCAAATGTATGAAGCAAAAAAACACATCAACAGAGATAACTGAACAAGTAAACCACCCTAAGGTAAGATTCCTGATCAATGTAGCTTCTTTGGTCTGCACCACGATTAAAAAAGATTGGTTCTTTGGCTAATTCAGAGCACTACTTGGTATGTTCCATCGTTGTTTCCTAAGAACAAGTCTCAGGTGTGATTTGGTCAAAGTTTAAAAATTTAAAGGGTCGGTACCTAGACTGAGTTTTCGTGGGATTACGGCGGTGGCCGATGAATGTCAGCGCCGGAGATGGTACACTTCGACTTCGTAATCGGAACTTCGTTTTCACAAACAGAGACGATTCGAGAAACTCTTGAGACATGAAAGAATCGCTTATTGGGTTTGGGCTTCTTAAACTGATAATGGGCTTTATTATTATTGAACCGTTCAGACACACATCAATATAGATAGAACTTCGGTATACGGTTAAAACCATAAATATATTTTCTTACCATATCAAATCATATTTGTTTTACAATATGAAATATATGTAGTTATATGATTCAAATATTTATAGTAAAGTAATTAAAAAAAAAATTTGACTAATCAAACACACCTACAAATAAATAAATTAATGGTTATGAACTTACAAATAATTAAAGTTTAAATTATTTTTTATTTTATTAGTAAAAATGAGTAGTGGAGTGCATTAGATTTACTAATTGACACATTAAACCATTTAAAACATTGTTTTAGTGAAATAATTATTTTTACAGGTTTCACTATATCGTTAATTATGTTTTTAGCCGTACGATTAATTATGCGGTGATACGGTTACAGTTGATAATAGTTACGGTTAATATATTTTTTATAGCCATGACAGATTTGTCTTTACGGTTAGCGGTTACGGTTAATGAATGGTCCAGTTACGAATGAGGAACGGTCCGGTTACGGACTACGATTAGATTTTGGTCATGCCTAAATATAGAACATACAAATATAGATAAGCAAATCAATATGACTGTTAAACAAAGTCTTTAGGAAACAATCCCAAACTTTTTTACCTCTCCAAATGTCACGCCTGCAAATATTATCATTCAAAGTTACTCTACCTTTGTGATTATATATAAGATCGTTTCAACAACACATGGACATTATATATAAGATCGTTGTTGTTTTAGAAAGCAACATACTCATAAAAATACTCGAGATCAAATACAACAGAATACAAACCATGAGTGTCACATATCAAAGCTACTTTATAACTTCCGTGAACCACGCATGCAATCTAAGGAACAAAACACTGATTCATCACACCATTCAAAAGCTATTTTGTATGGACAACGCTTATCACAAAAAGAGCAGAAATATCTATCCATATCATAGTTGTTGCGCAGAACAAGTACCTTTTCATCGAATTCTCCAAGATAGACTGAACCAGGCTTCATGTATAAGTCCCGACCAAGCAAACACTCAATGTGTAGGGTGACACAACAGTACTCATCACACACATAAAACCGTCGTTTGGGATTAACCTTTTCCTCGCAAAGTTCGCACCAATACTTCATGGTACTTGTTTCATCCCCATAAGAAAAAGTGAGCGTGTGGTTATCATGCTTATACCTCACCTTTTCAGGTAAAGTAGCACATTTAAAACACAAAGCAAAGTCACACTCAACAATAATGCAGTTGAATGTGTCATGTTCAGCATCTTCGCAAACCGAACAAACTCTTCGCTCCTTTGGTTTTGATGTTAGGAACAACGGATGCCTATGACTTCCATGGACTAATGGCTCGGAGATTTTTGCGCACTGCACGTGTAGACGGAAACTACAGTCTCCTTTGACACACTCATAGAAGAAACCCGCTACGCAGTACCGAAAACAAGCTTCACAAATAAAAGATTCATCCACTCTACTGAAATATCGTTGAGTGAGTAGATGTGGATGTATAGGGTGATATATTTTTAGAGAAAGATTTGCACATTCTTGGTGGAGTATGAAGTCACATTGCATACTGGAATAAAAATTACCGAAATAGATTGGCGTGATACATGCTCCACACTCCTTGTTCTCGTCGTAATCTCGATATGAGTTATCATCAAGTCTCAAATGATGTTCTTCATGACTGAAATGCTTTATGATTCCATTGCTTATCTTGACAAATGGCTCTTTCTCTTCAATATCCTCTTCAGGCTCTCCCTCAAGTTCTTTACAATCCCATACATTTCCTTGTGTGGCACATCTTGAATGAACTGCATACAAACAACCTTTTTTGATGCAAAAGTATCCCCCGTAATCATTATCAATCTTTTTGCGACAAATGCCACAAAACAAATCTTCTTGGTCAAAAGAAGGGGTAAAAGAGATACGATGGTGATGGCGTGATATCCTTATGACACGAGGTAAGTTGATACATCTTAGATGGGCAACAAAGTCACAAGGTGGGCACATGTAGATAGGGGAGCTTGCATCAGCCAAGGCACATAGGTTGCAAGTTAAGGAAGCATGTCTTGGAAACAGAGCAAGAGTATGTTCATGCCACCTTTCACGGTCTATATATAAGACTGCCGGTTTCTTCACACAAGCCATATTCATAGCAAAATCGCAAGACAAGCAACAATAGAATGTGGAGTCGAGATATCTATCACAACAATAGCATTGCCTAGTAATTTCGACGTTTTCTCTCAACGAGGCTAGCTGGAGAGAATGTTTTCGATGAAGATGATGTTTGATCTCAACTGGAGCCTTCTTATATTCACCATGATTATTGCCATTGCAACCTAAGCAGCGAAAATGGGCAGCACCTTCTCCTGGGAATTCGTATGTCACCCAATTTCCAGGGAGACATTCCCACTTTACATTGTTACTAGACATACTCGTTTCACTCGCAGAGAATTTTCCATTTTCAAAGCTTACTTGTACTTGAGGCCACAAGCAAACAAGATCCTTCAAGTTTGATGGCTTAGAGATAATACATGAGATTATTTGATGAATGAAGGAGATAAGCTCTGGTTCCGGCTCAAGACTTAATGTCTTAGGTAATAATGACTTCAGCTCCGTAATAGATTCTGAATCCATAGAGCTTTTTAGGACTAGTATGAGCTTCGACAACAACTCTGGCTGGGAATTCAAATCCATTGAGCTTACCATAGAGATTGTTTGAGTAAAGAGTGACATGAGCTTCGACTCCGGCTTCGGCTGTGAATCCAAGTCCATGGAGCTTACCAAAGTCTTTATTTGAGTAATCAGTGATATGGCTTTAGAATCCATATCTGAATCCCATATGTTTGTCCCAATAACATATGGGATAGTTAACAGTTTACTAATGAGTTTTATGAGCTCCGACTCCGAGTCCATACCTTTGACATTCCGATGGCCCGATGGTCGCTTCATACAAGCCATATTCATAGCAAAATCGCAAGACGCGCAATAATAAAATACATCTTCCAGATACTCATCACAACAATAGCAATCCCTGGTTTCGCTTCCCTCAACCAACAAAACAAGCTGGAGAGAATGTTTTCGATGAAGATAGTGTTTGACCTCAACTAAAGCCTTTTTATATTCTCCATGGTTCTTGCCTTTGCAACCTTTGCAGCAAAAATAAGTAACCTTTTCTCCTATAATATTGAGTTTCATCCACTCTCCACCGATACACCCCCACTTGCCAAAACAGTTCGTCGACACTTCTTCACACACATGAAACTTTCTTTGACGTTTTCCCAATCTTACTTGTAACACAGGACATAAGGAAATAAATTTCCCCAACTTCGAGTTCAAAGAAATGACTACGGAGAATATTTTATAGATGAGGGACATGAGTTCCGGCTCCGGTTCGATAGTCACTATTTTCTCACATAGTGCTACGAGTTGCAAATTCAGCTTATTGCTTATATCCGAATGAATAGAGTTGGTACCGAGAGATATTTTCCGAGAAAAGGTTGATATGAACTCCGCTAGCTGCTTCGGCTGAGAATCAAAATCCATAGAGTTAAAGACAGAGATTGTTTGAGTAATGAGTGGAATGAGCTCGGACTCCGGCTTTGGCTGTGAACTCAAATCCATTGTGGTGACTAAAGAGACTATCTGAGTAATGATTGATGCTGCCATGGAATAAAAATGTCCATCGCAATCGACTTTGGTTTCGAATAATAGTTGAGTAATGAGTGACAAGAGCTCCGACTCCAAATCAATATCCATTGAGCTGTGTTGAAAGAAATGATCTGAGTACTGAGAGAGATATTTTCTTTTTTTTGCCAAAAGCTTTGAATGATCAGCTTAAAGTTGATATGAGAGATATCTGTTTTTTTTTTTTTGGTAGAAAGAGAGATATCTGTTTTTTAATGGAAGCAATTTTTTTTTTTTTAATCAGCATTCAATTTTGGTTTGTTCACCAACATTTAAAACATACTGCTCTTTGTGTCCTTTGTTACTATGCACAATTGCACAATCAAGTTTAAATTGATATTTCTCTTTCCAAAACAATTGAATGTTATCAGCCTTATCAATTTTTATTTTATTTTAAGGAAAAAAATTCAAACATCGAAAAAACCTTTTTTCTTGATTTACCTTACAAATATCTCAAAAACGGAAAAAAAAAATATATGAAAAGCGATTCGCAATTATAATTCAAATATCTACAAATTGAATGAAACATCATAATGCAATGAAGTCCTTGAGAAGGATCAAGAACAACAAAGAAACATACTCAACAGAGATAAACCAATAAAGCGAGAGAGCTCCATAAAGAATTTAAAAAGTTTTCATTCCCTCTTGACTGAACCATATACACAAACCATGGAACAAAATAATGAACCAGACCACTGCAAAGCTATCTTGTGTGGACAACGTTTTTTACAAAAGGAGCAAATAGGACGAGTCATATGATGATTGTTGGGTACTACGCTGACTTGTTTCTCTGAAAAGACGACCCAAGATGAACCAGGCTTCATGTATAAGTCCCGCCCAAGCATACATTGAACGTGTAGAGTAACACAACAGTACTCATCACACACATAAAACCGCTGTTCGGGATATATGTTTCCCTCGCAAACTTCACACCAATTCGTCATTGTACTTGTCTCCTGCCCATAAGAAAGAGTGAGTACATGCTCATCATGCTTATACCTCACTTTTGGAGGTAAAGTAGCACATCCAAAACACAAAGCAAAGTCACACACAACGCAATTGAATGTTTCGTTTGTCGAATAAAAATTTATTTGCTTTCTTGGCAGACCGAACAAATTCTTTGCTCCTCTTCTGGTTTGGATGTTAGGAATAAAGGATGCATATGGCTTTCATGAACTAATGGCTGGGAAACTGTGGCACACTTTACGTGTAGGTTGAAAGTGCTTCCTTTGTTACTGCACCCATAGAAGAATCCAGCCATGCGCAACTGAGGACAAGCTGCACATAGAGTCGTAAAGTCTTGAACAACTCTGTCATATCCTAGGGTGAGTGGATGTGGGTGTATCGGGTGATGTATTTTGCGAGAAAGATTTGCACATTCTTCGTGGAGAATGAAGTCACATTGCATACATGAGTAGAAGTTACCAAAATAAATTGGTGTGATGCAAGCTTGACACTCTCGGTTCTCGTCGTAATCTCTGCCCTTGTTCTCATCGATTCTCAGATTATGATGTTGATGGCTGAAATGCTGTATGATTCCTTCGCTAATCCTCACAAACGGCTCAACTTCTTCAATGTCTTCTTCTGGCTCTCCCTCAAGTTCTTTACCATCCCACACATTTTTTTGTGTTGCACATCTTGAATGAACGGCATACAAACAACATTCTTTGATACAAGAATCTAGTTACCTTGCAAACACTCTAAGACGCAACAACAACAATAACCCCCATACTTATTGTCAATATCTTCGCGACAAACACCACAAGAATAATCTCCTTGGTCAAAAGAATAGGTAAATGAGATACGATGGTAATGACGTGATATCCTTATGACTCGAGGTAAGTTGATACACTTTTGATGGAGAACGAAGTCACAAGGGGGACACATATAGATAGGGGATCTTGCATCGGCCAGGCCACAGAGGTTGCAACTTAAGAAAGCCTGTCTTGGAAACACAGAAAGAGTATGCTCATGCCACTTTGGTTGGTCTAAAGAAAAGACTACCTCTTTCTTTAGACAATCATTATTCATAGCAAAATCGCAAGCCATGCACCAAGATAATAACCCTTTGATATCTTCATCACAACAATAGCATTTCCTGGTTCCGCTGCACTCATCCAACAAGACAATCTGGAGAGAATGACTTTTATGAAGATAGTGTTGCACCTCAACTTTAGCGTTGTTATATTCTCCATGGTTATCGCCGTTGCAACCTAGGCATCTAAAATAAGTAGTGTTATCTTCTGGGTATTCGAACTTCAGCCATTTCCCAGGGAAACACTCCCACTCCCCATTGCCACTCCACTTGTTATCTTCTTTCACATGAAATGTTCCGTTTCTCAGTAATACTCGTTTTTGAGGGTACAAGGAAATGAACTTCACTGACTTTGAATTTATAGAGATGACCACTTTGAATATCTTATGGATGAGTGATATAAGATCTGGCTTCGGCTCGAGAGTCAAGATATGACCCAAGAGTGACTTGAACCTTAACTCTAACATTATGTCGATAGATGAATGTCGTTCCATATAGTTAGCATATAATAGTAATATGAGCTCTGAAAACGGCTTCGGTTGGGAATTCAAATCTATAGAGTTGAAGAGAGAGATTGATTGAGTAATGAGCGACATGAGCTCTGACTCCGGCTCCGGCTGCAAATTCAAATCTATTGAGCTCACCAAAGAGATTATTTGCGTAGTAACTAACCGGGCCTTCGGATCCCATTTCCAATCCAGAAATAACAGTTGAGTAGCGAGTGATATGAACTCCGACTCCGAATACACAGAGTTGACGGTAGATAAGAGCTCTGGTTCCGGCTCCGAAGTAAAGATTTTTCGAAAGAGCGACCTGAGTTGAAACGGCACCCTCCAACGTGAATTGGAATTCATAGAGTATTCAAAGAGTAGAGGCATGAGCTCTTGCAGGGGCTTTGGCGGGGGATCCAAATCTAAAGAGTTGTAAACATAGATTTTTTGAGTGATGAGTTGCATGAGCTCCGGATCCGGCTGAGAATCTATATCCACGATGCTTACCAGATAATTTATTTGACCCATGAGTAATATGAGCTCTAAATTCCCTTCAGACCCTTGAAATAATCTTTGAGTAACGTGTGATAGAAGCTCCAATTCCTCATCAGAACGATGAGATAAGTCGAAATCCATAGAGTTGTCTAGAGAGATGATCTGAGTATGGAAGATAAATTTTTCTTTAGCCAAAGCATTGAACAATCAGCACTAAATTGATATGAGAGATATCTCTTTTAGCCAAAGCATTGAATGGTACGGTCATCCACAACCACATGGGTTGTGTCTTTTATTCTAAACGCTAACTAGATAAGATATTAATAATGCACGGTCGCTAGTGTATTGGCAATAAAAAATAAATTCGAACTAGATTACTAAAATTACACAAATATATAAGATTTTGAAAAGCCTTTTTTTATATATCATCAACTCAACATCAGAAGAACAAAACTTATATGTGGTGTTGAGCATTACAATAAAGGCTACTTCCACAAATCTCTACACTTCTAAAGCTCTTCATCACTTACCCCTTCACCTAACAAAACTCTAAATCCCACCTTTCCGCAAAGAAATGCCATATTAACATCATAAAACCTGAAGCAGAACCGTCCAACGGAACCGCCAACTTCAAATCAAGAAAGAATAGTCACCTGACATGAGCGTGAGGGAGACCAATGCATCAACGTCGTGATGTGTCCATTATAAGAATTTAGGCATATGACTAATCCATATCACTCGACATCTCAGCAGCTGTTTGTGTCTTAGTTTCACTTCTTATTCTTCGGTAGAAAAGAACATATGCAGCTGAGCTTTTGATTTCAGATTCATTTGCAGATGAAACACGACTGTCGTCGAAATGATACCATTTGTTGTCATCAATCAACTGCAGGAACAGTGACACATATAAGTCAGATATGATAATAAAGATTATGATGCATTTATACAAATGCACAAGTAAAAGCAAACAAAGTATATAGAGAGATCAATCAAATCACAAACCTTAGCGTAGGCTGTGTAGTGACCACCACCAAGTCCACCATAATGATTACTAACGGCATATAGCTCATACAGATATGACTGGCCATTCTTGTTTTTCACGTACTTGCTTAAGTCTAAATCGTGAATTGGGAAATTCACAAAGGTATCAATCTTGTTCTTGAGATATCTGCTATACGTGAACCGTTTTAAATGGAACACAAGAATATCTGGCAATTTCCACAGGTCTAGCTTTTTGTTCGCTTGTCTGTGTTCTTTGCAGCTTGGACAAAACCTGGTTCAGAATGGTGAGTAAGATGGTCAAAACTAAATCTTCAAATGAATAGATCAGCTTATGCAATTAAAATATCAAGATACAAGCTATACCACATGTCATTCGGTCCCAGAGGTTCTTCTGCTAAAAAGGCCTCCAAACACGAAAACAGGGATATAGCTTCTTGCCTTGTCTTCTTTGCAGAGAAACTTGTTTTGTGAACCTCAGAAAGATCACTCAAATAGGTAGAATCATATTCTTCATGCTCACCCTCATTCCATTCGACTAAAACTCTTGTAATTGTACCAGGGCTCACAGAAGAGTCAGACTGAAGTGGTTTAAAGTTCGATCCACGTTCATCTGTCAAAAATACCCTGAAGGATAACTCTCGATCAGATGCATCGTCTATCTCGATTTCTGGGGATGATAAAATTCCAGATGTTTCGTCAGCAGTAGCATCCATAGGGTGGCCATTTTCATTTCCGTTATGAATATTAGATGGGGCATGGACCCTGTGCAGAGGTGACAGAAATCCAGAGATAACTGCATCAATGTCAGTTCCACTTAGTGGTTCTGTGTTCACATAAGTCACAAAAGGAGTTCCAAACAGCTTGACGTCTCTGCCTCTAACACTCTCCACAACAGCCCTGTAGGACCCAATAAGTATAAGCTATCAAATTTTAACCCAACAGGAAAAAAGAAGAGTTCTTGTGTAACAAATAAACCAAAGCTTACCTCTCCTGCCCTCCATGAAGAATTTCGAGTTTTGATTTCCCTGATCCTTTCGGCATCTGATTCAACCGATAAGCCACAATATGCTCATCATCTTTTATCACACTCAGTGATTCCAAGGGATTCTCAAAATATCTAAATATCTTGTGATCATATACCTAAAAGGACAATTGCAGAGTGCACACAATCCTCAGGGATTTCAGCTCCAAAAAGAAGGATAAGGAAAAATCTTAATACATGAAAAGAACAAGCCAAAAATCATACCTCTGCAAGTAAAAGGCTCTCATCATCGGCTAAGCAGCAAGCAGTGCCTAATGCAGTAATGAGATCTCTACAAGATCCATGTTTAGGTACTGTCACAGTGTATGGCATCGGAAGACGACTTCCATCACAATAAAACACTGTAACTGTCATTGGTCGTGTAAGTGTTGATGGTAAAGGTATAGACAAGTACATGAAGGGATCAAAAGTGATTGAAATTTTTCCGCAAACTGGACAAACCAGAGTTGACTTGTATTGGCAATAAAAGAAATGAAATACATCATAAGAAATGGTCAGGAAACTAAATACAGAAACTTGTAGTACTTGTATGAAAAACTAGAACCACATGAAAATTCAAAGGAAGAAGTGATTAGGAAACGGTAAGAGTTACTTACTTGACAGACGTTAACTATTACAGAATCATTTCGGGCCTGATGATAACTCCAAAGCTCTTCAGCCACTTCATCATCCGGACGATTGTCAGAATCTTTAAGTTCGATATAAGGTTTTCGTTTTACCTTATTTAAATCTTCGTGCAGCCCATCCAATAAGAAAGCGAGCAGTTCCTGAGACAAAAATTTAATACACAAAGGAAAAAAAAATGAAATATTCTGGGTAGCAAATAACAACAACAATGCCATGTACAAAGAATTTGCTCAATTATGCACAACCATACATAAGGAGGAAATCACTAACTTGAGAATCATGCTGATTGTAACCACTAAACTGTGGAGCAAATCTAGCCAATTTTGTCTTAAAAGAACGTGGTGCAACTGCGTTCCTTCCTGATGACCATAAGTTCTTCAGCAAATCACCAAATGCGATAGCAAGCTCACCCTGGATAATTAAGTGTTAGAATTATATTCAGACTGCATGTGACCACCTTCACATGAGGAAATGGAAACCAAAATAAGTATCAAGCACTTACAAACATTCCCAAAGGATTATCTCTATTTATGTCCTCACTGTAATCTTGCAAGAAGTATTCCACAATCGGAGGTGTGTGAGCCAAACATTGAAGAGCACTATTCATAAAGCAGGTATTTCCTAGATTACTCAATCCTGCTAACCCTCCCTTCTCTCCTTTTCCAAGACTACTCAAAGAATCACCACCGTCGTCTTCAGAAGGTATTCTCGGAAAGAGACTAAACTTTGACGTGTTGGAATGACCATTTGATAATGTAGGCCCCCCAGCAATTGTAACGCTCGACCTTGACGGTTCTAGAGGTACCAGAGCTAACTCATTTCCTGCCGAGCTCATTTCATATTGAGATGCAGACGACTCATCAACTTCAAGAAGAATCTGCATGGGATGCACCAGTCACTGTTGGGAAAAAAGCGAACACTGAAATTGAGATAAATGGGATTCAGTTTTTCACAGTAAAAGAACTCAAAAGGCATGGATTATCCAATAAGTTCCTCTCAACAAAGATTTTAGACAATGAGCCAAAATCGAGTTAAGAAACTTTTTAGTGCAAGTGAAAATGGTGATTCGTCAAGATTTATCAATGTAAGTATCACAGAAAATTCTCTAGATACTTACATCTTGGTCCATATGAAGGCTTGATGACTCTTCTAGGGTCTTGGTAGATGAAGGATCCAAGAGTCTGTTTTTCCTCTCGTCGAAGTAATCCCAGATGTGAGCCTGCTTATGCATATCATTGTGAAGCAAAGAAGCCATATAAAAAATGTGTATTTCAGCAGAGGAAATCAAACTAGATTTAGAAATGAATCACTTCAGACACACCTTTTCTTGTGCAACACCTGTCATAGAGCAAACTTTCTCATAAAGTTGCTTTACAGAGGCCTGAAACACAAACAATGGCCAAATTCGGGCCTAGTGGTGAATACACAAAGACTGGCAATGTATAAGCAGAACAAGTAGGTCGAACGAAAACTAAGAGCCAAAGTAGTACCATAGGGCACCTAATACCTGTTTTCCCAACCGTATTGCTTTTTTACTTTCATCTTGTCTGTCTGTCAACATAAGGCAGAGTGGGTACACCTCTACACTATAACTCCTACTGTAAAACCCTTGACAGATCATCTTCCTTTCTATCGTAGGACCTCCATTATACCTAAAAGGAATATAAGACCAGGTTAGCCCTTGAAAACATATTTTATAGGACAAGGCCAAGTATATAAGCAAAATATGGATCATGTCCAAAGCAGAAAGACTGAGTATAGAACTAAACACAAATCAATCAAACGACTGAAAGAAAGAGAAAACACTCACCATTCAACAAGTCTTTTCCAAACTTCTTGAGGAACTAAAACGTAGTCTTCTCCTTCCACTAGCAATCTACGAAGTTGTGGATCTTTATCGTCGCTTTCACTTTCAATAATATCATTGTTATCAATCGGTCCAGGCCTCGACACTTCAGAGAACTCTCCACTTATACATTCACTTATCGATTGCTCAACATATTTCTGCCAGCTTGTATACCACCTACACTAAGACAGACAGAAACTACGACTCAGAACACACAAATTTTAATTCCTCACCTAAATCTTAGAATCTATAGATCAAGATTCACAACACTATACAGAAAATAAAAATCTACACATATATTTGAACAGAAGAGGCATTAACAATCAAATCAGTGAAGCCAATTAGCATAAACAGTCCATGCATTATACTACTTAGATCATCATCATTATCAGCTAACGAAACGCTAAAAAGCAGAATCAACTTAAAGGAACGAGAGTCACCGTTTAGAGATGACAAAATAAACGTTCCCTTCCTTCAAATTACTCTCTGATTCAGTAGTCAGCTCCGACACTATACGTTTCTCTTCCTCAGGAGTGAAGGGCAAATCACAGACTCCGTTCTCAATCATGAAATCGGAATTAGGAATCGTCATCTAGATGATGACGAGATTAGTGATAACAAATAGGAACTAAGATACACCAATTTCAGACGAAAGCTCGGAGAATCGGAGAAGAAGAATTTGAAGGAAGCCTAAATTGGAGGAGAAGAAAAGAAAGAGACTAGTCAGAGAAAGGTCTTTTGTTTTGGTTTGGATCCAATTAACACTAAACCGTGATTAGGTGATTCGGTTTAGTTTTTTAATTTGATCCAACACTGTCCGGTTCAAGTTCGAATAGAAACGTTTTATAGTTCTTTTCAGTGGCAAGATTCATGGTTTGATTAAACTTGAATGCGGTTTATGTGAGAGAATAGTGACGTATACAGTCCTTTCTCAATGGCAAGATTCATGGTATGATTAAACTTGAATGCAGTTAGGTGCAGAAGCTGTAGTACATGTTACCTTTCAGATATATGGTAGTGCCTCTGGTCTACAAGATTTAAATCCCAAAACTCATCCATCACGTTTGGTATCAAAAGTGGACAATGTATTGAAAACTAAGATTACAAATATTATAGGCATTACACTAAAAAGGAGTATTTAGGATTGCCAAAGTGTTTTAGCGGATCCAAATGAGAGCTCTTCGCGTTCACTGATGAACATGAACAATTACCAAAAGACTACAAGGGTGCAGTCGTATTATGCATTTAGGTGTTGGTATATGCTACATGCATCTCTAGTTTGCAGAGATTGATCAGAATCAAATTTTGCCGTATAGTTGCAACTGGAAGCTTTTTTCGTCAAGAGGTTTGATATTTAAGATAATGAATCAGTAGGTCACAAAAATTCTATATATGAGTGTTGAACACCATAACAAAGGCTATTTCAGAAATCTCTACACTTCTAAAGATGTTCATCACTTGATGTACCCCAAAAAATTACCCCTTCAACTAAAAAAAACTCACTAATCAAATAATTTTCCGAACCTAAATCCAATCTTTCCACAGAGATCTGCCGTAATAACATCATAAAACTTGAAGCAGAACACTCCAACCGAACCGCCAACTTCAAATCAAGAAAGAATAAAGGTGTCATCACCTGACATGAGTGAGTGATTTGTCCATTATAAGAATTTAGGCATGACTAATCCATATCACTTGGCAACTCAGCAGCTGTTTGTGCCTCTGTTTCCCTTTTAACTCTTCGGTAGAAAAGAACGTATGCAGCTGAGCTTTTGATTTCAGATTCATTTACAGATGACACATGACTGTCGTCGAAATGATACCATTTTTCGTCATCAATCAACTGCAGCAACAGTTAAACATGATCAGATAAAGAACTCATCAGAAGAACTACTAGCAAACACATGGGATATTGAGACCAATCAAGTAACCAACCTTGGCGTAGGCTGTGTAGTGACCACCACCAAGTCCACCGTAATGATTACTAACGGCATACAGCTCATATAAATATGACTGGCCATTCTCGTTTTTCACATACTTGCTCAAATCTAGATCATGAATTGGGAAATTCACAAGCGTATCAATCTTGTTCTTGAGATATCTGCTATATGTGAACCGTTTCAAATGGAACACAAGAATATCTGGCAATTTCCACAGGTCTAGCTTTTTGTTCGCTTGTCTGTGTTCTTTGCAGCTCGGACAAAACCTGGTTCAGAATGGTGGATAAGACGGTCAAAACTAAATCTTCAAATGAAATCTATCAATTTATGTGACTTAAGTTCAGGTTACGAGCTATACCACATGTCATCTGGTCCCAGAGGTTCTTCTGCTAAAAAGGCCTCCAAACACGAAAACAAGGATATAGCTTCTTGCCTTGTCTTCTTTGCAGAGAAACTTGATTTATGAACCACCGGAAGATCACTCAAGTAGCTAGAATCATATTTTTCATGCTCACCCTCATTCCACTCGACTAAAACTCTTGTAACAGTGCCAGGGCTCACAGAAGATTCAGTCTCAAGTGGTTTAAAGTTCAAACCACGATCATCTGTCAAGAATATTCTGAAGGACAACTCTCGATCAGATGCATCGTCTATCTCAGTATCTGGGGATGATGAACTTCCGGATGTTTCGTCAGCAGTAGCATCAACAAGGTGACCATTGTCATTTCCATTATGAATATTAGATGAGGCATGGACCTTGAGCAAAGGTGAAAGAAATCCAGAGATAACTGCATCAATGTCAGATCCACTTAGTGGTTCTCTGTTCACATAAGTCACCAAAGGAGTTCCAAAAAGCTTGACGTCTTTGCCTCTAACACTCTCCACAACATCCCTGTAGAATACAATAAGTATGAGCCATAAAGTTTAACCCAAGAGGAAAAACGAAGTGTTCTTGTGTAACAAATCAAACCAAGCATGCTTACCTCTCCTGCCCTCCATGAAGAATTTCGAGTTTTGCTTTTCCTGATCCTTTCGGCATCTGACTCAACCGGTACGCCACAATATGGTCATCATCTTTTATCACACTTAGTGAATCCAGGGGATTCTCAAAATACCTAAAGATCTTGTGATCATATACCTGAAAGGACAATTCCACACAATCGTCAGCGATTTCACCCCCAAAAAAACACGATGAAGGAAAAATACTAATACAAGAATGAAAAACGCCCAAATTCATACCTCTGCAAGTAAAAGGCTCTCATCAACGGCTAAGCAGCAAGCAGTACCTAATGCAGTAATGAGGTCTCTACAAGATCCATGTTTAGGCACTGTTACAGTGTATGGCATCGGAAGACGACTTCCATCGCAATAAAACACTGTAACCGTCATTTGCCGCGTAAGTGTTGATGGCAAAGGTACAGACAAGTACATGAAGGGATCAAAAGTGATCGAGATTTTTCCGCAAACTGGACAAACGAGAGTTGACTTGTATTGGCCCTAAAATAAATTAAATACACCATAAGAAATGGTCCGGAATATACAGAAACTTGTAGTACTTGTATGAAAAATTGGAATCAGATGAACATTCAATGATTAGGAAACTGTAACAGATACTCACTTGACAGACGTTAACTATTACAGAATCATTTCGGGCCTTATGATAATTCCAAAGCTCTTCAGCAACTTCATCATCCGGACGACTGTCAAAGTCTTTAAGTTCAATGTAAGGCTTTCGTTTTACCTTATTTAAATCTTCATGCAGCCCATCCAATAAGAAAGCAAGCAGTTCCTGAGACAATACAAAGCAAAACAAAATGAAATATTCTGGCAAAGAATCTTCTCAATTATGCACCATCATACATATTAGAGGAAATCACTAACTTGAGAATCATGCTGATTGTAACCACTAAACTGTGGAGCAAATCTAGCCAATTTTGTCTTAAAAGAGCGTGGTGCAACTGCATTCCTTCCTGATGACCATAATTTCTTCAACAAATCACCAAATGCGATAGCAAGCTCACCCTGGATAATTAAGTGTTAGAATTATATTCAGAATGCATGTGAGTACCTTCACATGAGGAAATGGAAACCAAAATAAGTATCAAGCACTTACACACATTCCTAAAGGATTATCTCTATTTATGTCCTCACTGTAATCTTGCAAGAAGTATTCCACAATTGGAGGTGTGTGGGCTAAACACTGAAGAGCGCTATTCATAAAGCAGGTATTTCCTAGATTACTCAATCCTGCTAATCCTCCCTTCTCTCCTTTTCCAAGAATACCAAAAGAATCGCCACCGTCATCTTCAGAAGTTATTCTCGGAAAGAGACTAAACTTGGACGTGGTGGAATTGCCATTGGGTAGGGTAGGCCCCCCAGCAATTGTAACACGGGACCTTGAAGGTTCCAGAGGTACCAGAGCTAACTCATCTCCTGTCGAGCTCATAGCATGTTGAGATGAAGACGACCCATCAACTTCAAGAAGAATCTGCATGGGATGCATTCGTCATTGTCGAACAATAAATGAAAATTAAAATTAAATGAGATAAATGGGATTCGGTTTTTCACAATAAAAGAACTCAAAAGGCAATGACCCAAAATCAAGTTAAGAAAACTTGTAGTGCAAGTTGAAAAAGGTAATTCGTCAAGATTTGTCAATATAAGAAGAATTACAAACAGTTCTCTAGATACTTACATCTTGGTCCATCTGAAGCCTTGACTCTTCCAGGCTCTTGTTAGACGAAGGATACAAGATTCCGATTTTCCTCTTATCGAAGTAATCCCAGATGTGTGCCTGTTTATACATATCAATGTGAATTAAAGAACACATCTCCATATCAAACAATGCATATTTCATCAGAAAGAAAAAATAACAAGAAAACAGACATAGACATGAAACACTCCAGACACGCACCTTTTCTTGCGCAACACCTGTCATAGCACAAACCTTCTCATAAAGTTCCCTTACAGAGGCCTGAAATAATGAACAACTCATGTAAGAAAGTGACCAAAGTGGGACGTAGTAGTGAATAACAAAAGAGTCTCTGGCTACATAAGCACAACTAGTAGGTTGAAGCAAAACTAAAAGCCAAAGTAGAGTATGATGGTCTGATGGGGCACCTGTTTTCCCAGCCGTATTACAGTTCTACTTTCATCGCGTCCGTCTGTTAACATAAGGCAGAGTGGGTAAACCTCTACATTATAACTCCTACTATAAAATCCTTGACAGATCATCTTCCTTTCTATCGGAGGACCTCCGCTATACCTAAAAAAGATATAAGACCAGGTTATCCCCTTGAAAGCATATTTGATCAACATAGTTCAATCTGGTGCATAAGCTATGAGAATAACAGAGGAAACACTCACCATTCAACAAGTCTTTTCCAAACATCTTGAGGAACTAAAACGTAGTCCTCCCCTTCCACCAGCAATCTACGAAGTTGTGGATCGTTAATGTCGTTTTCACTTTCAATAATATCTTTGTTATCAATCGGTCCAGGCCTCGAAGCTTCAGAGGACTCTCCACTTATACATTCATCTGTCGATTGCTCAACATATTTCTGCCAGCTTGTATACCACCTACAGTAACACAAACATCAACCACGACTTAGAACACACATAACATAATTCCTCACCTAAATCTTGAAAATCTATTGAATTTCTCAAAATATCAAGATTCACAAACATAACCGAAACACTGACACAGAAAATGAAAATCTACACACAGATATGAACAGAGAAGCATTACAACAATCAAATCTGTGAAGCAATTACTACTGATACTACTTGGATCATCATCATCATCATCATCTTCGTCGTCGTCATCATCAGCTAACAAAACGGTAAAAGTTAAGGCAACGACAACGAACCTTTTAGAGATGACAAAGTAAACGTTCCCTTCCTTCAAATTATTCTCCGATTCGGTAGTCAGCTCCGAGACGATACGTTTCTCTTCCTCAGGAGATAGCGGCAAATCACAGACTCCGTTCTCAACCATGAAATCGGAATTAAGAATCGTCATCTTCTCAACAAGATGATGAACCGATCAATCAAATGGTAAACAAAACTACGATCCAAGATCCACCAATTTTTTCAAACGAAATCGCAAGACTCAACGGACAAAATCGAACGAAACAGAGAGAAAGAAAAATGTAATGTGAGGATCTGAGAAAGGAAACAACAACGGCAAGACCAAAGAATCGGAGAAGAAGAATTCGAAGGAACCCTAGATTGGAGGAGACGAACCAGAGAGAGAGAGAGACTTATTTTTGGATTCACGATTTTTATGGTCTGTGATGTTTTCCAATTTCTTTTCTTTTCCAACAAGTAGCAAATTACTTTCCTTGTAAACTTGGTTAAAATTGTTAATTTATTTTATTTATTTTAGGTAATTATTATTACACTTGAGATTGAGAATGTAATAACACTTAAATTAAAATGTTAATTTTTTTATTTTTAGTAATTGCAGTTTATAAGTTTAATTGGAAAGACTAGACCGTAATTGGATGATTCGGTGCAGTTTTGATTTAATCTGAAATTTAGCAATTTACATTCATTATTTAACAAATTAATTTAAGAAGATAATTTTAGATTTCTTTTTCATTTTAATGAATTCCCTAATTTTAAAATTCCCTAATATCCCTTTTTTACTATTAATTAATAATTTAATACTTATTAACAATTACTTACTTAAACAGTTAAACTGTTTAAGTTAAACTGTTTAAGTTAAACATAAGAATTTTTTTGTTATATTTAAAATATTTATAAATAAATTATGAAATATTCCTGATTTTGTATTACATAAATGTCTTAAAATAAATAAATTCAAATAATTATTCATTTTTACAAATCTTATTTAAATTATACAAAAATGAATAAGTATTTTAATAGAATATTATTTAATGTTTATACTTAATAAACTAAGAATCCTATTGATTTAATATTTATATATTTTCATATCTTCTTCCCAATTGGAAGAAAATGGTCCTTGATTTAATGGCCTTAACTTAAGTATATATATTTTTTGCAATCAACCATGAACCATTAACACTTTTTACTAAAAATACAAAAAAATGTTTACAATTTAATAAAATATTGATTTTTTTTCCTTTATCTGATTTTTTCCGTTTTTTCGGTCAAAATCAATTAAATTCTTGTAAGAATCTGTTAAATTCGGATCGATTAAAATCGGATAAAACGATTATTGGTTATGGGTCAGTTCAATTGCAAAACTAGGATTTTTTACACAAAACGAAATGTTTGTGTAGTCTTCTAAAGAATTAAACTTATTATGGTGATATATTAAGAGCCAAAAAGTGAGATAAATATATGTATAAGTGGAAATAATGCGCCAACCCTTGCTCGAACTCTTTTGATCTAATCTTAACTCATAAGTCATAACCCTCTAACTTCTAATTTAGCAATTTTCGTTTATTACTTAGAATTTAGAAGTGATTAAGCTAAGTCTCCACTTTTTTTTTGCTTTTTGTCCCTAGAATTTCTTTGTTCCAATGGTTTTCTTTCATTTTCCAATTTTCATCGTTTCATTTTTCCTTTTTCTTTTCATCTCAAACCCAATAACATGTATATATCACCATCCTAAACTATAATTACCACATGAATGCTAGTACCAAATCACTAGTATATCCTGTAATTTGAAAATACGATCAACTTTACTATTAAATTAAATCATAATGAATATAATTGATTTCCATTTTATATAATTTACTGAAGCCACAACCCGTATATAATATATGAATAAAACCATATGAAATTCCCGAGAACAAAATTGAAAAAAGTATCAATATCAACTTACTGCGATAAACTTTGATTAAATTTTTCTTTTATTGGTTAATCAAATTATTTTAATCTTGTTCTTAGCTCAGATGATCATCTAGTAATTTGTTTTTTTTTTCACTAGTAATTTGATATTTAGAAACCTATTTCAATTGTTTCCTTCTAAATTACATATATATATATATATATGAAAATTAAATTGCTATTTTTAGATACATTTTTCCATATTTAGTATATAAACTCAAAATTAGATATGAATATTAGGAATTCATCATCTTTGCTTGATTTGAAAAACACTATGTGAGAGACGAGCGGAGTCTTAGGCTTTTAACATATCAAACGAGTGGAAACCTGAATCGAAATCTAAGGAGATCGTTAGCTTAAGATAGTTTTTGTAATGTTTTATATATTTTAATCTCTTCTTTCTTTCTTTCTTTCTTTCTTTTATTTCTTTTTTACTCATAATATATTCTTTTTTTTTTTTGGACAAAGACTCATAATATATTCATCTATACTTTTTTCTACCAAAAAATGTCATTTATATCTTCTAAGATGAAAACAAAAAATAATTTCTCATTCGCCTTTCTAGCTCTCTACATCCTTTTTGTGCTAGGTTTGTAATTATTTTTAATGTTTCATATAATATTTTTTATGAGAACTAAATACAAATACCTTATGTTATAATGTGATCCCTCATGGAGGATTGGTACCCAAAAGCCAAAATACATCTTTCAAATTTTTTCGAATATAATTACTTCATTTATATTATGATAAAATATTCTGATCGAACTATGAATTATATGTATTTGATAAATGTATATGTCAAGCTATATATATATTTTTCTAATCACAGAAATTGAGATTTGATGTTTTATATATATGTAACAGTAGCAGGAGTGGTTGGAGATGGACAAAAGAAAACACCAAAGAAACAAACATGGTGTTCTAGGCCTTTCCCTAATAATAACGAGAAAACTGAGAAATGTGTCATCAAAGATTGTGAATCTAAATGTAGACAGAAGTGGAAAGGTAATGGTACAGAGGCTTCATGTCGTCCTCGTTGCATCTGCCATTTCCGTTGTCCATGGATTCAAGGCTCAGCCTGAGTCATACATGAAATTATCTTCACTCATGTTGCAATGTTATTGATTAAGAACCTTTTTTTTTTTTTAATTATGTAACTTTGGAACCTCCTAAATTTTATGCTTTATTTATATTTTCTAAAACATATATATTAGAGTTTATTACTTTTATACAAAATACTATATAAATACAAAATTCACCATTGTTTTATGGGTTTATATTTTATATTTCCTTCTATCATCTATCTTGGCCGCCACACCAAACCAATGCATTAGGCTAATTACCATTGCTGTTACCTTAACTTGTTGATGCCATCTTCGTGCATATTACATAAACACATGTTTTGTGTACGTTCCACCCAAAAAAAAAAAACGATTGCTTTGACATTGGTAATCTAAAAGATTTAAGCACTTAAAGACTTGAGATTCTTGCGATTCTTCATGTCTAAACCATCTTCGATGATAAAGCTGACTGAGGTTAGCAGTTACCATAAGTCATAACTACCAAACCTTCTATATCGTAACCTTTGTGCAACGTTCTCAAGTCTGTGCAGCCTTCAAGGGACAAAGATTGACACTATCATCAAGATAAACAAAGCCTTTTCTTGCTTCTTTATTCCTTACACAATTTTAAACCAAGAGATCGACAATATAAAGAACATTCACTTTTTATTGCATATATTTTTGGATGTTGAGTATCCTCCTACAACTGTTAGAAAGGTTAAGGATACAAACCAGTGAAAAAGTTAGAAACCTAAACATTTGACAGATGATATATCAAAGAATTATTAGTTGGAAAGCTCTTATCACATTTAATCATCATAGCAAGACCACTATCAATGCGTTGTTTCCTCTGTTTCCTCGTGAGCTTCTTATAGCGAAGTATAAATGGCGATAGGTCGAAGTACTAGTAATTCAAAAAAATAAACTTAAATTCCTATAAAAGTTAGAAATGTTTGGTTGTGAGACATACAATGTCTCTTCTACATCCAAATCAAAGCCTTCTTATAGCATTGTAAGGACTAGAACAATAACAAGTTCTGCTCACAAAACCGCTTTCTTCTCACCTTCTTCCTCTTTATCTGCAACTTTAACCTTCTTATTAACCCGATCATCAAAACCCCCCGAGGATTCTTTTCTCCGCTTATTCGCACTCAAAGGAAACAGCAAGCTCTTCTCTTTCTCCACACCACTCCGAGAATGTTTCATCTCAATATCTCTAGAACCCCAATTCATACCATCCACGACGTTTTCTTTCGACATAGACAACAAAACACCAGCACAAGTATCCTCATCATCATCATCCCCAATTTCACAAACATCATCCTTCTTCTCAATCTCATCCCAACAAGGAAACTCCTTATACTGAAACCTAAACTTCTTAGGCACATAACCACTACATTTCCAAAGCTGACGCGTAAACACCGAAGAAACACATTCAAACAGAGCCAAATCACCACCAGGAACATCTTGTACATGAACCCTTTCTTCAATTGGTATCTCTGAACAAGTCTTCAATATTGGAACAGTCTCACTCATCTGACCAGATACATTCCCCATCCTCATTGATTTAGTAACCGATAACTTTTCGATATCATTGTTTTTGATCTTTTTCTTACACTTATGGCAAACAAACAAAACATCTTCTTTAACATAACGAGAACACCATGTATGAACCCAAACACCACATTCATCACAATCAACCATCTCTTTACCATCATCAAAATTCACACCACAAACACAATCTACAGTCCATGATTCATAAACCCAATCCTCGTGTGGCTTCATTTCAAATTTACCCAGAAAAAAAAAACCCTAAATTTTGATTCTTTCTCAAATTTACCCAGAAAATCTCCTTAAATTTCGAAGCTTTATAGAAAAAAAAAAAAAAAAAAAAAAACCAATTCGTCTCTTCTCAACGACGATTATAGTGTTTTACGTGAAAGAGCTTTGCGATTCCCAATAGAGAGAAAAAAAAAAAAACCTATCTTGACGTAAATCTCTGGATTCTCTCGTCCGATTTCTGAACGAAGAAGACGATGAGATGATGAATTGATTTCCACTATTGCGTTCATCAATCATTAATGGGCTTTGTTAATACTAATGGGCCAAGTTTAGAAGATAGATATTATAAATTTGGGACCAAGGTAAAGCCCATTTGAAATAGTGCTATAGTTTTTTTTTTTTTTTTTGACATCGTTACAAATTATAAGTCTTTCTTTAAGAGAGACCGGGCTTGAACCCGTATCTGGTGAGAAAGCAACAGAGATGAGAACCACTAGCCCACTTGCTCTTTCTCAAATAGTGCTATAGTTTGAAATACAAAGTTTATAGTCTTTATACAACCACAGTTCAAAACATTTATGTGTCAAACTATTGTTACAAATAACCCACATCTTGTTACATTAAACTTAATAAGTAACTTTTGTGATCGCGATACGAGTTAGTTTTGTTGATTTAGAGATTTTGTTGTGTTAAACAAAAAATTTGTTCGTTTTATGCTTTACAAATAAAAACATAATTATAATAAAATTATTATCTTATTATATAAAGTTACGTTTCAAAGTTAATTATTAACGAGATTACGAAACGTGTCAAGTTAATAATCAGAGATGTTGACAAGTAAAATAAATTGTTTTACAGATATCAAAAGAAAGTAATGTTTATATTTAACTCAAACGTGATATTCTTAGTTTCTAGTCTCAAACAACACCAACAATCCTTTGTAATATATATTGGTTCAATGCATATAATTTTCTTGAATTTTTTTTGATAAATAAGGATTAGAAATGTGTGAAACATTTGATTTTAAGTTTTATACAAATAATGCGCTTACAAATATTAAATTGATAAACAATTAAAATAATAAACTCAAATTGCATTAAAACACAATTTTGGTTTACAAAAGGCCTTCTTAGGTGCAAGTAGTAAAAAGTCTATTTAACTTGTATGAAGTTGGTGTGTTAAATTGTTATCTTCAAAGAGAAACATGAGTGATTCTTATCGATTAAAAGTGATGTTATGATGAAATGAACAGAGCAGAGAAGATCATCACTTTATCTCTTGAAACAGCAAAGAGTAACGCACACAAGATTTTTTAACCCGGTTTACGGCATTAACGAGCTGTCACGTTCCGTTAGGATCGATAGATCCACAAGTTCATTTGCCTATCGTTAGCTAAATTTACTTTTTGTTTAATATACTCACATTTGACTATGTATTATATAAATTTATTGGTTATAGATATATTAGGAAATAGTTTTGTCAAAAAGAGCGAGTCTCATGCTTTGATAGTCTCGGATAATTAAGCAAACTGAATCGCAATTAAAGGAGATATATAGCTTAAAATAGATATGTTATAATGTTATATACATTCAACTTCTTATATATAGTTGCTCTTTTTCTTTTCCTTTTTATTTTTATTTTCAAATAAACATTCAAATTTTGATGAACAAAAAGTGTTCATTTATGTCATCAATGATGAAAAAATCATTCTCATTTACCGTTCTAATTCTTCTCGTCATTCCTGTGCTAGGTTTGTATTTTGATTTATAATCATTATTTTTTTCTTCTTTGAACAAACTTTTAATCATTGTTATATGTTACAATTTAATTAGTCATTTTAAATACAATATTATTTCTTTTACATATCATTTAAAAATACTTTTAACAACTCTTTCATAGTTAATTTTCACAATTTAATTTCATAATTAATTTTCATTAATTATTTCTTGTGCTAGGTGAAATTCCACTATTTTCACTATTTAAAGGAATATATTTGATATCTTTTATAAATTTTTTAATCTCTTTCAAAACGATATATCCTTTTTCATTTCTTAAACTAATATTTCATGGTTTCTGTATAATAGTAACAGGATTGCAAAACAAGAACAAGCACCCATTACAAGGTTGGTGTGCTACTCCTCTACCTGACCAAAAACCAGGGAAATGTAACCAAGACCGATGTCAAACTAGGTGTAAGAACACTCCTCAGTTTCAAGTTAAAGACCAGGTCACAGTTGGTACTTGCACAACTAGTAATAGATGTTTATGCACTTGGCGTTGCAAATAGCTAATAATGCAATTATTTGTTTCACAAATAAAAATCATTTTATTGTTTCTCCAAAACTCAATATATATATATATATATATATATTTAATGTCTCTTATAATAAAGTAAACACATACAATAGTTTGTTGATTTTATGGTCTAGTAACTTGTATTAGTGTTATTACCAAATTATGACAGCAATGTACTTGGGGCTCATTAAAAAAAAAAAAAAAACATAGACAATTTTATGAAAGGTACAATAAATATAACATAAAATGTGGTAAAATTTATATACATTTTAAATATTGAGCTTATTATAAAGATGGGCATTATTTGAGTTGTAACTTCGGATTTAGGCATCCTGACAATAATGCCATAAATAATAGTCAATAACAAACTGTTCATGACCATATTAACCTTCCTCAAGTGGTCGAATAAATAGATGACGTCAGACCAGAGCGTTCCTTATATGACATATATATCGGTCATCAGAGAGAGAGCTGAATAAATACTGAAAATGTCAAACTTCAAACCTTCGTTCATCAGCCCTCTTTGCAGATCCAGAAATCGGAATTGCTAGGATCGTCGAGCTCTATAATTTTGCCAATGAACAAGTAATATATTCTCCTAAATGCCAAAAAGCCCTCTGCCATTCACGCAACACAAAACTTGTGAAAGAAGCTCTTGATGAATCCATCTTGTTACTCGATGTCTTTGACTTCACAAGAGACTTGATAGAAACATTCATGGAGCAAATCCATGTTCTTCATTCTGCTCTTCGTAGACAAGAAGGAGATCTCCCTTCATTAGCTTCCAGAAGATATTGAAGACGCAACAGCAAGACAACTTAAATCCCTTGCAATTGACAACAACGCTCTACATGGAGAGGGATGAACGGTTAAGCGCATAAGAGCTATGTAACGAAGCACAAAAACCTAACAGATTATTGAAACGAAATTGCAGGGTTGATATATAGTCACACCCCAAATATACTAAATATCATTAACAATGTCTTCAAACAGAGAGTCTAAACCCTAAGTTCAGGGGATACTAAACCCAAATAGTACCTATAACATATACTGCTTTCTATTACGTAACAATGTGGTTTGAAATTAGATAGCTATCTACAAAACTATTGAAAAAGGTACATCACTAAACCCAAACATATAAAAAAAAAATACCCTCCTCTTTACAGCTAAAAAGGCAATGCATCAACTTTGAAAGTGTCTAAACTTGCAAATTAGTACAACTTAAAATTAGTTAAGATAGTAACATGTAATTGTAATTCATGGTGAATGGCGCTATAAATATGAACATAAGCATAAACAAGGCTGGATATCATTAACGTACAGTACTTTGATACAATGAATATGATGACAAAAAGATAAAAGAAGCTTACATATAATTAAACGTTTTTAGTAATGTATGATCATCAGTGTCAGAATCTGAGGGTTGAACGTGGAAGGCGATTAGCAACCGAGTAACAAAAACATATTATACATAAAGGAAATATGAAACCGCTCACCTTCTAGTGATGAAACTTCTCTCTCAACTTCTCTTAAATATTTGATGATGACAAAAAAAAAAAATATATATATATATATATATTTGATTTTACTATCACAATAAATTACTTTATAACACACAGTAAAAATTATAATCTTACTTTTTCCATAACCTTGTTTTAATAGAAGAAAATATATGCTTAGTTTAGTTAATTACTAGGTAATGTCCCGCACACATGCGCGGGTTGTTGTATATTTATTTAATTATTTTAATTTATTTATTACTTATAAAAAATAGATTAAATTAATTTTAATGTTTATGACATTTTTACATTTTATTTATTTAAATCATACAATAGAAGCATGCATCCATATTTTTTGAATTTATTCATTGATTAATAGTTCAATTTTGATAGTAATTTTCTTTAGTGATTTTAAGTATTTTTTGATAAAACAATAACATTGTTAATGATAAAAATATGAATGATATTGGGAGAATTTAAAAAATACCCTTTTAAAAATACCACTTTTTAAATTTACCCCCTTTTCAAACTTTATCAAAACAACCACTAAAAATGTTAAAATTTATCCATATATGTGTGTAAACTTATAAATATACACACAATTACCTTTATTTGTGTATAAAATTTTATTTATTTCAATGTCTTACAAATTGGTTTGAATATAACCAAAAATTATTTTGTTAAAATAATTACATACTTTGAAAATAAAATAAATATACATGAATTTGTGAGAAAGAAAAACACATATAAAGTAAAACAATGAAGATGGTTTATTTAGCTTGATTCTCTTATGGTGCGATGGTCAGAAATCAATATTTTTGAATCCCATCGATAAAGTAATTTCCTTATAGCCATAAAATATTATTATACATATGTATTATATATTTAATAGTATAAAAAACAATGAAAAAATGAAGAAGTACATAAAATAAAGAAGAAATATAATTGAAAACAAAAGTTTTAACCAAATATATACTCAAGCTCTTACAATGATATCTTAATTTGAGCTTTACAATGATATCTTAATTTGAGCTTTCAACCCATGCAAGAACATTAAAAATTAAACAAAGAAAATATTGAGAATATTAGATATGGTGGAGGAGGATGTAAAAATGAGTATTTATAGGATAAAATATGATGTAAGTTATAATTCTAAAATAATTAAATTAGAGGAGTTATAATTATATTTTATAGTGTGTTAATTGAAATTGAATGGAGCAAACAAATAGTCAATTGAAAGGTTATATAATTTAAGTTACAGTTTAATAGTAAAGCGTGGATTTCAAGTATGAATTAAAGTATATGACTAAATGTGTTAGATATTTGGTTTAATTAAAAATAAATATTATAATTGAAAACTAAATGCTAAATGGACCAATAAGGATAAACCTTAAAAAATTCCCAACGAATAATTTTATTTTTTTAATTTGTTTTTATATTCCTCTTAATTTAAGCTATATCTCTAGGTTTAATTATATTTTTCATCGTTGTAGTATATATAATAGATAGAAAATTGAATATCAAATTGTATTTAATACAGGAAATCAAGTATAAAATTCAAAGTTAACAAAAATTATAATGTTGTTTATATTATTACATGTTGAATCACAAACTAAATATAAGGATCATTATTCTTAAAAGAATGTCTTACAAATTGGTTTGATAATTATATAACAAAATGTTTATTTTGTTAAAAAATTACATACTTTTGAAATTAAAATAATATACATGAATATGTGAGAAAGAAACAAACATCCAATGTAAAATAATGAAGATGGTTTCTTTAGCTTGATTTTCTTATAACCATAAAATATTATTATACATATGTATTACATTTAAAAATATAAAAAAACAATGAAGACATAAAGAAATACATAAAAACAAAAAATAAATAAAATTGAAAACAAATATTTAAACTAAATAATTAATCAAACTCTTACAATGATATTTTAAATGAGTTTTCACCCCATGCAAGAACTTTAAAAAAAAACAAAGAGAATAATGAAGATATGAGATATGGTAGAGAAGGATGTGAGAATGACTATTTATATGATAAGAAGTGATGTAAGTTACATTTTTAAAATAATTAAATTAGAGAAGTTATAACTATAATTTATAGTGTGTTTAATTGGAATTCAATAAAGAAAACCAATAGTCTTTGGAAATTTATATAATTTTCAGTTTCATTTTAGTAGTAAAGTGTGAATTTAAAGTATGAATTAATGTATATGATTAAATATGTTTTTTTGGTTTAATTAAAAATAAATATTATATTTTAAAAAATAAATACAAAATGGAACAATAAAGAGAGTGAAACCTTACTTTTATATATATGATTTTAAATAATTTTCCACCAATAAGCCTTATAAAATTTGTTGTGTGATATATGATTAAGTCCTTTCATTTTCTTTGTCATTTGATTATAACTTATAGTGTAATTAAATTTTGTATTGAATGATTGTCATAAACATTTATTTATTTATTTATTTATTTTGTTGAATGATATATGATTAAGTCCTTTCATTTTCTTTGCCATTTGATTATAACTTATAGTGTAATTAAATTTTGTATTGAATGATTGTCATAAACATTTATTTATTTATTTATTTTGTTGAATGATATATGATTAAGTCCTTTCATTTTCTTTACCATTTGATTATAACTTATAGTGTAATTAAATTTTGTATTGAATGATTGTCATAAACATTTATTTATTTATTTATTTTAAAAAAATTAAAACCTTAAATATTTGTCCACCAATAAGAAGAGAGTGAAACCTTACTTTTATATATATGATTATCAAATAAGTAAAATTATTGAAGGGTTTCAAAAATGGCTTTGCGTGATAGAGCCGTTAAACATGTACAACGGTTAGAAAACAATCTCCGCCGTCTATAAATTCAGAAACTCCAAAATCTATCTTCATTCTTCTCCACCTTCCCCAAGTTCAAATTCATCACCGAGGAAACAAATCATGATTATGAATAAAGAACGAGAGAGACGAAAGCAGAAGCAGGAACAGAGTCTTCCGGTAAGTCTTTCGTAAAGCTTTGATTTTTCTTTATGGGTTCCCAAATTGATTGTAAAGTTTTACTTTTTTCTTTATGTAAAGCTTTGATTTTTATAACGTTTTTTTTTTACTACAAGTGTGACAAATTTGATTGTGAATACAGAACACGAGAAAGAGAGATCGTAGCAGAAACAGAGTCAAATCTCTCAACTTTTCTTTCTTTGTGCGGTAAGTCTTTCGTAAAGCTTTGATTTTTCTTTATGGGTTTTGGAATCGATTGTTAATAAATTAGGAATCTGATTCAATGGCTCTTCGGTTTAGGGTTCTTTAAAAGATTATCTTTTTATTGGATCAGAACATGATCTTTAGATCTTTTTAAGACATAGATAAGCTTTGCATAATCAAAACAGAGCTTTTGACAAGATCTGTTTTGTTGTCATGTCTTGTTTTAGACATTCTATACTAAAGATCGAATCTATTTGCATAACTTTGATTTTTCCCAAATCGATCGTCGTATTTGGGTTGGTTGAATTGATCTTTGTATTAGGGTTTTATAGGATCAGAACATGATCTTTAGATATAGACGAGCCTTTTTTGTGTTGTATGAATTAATAGTTTGGTTCAAAATTTCTTATGATTTAAGCCTAGACAAGGTTACTCATGATCGGCTCGGTTCCTAGCTCTGTTTTGTTGTCAGGTAATGTTTCAGACATTATATACTAAAGATTGAATCTTTTTGCATAATCAAACAACTTTAGTGTCTTGAACTTCACTTCAAACATTGGTCCATTACTGTGGGAAGCAACAGCTATAGTGATGCAAAAATGCTTCCACCTTCTCAGAATCACTTCTGTTTTACAAGCTTTGATCACTTCTGATCTAATGTGTTTGTCTGACTAGACAAGATAGAGCAGAGGAAGGTGGTTTTGTTGGGTTTCTTGGAGAGTGTAGCATTATAAACCTTTCTCTAGATCTGATCTAGTATCTCACTCTAGTCTAGCTCCTACTAGATGACTCTCTTCTTACTCATTACAAGTTTCTGTTTTGAAACCCTCTCTTCATAACATCTTTTAAGGTGTTAAGAAGATAACTTTTATAGAATCCAAAGATGATTCTTGGATCTGTTAAAGCTTAGATGAGCCTTTGGTTCATCTATGTTTGCGTGTTTATGATTTGCTTTATCTGTAGTTAATATATTTTGTTTTGTTTAACATGTCTTTGTCTTCACTGCTTGTCTTTGTTCATCTATGTTTGCGTGTTTATGATTTGCTTGTTGTCCGAGACTTTAAAAGCTGATCTTGAGTTGCTTTGTCTATAGCTAATATGTTTTGGATTTTTCTAACATGTCTTTGTCTTCACTGCTTGTTGAGCTTGAGTTTAAAGCCTTCTAGATTTTGCTGTAACTATACCCTAAGCCAAACGAGTATCTTTACTTGAGACTGACTTACAAGTTACAACAATGTTATATATGTTAATCCTATTGTCTCCAAACTAGTTGGGGACAATTGTATTTAGATTTACAGTTTCATTTTCTGCTAAAAGAAAAAAAAAAAGAGATTCATAGAACAAAATGAATCCAAGAAGGCATTTTTACAGCGACATTCACAAAGAAAGCTCTTCTAGTTTTTCCTCTTGAGTACAATTCTGGAGAGCTCCTGATAGACCAACTTCATGTCCGGCCTCTCTGGTGCTGGTGAGATTACAGCTCAGAGCAACCTGTAAGACATCAGTAAGAACTCCAGAGATGCTCCTTGAGCTCTGCGACTCAATAATGGATGGATCAAAACAATCAGCCGCATGGTTTTGTCCCACAAGCAGTAGAACCCATTCTGTGAGTTCAACAACCCCTGGATCACTGCAAACTATATCTCCTGACACTTTTCCTGTTAGAAGCTCTAACAATTCAGAGAAGGGTATGGTTTAATCAAGCTGGCAAACTCTGGAGGGCAGTAGCCGAGAGCGCGGCTGCGTTCAAGACTTGCTCTGATGTGGCTTCTGGTGTGATTAACCGGTGAAGACTGTAATCTGTTAGGTAGGCAGTGAGTTCAGAAGGTTTCAGGAGAATATTAGTTGATTTTAAAGTCCCATGTGGAATTGCTTCCTCGTTGTGCAGGTAACTAAGACAACAATGGTGGTAGGCTTAGCAGTCAAGCCTCTGCAGACAACAAAGAATGAGTGAATCATCTTTGCCATGTACAGCAATGTACTTGGGGCTCATTTCCATGAGACTTTCTTTCATTTTATCTAATCAGAATCTACCCCCTAATGAAAGCTAACAAAAACTTCAGACTTGAGTATAATTATATATCTTTTAAACAAGAATATTTAGCAAAAACTCCAACTAAGTAACTTGTTGGAATTTTTCACTTACTACTATAATATATCTAAATTTTATTATGAAATATATAATATATGAAATTTTGTATTAAATAAAATTCATCACAACTTATAATCTAGTAGTATATAAAACTTGGTTTTTTAATTTGGTTATTAACGTGATTGTGACACATGTCAGTCTATCGATTGATTTTTGACATGTATCATGAAAAAAATAATTATTTCTTTAAGAAAATTTTTATATAAAACAGAAAATAATTTTTTCACAAAAAATAATAATTAAAAATTAGATCTGGTTATATGCCAACTTTATATCAGAGAGGGCATTTTAACTTTATGATTTTAATTAAAAAGGGTAAAGGCAAAAACCAAAACAACATTTTCCTTTTAATTTTCTGATTAAATATATATATATATATATATATATATATTTGAGCTTTCTGATTTATTTTTTAATTTAAAATTTAGTATAAATATTTTTAAATATATTAAATTTCGAAATTTCTAAAATTATAATTCTGATTAATTAGGGAAAGGGCCAAAAAAAAGGGAAAGTATATATATACATAGACAAGCTAATTAAGTAAAAACTTTTATAAATTATTAAAATGCTTTAGAAAAGCCTGAAATGAAGACACACACTATACTATTGATAAATCTACTTTGAACATTCTTCGTAGCACATCTTAATGGGCCTAGGGGCTTACGGATATGTTCATAATTTAATTTCTAGTTATGTTATTAGGTCAACTATGTATGTATGTATAAATATCCAATCATTCTATTGAATACAAGACACATTACAAACTATTCCACAATATTTCATGGTATCAGAGCAATATTCTGTGACCTAATTTCTTCTTTGGCCGTCGTTGTTCTCTGCAACACCGCTTTTGTTTTTTTCTACCATCCTTCTATTCTACTTTCTTAATTACTCTTCTACTACTACTACTCCTACTTTTCTACTATGTCTACGCCACAAGATACGGGTGCTGTCGTCGTGAAAACCACAACAACACCTTCTCCTTACCAGCTCAATGCCTCCGACAATCCCGGTGCATTGATCTCCTCTGTGGTTCTCAAAGAAAATAACTATGCTGAGTGGTCTGTTGAACTACGTAATTCTCTGCAAGCCAAGAAGAAGATTGGTTTCATCGATGGCACTATCCATAAGCCATCCGCTGGACCCGAGTTAGAAGAATGGCTTTCTACAAACTCCATGATTATTGGTTGGATTCGCACCTCTATTGATCCAGTCATACGTTCTACAGTTTCGTTTGTGTCGGATGCTTCCCAACTTTGGGAGAATCTTCGCCGACGTTTTTCTGTTGGAAACGGTGTGCGTAAGACTCTTTTAAAAGATGAAATCGCTCGCTGCACACAAGATGGGCAACCTGTTCTTGCTTACTATGGACGCTTGACCAAACTCTGGGAGGAACTACAAGCCTACAAGACAGGCCGTACTTGTAGTTGTGCAGCTGCCGCCGATATCGAGAAAGAACGAGAAGATGATCGTGTTCACAAATTCTTACTTGGATTGGACTCCCGATTTAGCTCTATTCGCTCCTCTATCACCGATGTTGAGCCACTTCCTGATCTATATCAAGTATACTCTCGTGTTATTCGTGAAGAACAAAATCTTAATGCATCTCGTTCGAAAGAAGTTGTTAAGACGGAGGTTGTTGGCTTCTCGGTGCAAACAGGCACAGCTCCTCACGTCCCCTCATCTCCTTCCTCACGAGTTCGTGATCGCTCTACTCTTGTGTGTACTCACTGCCATCGCAAAGGACATGAAGTAACCGAATGTTTTTTGGTTCACGGGTATCCTGACTGGTGGTTAGAACAAAACCGCCAAGACACCAATAGCTCTACTCGTGGTCGTGGCTCAACTAGTCGTGGAGGTGGTCGTGGGACTTCTCGCGGTCGTGGTCGTGCCAATTCTGCTCAAGTGTCTACCACCGGTCAGTCAACCATTGGCAATGATCAAATATCTCAGCTTATCTCTCTCCTCCAAGCTCAACGTCCTAATACGACTTCTGAACGCCTGTCGGGTAAAACTTGTCTTACTGATGTGATTATTGATACCGGTGCTTCTCATCATATGACAGGGGATTGCTCAATTTTGGTTGACGTCTTTGATATCATCCCTTCCCCGGTTACCAAACCCGATGGAACGGCTTCTCGGGCTACTAAATGTGGCACACTACCCCTTAGTGACACATACAAGCTTTCTAACGTGTTATATGTTCCCGATTTTGATTGTACTTTGATCTCCGTCTCCAAGTTACTTCGACAAACGGGTTCTATTGCAATCTTCACTGACAGATTGTGTTTTTTACAAGACCGTTTTTCGAGGACTTTGATTGGGGTGGGGGAAGAACGTGAGGGAGTGTACTACTTTACCGGTATCTTGGCTGCTCGTGTTCACAATGTCACTTCGGAACCTGCAATATCGGGAGATTTGTGGCATCGTCGGCTAGGCCACCCTTCTACTAGTGTTTTGCTTTCTTTACCGGAATTACGTCAATCTTCCCATGGTTTTGATAGGATTGATAGTTGTGATACTTGTTTTCGTGCTAAACAAACACGAGAGGTTTTTCCTATTAGCAATAATAAAACAATGGATTGTTTTTCTTTAGTTCATTGCGACGTATGGGGTCCGTATCGTACTCCATCCACAACGGGTGCTGTTTATTTTCTAACAATAGTTGATGACTATTCTCGTTCGGTATGGACGTTTCTCATGGCTTCTAAAACGGAGGTCTCGCAACTTGTTTGTAATTTTGTGCCATGTCTGAACGACAGTTTGGGAAATATGTCAAAATCATTCGTAGTGATAATGGGACGGAGTTTATGTGTCTCACTTCTCACTTCCAAGAACATGGGATTTTACATCAAACATCATGTGTTGACACTCCTCAGCAAAATGGCCGTGTTGAACGCAAACATCGTCATATTCTCAACGTTGCTCGGGCATGCCTTTTTCAAGGAAATCTTCCGGTCAAGTTTTGGGGGGGGGGGAGAGCATTCTCACGGCTACACATCTTATTAATCGGACTCCTTCTACGGTCTTAAAGGGAAAAACACCATACGAGATTCTTTTCAACAAGCGTCCTTCTTATTCAATGCTTCGCACTTTCGGTTGTCTCTGTTATGCTCTTATTCGACCTCGCAACACAGATAAGTTCACCTCTCGTAGTCGCAAATGCGTCTTTCTTGGCTATCCTCATGGCAAGAAAGCTTGGCGTGTCTATGATTTGGAAACTGGAAAGATATTTTCAAGTCGCGATGTACGCTTTCAAGAGGATGTTTTTCCGTTTGCTACTCTTGAACAAGCTTCTACGAGTGTTACCTCTCCTCTTCCGGCCATGGAGTCTGATGATTGGTTCTTGCCTTTGTCAGTCACACCTCCTGCCACTACCTCCGAGGCTACAACTCAAGTACCGACTCAACCGATCGATCCATCCGATGGATCGATCGATCCTTCTTCCTCGGACGTACCCGAGACAAGCCGACCGATCGATCCATCCGTCGGATCGATCGATCCATCTTCACCTGAAACACCCGAGACGAGCCGACCGATCGATCCATCCATCGGACCGATCGATCCGTCCCCTAGTTTGGTCGATCCTTTAGCTCTACTCGATAATGATGACTCTCCTGCGTCTCCGGGTCTTCCTGAATTGTTGGGCAAAGGCCATCGTGAGAAGAGACCCTCTGTTCTACTTAAAGACTTCGTCACCACAAAGACAAAGTCTACCTCTCACAATGTACACACTCCCTCTCACGTTTCTTCTTCTGGTCTCCCCACATCAACATCCTCGGCATCGGTCTCTGGTACGATACTCTAACCCATCTCTGATTATTTGACTGACTTTGTTTTTTCTGTCAACCATATAGCCTTTATGGCTGCTATTCTTGATAGTAATGAGCCAAAGCATTTCACAGATGCTATTCTTATCAAAGAATGGTGTGATGCAATGTCTAAAGAGATTGATGCTCTTGAAGCAAACCATACATAGGACATCACTGATTTACCTCCAGGGAAGAAGGCTATCAGTAGTAAATGGGTCTACAAGTTGAAATACAACTCTGATGGTTCCCTTGAACGCTACAAAGCACGACTTGTTGTGATGGGTAACCACCAAAAACCCGGTACGGACTTTAAGGAGACATTTGCTCTTGTGGCTAAGATGACTACTGTTCGCTCTCTTCTAGCAGTTGCTGCTGCTAAGGATTGGGAGGTTCATCAAATGGATGTCCATAATGCTTTTCTTCACGGTGATCTCGAGGAAGAAGTCTACATGAAACTACCACCGGGTTTTAAATGTTCGGATCCTACCAAAGTTTGCCGCCTCCGCAAGTCTTTATATGGCCTCAAACAAGCTCCTCGTTGTTGGTTTGCTAAGTTATCAACTGCTCTTTCTCAGCTTGGTTTTACACAAAGTTATGCTGATTATTCTTTGTTTACTCTCCGGTGTGGTGGTAACATTATTCATATTCTTGTCTACGTTGATGACTTTATTGTTGCGGGGAATGATCTCAATGCCATCAACCGGTTCAAAGAGCAGCTTCATAAGTGCTTCCACATGAAAGACCTTGGTAAGCTGAAATATTTTCTAGGTCTTGAAGTTTCTCTTGGTCCTGATGGTTTTTGTCTCTCTCAACGTAAGTATGCTCTGGACATTATTAAAGAAGCTGGAATGCTTGGTTGTAAACCTTCCGCTTTTCCTATTGAACTCAACCACAAACTAGCTTCTGACACGGGTCCTCTTTATGACAATCCTGAGCAGTATCGTCGTCTTGTCGGTCGCTTCATCTACCTTACCATTACTCGCCCGGATTTGAGTTATGTTGTTCATATTCTTTCTCAATTTATGAAGACTCCAACTGTTGCTCATTGGGAGGCTGCCTTACGACTTGTTAGTTATCTCAAAGGGTCACCCTGTCAGGGTATTTTACTCCGGTCTGATAGTCTCTTACATCTTTCCGCCTATTGTGACTCTGACTACAATGCTTGTCCTATCACTAGTCGTTCTCTCTCTGCCTATGTTGTGTATTTGGGTGATTCTCCTATCTCGTGGAAAACCAAGAAACAAAAGACGGTGTCTTCTTCCTCCGCAGAAGCAGAGTATCGTGCCATGGCTTATACTCTAAAGGAAATCAAGTGGTTAAAGGCTCTTTTCAAGGATTTGGGCGTTGATCATCCATCTCCAATCACTCTTCATTGTGACAGTCAGGCAGCCATACACATTGCTGCCAATCCGGTTTTTCATGAACGTACTAAACATGTTGAATCGGATTGTCATCAGGTTCGTGACGCTGTTCTTGCTAAACTCATTACTACGGAGCACAGTTCTACTAAGGATCAAGTCGCGGATCTTCTCACCAAATCATTACCTCGACCTACATTTGAGAGATTATTGTCCACGTTGGGTGTTACGGATTACGTACCATCAACGTGACGGGGGGTAATGGGCCTAAGGGCTTACGGATATGTTCATAAGTTAATTCCTAGTTATGTTATTAGGTCAACTATGTATGTATGTATAAATATCCAATCATTCTATTGAATACAAGACACATTACAAACTATTCCACAATATTTCACATCTCTTTGGCGTTTGGAGTATCGTCTTTCTAACAAATCATTTCTAAAGATTGTCTTACAATGAGTTTTTGATCTTTGTATGTCTCCATTCTCTATTATTCTCCCACCTCTACGTTACAATACACATTGATTCAAATACACACAAAATAACCAACACTCTGATATATATACAATGAGATAATACTATACGTACATGCATGTAGAATGAAGAGGGAGACGATGACTAAGCATATTAGAGCTATATAAATGTGATGATTTCATGGTTTGATTTCTCAAAATGACAATGTTATAATGATTCTTGTTTTATATAATAGATAGGTTACTACACGTTCTTCTTTTTGGTATCTAGGTGTCTTAAGAAACGTAGCGTTACTCTCGTTAACTCCAATAAATTTACTAATTTTGGAATCGTTATGAGTTTAATAATCTTCTTCCATTCAAATTCTTAAAATTTCCTAATTTAGTAAATACTGTTTATAGCTTTTCAATATAAGTAGACTTGAAAATATGCGAGAGAGAAAAAAAATACCAAACACATTTGTCTTTCCTCATCATGGCCAAAACTATTGTCATCAAACACATAACTTTCCTCTTGTCGTTGTTATTAGTATTTGAGCTTATTGCGTTTCCGGTCGTAAATGCGATGCTTGCTAAAGACGTGCAAGCATTTTGCAAAGGGACAAGTGATGTCAACTTTTGCTTGAAATATATTGGATCGGACAAACGTATATCAGCCGCACGCGATCTAAACGACGTGCTTATAATCGCGGTAACAATGTGGATGGTTACAAAAAAAATACTCAAAATGTTCATTCTATATTTAGAATAGTGAAAAGTTAATTTAATTTGAGTAAATTTTTGATTAGATATATAAGAAACATGCTTCATTCTTGTTTTCTGATATAGAGAGTTCGTTGTTATCAGTTTTCTCAGTGTAAAACTCAAGTGACCAACGCAGCCAAACATATCAACAAAGTCCGAAATCAATTTAGTGGTCCGATTGGGAAAGAACGGATCAAAATTTGCGAAAGAAACTATGGATTAGCGTCAGGTTTGTTCCAAGAAGCTTATGAAACTGGACAACAAAAAGTGCTTGCATACAGAGCTCACTTAGCTGCACAAGGTGGTGTGGAATATGTGCGCCAGTGTGAAGATGAATGGAAAAAGAATGGTCCAATACAAAAGTCTCCTGTCACTTTTTATAACACAAATGTTGTTAAATTATTTTCTATAATTCGTCTTATTGTCACCAAGCATAAGACTTAATTTGTAGAGAATCACAAAATTCGATTTAGTTAAAGCTTTGTTTAGTTTTACTCAGTTTCTCACATCTTTGATAAACTAGGTATTTATCGGTTTCTGATTATAATATTGATTCTTTTTGTAATATTTATTGGTTCAATGCATATAATTTTCTTGAATTTTTTGTGATAAATAAGGATTAGAAATGAGTGAAACATTTGATTTTAAGTTTTATACAAATAATGTGATTTTGAATATTTAATTGATAAACAATTAAAATAACAAAGTCGAATTACATTAAAAACAATTTTGGTTTACAAAAGGGCCTTCTTAGGTGCAAGTAGTAAAAAGGCTATTTAACTTGTATGAAGTTGGTGTGTTAAATTGTTATCTCTAACGAGAAATATGAGTGATTCTTATCGATTAAAAGTGATGTTATGATGAAATGAAAGAGCAGAGAAGATCGTCACTTTGTCTTTTGAAACAGAAAAGAGGAACACATAAGACCCAGTTTCCTGCATTAACGAGCTGCCATGTTCCGTTGGGATCGATAGATCCACAACTCCACTATGAAAAAGATGGTGGACATGTTGGTTTGCCTATCGCTAGCTAGAATCACTTTTTAATTAATATACTCACATTTAAATATGTATTATATGAATTTTACTGACTATAGATATACTTAAGAAATAGTTTCGTCAAAAAGAACGAGTCTCACGCTTTGATAGTCTCGGATAATTAAGAAAACTGAATCGCAATTAAAGGAGATCGATAGCTTGAAATAGATATGTTATAATGTGATATATATATATATATGCTCTTTTTTCCTTTTTTTCATTTTCAAATAAACAATCAATTTTTGAAGAAGAAAAAAAAGTATTTATTTATATCGTCAATGATGAAAAAATCATTCTCATTTACCGTTCTAATTCTTCTCGTCATTCCTGTGCTAGGTTTGTATTTTGATTTATAATCATTTTTTTTTTGTTTTTTAAACAAACTTATAATCATTTAATTAGTAATTTTAAATACAATATTATTTCTTTTATATATCATTTAAATGTATTTTTTAACATTTGTTTCATAATTAATTTTCACTATTTAATTTCATAATTAATTTTCAGTAACTATTTCCTGTGCTAGATGCAATTTCACTATTTTCACTATTTTAAAAGATACATTTGATATCTGTTATAAATTTTATTAATCTCATTCAAAACTATAAATCCTTTTTTCAATTTTTTTGTTTAAAACTAATATTTCATTGTTTATGTATAATAATAGTAACAGGATTGGAAAAAACAAAACAGGAGCCCAACAGATGGTTGGTGCGCTACTCAGCTACCTGACCAAAAACCCGGGAAATGTAACCAAGACCGATGTAACATTAGGTGTAAGAACACTCGTCAGTTTCAAGTTAAAGGACAAGCCACAGTTGGTACTTGCACATCTAGTAATAGATGTTTATGCACTTGGCGTTGCAGATAGCTAGTAATGAAATTATTTGTTTACAAATAAAAATCATTTTATTGTTTCCTTATTTCTCCAAAACTCATTACAATATGTATTTAAATTTAATGTCTCTTATAATAAAGTAAACATGTATTTGTTGATTTTGTGGGCTAGTAACTTGTATTAGTGTTATTACCAAATTATGACAGCAATGTACTTGGGGATCATTTCTAGGAGACTTCCATTCATTTTATCTAATCAGAATTTACCACCTAAGGAAAGCTAACAAAAACAAAAAAATTTTTTTTGAATATTATCTATAAACTAGTAGTATACCTTTGAATTGTGATTTTACAAGGTTATAAGTCGGTTGTTGAATTTTGATTTTACAAGGTTATATGTCGGTTTGAGTTTATTGAAACTTTCTTAGAGTATAAGTTTACAAATTAAATGGTGTTACATACATAGATAGTCGACTAACCTTGCTAAGAGAACACTTACATTCTCATCTAAAGTAGTAATGATAGATTTCAGAATTTATATGACAAAGTGAAAAGATATACCCAACCCAAAGCCTAGCTAATGATCCAAAATATATATATAATATATAAGCAAATTGCTAAGAGCCAATATATAACTGTTTACAAACAAAGACTTCTAAACCAAGGATTAAGAAGTCTCATTTTCTTGAACACAAAAACTTAGTCCATGTCAAGGGTCTTATGATTTCAGACAAAATATTGGTGAGCTTCTGATGCATACGTCTTTGCACGGTTTCGAATCCAAAGAGATCTGAGCCTTCCCTCTATTTCTTGCATCTTCCTCACTAAATTCCCAAATATATTTGTATTGATAATACTGTTCTATATACGTTAGCAAATAAATATACCTTTAAATTTGCATGGTTCTATATGTCATTCGAGATCTTATCATGTAGCCGATGTAAAAGACGCTAGATTTGAAGTGATTAAATATTGAGTTAACTCATATACGTATAGTTGTATTTCTAACAACTAACAAGCGTCAAATTCTTATGAGGATAACTACTCAAAACAAAGTATTCTATAAATTACATAAAATCAAACCAAATACAATCAACTAGCTAATATTAGATGTTAGAACTCGCAGATGCATGGCACTCAAGTCAATAAACACATTGTGTTTTCTCAGGTATTACAGATAAAACTCGCGATCATCTTCTCTTCTTGTGTAGTGTGGACTTCATCTATGTAGAAACATTGTAGGAGGTATTTCGAAGGAAAACAGTAGGAACATATTTCTTACAAATATTAGGAAAATAGTATGAACGTCTTTCTATTTTTTACAATTTTTTTCTATAAATTTTTTTACGAACGATTTTGGTAGGAAATTTCTTACGGGCGATTTCTTATGTAATTTTTGGTAGGAAAATTGAAGAAAATCTCCGTTTCCTACCATTTTTAAGGAAACCTCCTTTTCTTACGTTTATTGTTGAAGGAAATTGAATGTTTTCTTGTAGTGAAATTTCTCGAAAATTATTTCTCCAAAGTACATATGGGATCAATCGATTAACCTGTTTACGAGCTCAAATTATTGTCGTCGACAACTCTTCACTATAAGATATGCATTTGAAGCAAACTATTTATCATGTATGGCGCAAAAGAAACAGTCGTGAAACGATCCATCCCGTTTTCTCATTTTAATTCATCATTATTAACCCCATAATTAATATTCAACAAACAAATTAAACCAACAGAAAAAACCACCACGGAAACCAAACTCTAAACCGATAATCCAACAACCAACGGGGTATTTCCTAGCACCACCAAACCGGTTCAGTTCTATCCAGAACAAGGGCAACCATGCATACGATAATGGACTCAGCCAATGGTTTGTTCCCGTCCCATAGGAAACACCATAACATAAACTAAAGTCTCTTACAAAAACTCTTTGCTCCTCTACTAAATCATTTGATTTTGAATTTTACATTCAGTTCCAAAATAAAATAACTTTCAAAGGAGAAAAGACAAAACATAAATAAGATTTGGTATTTTGGTGGTGCTAGGAAACTAAAATGTGTAGTTCGATTCGATTTCCAGAAAATAATACTACAAGACAAGAGTTTGGTAGCTATTGGGTGGATAAAATAAACAAAAATGTAGCATAATTTCAGCTTTTTTACAAAAATAATTATTTTAGAGAATATATACAAAGTACCAAAACAAAACTATAAAGGGGGTGTATTCAAATTAGAATTTTAAGTGATTTAAGTTTTCTTGAGTTTTTAAATGCTTTTAAGGAAGTTTATATGATTTTGTAAAATCCTTTCAAATCTCACATAAAACCATGAGATTTGAATTTCTGTATTTTTAACTAAGAAAATCCTCTCAAATACTTCAAAATCATTAAAAATCAAATCCACAAATTTTTTTAAATAACAATGGATTTTAAGGTGGATTTTGGAATCATTAGGTCAATAACACTGGATTTCATGAGACTTTTAGAATTCATGTTTGAATAACACTGGATTTATAAATTCACAAAATTCTCTTAAAATTCAACTTTGAATACACCCCTAAATATATTTGCAAAATTATCCCAATAAATTACCTAACTGATGAATTATTTTCGAAGTTTTTTATTGGGAATTTTTCATATATACCACTAAATTAAGTTCTATCAAAAATATATATACCATAAGCTAAAAGTTTAAGAAGGATTTTCAGATCTCACATCTATATATGTACTTTTGAACCATTTAGCTTAATCTTTTTTTATTGTATTTTTATAAGGATATTTCGCTATCTAATTTTTATTTATTTTGGGTGTAAATGTCACATATTTCTCTATCTAAAATTTTACACCATATATACACATTCTATTTTTGCGAAAATTAAACCATATGATTTGGGAAAACGAAACCTCAAATTAAATAGAATGACATAAGAATCAGTCTCTATTTTATTCATGTAGTTCTAAGAGACAAAAAAAACAAAGGAGCTTTAAGCATATCTCTATAGCTGTAAAGCTGGTGATGGAACTGGTAAGTTTGGTAACTGCTTCGACCACCGTACGAATGTGGTGGTTAAGGCTACACCGGTAATAAAACAATCTTCTGATATGTTTTACTTGATGTAATAATGAGTGAGAGAGTCATCGGATAGTTCTGAAATTTGTAATGTCATTGTCATTGTTTTGTCGGCAAGTGATGTTTTTCTTTTTTAGTTTAACTCATGTTTATCCTTATGGGTGGTTCTTCATTCTACTTTTACAAAATTTTGATTCTTTAGTTGTCCTTTTTTCTGAAAAAGGAAAAAAGAATTGATTCTTAGTAGTTGGATTTATGAAAAAAGTAAATTATTTACGAATTATAAAAAAATATGAAAGAATAATAGTAAAGTGATTCATTTAACCAAAATGCTAAACACAAGAAAGATCAAATGTTGGCATTTTCCATGCAATAGTAAATGTTATACATTTGACTCATGCTTTTTTGTTTTGTTTTTTACAAGTCTTGATTCACTGATTCTAAAGGCTTCGTGAGCCCAAACACTAATCATAGAGTCCAAAATAACTAGATTAAATAGTTCGAATTCCGATAACCAATGCTACTCGAACCCATATATATGACGAGAATTATCTCCTTTTATCATTGGACCAATGTTACTTTGGTTGCTTAATAAAAACCCTAAATTAATGTGAAGATTTGTGTGTTAAAGGAGTTTTAGAATTGTGTTCGTGCTTTTTACTTACGATGAGACCGTGATAGAACGACTCACACTGTCACACACATATTTAGATGTACGAAGTTGTATATATGGCATTGTTCCATCGAATGAGATTACAAGATTTGTCGATAATACTTTTCTGGTTGTAGTCAAGAACTATATGCTTAATACTATCTCCAAAAGAATGATAACCATGGTTGTGTTGTATATAAACTAAAGGGAAAAAGATGCTTGACTACACCAACTATAGAACAATGCATGATCACACATGCCAAATATCATATTGTACAGTCAGCTACACGAACTAGATGTATTGCATGGCAACATGTAACAACTATACAATGTCATGTAGTCAACACCATAGACATAAATTTCTGGTACAGCGGTCAACTGATTTTGGCGTTGACCGGTGTTGACTCCGGCGTTGACTTTTTTGACCCAAAAAAAATTCAATTTTTTTTTATAATTTTATTTATACTGTTAAAAATACTAAAAACTATAATTATTTTATAATGAATTGTTATGGTTTTATATACTTTAGAAAAATATAATCTTAGGAAGAAAATTGTAACAACGATTTTTGTATTTAAGTAAATCACATAATAAGTTAATGGGAAAATAAGCAATTCCCTTACTAATTCATAAGATTTTTCCAGTTTTAATTTAGATTATAATATCTTGTATTATTTTACTATTAGTTTAGCTCTAAATTTTAAAAATAACTAATTATAATAAGAATGAATACATTAAATATATAAACAAAACTAGTGTTTAGATATTGAATATATAAAAAAAATCAATAGTTTTTTATTAAATTGTTTATGGTTTTGTATAATGAAAAAGATATAATCTTAGGAAGAAAATTGCTATGATGGTTTTGTATTTAAATAAATCAAATAATAAGTTAATGTTTTTTATTAACAATATAAAAATAAGTAACTCCCTTACTAATTCACAGAATTTTTCAAGTTTTAATTATATTTTAGTATCTTGAATTATTTTACTATCTTGAATTTTTCTAATTTTAATTTATATTTTAATTTCTTGAATTAAATACAAAATCATCGTTGTCATTTTCTTCCTAATATTATATTTTTTAATAATATAATATTTTGAAATTTTTTTATAGTTTTCTATAATAAAGAAATTCAAAAATTATTATAGTTTTTATTTTTTTGAACAGTATAATAAAATTATATTAAAAAATTTTGGAATATTTTTTTGGTAAAAAACGGTCAACGCCAGAGTCAGTTGACCGGTGTACCAGAATTTTATGTCTATGGTGTTGATTACATGACGTTGTATAGTTGATGCATGTGACCATGCAATACATCTAGTTCGTGTAGCTGAATATACAATATGATCCTTGGTATGTGTGACCATGCATTCTTCTATAGTTGGTGTATGCAGCCATCTTTTTTCCTAAACTAAATATTTGCATTTACAATTATTTTAGCGGATTTGTATATAAACTGGATTCTAGTTGAACTTACTTACGTCTTCAATCATATAGATTTGACTAGCTTAAATATAACCTTACAAAATACCACACACATACACAAATATCTAAAACACATAAACTAAGGACCAGAATTTGAAGTGAACGGTTGTTATTGGCTTGTAGTCAACATGTCTTGTGATCGTCGTGTGCATAAACCTTTTCTACCCGGTCTTGTTTCTATCATAGTGTAGTTGTCTATCACTTTATCGGATTGCTGCAAGATAGAACAAAATAAACATTGTTACATAACCAGTTGGATTATGCTTTGCAAAGTTTGAAAGCTACAAAAAAACTGTAGGAACAAACAAATACGAAATGATCTTAGACCATCTGCATTAGCATATCCAGCTGAAGTCCTACATCATTTATGCCAAAAAAAAAAAATGGTAAGACGTACGTAGAAACGGGACCGTCCCCTAATTTATTCACGGGCCCCACTAACACGTGTCGGCCCGCGATTGGTTATCTTTTTTTTTTTTATTAATCGTAAATAAAAGTAATAAAAAAAAAATTGTGGGTTAACAAGTCCTAACCAATGTATATGTCCTTATGACTCTGTTACCGTTAAGGTTTCTAAGTTATTAATGTCATTGTAGTACGGTAAGACATCAATGACATAACTCATAAGACTTGATTGAACATTGAAGTAAGTAGCCCTGCGGTTTTGCCCCAAACCTTGTTCTGAACTGACCCAAACCGACTTTTTGGTTTTCGGTTTGATTTGGTGAGATTAGGATTTGTGTTATGTTCTCGGTTCGGTGATTGGTTACTCGTTCTTATTAAAAAATCAAAAGTAAAACCAATTTAAATCAAAACATAATATATAGTCTGAACTGAATTTATCGATGTTAACCGGAGAATAAATGGTTCAATTATATAAATTTTAATAACAAAAAAAAAACCCGACACCAACCGGTTCTTTGTTAATTTTGGATTAAATTTCAAATAACCAAATTAAACAAAAACACCAAATTAATTGGTTTGGTTCGGTTCGATTACACGAACTCGCAAGGCTAGAAGTAAGACTTGAAAATGTTCCTAAAATCAAATCAAATACGATAAACGAAATATATAAAGAGACTACATTATCATTGGTGGTCTTAGTAGACTCTTAGGTAATTGCACTTTTTAATTGATGAATCATATCGATGGTAATTGTTAAAGCGAATTGTTTAAGAAAAACATTATTATACAAATCAGAAAATTATGCATTTGTTTTATTAGTCGCCAATCTCCATATCATTACGTTAATCCCAACCCTCAACTACTAGTATTTGTTTACTATAGTGGAAACTTGTAAATTACTTATTTTAGTTAATATGTAAAAATGTAACTAAAATCTCTATTCTCTCGTAATTAAAATTTGTATATTAGTGTCATAAATAAATATATGACATTTTCATCAAATAAATACTCATTAATTAATGTTTTTCTAGAAAAAAAGTTTTAAAAAGATTGTTTTTCTAATTTTCTATGTATTATTAATTAAAATTTGCAAATTTCAAACTAAATACTATTGGTTTAAATTTTAAAAATAAACAGTAAATCACAAAAAAATGATACAACTATAATCAAAATTTTAAATATTTTTTAATATATGTAAAATCTATATAAAAAATTATCAATTAATAATGTAGAATGTATATGATTTGTTTTGGTTATAGTGGCATAAATATATAATACCAAAAAACTTTGGATAAATATTAGAGTTTGTCAGTTTGTAGATACAGGTTAGCTAAGATCTAGCTCTGTCCGAAACTTGGAGAGACGTGATCTTCAACTTTACCGATCGCTTTTTACTTTTTCACCACGGTGAAAATTAAACTCACATTTGGGCTTTTTTAATCTCAAACGAACCTCGCTAATGTTTTTCTCATCTAATCAAAAATTAATTAATTGCGTCCTTTTGGTTAATTACTCTTTTGTCCTCTTCTTTTTCTTTCTTCTCTCTTCTCTTTCTTGGTGGCTCTTCTTATAGCTACTGTTCCCTTTTTCATTTTCTTCTTCTTCATCAAATCTCTTTACTTTTTGATCGTTTCTCAAAAAAAAAATCGGATTTTTGTATCTGGGTTCTGTTTGATTTCTGTGATCATGGCGGTGGTTGAGAGCGTCGGAGCTAATACTACGGTGGTGGAAGCTGGTGGATTGATCTCGCCGTCGCCGCCGTCTTCCGTCACTAGTCAAGAATCAGGAGTCTCTTCTAACAACAACGATCACGGTGGAAATGGAATCAACGGTGGCGAGATCGGAGTTCACGTGGCGAGATCCGATAAAGGAGAGAGCTTTAAACGTGATATGAGAGAGCTTCATGAGCTCTTATCTAAGCTTAACCCCATGGCTGAAGAGTTTGTTCCTCCTTCTCTTACTAAACCTGTTGTTAATGGTTTTAACGGTGGCTACTTCGCCGTTAACAATGGCTTTGGTGTTGCCGGAAACGGAAACTTCCCCGTTAACGAAGACGGTGGCTTTCGAAGGGTAAGAGCTCTTCTCTATGACTTTTGGGGTTTGTATTATACAATTTTATCTTTAGGGTTTTTGATTGATTTTTTTCAAATTTTGGTTTCTCTGTTTCTTCTTATGTGTTTGTAAGTTATAAAAATCTCACCTTTTTGTGTAAAATGATTTGATTTGGAAAATCAGAAGAAGTCGTTTGGACAACAAGGGAAAAGGAGAATGAATCCTAGGACAAGTTTGGCTCAGCGTGAAGAGATCATTAGAAGAACTGTCTATGTGTCTGATATTGACCAACAGGTTTTATAAAAGTCTCCACCTTTGCTTGATCTTCTCTGTATTTTCTTTAACTTATTCAATCTTACTTACTCTTTGGTGTTTAAAGGTCACTGAGGAGCAACTTGCTGGTTTGTTTATCGGCTTTGGACAGGTTTAAGTAACTTCTAATGTATAAAACTCCGATCTTTGTTTTGTGGTGTGTGATGGTGTTGACTATATATATTTGGTTATTTAGGTAGTTGACTGTCGTATATGTGGTGACCCTAACTCAGTACTTCGGTTTGCTTTCATTGAGTTCACTGATGAAGGTATCATTAGTTTCTGTTATGTAATCTGTTGTTTGGATAATGCTTGTGAATGGATTTGGTTTATGGTTATTTTGTCATTTTTGGTACTTGTAGTGGGTGCAAGGGCTGCGCTGAACTTGTCTGGGACTATGTTGGGTTTCTATCCTGTGAAGGTTATGCCTTCCAAAACAGCTATAGCACCGGTTAACCCAACATTCTTGCCGAGGGTGAGATTTTATGGTGTTTCGTCACATTCTGAGTGTAAAGTTATGGTTTTTTTAGACTCAAGATTGTTGATTTGTAGTCTTGCTTTTGTTTTTTTAGAGTGAAGATGAACGTGAGATGTGTGCGAGAACTATCTACTGCACTAACATTGACAAGAAGGTGAGATTTTTTCTCAGTTTGGTTTCCTTTGCTGAGCTATTCTGAAAGTTAAAGTAGCTTACTGTGATTAGTTTTACTTTTTAACAGCTTACTCAGGCGGATATCAAACTCTTTTTTGAGTCTATGTGTGGAGAAGTGTACCGTCTGAGGCTGCTGGGAGATTATCATCATCCAACTCGCATCGGTTTCGTGGAGTTTGTCATGGTAATTAGATGCTTCTGTTATCCCTTTCTTTCAAACTTTCATTGTCAAATAAGAAAGTGTATGAAATGTCCACAAAAACTTGTTCAAATGCACATCTTCTTACTGTTGTATTCAATAGATTAAGCTTCAAAGTATTGAACTTTTTTTACTCTTCTACAGGCCGACAGTGCAATAGCGGCTCTCAACTGCAGCGGCGTCCTTCTTGGTTCTTTACCAATAAGGTCCAAAGAACAAACCAACTCTTAGAACATTCTTTATTAAACTGATCATGAATCTGAACATTAATCTTAACTTTGATGGTTTGGATTATGCAGGGTGAGTCCATCGAAGACACCTGTTCGTTCCCGTGCTATCCCGCGACATCCAATGCATTAACCCGTTTTAGCTACAAGGTTTATATAATATTTCTGCTCCTCACAGACATGTAAAGAATGTTCAAGTCTGAGAAACTTCTTCTGGTCTTTTGTTTTTTTCTTTTCCCCTTATGTAATGCTCTGGGAAGCTTGATGTTGCTTCTGTTGCGTTTTGCTTTTGGGATCGTTCGGGTAAATCTCTTAGGGAGAGTTTGTTTTTTTTCTTTTTCGATTTGGGTTCCTACGTTTAGAAGTTTACACAGAGAGAGAGCAAGAAGAGTAAAAACACTGAGAGAGGCTTCTGAAGATTTGTCTCTGTTTTAATGGGAGCTTTTAGTTATTTATATTTACTTTTTACCCCCTTAAGTTATTAGAAACTTGCTTTTGTGCTTAAGACTTTCTCTTTTTATATTTATTAATCAAGAAAAGTGTTAGGTACATAGTAGTCTGTGTTATTAGTTGAAAACGAGAATCATGTTTTGTCAGAAATATAATTAATTTAGAATTATTAAAAACAATTTAAAGTTATTAACAAAAAAATTAGGTGTATAAAATTTGTAACAAAAGAAGTATGGAAACTTGAGGATTTTAGTCTTATTTTTTTTTGTAGATTTTATGTTGTCATGTTAACGTCAAGAATCAAAAGTCGTCGTCAAAAAAATATATACAATAGAACTATTAGAAGAATTTATAAATTTAACAAAGAAATAAAAGAGGAATCTTGAGGGAAATTCATTGTTTTACCTTAATGTTTTATATATTCCCAAATGCTTAGATATTTCAATTAGAAAAATATCCAATTTATGTTTCACAAATATCTAAATCTAGAATAAAACTTTTTTTTTTTAATTTGACCAAAAATAAGGAATATTTTGTTTTGTTTATCTTTAAAGTTTCACCTGTTTTTTTTTTCTCCTTTTAATCAGTAAACACATTAATATCATCAGTCAAATGTTGAATTGTTCAATGTGACTCAAAACAAGTCAGAGTTGCCATTTTTATTCGGATGGTTAAAAGGATAATATTGGAATTTGGTATCAGAGGATAAAACTGTAATTTGCTAAGTAAGTATCACACGTCAAGCGTATGTGGTGGCTCGTTGAACTTACACAACAGAGTAGTTGAGTTGAGTTGATCAAATCTCTGCGCTTTTCGAGAGATGTGGTGGCTCGTTGCGGCTCATCTCTGTATTAGCTTTGACACCTTTTGTACTTCTCCAACCAAAAAAAAAGGGTCAAAACTGTTGTAATCTTTTATGATTATTTTAGGCTATATTTTTTTTTTTAACCATTATTAAGGTTTTTGGTCGAAACTCATACATCTCTTCAAGCCCGAAACTCTAAGTGCTATTCGAATCAGTGATTTCTAAGCTTTTGTTAGAGATTTTTACCAGTTGAGCTATTAGCACTTAGTTATCTTTTTGTTTTCTGTATAAAGATAATTATATAGTAGTTTTTTCATAAAGAATATCATTTTGCTATTTGTACATAAACCAAATACACGAAATAAATAAATTTTGTAATTAATAAGCTAAAATTATAGAAATAAAAAGGGGAAAATGTCAAAAAAAAAAGTTTGAATTTTCAAATTTAGGACGGAAAAGCATGCATTTTCAAAATGTCAATTAAATCATAATGTTTGGTTTGACTTTTTGATAAAATGATCAAGTTTCGTTGACTCGGTTATTTAAACACGACGTTAATTTGCCATTAAAAAAATGATAATGCAGTTAGTTGTCCATAGAACCAAAACAACGTCGTTTTAGTAACTTTTAAAACGTTGTCGTTTTACAAAATTTCATGGAGTTCAACGTTGACATTTCAAAAGTTCATGTTTTTTCCATCCTAACTTTGAAAGTTCAATGTTCTCGTAGGCCTGCCAGCTGTCAAACCAATCCTACAATTTAATCATCATTGAGTTTGTTTGACACCGTTGGCTAGTCATGAGGCTTGCTAACAGTTAACCAAGAAAGGTTGGAAATAAAACTTGTTCAACATTCAACATTATACTCGAATCAAACAAAGGTTGCCAAGTGGAATAAAGGATCCAGGTGCGAGTCGGATCCAAACCTAAACGCAAATCCTAATAGGTTTAGATTCGGACTCTTTTTTAATAATTGGAGTTCTACGCTTTTCCGTAATTGACAACCAAACAACTCGGTCAACCAACGCACTAAACTAACATTATCGGTGAGATTTTAACAAGTATCTTAATGTTGAATTTTATATAAGATAAAATTTTAACAAATCTTAGCTTAAGATACTTGTTAAGATCTCACCAATAATGTTGCCCTAAGTCGACTATATGACATGTAGTTTGATTTTTTAAAAGTTTATCATCACATTTATCATGATATGATCTTAAGCATAAACTATGAAGATAAATTGCATGCGGGGGTCATAATAATACAAGTTTTCATTTTTAAGTTAAACACACATGAACATAAAAGATTTTGATGTAGCTAGTCGATAGGAGTAGCAATACTAGCTCACCATTGCTTCTTCATCACTACTATCATCCCCTTCACGCCATGTATCAACAGAGTCTAACGCACTGCAATAACAAAGAGCAAAAATAACCACAAACTTAATGACTAGGTTTCCTTTGTTATCAAAATTCAATAATTAAGAACAAATTAGTGTACCTGGCTGGTATACGATATCGACGACCACCACTAGTTTCACAGAAATCTTTCAAGTAATCTTTCATTGGGAGACGTTTACAACCCTTAAAGTTAGAGTATTCTTCTCTACGACTAGCCAACACAACTTCAAGCTTGAACCCTCCCAAGTAACTACCATCGAGTAGCAGCGCCTTCTCTTGACCCTCTAAGAGATTAATGAAAGCAAATCTGCAAAAAAAAAGAGAAAAAAAGAAAAGTCAGTTCGTGTCTTGTCTGCATGTTAACTGTTGAGTTTGTCACAAGTCACAAACCCTAAGGGAGAACCGGTGTGGCAATCTACGGGAACAAAAACCCTTGTGATCTTTCCACATGAACCGAAATGTTTTTCCAGTGAGCTCTTGATATCATCCCTGGGGAAGGAGCAATCAAATCCTCTAACCAAAATGGTCTCGTGATTGTTTCCCTCGGCACCACTAGTTTCAAAACAGCACTCTGGTTCCACCTTTTTATTTGTCGTAACTTTCTCCTATAGACAAAACAATATCAATATATATTTATTTATTTATTTGGGTAAAGAAGAGAGCCATATAAGGAAGAAAAGTATACATCGGTAGTGGTGGATGCAGAGCATTCCTTGAGCCACTTATCTTTATCCATGGAAAAGTATCAGATGAAAAGACAAGAGCGACGACTAGGTTTCGATAGATAGAGGAGAGAGAGACGACAAACCCTAGATAACTTATATTTGTAATCCTTTTTATTCTGGCTAGAATTATGTGGGCTGAATTTTTCTTCCACTTTGTAACGGTGATAAGCCCACCTTTTTGTATTCTCTATCAACATTTTGTCATAAAAACAACTATCGAGAGGGTGGTTTACGAAACTAACACATATATTGTTGTTTATTACTAGTTTGGATGGGAGAGAAATAATAAGAAAAATGGTTGTTTTGTCTTTCTGAACCAGTTGCAGGAATGAACGTAATTACGGCCGATGCTATTAAAAAGAAATACCACGTTGGAGAGAGAGAGCATATTTTGGTGAAAAAACTCCCGCTAACCGATAAGTCTACCAATTTAGTTATTTGGTAGACTTATCGATGATTATAGAGTTTTTTAGTAGAGAATATGATATTACACAGAGTTGTAAGTTAGAGATACTTGTAGTAGTGGTAGATTGATTGAAATGACAGAGTTACCTAGTATAGTTACTTGTAATGGCGGTAGAGTTGGCTCAACTATAGAGTTATCAAATAGGGTAATGGACTAATGGTACTGGCGGTAGATTTAGGACCAAAAGATAGTTAGAGTTATGAGAGCGATATAGTTTCCTGACAGAGTTGATGATAGTGGCGGGAGAGTTAACAGGATGATAGAGTTAGACAGTAGACTTAACTACAGTGGTGGTAGAATTATAGTGGTCAAAACAGTATTTGTGAGCTCTCATACTTGATGGTAGACTTGTACACGTTATGGTAGATTTACTTGTAGTGACGATAGAGTTACGCTGACTAGAATAGCGTAAATTTGATAGAGTTAGTGCCTGCTGATAGAGTTGTATATCGAATCTCTATCATCAGAGTACAGACTTGTACGGTGGAGTTAAGGAAAGAAAATATGAACTAGGGTTTAGATAGGGCGAACCATGAGGTAACATGAGTTATCGAACTTGAGTTGCAGTAAATATTAATATTTGATGTAACGTGCAGTAAATATTATGTGGTAAAAATAGCGGTTTGATTTAGTGAATCGCTGTAGAAATATGATTTATTAATCTTACAAAAATCATTGACTGGTGACATTTTTGTAGTAGATGTTGCAGTATGATGTTCATTAAATAAGTTTAATTTAATATAATTGATTATTATAATTATCAATGATATTGAGAATTTTTGAGAAATACCCATTTTGGTGTACCCTTTTTAAAAATACATCTCTTTTGTATCCATTTTTAAAAATATCACTTTTCAAATATGAAAAATTATAAACTTTTATATGGTTGATAAGGTACATCAAGATCATCATTACTGCTGGGAGACTAAATCTAAATATTTATGAGGTTTTAAAAGGTTCTAAACGGCATTTATATGGTTTTTAAAAGGTTTACATGGTTTTTAAAAGGTATTTATACGGTATTTATGAAATATATATATAAATTTACACATATAAATATAATTTTTGTTTAGAAATATAAGTTTACACATATGTTTTTGATAATTTCAAATTTTATAGTGACTTTTTGATAAAATTAGAAAGAGAGGTATTTTTAAAAAGTGGTATTGGAAAAAGAGTATTTTTCAAATTCTCTCTATATTTAATTAACTTATGGAAATATAAAAATTTAAAATATATCAATTATAAAATTAATTTTAATATAGAAAAAGTTAATCAAATTTTCCTGTAACATAGCAAAAAAAAAAAATACATCCCCAATATTTACGGTCTTATATATCATATTTAGATTTATATCTATTTTCATTTCAAGTTAAAATAAAATTAATAATTTGGCAACATATAAGTAGTTTATGAAAATATTGAAGAACAAAATATTAAATAAAATAAAATAGTAAAAGTAATTGTTTTATTGATATATGAATTAAATGAAAACAGAACATAAATAAATTCTTGTATTAATAACTGAAATTTCGTTTTTAATTAAATAATAAGTTTTAAAAAATATTAAAATGAATAAATGGATACTTCAACTCTACCACATAGAATTTTTCATGATGTTGCATAATCTTTTGAGTTAGCAATTTTACAAAGGACATAACTCAAATTTGTAATTCAAGCATAACACATTGTAACTCAAACTCAACTTCAAAAAAATTAGTTTTATTGGCTTTGATTGGTAGCATGGTTTACCGTTGAGTTAAGTTGAGTTATGGACTTAACTCAAAGATTATTCAAAAATGTTACCAATCAATAATAAAACTAATTTTTTTGAAGGAATTTGTTTTAATTTGCTATGTTACAGGAAAAGTTTTATTAGTTTTATCAATGTGTGTGTATAGCTAACTTTTGATGAATGAGATTTATCAATTGGGTACTATATTTTCTACTATACCGAACGTGTTATAAATGATGAGTATAGATATATTAGACCACTCATACGATTACGATCCACACATTTTTGTTGTAGTGGGTTTATCCTTACTTGTCTTTCTGCACGTTGTGATGTTTATTAGTCATGACTAAGAATCGCGCAAACAATATAAAGACAAATTACGTGATTATCCAAATGCACTGTAAAGACTCTTGACGAGTATTAGGTTTCAAACTGTGATTAATATATTATAATACTAATCGAAAACTTGTGGATAAAAAAGATGACGACGGATGGATGTATTTCACGTCAATTTAGTCTGTTTTTTTTTGTATGGTAATAGCAATAAAGAGATAAATTGTGAAGAAGAAATCAGTCACTCTAATGGAAGACGAAATTAAATATGTCATCATCGAAGCTTACCAATTTTTCCGTTTTTGGATGTTGATGAAGATTAGTGATCTGTCGCTATCGAAAACATTTTGGATGTTAATGAAGCTACCGGTCTGGCAATTTTGAAAACCTTTTTTTCCCTAGAAAATATAGTGATTTGCAATCCAATTGGGAAAAGAAATATTGTTTACAAAAGTGATGTGGTATGGTACAAATTTTTTGAGTCAACGTATCCGCTTTCATATTTTTTGAGTCTACCTTGATTTCAACGTATTTTAATTTAACACCTAAAATTTTTTAAAATAAAAACATTTTTGTTAAACTTCACAACTTTACTTAAAGTATTAATTATAAAAAACCTTAAAACCTAAGTGTTAAATTTACAATACACGAAAATATGTTGAACTTATACACCACTAACGGACCACAAAGGGACTGGATGCTCGGCCCGGTTTGTTTTCAACGTATTTAAGTTTAACACTTAGATTTTAACCCAAAAGGAACATTTTGGTTTATCAAAAATTAAACTTTACTTGAAATCTGATTTTAAAAACTTTTGAATTTTAGTCTAAATCAGAAAAATAGAAATGAAAAACATAAAATCTTTTTTTTTTAATGTATATTTTATTTTTATATCAAAATCAATTGTTCTTATTTTAAATTTTTAAAAGTTAGATCAGTTGTTCTTAATTTATTTTTATTTTTAAAAAGTTAGATGAATTGTTCCTAATTTATTTTTAATTAAAAAATTTAGATGAATTGTTCTTAATTTATTTTTAATTTTAAACGTTAGATCAATTGTTCTTAATTTAGTTTTTAGTTTTAAAAAGTTAGAAAAGTTAAAATATACCAGTGAAATCTGAAGTACCATCGAATCTTGATGAGTCTTCACCCTGAAACAAAAGTGTTGAATTTCACCATCAAAATTGCAGAGTGCAGAGAACATTTAGAAATTAACAGAAACATCAAAAGATAATTTTTCTCTCCATCATCCTTTCTTTTTCTTCTGCGACTCTTACACATCAAACACACACCCTAACATACACAAACACACACTAATCTAGCTACTTGAGAGCTACACAACTCAAAACTGCAATCACGCTCAACAAACAAAATCATTTACACAAACAAGGTTGGACCTCAAATGGCTTGCATTGCATCATTCCAAACATATATGATGACTATGAGATTGAGTTCTGTATGTTGCAGACACGTAATTCTATGTGGCACAGGAAGCAAAATAAACTCAGTATAGTAATCTAATAAACCAATGCAATGAAACTCACAAATCAAATGAGTAAAGCAGTATACATACCTCAGTTATAAATGTTGTAATGGTCTGATGCTACATGATCCTTCTTCTTTTTGATAACTGTGAGGAAGTTCTATTGATCAAATCTTCATAGTAAGAGAGAACATCATAGTGACCTGCAAAGACAATATAATTAACCAAAATCAAAAACCAAGAGAACAACAACAGAGAAGTAGAACCAACAACTCTTATCAAGGGTCTGAAACCTTTCTGCAGATCAATGGATTTGTATTATTAGTTAGCAAAAAAAGAGGAACTCTAACACTGATACTGATTACTCAAAATCATATAAAAAAGGGAGATACAAAGGAGACATAGAACTATTAATACTCATTACAAAACCAAAGAGTTGAATATAAACAATACCGTGAATCATAAAGGTTAACATGATTGATGAACCAACAGCTCCTATAAGGCTATAACGACTATGAAATTGAGTTATGTATGTTGTTGCAGACACGTGATACAATATGGTCGGGAAGCAAACACAATTCAACATGAGATTCAGTGATAAGTTTAATAAAACAACGCAAATCAAACCAATTAAGCACTATATCAAATCTTTGTAGTTCCAAAAGGAGATTGATACCAAATCTGTTAAGATGATTGATATAATAAAACCTAAGACACAAGAGATCAACAACAACAAGACCATATCGAGACAGATATGAACAAAAAGAGTGAGATCCAAAGAAACAGAGCAGTGTACGTTGAAGGAGAAAGAGGAAGCAAGAGCACCACCATGAAGACGAAGAGTAACCAAAACAGAGAGAGAGAGAGAGAGAGAGAGAGAGAGAGAGAGAGAGAGAGAGAGAGAGAGAGAGAGACGAAGAAGAAGAAGAAGAGGAACCAAAATCTTCGACAGCCACGTTTGATCGCTCTGCTTCATATCTAACCCTAGATCATAGAAACCGTATCTCACAAGTCACAACAACAAATCGATCGAGAGGAAAGCTAAAGGTAGAAGCTTTTTCATGGAAGATGAATCATAGAATGAACAAAGGAGATTGATTTAGTTTTGGTTTTAGGGTTTAGAAGAAGAAGGAAGTGGTGAGAAATATATAATTTTGATTTCTCTCGATCAAGGAAGAACGAGTAATTAGTATTTTAATATTTATAAGCAAATTAATTAATTAAGAGGTTTAAAAGAAAGAAAAGGAAATTGAAAATATCAGTCACAACAACGTAACGGTCATATGAAATATGAGTTTAATTAAGGAAATTAATAAGAGGTTTTGTTTCTGTTGTTTTCTTCAGCACAACGGTCACAAAATATTATTACAACGGTCTTTTTTTATTTTATGAGATTAATCTTAATAAAGCAATACAATTTATAACACAAAATGAATTGAATAAAAACAATAAATCACCCCATCAATACAATAAAGACCAATTTAAATGATTTCTTTACTCATAAAAATGATTTCAACTTTGTTGTTGTTTATACGTCTTAAGACATTCTATATGTAAGTGATGATGTTGTTGGGAAAATAGAACATCAAGACCTCTCAAAGAAGTCTTGTTTTTGGGAAAATAAAACATCAAAACCTCTCAAAGAAGTCTTGTTTTTGGGAAAATAGAGATTTTTAGAAGAAGAACATCAACACCAAGTCTCAAAAAGGTTGATTCTTTTTTTTTTTTTTTAATGTCTTTCTAATGAGGATTTTGGTAATAGGGGAGAGTATGGTTAAAGAGAAGATCAGAGACATGGAAGCTACAGAAGAGGGATTAGAGGTTTATGATGTTGATGTGTTAGATTACCAAAGCATACTCTGTTTCCGTTAACAACTGTAACGTTGTGTTCTGTTACAATGTGAGTTGTTTTTATAGTCTTATGATCACTTCTCTTGTAATCTCTCTATAACATATTAAAGAGATCAAGAATTAATTAGCTTTTTAAATTAAGGTTTTAGGATGAATATAAAGTTTTCTTTTTTAACAAACTTGTGTGTGTGGCGGGTATATGTGCAGCTATGGTATGCTCTTGCGAAGACACAATCTAAGAAGGCAGCTTGGGCATTAGCCATGGACTGTATGGTTAACATGGTATCGGTTAACCCGGGCTTTATCATTGGACCCTCAGTGGCTCAACACAACTCTAGACCCACCATGTCTTACCTCAAAGATACACATATTATAGATTTTACAAACATATCCATTCATGTTAGATAGATGTATAATAAATAATAATCTAATTATGGTGGCAATTAATTTGTAGGAGCTGCACAAATGTATTGATGAGAACATAAATCGAAGTATACCGGTATCAACTAAGATAAGGGTTGAAACGATGAAAATATTATTTGTGATCTTATTGTTGTTAGTGGTTTTGGGTATATTATATTAAATCTTCGATTCATATCTATCTCCTATATTCTAGGATCATAGCTGGCCCTTAATATGTATAAATACTCACAACATCTTATAATGAAATATATGGAGAAAAATGTTTAAAGTTTATTGTTCTTATAAGCTCTTGGTTGGGACCTATCAATTGGTATCATTGCCTTCATCTCGCTTTTGATCCAGACCACTTTGTGGTATCAATAGCAACCTTCATCCACTATCTATCTTGGTTTTGATCCGGGCCACACTTGTGGTATCAAACCCTATTTTTATCATCTTTTCAGTTTTGATCCGGACCACAATTCGTGGTATCAAAATCTATATCTTTCATATTTTCTTATCAAAAAATATATATATATATTTGTTGTGGGAAGCTATCTTTTGATTTTCTAGTCAGAGAAGAAGACGCTAGACAAAGAAGATGGAAAGAAGCTATCTAACAAGATGTATGAGGGATCTCATGATCTAATAAAACACACATTGATAAAACTAATAAAAATGTTATTTACTGCAAGTTACATCAAATTATAATATTTACTGCAACTCAAGTTCGATAACTCATGTTACCAGGAGCCATTATTGATTGGTAATATTTTTGAATAATCTTTGAGTTAAGTCCATACCTCAACTTAACTCAATGGTAAAGCATGTTACCAATCAAAGCCGTAATTTGCAGTAAAAATTATGTGGTATAAACGACAGTTTGATGTAGTGAGTTTGCTGTAGAAATATGAATTAACATTTTCTTAAAACAACTGACTGGTAACATTTTTGATGTAATATTAGATGCAATATCTATCACAAATTTAAAATAATTAGTTATAAAGAATAATAACATTTTTCAAATAGAATAACAAAAAAAAAATTAATGAAATGGTATTTTTTAAAAATAAATTGTAACGTAAAAAAAAAACTAGTGATGTACATTTTTGTGTACGCTTCAACAATGAATAATAGTGGGAACAAACTTTTTATTATTATTGGAACAACTTTTGTTTGAAAGAGTCAATTAAAAAAACAAGAAAATTTTAGAAATGTTTTGGACCAAAGTGGTATATGTAGCTTAGCATAAAAATAGGAACAAAAATAACAAATGTAAGAAATTAAAAAAATGAAAAGTCATATTTGTGATAGAGTTATGGTGTTGATTTAAGGCCAAGTAACTACACAACCTAGCATAAATATGTATTACGTAAAAAACAAAAAAAAATAATGACAGTTACGTAACTAAAAAGAAAACTATATGAGCCTTTTCATTTCCATAAGTTTTTGAGCTAGTTTAGCTCTAGCAAATTTGGATGGACTAATCTGGTTATTAACAGACATTTACGTGCTAGTTTCGTTTTTTTTTTCTTATAAAAAGGAGAAATATTGCTAATGTGCCAAAAAAGTCTAATTTAGATGTTCGAAAATAAATCTTCTTTTTACAACTCTGATAGTAGTAATGAATCTTCTTGTTGACTGTTTGTGTTTTACAACATTTTGATGTATCGATACAAAACAACTCGATTTTGATTTCAAATAAACCTTAAAATATCAAAATGTTGCAAATTACCATTGATTTAAAGTTTTTTTTTGTTTGTTTAATACAGTGTAAGATTTTGGTAACACAAACAATAATATGAGTACTTAACTTACAAAACATGAATAGTACAGGTACCTTTTTGCAAATTTCAAAAACTAAACACTCTCGTCTTCCTCCTCTTCCCCATAGAAACCAAAGCCCTAAATTTTAATTTCTCACTCGTCTCTTCATCATCGTCGTCCACCATCACAGTGAAATGCTTTCTAAAGCAGCTCGAGAGCTTTCATCATCAAAGCTTAAACCTTTATTAGCTCTTCCTCTCTCCTCCTTCAAATCTCCCATACGAAGCAACACAAACCCTTCTCCTTCATTTCTCAATCCCTCTCACTTCAACACTACATCAAAATCGCCACTTCTTCGTTTCTATTCATCTAACTCCAATGTCCTTCAGCTAAACAGAGATGGTAATTACAATGATACAACTTCAACCACCATCTCTGTTTGCCCAGGTTGTGGAGTTCATATGCAAAACTCAAACCCAAAGCATCCAGGTTTCTTCATCAAACCATCGATAGAGAAACAGAGGAACGATTTGAATCTTCGAGACCTCGTACCCATCTCTCAAGAACCCGAATTTATCGATTCAATCAAACGAGGGTTCATCATTGAACCTAACAACAGTTCTGACTTAAACCCTGAAGATGAAAAAACAGATCAAGAAGATGTTAGACCATTGGTGTGTGCAAGGTGTCATTCACTTAGACATTACGGGAGAGTTAAAGATCCAACTTTGGAGAATCTTCTTCCTGATTTTGATTTTGATCATACTGTTGGGAGGAGACTAGGTTCAGCTTCTGGTGCTAGAACTGTTGTGTTGATGGTTGTTGATGCTTCTGATTTTGATGGTTCTTTCCCAAAAAGAGTAGCTAAGCTTGTGTCTAGAACTATTGATGAGAACAACATGGCTTGGAAAGAAGGGAAATCAGGAAATGTACCTAGAGTTGTTGTTGTTGTGACTAAGATTGATTTGTTACCGAGTTCGTTGTCTCCTACTAGGTTTGAGCATTGGGTTAGACAAAGAGCTCGTGAAGGTGGGTTAAGTAAGATTACTAAGCTGCATTTCGTTAGTCCTGTTAAGAATTGGGGAGTTAAGGATTTGGTTGAAGATGTGGCTGCTATGGCTGGGAAGAGAGGACATGTTTGGGCGGTTGGGTCGCAGAACGCTGGGAAAAGTACGTTGATTAATGCGGTTGGGAAGGTGGTTGGTGGGAAAGTTTGGCATTTGACTGAGGCTCCTGTGCCGGGTACTACTTTGGGGATAATTAGGATTGAAGGTGTTTTGCCTTTTGAGGCGAAGTTGTTTGATACTCCGGGATTGTTGAATCCGCATCAGATTACTACGAGGCTTACGAGAGAGGAGCAGAAACTTGTTCATATCAGTAAGGAGCTTAAACCAAGGACTTACAGGATCAAGGTTTGGTTCAATAGACTGAATGTGTTGTTGGCTTTTGGATCACAAGTAACAAAAGTGGGATTGTTTAACTGGATTGTTCTTTTTCTGCAGGAAGGTTATACTATTCACATAGGTGGGTTAATGAGACTTGACATTGATGAAATGTCTGTAGATTCTCTATATGTAACAGTTTGGGCATCTCCTTATGTTCCTCTTCACATGGGGAAGAAGGAGAACGCTTACAAAACACTTGAGGACCATTTCGGTTGTCGATTGCAGGTAAAGCTCTGCTTTTCTCAGTTGTAGATAGAAATATGAGGAATTTTCTGGATTGACCACCATTAAGATTACATAACTTGAGGACCATTTGGATTTGTAGATAAATATCAAATTGTAACTAACTTGGAGTAGTTAGGACTTGATTTGAACAGTGCCTTTGATACAAGTCTTACCCTTTGTACATTTTGATTCTTGATGAAGCCGCCGATTGGAGAGAAGCGTGTCGAAGAGTTAGGAAAATGGGTTAGAAAGGAATTCCGAGTGAGTGGAAGCAGTTGGGACACGAGTTCAGTAGATATTGCTGTTTCAGGTCTTGGTTGGTTTGCGATAGGACTCAAAGGAGAAGCGATTTTAGGTGTATGGACTTACGAGGGGATTGATGTCTTCTGCCGTGACTCATTACTCCCGCAACGAGCACACACTTTTGAAGACTATGGTTTCACAGTCTCCAAGATCGTCGCCAAAGCTGATCGAAACTTTAATCAAATTCACAAGGAGGAAGCACAGAAGAAACGAAAACCCAACAAGTCTTCTTCAGATTCTGTATCCGACAGAGAAAATAGCCGCGAGGTGTCACCGCCGTCAGATATCATACCAACAATGTAACTCTTATAAACTAGTTATATTTTTCTTGAAATTACTCATTCTGTGAATTCCACCAAGATTGATAGTTTCTTTCTTCTTCAAAGCTTATTTCATTCACAGAAAAGGTTCATTAGCACCAATCTCTCAACTTAGAAGAAGAAGACATTGTAGAACATAGAGGATTTGTATTGAATTATACATAATGGATCAAACAAACATAGGTTTACTCTGTTTCACCTCAGAGCTTAATAGACACAAATCGAAAAAGAGTGAAATCAAAGATAATCATAACTCTCTCTTAGCTACAAATAGGACAAGGTACAAGACCATTCTCGTTACACTCATTACATCTCACAATCACAGCAGCACTACCCCATCCTTTCACCATCTTACAACTTCCATTACACCGAAAACACGGCAAGAAAAACAAACCGCCACAACCATCACATGCGCCGCTCTCGCATCCTCCTTCTTTCTTTCTCGGTATCCCGCGAATCAGCTCTCCGAAAGAACCTTCCTCAACTAATCTCAACACTTCCTCTGCTCCACCAATATACATTCCCTTCACAAAAACCCGAGGCGGCAATGCAGCAGCTCCATCATCCTTAACTCTCTTCGCCATTAGACTCACAAGCTCTTCCTTAAACCCTCTATCCATAGACACATCTCTCGCACAAACCACAACACCAAAACTCTCCACCGCGCTTCTAACGGCATTACACGCCTCAAACGTCCGACGAACACCGCGCAACGACGTCGTGTAAATCACAACTCGATTCTCTCCTCCCGGAGGACAAATCCTCTCAAACTTCTCCGCCGATTTCAGATCTAATGGTTTCAAAATCTCATCTTTCAACGATTTTGTAGGGTTTCTCTGGTCCGAATCATCTCTGTTCGGATCCAACGGTTTCAAAACGTCGTCGTTCAAGTTTTTTCTAGGGTTTCTCCGATTAGGTTCTGAGTTCTCTTTGTTTTCACCGCCGAAGACTTTATACTTCACCGGAGTCTTCGGAAGAGGAGTGAATCGGAAACTCTCACCGTCAAGACCAGACATTAGCTCCCATGAGTTAATAACCTCCGGCTCAGACTTAATCACCCTTGGCTCAGACCACAACGACGACTTAGATTTCGTACCGATCTTGAATTTCTCCGGCGGTGTCATATCGGAGGATAACGCGGCGGAGGAAGGAGGAGGTGAAGAAGGAGGAGGATCGAGAGTGAGAAGACCGTAAGTGGTGGAGGTTAGTTTGACGATGTGGTGGCCAAAGGCGGAGCTTCCACCGCCGATTTGAGGGAAGTCTTCGTCGTGGTTAAGGAGGTTCGATGAGACGCAACCCATTGTCTTGAAATTAACGCCGGAAAATTCCTTTCTTTTGGAGAGATTCGAGAAAATATTTGAGTTTTTGAAAATTTTGAGAGGAACGGTCGAGTAAGTGAGAGATTAAGACAAAACTCTAAAGTGGGAAAAATGTGACTTTGGCTTTTTAGTTTTTGTTTTTTTTGGGTCTTGTAGTAAAGTAAAGCTAAAGATGTTGATTGATTGAAGAAGATGTGAAGGTTTAAAATTAGGAGATAAGTAAAGTAAACTATCTATTTTGCTTTTACAGTTTGAATATTTTTCCTTCATTTTTTTTTGTATTCAGATTGAAGCATGGAAGTTGGAATTATAAGATTAGAGGTATATACGTTTAAAAAAAAAAAGTTTTAGAGTTGATTTTTATTTTTTTCGGTAAATTTTTAGATTGATTATTTATAATTTACGTTGAATGGGAAAAAAATATAATTACTTCAGTAAACAAGTTTAAACTTGTTTCTTTTATAGTCTTGATATACATAGTTTTCTAGTTTTTTTTAAGGTGTGTGTTTCAATGAAAGTAGATACAATTTCAGAGAGCGTAAATTCCTCATTAATAGCATTGTTGAACTCATCAACGTGGAATATGTGATCAACCTCGGAAAGGGACAGTGTCCTACCGAGGCTGTCAGCATCATGTTCTTCAAAATTGGATCGTCAAATTTTTGCAGTTGTAGATTCATCTTCAAGACACCTGCTGCACTAATGTGAAATGTGTATTCATTGAAGTTTTCAACTCTTTAGAACAGTTTGTTCGTAGCGAAAAATGTGATGATTTCTTTTATTTTAAACTAAATCAATGTGAAAGAAGAAAATTTGATCATCCTAAAATGAAAAATATATGTATAAAACCAACAAACAACCTAATATTTCAAGATAAAGTAAGTCAAAGTTTTGTTTAAAGAATATTATGTTGTTTGTCATTATGTTAAATCATCTATATAAACATATATGCATAAAAACAACAAACATTTAGTGTCGAGGGTTTTCCAAAAAATATTACAAAAACAAAGGTCATGGTAAAATAAAGGTTACTAGGTTTAAACCCGCGGTACACCGCGGGATCAATTTTATTATTTTATGTTCTATATTATGCTTTTTTATTTAATAAGTTGAATGTTGCATAGTATTTGTTTTTATTGTAACATAGAATGTTAAAATTATAATCACTGAATATTAAAAATTATATAGTTTGATTTGTATTTTTAAATCTCAAGTAAGTATGTTAAAAATGAAATTTATTAGAAAAATATTTATCGGTGTAGTAGTGATTTCGTTTTATCCGGAGGGGTTGGATGTGAAATATTAAATCCAAATATTTATAAGGTTTTAAGAGGTTCTAAACGACATTTATAAGGTTTTTATAAGGTTTTTAAAAGGTTTACACAGTTTTTATAAGGTTTTTAAATGTTTTTAAAAGGTTTTTATACGGTATTTAAAATATATATATATAAATTTACACACATATAAAGATAATTTGTGTCTATAAATATAAGCTTACACATATGTTTTTGAAAAATTTCAAATTTTATAGTGACTTTTTGATAAAATTAGAAAGAGGGGTATTTTTAAAAAGTGGTATTAGAAAAGGGGTATTTTTGAAATTCTCCCTAAAAAATATATATTTTCTTAAAGTTTTATAGTTTTCATAATTTAATATGTAGTAGAATGGTCGATAAAATGTAAGAACAAAATATATAAGTTGTTAAACCCGCAATATACCGTAGATTAAACACTCTATTATTTGGTTTAGATCACATTTTTATTACTTTAATATTTTATATAAGAATATAATTATTTAACTCGCTCCATAATATAACCCGCAAATGTTTTACTTTCTTTTTTTTTAGTTTATTTGATGTATTATGGTTAAAGTTTTTAAAATATTAAAAATGGATATACTGTAGATATACATTTCATTTTTTTTATAATGTGATTGCAAGAACATAACTTTAGAGCCATTGTTAAGTTTTTTTTAATCATAGTTTTCTTTTTTCAGGATATCTATCAAATGTATACTAAAACTGGTTGGAAAATATTAGTACTAAGCCTCTATTAGTGTTTTTTTTCAGCAATACATAAAAAATAGAATGAATAAGAATGAGTATCAAATGCTTTGTTTTCCTTTAAGAAGACAAAATTTAAAGAAATCCCAGTGACAAAACTTAGTAGCAAAAAACAAATTTCTTAGGGACGATTGATAACCTTGAGAGTGTTGATCACTTGATTGAATATGTCCAGAACCTTGAGATATTAAATACAATCTGCGTAAATAACAAACAAATTAAATTTCATAGAACTTCTTAGATTTGTTGGCATATTATTATTCCCTCAAACCATCTTAGACGAAGAAGAAGGGTTCGTAACCCTTTGATTTTGGCTTCAATCAGATCGACGACACTTTCTGCTGCCATCACCAGAGCTCTGAGACTTCAACAACTCCACATCAGTTTCAACCTTTACTTGTGTAAGCGCTGCTTCACCAACTCCACAGAGGGTTTGAAAAATCAGTCTTGTGCATCCATCTTCAAGCCACCACCGGTTTATTTTAATGTACTTAATACAAATAGACAATCTAAGCTAAGAAAAAGAACCACACACCACATCTTCATTCTATAAAACAAAAGAAAAAATTCTTAAACATTGTTCACATACAATGTAATAAAACAGAGAAGATACATAGAAGAATAAGTTACCGGTTAACACATAGCTCAGACCGTCTGGTGTGGATGTATCTGCACTTTCAAAAAGACAATTAAAATCTTGTTGTAGAGTCCTCACCAAACCCAACAATCCCACCTAAGACAAAAGCGAATTCTCAATCTCAGGTTCTCACCATATGTAACTATACCAACGAATAAATAGCATTCACTTTGACAAAGCTATGGAGAAATCTTAACATCTATAGTTCTATAAGAGCACATCCTTAATCTCATCTTGTGGTTAACTACACAAATAAACAAAAAGCAATCATAGAGTACAACAAAAACTATGGATAAATCGTAATATTTGAAGCTAATTGCTTCACCTGTAGCTTAATGACGCTCATTTTCTGAGTATCAGTTAAAATTGCTATCATCCTGTGACCGATCTGAGAGGAATCCAGAGACCAAAACAAACGCAGCGAAACCAACCAGAATCAAAGAGAAACTCGAAAACCCACCAAATCCAAAACCTATCGTCAGACCCATAAAACCCCCATAGTACGGAGCAGTCCGAGCGGAAAAGGAAAAGCTTGGTTTCGATGTTCTCGGCACAAAATACGATTGTGAAGAAGAAGAGCTCCGAGACCTAGAGGAGGAATTACCACCAATTCCACCACAAGATGCAGCTAAAGCCGTATAAGGATCATAGAACAATAGCAAACCAAGCAAAAATCGCAGCGATAGCAAGTTTCTTCAAATCCGAACAACGTTGAAGCTCCAGTTAATCGGAATCTTGGGAGACGACGATAGAGAGGGGTTTTTTTTTTTATTTTTTTTGTGAACATGAGAGGAGATAAAAGTATCATCAAATGACGTATTTGGTTTTGGGTGCAGATCGATCACGGGTTGCTCCAACTAAGCAACAAACGCGGGTCAACGCGCGGGTCTACAGTATCGGGTCGGATAATTGAATAAATTGTCTAATTTTTCCAAGAAATACCTTTCTCAATTTAGAAAACTATTTTGCTTTTAATGTAATTAAGGGTAATTTTAGGAATTGAATCCAATTTTAAACAATGATTAAATGTGTACTTCTCTTTTAATAGTAGTAAGATGGAAAAATATGGCAGCAATAGAAGATAATGTATATTCATGATTCATGTTTTAGTTGCATGTTTCTCTACCTCACCGTGGTTCTTTCCCTAGCTACGTTTTGGTCTCTTTGTTACTCTAATTTTGGTGGTTTTTATGAATTACGTTTTACATTTAACAGGTTGAAATGTTTTTCTCTTACATCTGATTAAAAAGTCTAATATTTCATTTTTCTAATTATGGGTTTTTGGATCTTGATGGTTGGCAACTTCTTAAAACTTCTAATATTTTTTAAAAACTTCATCTACTAATAAACTCATCTAAGATCAATTATAATTTTTTCGCTTCTCCATTATAATTTTTTCGCTTCTAAGAAGAGTTATTTGCATAACTTACAGAATATGTACACTTTTGGAAAATGGTGATTAATCAAAACAAAATTTGAACTATTTTGATATGATGAAAGAGTTTATCCAAAAAGAAATAGTATGTCATATATATAGTAATAATATATTCAAATTAAACATAACTAAAATTCAATCCAAACCCTTAATTAATTTTAAAATAAAGTTATATTTGATTAAGTTCCGACTAAAACGCCTATCTAATTTTAAAATTGAGAATTTAGATTTATAGGAGAGCCAAAATAATCTAATGAAAAACCTTCAAAATCCAAAATCCAAAATTTTTGAATTTAAACCGAACCAAAATCTGGATTGAACACTATGGCTATTTATTTTGCTTTACGTTTTTAGACATTCCGATGTTGACCAATCAATTTACCTCTCAAGTTATTGCACACATTCACACAAAGATCATGATTATGCATTTCAATAATGTTCTTGATTAGACTCTACTAAACTTTTTCTACTTCTTATAAACGTACAAGATAGTGAAGCAACCATAGCCTAAACCCAAATTACACTAACTCACATGGGCATGCATGGTCAAATAAGTACATACAACCATAGCCTAAACCCAATTAAATTAACTTACAGCCCATTAGTGAATATAGTACATTACAAGTCAATAAGTACTGTTTAGTGACTTAAACTAGAAAGCAAATTATTATTATTTTGGAAAAGAATAGTTATGGAGAAAACAACAACAATTATTGATAGGTGCAGAGAGAGTAAAGTAGGACAATGCTTTCTATTGGCTCAGGCTCTTCTTCATTCATGTCCCATTATGTGGTCAATGGTCATTGACTTTATTGCCCTGAGATTTATTGGTGTACTCTTAATCGTACTAATTAAACCAAAATGTCAGTAATAATAATTGAACAACTAATGTTTATTGTTCACTTTATGAAAATTGATAGACCACTAACTCACATGGGCATAGACGCATAGTCTCATGCACTCTATATTATAGCCTCTCTATTCTCTAATGCTAAATCTAAATCCCACCTACTAATTCCTCCTAATAGTGACAAACAATTATTCCTATTTAGGTGAATATACTCCGAAACTGAATTATATTAGGGTAATACTAAAGACTACACATCCGAAGGTTGATTAATTAGCTCTCTTTCATCCCTAGGTTTCTATGTACTGTATATTAATTTTAGATTTTTTTCTCCTTATTTTTTGTTTTGTGTGTTGGATGTTGGAAGCAAAAATAACGAAATTATTAGCTAGATATAATATTAGTTCACGTGTTAGTGTTATTACGAAAATTTTGACTAATGTCAATTCCTTAATACATTTTTGCAAAAACTATTTTTTGTCATTTTCAATTTAACCCTTTTTACACAATTACCATATGTTAAACTAATTTTTAGAATTTTTTTGTAGGTTTAGGTTCTCTATTTTACATTTAGAGTATAGTTTTGTTGGGGTAGAGTTTAGTATTGGGAGTTTTAAGCTTTTTTTGTTTTTTGAACAAATGAGTTTTAAGTTTAGAATTTAGTAATTTTGTATATAGAAAATAGGTATTATTGAAAATAGACAACAAGAGAGTGTATTTTTACAAAAAGGTACTAAAAAGGTTAATTTTGCAATTGTCCCTTATTATTGTTATAATTAATTAATTATTATCATTTTGTAAAGTAAATATAACAAATGATGTTTTGTGTATGGTAAAATATTTAATGTGTAAGATTGATGATAATTAAGAACAATTTTAAAGGATATAAATTCATATATTAGCATGTTATATATATATAACTCATTATTATTTATATTATTATAGATATATAATTTAATAAATGGGTTAATATGATAAGTATTACATTATCACATAAAATATAAATTTATCACGATAAAATGTTATTTAACACAACATATTTATAAAATTATTGATGTATATTTCGTTATCGTGCTATCTACTAAATAATCATCTAATTCATACTATGCTCTTATCCATGCATTTTATGAACAATATCATCAAAATAAGATTTAAAAGCATATGCTTATATTGATACCAAAATGTAAACTTATCATGATGACATATTATTTAGCATGCTAAATAAATAGTTATATATTAAAATCACAAAATAAAATTATTATATCAGATAATGAACAATAGTTGTCGATTTCGGATAACAATGTTATCGATATGTTTATGAACAATATCACTGGTATTTTTCAGCTAAGAAATGATTCTGTATAATAGTATTTTTGTGATTAAATGAAAATAAAAGAAGATAAATATAGTAAAAAAAAAAGAAAGGGAAGAGAAAGAACTAAATATAAAATGAAGGAGGATATATATTTAATTTTTGTTTCAGTTGTCTATATAGATTAAAATCACCTTTTATATTATACAAACCAATTATTTAAATAGGAGTATGTTTGTTTCTTTGTGTTGCATCTATCTACCGCTCCAATACACGTAGATATTGTTGTTAGTTTAGTTGTCACACTTATCTGAGATATAACACTGTATTATATGTTAAATGTTTTGAACCACAATTAAAATATATAGTACGATGGTGAGGACATAACAAACAATAACCAGGATTCACGTTTCCTGCACCCGGCAACAAAACGAACCGACCTATATAAATTTACAACATACTGTACCATATATGAGACTGTATGATTTAGCTCATTATTAAGTTTTTCTATTTTAATTACAGTTATATGATCAAAAAGAACTTCATGAGATACATCTTTGAGAAGATAAAAATACTCTAAATTTAAAAGTAGTACAAAAATACAAAATATTAGAGGTTCATGCATTACAGAAGAATTAGAATCTTATCGGCAAATTAAATATTGAAATTATGTATTAAGATCTTTATCATCAAAGACCATTACCAAATGAGTTAAATGTTCACTCCCAATAGTATTTAGATATGGAGGTTTTGACTAGTCCAAGCAAAAAAAACTCACTCACTCATGATATACTCTTATCTCGATGCTATCTATATGAAAAGTTAAAATAAAAATCAAAGAATCTCAGTTTCAAAGTTGTATTTTGGCTAAAACCATTATTTTGTAGTCTTCGAGGTCTTGTCGTCCTTCATTTGCACGCCTCGTTTTTATTATTGTCATATTCGTATCTTATATATCTATATATCATGTATGCATGAGTTTGAGTTTTATTTGATTACATCCGTAATATTGTATAGTGCTATTAACCATAAATTAATCACTCTTAAAACGTCTTATTAAATCCAAATTCGAAGATAGTACTAGAAACTTAGCTAATGATTTTCTGATAGGGATAGGGTGAATTGTATTTTTTTATGAAATAAAGTATAATTTTGTGTATAATTCTTATGGCACTTTTTTAGCTTTTTAGCTTAAAACTTATCGATGGTTGTAACGTGATTCTAAACAAATTGAGTTTATAGATATCTACCAAAATTACGAACCGTGATTAATACTTAATAAAATAACAAATCAATGTTAAATCTACGAAGCAAGATTAGTATCGACCAAAATTACGAATCCATATCAATAATCGATGTCAATATAGTAAATATATGTGTATAGTATTTATATTTTCATAATTAGGAATTTAGCTTTATCAGTATATAAATTGTTTATTTATATATAACTTAATTTATTAAACATAGATTTTTTTTTGACTTTATCTAAATGAAAGAATTTGTAAGCTTTTCTTCTAAAGAGAGTTAACAATATATATTAGTATATAACATAGTTTTTCGTAATTTCTACTTTCATAAAATTTACTAGTCCCACACAAATTAAGAAAACAACACATTATACATATATGCCTCCATTTAATAAGTGTTTAATGCTTTAATTAATCTTAGAATAAGGGTAAAATTAGGAAATTGAGTGTACAAGATGCATTAAAAATATAAAATGATACTTTTTATGAAACAAGAGAAAGAATTAATCAATAACATACTTAGACTATGATTTATAGTCACTATTATATAACATAAACATAGTTTTGGATTTTACATTCATAAAATTTATTAATATGGTATATAGATATACAATAGCATTAAAAAAAGAAGAAGAGAATTAGTCTTAGTCACTATATATAATAAGAATACTTATCCAACAAAACAACATTTCTTGAAGACTACATTCTCTAGCCACCCATGTTCTTGAATTCTTAAACTAATAATTATCTTTTCAATTTCGCAATTCACGAAGCAAGAAACGTTATTACTACGACTTGATTCTTTTACACAAGTAACGCCAATGAAAGAGAGCTTAAATTACAATTAATAAAAATCAATTTTGGGAACTTTGGATTCTTGGTATACAACAACGAGGCAATAAAGTCTGTGACTCTCTTCTTCTTGAAAATATTTTACAGTGTTACATTCATTGATGGTTCTATTTAATAATCCCATGTAGCATCTGTGCAAGTGCACTTGCCTATTAATATTATCAACGTTACCCAAAAAGCTGCAACGTTTTCTGATGCCAATCCTTGTTTGTTTATATACTATAATAATAATGTCATTTTAGTCTATTCTTAATTTAGTTTAATTTTTGTATTATCATAAGCAATTAAGCATCATTAGTTCATCAACAGCTGTTCTTATTTCCACTTTTTGTTCAGTGGAGAATGTGTAACTGTTGCTCTTTTTTTTTGGACGTAAGTGAAACTGTTTTAAATTGTACACAAAACCAAGCACGAGAGTTGAAAGAGTTAAAGACCTTTTTTTTTATTAAACTTGAACTAAACTTTTGGTTATAACAAGTAATACTATTTGAAAAGAGGTATTTTTAAAATTATCCCTTCATTACTGAATTAAATTACATAATTTACTCTATATAAAAAATGAAAACAATAACAATTTTCTGTTATTTTTTTTCTTAGTTATTAAACTTTTTCGAATGTGCAATTATTTTTGTAAGATAATATAAATCTGTGTGAACCTTCAATTTATTATTCAAATATATATATTTTTTCATATGGGACTGTGATACATTATTTTAAAACTGTAAATTATCATATAGTTATTGTTATATCTCTACAGAAAAATGTTATTTTTGATATGATTAATTTAAGTTTTACGATGTAGATTTCGATCTGAAAATCGCTAATAAACCAATTTTTTTTAACTATGTAAAACATCGGTTTAATAGAAAAAATAACAATTTTTTTGGGGGTCTTTATTACTACATGGTGTGAATCCTCAATTGCAAAACCAATAATACCAAATACAGTAAATAAGTCTTTTTATTGAAAAAACAATTACTAAATAGACTCATTCAATAATGATCTTTTGTCGTGTATACTATATATATTTATACACATACACACATTCATGTTAACTTCCTCAGTCTCGTGGTGTATAGAGTTTACTTTTACTTACTTACATGAGCTTCAACTTCACTTATTAGCTGACTAGTTCCATCTTCTTTATTTTTCTCTCTAGCTCTTTCGTTAACTTAAGATGGCTAAGAAGAACGGAACATCATGGTTCACGGCCGTGAAAAAGATTCTCTGGTCATCTTCTTCACCATCCAAAGACTCAGATCACAAGAAGACTCACAAGAAAGAAACTGTTTACAAGGTTTTTATTTTCAACTCTCTCATATTATTACCTAACACTTCTAAACAGAGTTTAAACACAAAAGTTTTGATTTATGTTTTTGTGTGTTTTTTGGGGATAATTATTTTACAGAAAAATGAAAAGAAAGGGTGGATTTTTAGAAAGACCAAACTCGAAACCACAAGTTCTGTAGTGGTGGTAGAAGATACTGTCCGTACGGTGGAGGAAGAGAAACCGGCGGTGAATGTCTCCGCCGTGGATGAGATCGTTAAACTAAAGACACCTCCGGGGTTTATTAGACGTCATTGTGCTGCCATTATTATTCAGACAGCTTTCCGAGGCTACCTCGTAAGTACAAATTTACATATAACAAAATATAAATCTAATTTTTCTAGGAAAAGTTTATTCATTTTATATTAGCATTTCTTGAAACTCCAAAAATAATTATATTATGATTTTTTTTTTGGAAACAACAGTATGATTTAATTAGAATCTAATTATTATTATGATTTTTTTTTCAAGAATTTGTGCTATGAGTTTTAAATTTGTCTAAAATGAGTTCTAGTTAAGATTTGCAAAAATATATAAAAACAAATTGTCCAATTTTCATAATATATCATGTGAAAATTGTCATTTTATATGAAAGTGTCCAATTTTCATAATATATATATCTTGTTCGTAGTTATATGTTATTTGTCTAAATTAATTATTAAAACATACCTCATTTCTTGGAAAAGTTTATTCATTTATATCATCAATCTTGATAGTCCAAAACTATTATTCTTATCGATATGGTCAAAAATATATAAAAACAAATTGTCCAATTTTCATAATATATCATCAGTTTTAAATTTGTCTAAAATGAGTTCTATTTTTCTCTTTTTTTTGGGGTCAAATTGTAATAAAGAACATGTGCTATAGTACTTTTTTTTTGTTCGTAATTTGATGTTATTTGTCTAAATGAGTTCTAAAAACTTGAAATGAAAATTTTATTGGTCTAATAATTCCATTTTATATATCAGTCGAGGAGAGCATTAAGGGCATTGAAAGGGATAGTGAAGCTACAAGCATTAGTAAGAGGTAACAACGTAAGAAACCAAGCCAAACTCACTCTAAGATGCATCAAAGCTTTGGTTCGAGTTCAAGACCAAGTGCTTAACCATCATCAACAACAACGTTCAAGACTCTTATCATCATCACCAACACCATCACGTAATGTTCAAGAAGCAAGACGTAACTCGATGTTTGCTGAATCCAACGGTTTTCGGGATACCAAAACATATCTTCAAGACATCCGTAGCCGTAGATCTTTGGTTAGTGAGTGATGATGATGTTAGTGACCATTATATTGTTTCTTTGTTAGTGATGCTGACCATTTATTAATTTTTTTTTGTGTTTTTGCAGTCGAGGGATATGAGTAGATGCACCAACAATGAATTTGACTCTGAAGAAACAGAATCTATTTTGCAGAAGAAGTTAGAGATTGCTATTAAACGTGAGAAAGCTCAAGCTCTTGCTCTCTCTAATCAGGTACTTATTTATGGTATCATCAAATATGAAAATTATTAATTTGTTAAATTTACTAAAAATGGCATGTTTTAATTTTAATTACATTGGCACAAAAAAAAAACACAATTTCTAGTTGAAATGTTAAAATAATTACTCAACAATAAAGTTAACCTCTAAATTCTAATCATGCACCTATTAATCCAATAAGTCTAGTTCTTGACAATATTCCAAAATTAAATAAATTTGGTCATTTAGATAATTTTTTTTTTTATAGATTAAGATTTATATATTTTTATTTAAAGAATAAATGAATAATGATTTAAATTTGGGATTTAGGGACTAAATTTTACACTATTTTGTTAATCTACATAAAAAGTTGATAGAAAAATACCTATTTTCATATATTTTAGAATAAATTACCCGGTTCAGTTATTAGTGTAAAATTATATTAATTTACCCGGTGTATGTGAAAGATTCGAAGTCGGTCGTACCGGAATCAATCAGCCGGCGACGATAGAGAGCTTCTCGAGAGAACACAATGGCTTGATCGATGGATGGCTACAAAGCAATGGGACGACACTATCACCAACGTTAGAGATCCAACCAAGACACTTGACTTCACCACTCATCAAAGACCGTATCCAGCGACTCCACCTTCTTGCAGAGCTTCAAGATCAGTTATGGTGAGATCAGCTAGTCCGAGGATACCGTGTTCGCCTTCTTCGGTGCAACCTAACTACATGTCGGCTACTGAGTCGGCTAAGGCTAAGGCAAGGACTCAGAGCACGCCACGGCGGAGACCAATGACGGCGAAGAAGCGGCTGTGTTATGCGGATGAAGAGAGTTTGAGGAGTCCGAGCTTTAAGAGTGCTTATAATGGTTGTCTTTGGGGAGATCATGAGTCTGATTATTCTTGTTGTTACGGTGAGGGGTTCGCCGGAAGAATCTCGCCTTGTTCGACGACTGATCTCCGGTGGTTAAAGTGAGAGACTTTTTTTGTTTCTGTGTGTTTGTAATATTCATGATCATGAGATTTGTTTAGGGTTTATTGTTTCCTTGTGCCAAAAGCTTTGATTCATTAGATAACAAAGCTACAAATTCTCAGTTAAACAACTTAACATCAATTCTTTAAGCCGTAGATCTTCACTCATATAAGCTATAAACGCTTGTGTTAAGATTTGGCTACAGCAGAGACATGTTCTAAAGTGTATTGTCCAAGTCTACCAGTTCTATATAGATTTAATATCTTAGAAGCAACAGTGAGATCAGCAAACTCACTTGCTTCTTCTGAGACCCTAAGAACCGTTCTTAACGCAGCGAATTGCGTCTCTATAAGATTCCCCATGCTGATGTCGTCTTCCAAATCTCCGTCAAACGCTGAAATTGTCTCGTGCAGAACTCTTCGAACGTCGTAAACTATAAAATCCTGCAAATGGAGAAAAAAGGAAAGTTGATACAGCAAGTGATAGATTACTGATTAGCAGATAATGCTAATATCTAGTTCAGGTACCTGTGTATGATCTGTTGGGTACTGTCTCTTACGTTTGGCATCAGACTTGGAGGTTCCATTGGATAGACTCTCTCTTAAATCCTGAGATTTACACAGTTTTGCCCATTTCTTGTATTCATTGCTTGAGTTTAGTATAGTCAGAAAGAACCGTGCTAGCTCGATCTTCCCAACTATATCATCCGGTATAGCTCCTACATTAGGGAGAGAAAACCCGATAAGTTCACTGCACTATCTGGGATAATAAAAACAGAGAAAAAGCTACTCAATCTGTGTTGTTTAGAGCTGATCCAACCTGTTAATGCCAATTTTGAGCAGATCTCAGTGTCAAGCAGAGTAGGAGGGAAAATTCCAGGTGTGTCCAATACACAAACGTTGGGATGGCTACCGATCTGAAAACAAATAAATTCTCTAACCATACTAAAACTTGCAGCACCAAGCAAACCTCAAATACAGAGGTAGGTGACACAAACATAATAAGCATAAACAGAAACTGAAGTGACATAAATTCAAGTAATCTGACAAAGGAAGGGACCAAACCTTTAAGCTCATTATGTCTTTAGTATCTCCAGGCTGTGAACTAACTGTTGTATGCTTTAGCTTCCCTTTCTCTGTAAATATGTTTAATTAGATCACGAAGAATTGAAAATTCGGCCAACAGAGCAACGATCTTTTCTAAAGATAGGATTTACCTGCAGCACTAATCCTCCCAATTTGATGAAGAGAATTGGCGAGGGCGGACTTTCCTACGTTTGGAATCCCAAGAAGCATCATAGTTGTTGTATGACCAGTATGACCAACCTTGTGCAATTCCCTAACTTGACTCTGCAAGAAGTTAAGAAACTGAAAAAAAGAGTCATCTTTAAGTTTCTTAGCCTTAAAAGAAGACAGAACTGAAAGATGAAATCTCGAGACTTAGCGGATAAAAGAACGTTACTTGCTTGACACACTCTTTGTTATGTGAATTCACAGCATACGAAAGGTAGTTTCTTTCCTCAAAGTAATCCATACATGTCTTCAACTCCAAATGATCCCCAAGTTCCATTTTGTTCAACACAATGATACGTTTTGACGGAAAAGGCGAAAAATTTGTTAACAGTTCATACTCAGAAGACAATGGAATCTACACACACACAACAAAAAAATATTAGTTCTTTGAGGCAATTAATCGAACACCTGGAAGGCAAGTACTGAAGAAAATGAAAACGAACACGAGCGTCTCTGATCTCAAGTACGAAATCAACTAGCGTGATACGTTCCGATATTGCCCGAACAGCTGCGGCCATGTGTGGTCCGTACCATCTCCGGTTTGGGTTTCTCGACGCCCTGATCACGGCGTCTCCGATTTCCTTCGCAATCTTCCAGCTTCTAGCCGTTGCCATTATTCAACATAAACCAAACCTTAAAGCCCATAAATACGAACCAAAACTTAAATGGGCCTTAAAGTTTCAAACTTAAAAGCCCATATAAGAACTGTGAATGCTAAACACTAAGGTTTATTCTCAAATTTTTTGTTGTTTATTATGTATGTTTGATCGATCGTATCCAAATATACTCTATTTTTTTTTTTGCCAATGTGTTAAGAGAACCTATAAGTACGTACGACTCAGGTGACTTATCGTTTACTTATATACGTATACATATTTGTTTTGGAGGTTGATTGATTAAACCTGTAATTAATTCGTTTAACATGGTAATGAATAATATGATCAATCTTTTTGAGAAACAATGTCAATAGGTGGTTGATGAATAGTGTCTGGTAACGAATAGTATTTCCGATGTTGAAATGAATAGTACCATAGATATATTGAAGTAAAAAAAAATCTAATTAATGGAAGTTCTATATTATTGAACTAAGAAGGAGAATTTTGGTTTGTGTTTTTTCTATCTTTCCTAAATACTTAATTTTTAATTTACCATGGTTGAAAATCTAATTTTTTGGTCAATCATGTATATAAGTTTTGATAGCCATGTTATAATAAGACATAATTTTTTGGGAGAATTTCAAAAATATCCTTTTTTAAATATCACTTTTTAAAAATACCTCTTTTCAAACTCTATAAAAAAAACCATTAAAAATGTTAAAATTGTTTTGAAAAGAACGAGATATTATATTTATATGTAACATTATGAGTAGTTTCAATACTTGAAACCACTGGCATGAGACATGAATCTTCTTGGGGCCATTTCAAGGCCGAAGAATCTTCAACTTGGATAAGCTAAGGGATTTGAACTGTTTCTCTTGAGTCATCTTTGTTGGCATAAAGTAGAATTCTGAAAAATTAAAGGGGGTGTTATTTGTTTGTGATTTATATGTTGTTTTAATGACTTTAGATATTAGGTAGAATCTGTTGTTATTCAATCAAGATTTCACTAAACTCTTTTAAAATTTGGTGTTATTAGTTATTAATTTGTAATAAGTCATTCAAAATCTTCATAAATATAGGGTTATTGGATTCAGAATTACTAAGCCATTAAAAATTCTGTGTTATTCAATTAAAACAAAAAGAATCTATGATTGTTAATGAATTAAAATTTATGTTATTGGTTTATGATTTTAAACACTTTTCTTTACAAATTGAAGTCATGAAAAGTATCTTATAAATACAGAGATTGTTTGAGAGACTTTACAAGACTTTAGAAAAACTAATCAACAATCGTTTAAAATCATGCAATCTAAAACAGTTGAATAACTCTCAAACAATCGTTTAAAATCATGCAATCTAAGATTTTACTAGAGTCATCTAAATTTTTTATAAGTTGGAATCCAATAACACCCCCTAAGTTTTTGATTGGATAACGAACTTTGCTCTCACGAGCTACATATTTTTAACTCGCAAAATAATTGCTAAAACGGAAATTACATATCATATAAAGTGAAACCTAAATTAACTTTAAGTTGAAGTGTAATTTCCTAATGCTAATTGCTATATGTATCTCGATTTTTTTGGCTTTTGTTGGTTCTGGTTTTATTTGATATTTTTCATGTTTTAAAAAAAAATAATATAAGTTTTCTACATAAATAAAATAAACATATAGGCCATGAAGGTTTTGTAGTTTTAATTGGTTTTTGGATTTTGGCTTTGCAGTTTTTGATTTGTTTTTGTGTAATTTTTAGTTTTTGCAAAATCTTGAATGGTAATTTATTTAGTTTTTGGTTTTAATATAAATATATTTTTTTAAACATTTCTAAGTCATCTGTTTTAATATAATTTTTGCTTTGTGTTGGAAAAATACTATATATATAATGATAAATAAATAAATAAAAGAAAGGTTACATAAGCTTTTCTGAAATAGAATCATAAAATGTGGTTTTTGGTAAATACAAAAAGATTAGCAAAATCTGTTAAAATCTGGTTCGCCTATTTTTACAGAAAACATAATCGTGAATGGCTACTTGACTGGATTGGTGGGGTCTCGAGTAAGGGTAGCCGCACTCTCCTTCTTTTATAACAAAACTAGTCGGTTGAGTTTATTATGTTGTTTATGAGTAATTAGTTCGTATTTTATTTTCTACTTATTTTTTTTACTATACCATACTTTACTTTTTTAAAACTTAAATTGTGTTTGTATAGAAAAACTATTGAGTTTTAGCTTCATTAGTTGTTGAGAAATTAAGTGCGTATAGTATAAGTCGAAGTGTGGGCGTAAATGGAAGTGCGGTTGAGAATCATTGAGAAACGTGTGCTATTAGGGTTTTTACCAAATATAGATCTAGATGTTAATATTTTGGGCCCTTTTATATGTTGGCATGAAATTTGAACATGATTTGTGGGTTTCGGGCGGATTGTTATATTTTTAATTGTTTACATTATCTCTTTATATATTGTCATAATTTATTATTTTTTGTTTTACGTTTTCCTTTTTTGGATTTGTCGTATGTTATATCTCGTAATGATCATTTATATACTATTATATATTTTTCTGATTTTATGTTATATATATATATATATATATATTTTTCATATGGAACAATTTTTAAATTTAACATATTAGTATAATTTACTTTATATTTAGTTTATTTCATTTAATAATGTTTTTTATTTTAATTTTCAATTTTATGAAATATAGTTAATTTTTTATTTTGTTTATTAGTTTAACATATGTGTTGTATTGGAAAAAAATAGTTAAATTCATATTGGAAACTTTTAAAGAAATATTATTTTTATTTTTACCTTTTTATATGTTTATAAAAAATGAGAATTCATGTTTCGGTCCGACCTATCTCATTTATGTTAGAAAATTTTTTGAGACATAAATTAGATAGATTTATATTCTCAAAATTTCTTACTTTTTTTTCTATTCCCGTTAAATCCCATTATATTTAGGTTTACATTGTGTAAATATAATCATATATATATTTTAAACATTCACTAAAAACTATAATTTATTATTAATATATTTGTTAGTATAATCGATAATTAGTTTGTTTTTTTTTAACTTTTAATCAATTATCTTTTTTAGTTTTATAATGTATAATATAAAAAAGACCTTTCATATTCATTTTTGAAAAAACTTATTTACATAGGTTTAAATATTAAAATTAAATGATAAAATGGTATAATTAATTTTAAAAATTAAATAATAAAATGAGGTGGATGATGATGTGGCTTAAGGAGAAGAGAGAAAAAGTTAACTTTATATATATAGAAGCGGAGGACTGATTTGGTTCGAATTGGTATTTTAGTTTGGTTTGGTTCGAATTGGTATTTTAGTTTGGTTTGGTTCGTATTGGTATATTAGGTTAGAGTTTCTTTTGCCCTACTTACGGCACCATATATATATATATATCTAAAATTCAACCTTTTTCATTCTCTATCGCCGACAAGCTTATCGCAACACTCCCTCCAAGCTTGTCCTCCTTTTGCTAGGGAAATTCTCATCACTACTACACATGCGAAACTCCATAGTAAGCTTAGTGTCTCAATCTTAATCATGATATGAACATCTCCTTTGTTGTTTCTCTCTTCAGATTTTCCATATTTGATTTGTTTCTCGCTTTTATCCAGAGTTTGCTTCTCCGTGACAACGACAATTACACTTGGGTTCTGCTTCTCTACGAATTCTTCTTGATCAAGCCAACTCTTCTTCACAGTTTTTCACAATTCGGGGTTAGATTGATTTCTCCGTCATATTTTTTATATGTAAAATCTCAATATTTTCTTCATTAATTCTCTGGTTTGTCTTTAATGAATGATTTACTTGCTTAGCTTACTCTGTATGATTGTATTGGTACTTGTGGTTTCTTTCTAAGCTACAAAGTCTGATTTTTGCTGATCATCTTGATTCTAGATTCATAGCAACTCTATAATCTTGGTATTTGACAATTTCTTTGTAACGTAACTCTTCGAACTGATTATTCTTTTCATTTTCTATGAAAACTTCTCTATGTCGACATTTGTGTGGAATTTCCCTCTAATTAATTATTATTCTGCATTGGTTCTTATTTGTTTATGTTCTGAAAATTTAGTACCACATTAGGCTTCTATGTTTCTTGCTTTTCTTTCTTAGGTTTCTTGTGGATTAATGATTGAATTTCTGATCATGTATATTGAAATTCTTCAAAGAGGTTGTCACAACCCGGTTTCAGAAAATATGTTAGAGCATGGAAAGTTATTTAAAATAATTGATTTGACCACCTATATCACCAATCACGAGAGTGTAGTTATCTTTTCAATCAAGCATCTTGAGATAAATCCACAATTAAGAATGCTTATTGGCACGAACCGTTTTTAGGAACGGTTTGTGACTGCCGCATTGATTCCGCATGCAGTACCGTGCTTCAGTGAGGAGGGTGTGCCGGACTCGGGAAGACGAGCCCCTTTGAAGGAGTCAGGAGGGAACCACTTAATAGGTTCGGGTGTTTGTCGCTGATAAAGTATTAGACTTAAAAGAAGGGATTAGGCCATCCCTGCAAAAGCTTTGTTTACAAGAAGAGCAACCTTGTTTACCTCCAAGATCGACTATCTTGCTTAAGCTCAGATAAAACTTTTTCTAACTTTAACTCATCTTCCAATTAACGGAGAGACTAGGAAATCAAGAGAGTAAGTTTCATTTGGTGAAACAATATGGTCTACTCTAGAAGAAGGGATTAGACCATCCCTGCAAAACCTAGTCGTGATCTAAAGCTTATCACTTGATGATCCCAAGGCAGATCGAAACCAGTAGAAGTTGATCCTAGGTATGAAGGTTGACTCGATAATATATGGGTATTATCAAGTGCCGCATGGTCTTCGAAAATAAGCCTGTGAAATTATCCTAGAGTAGTTTTAGGATGGGTAATCTTTTGGGAAGTGATTGTTGGAACCGTACGAATGAGGAAAAAACACATAGAAAGATTATGTGGTGAGTTGTAAGATTGATAAACAATTCTTTAAAGTCTCTCGGACGCACCATACAAGCAGAGCTGTAAGGATGGTTCCATAGGCAGAGAGAAGAAGTGGGGCCCACTAAAGATGGTGATGGTTTGGATGTGACAATTGGTATCAAAACCGACCAAAAAGGAGTGTGGAGTCAAGAGAGATCACACCATTAGGGGAGTTACAGAGGTGATAGACCTTATCGTGAAAGTATTTACCAACAAAAAGGGAGAATTTCTACGTATCATGAAATGATTCTAATGAGAATCTAAACTATCAAAGAATTGGGAGTGAGACAAAGTTCTATTTGAGTTAAAGCAATCGAATTGATCTCGACATTAGAATAGTTTGCTCTTCTTATAAAACACTCTAACATAATTAAGGAAGTTTTTACTCTTTAGTAACCCACTTAATTTCTTCAAGATGGCAAGTGATGAAAGTAAGAAAATATTCTTGAAACCTTATTTCTACCACAACACAAGTATCTGATGTTGGAGGACAAGAGACCACAATATTTTCAAAAGCTAGCTCACACTGTGGCAAATTTATGAGCTCCCGGGTAATTAGATTGAAGAAGAACAAATCTTCCAAACTAGGTTTATCCAAATTAACCAGCCGTCTCTTGAGTAACAGACAGTGCTCACTGCTATCTCTGTCAAACACAACGTGTACAACTTCCAATGACATGGATCGTGTGTTCAATTAATTTGCCACGTCGAGAAAAACGTATAAGCCAAGGATACTTTTCCCCTACCCGAACATATACATCAGCTTCACGCCATGACTTACAAGCAACTGATCCATGAATGTTATTTTTTAAGTCAAGATGAGACATTATTTATCTTTCCGAGTGTTGAAGGAAGGCCAATGAAACTCGAATTTAAGATATTACGATTTAGGATCTTCGTTCTCAGAGATTTTAATTTACAAAATAATTAATCAACTTCAAATTAGACTTGGTCTTGAACTTTAAATTCTTCTCAAAGTGAAACTTTTATTTATTTGAAGACCTTGTCTAATTTGAAGCTAATAATTGTTTTATATATCAAAATCTTCGCAGAAGAAGGTCCTAAATCATGTGATCTCAAATATGGGTTTTACTGACCTTCCTTTAGAACTCCTAGAGATAATAATGTCACATTTTGACTTAGAAGATAATATACGTGCATCAGCTGCTTGTAAGTCATCGTGTGAAGTTGTTGTATATCCCCGGGTAGTAGAATAGGCTCCTTGAATTATGTGCTTTCTTAAACGTGGCAATTTGATTGAACTTCGTGTTCCATTGTATTGGAACTTGTACATTAAGTTTACCAGAGTTATCTAAGTTCACACAAAATTTTACTCGGGAGATGACTGGTTACTTATGGATAATCCTAGTTTGAAAGACTTATTTTTCTTCAGTCCGTTTTCTCAGGAGCTCATAACCTTGCCAAAGTATAAGATATCTTCTGAAAAGATTGTGTTCTCTTTTCTTCCTACATAAGATAACTATGTTGTGGTTTTATAAGGTTTCAGAAAGATTTTGTTACTTTCAGCATTTGTCATCTTGGAGAGAGTAAGTGGGTTACTTAAGACTTCCCTAATTATGTAAAACCATTTTACAAGAAGAGCAACCTTGTTTACCGCCAAGATCGACTATCTTGCTTAAGCCTAGATAAATAGTTTTCTAACTTTAACCCATCTTCCACTTAAGGGAGAGACTAAGTAATCAAGAGAGTAAGTTTCATTTGGTGAAACAATATGGTCTACTCTAGAAGAAGGGGTTAGGCCATCCCTGCAAAAACTAGTCGTGATCTAGAGCTTATCACCTGATGATCCCAAGGCAGGTCGAAACAATTCGAAGATGATCCTAGGTATGAAGGCTGACTCGATAATATATGGGTATTATCAGGTGCCGCATGATTTTCGGAAATAAGCATGTGACATTAGATTAGAGTAGTTTCACGATGGGTAACCTTTTGAGAAGTGATTGTTGGAACTGTACGAATGAGGACAAAACACAGAGAAAGAATATGTTGTGAGTTGTAAGATTGATAAACAATTCTTTAAAGTCTCTCGGACGCACCATACAAGCGGATATGTAAGGATGGTTTCACAGGCAGAGAGATGACGTGGGGCCCACTAAAGAATCATGGTCGACCATTTGGGGATTTTGGATTCAATTTCAGTTTGGAGATTTTGGGTTAAGAGTTTTGATTTCAGTTTGGGTGTGTTGAGTTAGGTTTACAACAGTTTCATTTTGTATTTGACGGATCTCGTTAACTAGAGATTAACTCCGTTTAGTTGTTCCGTCTGGCTATTTAACGATGTATCTAAATTGGCAAAGTCAACCAAAGTTTAATAATAAAGAGAAGGTAAAAAAAAAGTTTAGGATGTAAATCAACATTTGGAGAGTACATGCTTTAAATCAACGAAATCGCCTTCTCCAGGACTTTAATTTTTAATGGCATTTTTTATTTTTCCCATTTCTATTTCCTAACATAGGCATAGCTCTATCAATCTATCTATTACCAAAATACAAAAATCCAAAAAAAGAAAAGAAAAAATAAAGCACCTCTACGACTGGGCCTTAGTTAGACCCATTAAGCAAAACCTTTCTTCTGTTGGACCTTTATCTTAACCAATGAGGCCCATTACATCTCTTAACCCCAAACCAAAACAAACATCTTCTTTTATCGTTGGCTCTCCTCACGACCACTTCGTCTTCTCCGGCGCATCTTCTTCTTCAAAGCTTTCTCTTTTACTGTAGGGTTTAATCAAGAACTCAATTCTCAACACCCGGTTTAGTTTGGTCGAATTGATAATTTCGGTTATGACGTATTGAAATCTCTCAAATGTCTCACCTTCTTCACCTTCACCGTCTCTCTCTTCCACAGTCTTCTCTTCGTTTCAAATTCCCGCCTTTACATCAGCCCCGCCGTGTAGCTTCGTCTTCGCCGACTAACTTAACTCGATCCACCGTGTTTCTTCCTCTCACATCCTCCAGATCTCCGATAACTTGCAGATTCAGCCACTCCGGTGAGATTTCACCTCTAATCTTAATGTTCAATGGAATCATCACATACTGAACTGTCATAAAAATCAAATTTTTTTCTTCAGAGATTACGCCAGAATTTGAATTGAGTAAAGCACAAGACAAACATAAACCACAAAAGCGAGCAAATGGCATATTTTGGATCATACTTATCAACCTTGGCATATATATGGCTGATCACTTCTTTCAGGTATTGAACTTGTGCCTTGTATTTAGCCTTATTCGTGTTTAAGGTATAGACGTATCTCTTTGGATTGACTTGGTTGTTACTTAGAATGAGTTGTTGTAGTCTTGGAAACATGATTGAAGAAGGGTGTGAAGCATAGGGATGTTATATGTTTCAAGAAGTGTCATACGTTTATGTTTTTTATTCAAATAGGTTCGAGGGATCAAGTCTTTGTATTTGTATCACAATTTCCCGGTTTGGTACCAGTTTGTGACCGCAACGTTCTGTCATGCTAACTGGTGAGAGAGCTCTCTATCGCTTAGTTTTTTACTTACTCTCTCCCTGATGTTGAAGAACTTTTCCCTGATTCTTAGTGTTTTCTTTTGTATATATTCTAGGAAGCATCTCTCCAGCAATCTTTTTTTCTTGTACATCTTTGGTGAGAGTTCAAGATTTTTTCACCTAGTTGGATTCTAGCTTGTTTTATTGATTTAGAGCTAATGAAACATTGGGACTTGTTCTGTGGTTTAATAACAGGAAAGCTTGTTGAAGAAGAAGAAGGAAACTTTGGTTTGTGGCTGTCTTACTTGGTCACTGGTGTTGGAGCTAACCTTGTTTCTTGGTTAGTTTTACCGAGAAATGCTGTTTCTGTTGGTGCCTCTGGAGCTGTTTTCGGGTTATTTGCTATCAGCGTCCTCGTCAAGGTACTATATTTCTCTCCTTGGTTGTGTTTCCGTGTAAATCAACCTCCTCGATAATATATTTTGATAACTTCAGATTCTTTTTAAAACTAATTTTATAGATGTCTTGGGATTGGAGGAAAATCCTTGAAGTTCTTATTTTGGGTCAGTTCGTTGTTGAGAGGGTAAGTTTAGTTTACCACACAGCATTAATATTATTTATAACCATGTTGTTTGATACTCTAACAAGTGGTGTGATGTGATAGAACTCTTAGAATCCAGGGGACTAATTTTTTCAGTTCATTTGATTCTTATAAGGTAATGGAAGCAGCTCAGGCTTCGGCTGGATTATCAGGAACTATATATGGTGGCTATTCTTTACAGACTGTTAATCACATAGCACATCTCTCGGGTGCTCTTGTTGGCGTCGTCTTAGTTTGGCTTCTCAGCAAATTCCCTTCGGAACCTTTGGATCAACCAGTTAAAAAGTGAGGAGGCAAATCGGGATAACCTCTCTTGTAATTAAGGAACATAGTAGCTGTTCAGTGAATGCAAGGCAGCTGTTGTAAAAATGAAGAACGGGATCGAAATCGAGTTTCATGGAGCATTACTTCTTAAAGCTGTTGGAGGATTTAAGGCACCACCTTGTTGTTGGATACATTCGCATTTATGAGAAATACCCGATCCGAATTGAATCGCAGTTTTTTTAAGATATGAACATCAAGTTTAGCAAAGTAAGAGACTTGTTATAATCTAGAATTATTTTCGTAGATTAATAATTATCTAAAGCAGTTTTTTCTTATAATACAAAAGACTGAAAAAGACCATAACCAAAACGCTAGTTTCTGTTTGCCAACAAACCAAAAAGAAAGAAAAAAAAGACTAATTTTTAACCTGGGAACAATAAAGGTCTTGCTTCGTTTCATCTCTATTGTGATGAGCATAATTCGAAACCTTTGATCCTTTTCACCTGTGGCTGTGCTTGCGTTTTGATGGTGGCATGTTCTTCATGCTGCTACCACCGCTACCTCCTGGTCGCGATTTCCCAAACGCTTTCATCTTCCTTCTCTTCCTCTCTTCCTCACTATCAGACTCGACTCCATGCTCTCTGTCTGCATTAGTAGCTTCTCTCTCCAGTTCATCCCAAGTCTTACCTTTCTCTTCCTCTGACTCTTGCTCTGAGTCCTCGTCTTCTTCATCCTCTGATTCTACCAGTGACTCACTCTCCGAAGCCTCATCCTCTGACTCAGACTCAACCTCTACATCTGATGGTTCATATCCTTTGTCTGACTCCTCAGACCCGCCAGATTCTGAATCACTTCCGTCCAGATTCAAAAACTCCCATCCTCCATCATCTATAAAGCTCTGAGGATCATCCGTGATCGTCTTCAGGATCTGTCTCCAGTTCAGATTCAGTTTGCTCTCGTAGTACTTTATATCTGTAGTGTCAAGCCACTCCTTTATCCCCTCTAGCGAACTTGTGGGAACTGAGTCAACCCTGAGAACGTCTTTTTTGAAGTCCTTGAAGATGATGGCCATGTCAAAGTTCTTCTGCCCAAACCCAACTCTTTCAAGATTCACAATCTCAATCTCACTCAGACTGACCACGAGGAACGGGTATTCTATGAGCTCAACTAAGCAGCTGGAAGTCGGTATAATGAATGCAGATGTCTTGTGCGGAACACCATGGAAACCAAGCTCTCTCAGAGGTTGATCAAACTCGAGGTCCAGACTTGCAAACTGGGGTAGTTGCCACATATCATTGACCCGGTTTGCAAAATGATTAAAATCCATGTTGATCTTGTTTTTCCTATCACGCTCCCGCTGTTCTTCATCAATCTCATCTGGATCATAGGCTGATCTCCTCCCACCACCTAAAGACTGCACAACATCCATTACCTCCACGTAAAATTGGACATCCTTTGTTTTCTTGGTTCCTACCATGATGTGGTTGTGCAAATGAAAATGAAGGAGGGTGATCATCTCCTTCTCAGCCGGCTGGAAAAACGCATGCTTTATGTTTGCAAACAGGACATCCACGCGCTCGTCAGGCCTAGTCGTTGAATACCTGAAACCATTGGCATGAGCTTCGAGTGTCCCAGGAATCTTCTTGCGGCCACTAAAAGGCGGACGGATCCACAGCTCAGACAGCCTGAGGGGTTTGAACTTGTTCCCTGCAAGCTGAAGTTTCTCTTGGGTCACCAATGTCGCCCTTTCAGCTCTCTCTGACTCCCGGGCCATGACTTGCCGTCTGAGGGCCTTAATCTGCTGAACTACTTCACTGCTATGCCTTGAATCCTTGGTCCGGAATGAAACCTCCTTGAGGTAGATAGCACCCTGGTTTTTTAATGAGTATGAGTCATGAGGGTTGAAGGGTGTACCGGGGACATTGAAAATGATACGGATGTAGCAATTCCTGTTGGTATCTTGATTGCCTGACACTGTTCTTATTGTAGCCACATGGAATGGAACCAAGCTACCATAGATTGGTAACAAAACAGCCTCATTCTTACTATCAGTCTGGACTTCCAAAGACCGAGGTTGAGGCATGTCATTAACATTCTTGTAGGCAACCACATCAGCTGAAGTCTTTGAAGTAGACCGGCTGTCTCCCGCCCCAGAACTGTCACCAGCAAGCCTTCTGGCAGTTTCTTCATTTTTCTGACGTGCAAGCTCTGCCTGATGCTGCTTCCGTAACTCTTCTTTTGACACCACGTGGTCATCTGATCTAAGGGCTGTCTTAGTGATGTAGTTCTCAGAACCACTGATCTTCGCCTTCTTCCTCGGTTTTTCTTCTTCTTCATCCTCTTTGAAGGAGTAAGCTACATCCTTAACGGATTTAGAGCACTTGGTTATAATCTCCGGATTCTGTTCCGTGACGAGAACTGTGTCAGCTAGCAAAAGTGAGAATTTCTTGATCTTGCTGCGACTTTCCGACTCACATTCCAAGTTCTGTAAACCAAGAGACACATTGAATGCCATATTTGGTCTCAATACTTTATCATTCTTTGCATTAATATTTAATCCCGACTCTCGGAATTCAAGACCGATACCAGTCCCAGCAGATTTAGTTAGCTTGTCAACAAACTCAGGGGCATTCTTTTCTACAACTGAAAGGGCAGCTTGATAGACAGTATTGATTTTTCTTCCTGACCTTAAAGCATTAATAGCAGCATCATGTGCTTTGAGAAGAACCTCATATGCCTTGATCTGGAGAGAAGTTGCATCTATTAGGTAAGTCCTGGCAACGTTTGAGCAATAACTATTATACCGAGCACCAACAGCACATATAATGATACTCGCTGGATCATAAGTGAGCAATTCATCATTGCTTGCAGCGCTTGGTTTAAGATCAAACTTGCCTCCGCTTTGAAATATCGGAGGGTAGCATATGTCAACATTTTCTGGCTTCAGCCTCACACTGGCCTTAGTCGGCTCAAGTATCGCTTTCTCAGTGAGATCCATCAAGGCAGAGTGGGTGATGTCTTTCTCCTCATCAATGACACCCTCAAGGTTTGGGACAACAACAGTTTTCATCACACTGTAAGCTAGATACGCAGCTTTCTTCACACTCATGACCTCAGTATCGTCTTTAACAGCAAAGAGATCTGACAGCCCCCCAGTTATATCTACAAACTGGAATTTTGCATTCTTAAGCCTCTCAGTCCATGTCTCCAGAAGCTTACCTTCAGGAACTTCACGAGCAATGTGTCCTACAACTTGTGAATCATTTCCATCACCCCGTGATAGCTCTCGGATGGCACGAAATATGGCATCCATCAGCCCTGTTCCATCATCACCCTTAGGCTTAACATGCATAACAACATCAACCTTCAACTCATCATGTGCAGGTTTCTTCACAACTTCAAGTAGAGATGCCTTGTTCCTGCTACACAAGAAGTGGATCTGCTTGGGGGTAAAAACCATTATAGTATCTGGAAACTCATACCCAAGAAGCCAAATATTCAGCGCTGACGATTTCAGGTAGCGCAGATCATCAGAAGCGGGAGGGGTAGCAATGGCAAGAGCGTCCGCAGATCCCCACATCTCTGCACTGTGCTTCTTCCAGTGTTCATACAAGGCTCTTGCACGTGAGATAAAGTTTTTAACATTTATGGAGTAGGTATTCCCAGGTTTTGGAGGCACTCCGCCAATAGGAGCTCGCACATTACCATTCCCTGCCATCTAAAGAGTCACGCAGCAACTTATCTGCGAAACAAAAGTAATAAGAAAGCTTATATCATAAACGCAAGAGAGATACACAAACCTAAACCCTTTTGACATGAATTAAGATGAAATTTAAAACAATAGACTCATTCGAAAGATCACTTTAACGCATCAGAATCAAATCTAGGGTTTCATAGCTTCAAACTAGGTCTAAATTTCGCAGCAAATTCCACCAAATTCAACACCCAGAACGAAAAATTAGAGTAAGAAAAAAAAACCCACCTCGAATTGAATCAAAGAAATCTCAAAAAAATAAGCCGCGGCGCAAGCAGAAGCAACGCCGAAACCCTAGAAATCGAAGAACGAGAAAAAAAAAATCAATTACTCTGTCTAATGCAGCGAAATCAAAACAGATCGAGTTAAGAACACGATTTCAAACGAAGAATCAAATCAAAGAACACGAAAACGAGACGAAAACAAGTTGAATCGACGATTAAAAACAGTGACAAATCGTGAAAAGGCGGAAGAGCATTAAAAAAAAAATCAAAGAGTTTACCGAAAAAGTTCGTGACGGAGGAAAAATAACGTGGTAGCTTCACACGACGGCGGTTTACGCCGAGAAACAAGAAGAAGAACAAAGAAAAAAAAAAGCTCCGGCGAGGCTCTCCTCGAGAGAGAATGAGAGTAAACTAAAAAGTAACCAAAGAAAAAATGGCTCTTCTACGAGGCAATTCTGAGAGTGGAACGTATATTTATTTTGATTGTGATGGGCTTTTCTTAGTGTTGAAACACCGACTTGGGTTTTTTTAACACAATATTTTGGGCTTAATACATCAGGCCCATAAAATGAAACTTAATAAGACCCTTTAACTTAATAGGCTTTTAATAAGACAAATTTGGACTTCTCTTAGTGTAAACAAATAATGTTTTTGATTGTCTGCTAAATATCATTATGGTTCACTAAGGTAGGTAGATGTATACTTGATTTTCTGGCATATCAAAAATCCGACCTAAGTTGTGATTCGAATGTGATTCGACATATATACACACAATGTGATTCGAATTTTGGTTACGAGCGGATTATAACCGAAATCTACTCAGATGTCTCTAAACCAAAACAAAAGATATAAATTATTAATTTTATACTCAATTCAGATCGGTTTTGTTAAGTAATTCGGGTTTGATCGGGTAAATTTCGATTAATTTCGGATAATTCAAGGTAATAAGAAGCTCTTACGTGCATATAGAATCAGAACTTTAGTCGAAGCTAGTGGGAGATTGCAAATTTGCTCGACAAGAATGTAATAATGCACAACTGTATATGGTATAACCTTGGGATAGGCAAGACTACGCTTGTTAAAGCATATTGTGACTATGCTGCTTGTGTTATCGTCCAAGACTTTGATGAAACATGTCGTAACAAAGTCTTTAATCGTATGCTCGAAGAACATTTCGGTGGAGTTCTCAGGGAAGAGTTTGGTATAAGCATCACTATTCACTATATAGTTTCTTATTAGCCTTAAAACCAATGATAAGTCTTGAACAAATCTTGACTTCATATGAACTAGATATATTCAATTCAACATAATATGAACATATTTATTATATAATTTCAGATATTGTGACACGTCAAATACACAAAACAAGACTCACACTAACCGTCAAACACCTCGATAATCAATTTATTGAAAAGTATGAATAACTCTCTTGAATTAGATTGTTGTTCATATATTAGTGGACCAAGTTTATACTCAATACTATAGTTTCCTTATACAAGACTTTTGTAGTCTCTTCCTCTAGTGTTTGTCATCTATTGGCTTTTTAGCCAAAGTCAAATCAATTCTATTCCATTAAACAAATGATGGGTCAAGTTATCATATAATCAAATACTTGTTCAAACGATACCATACATTATACAAGTAAATGTAAGTTTTTTTCTTTCTTGAACAAAAAAAAAAAGAATTGACCATAATGGATCCAAGATTGATCATAGCCACTCAAATCAGAAGCATAGATGAATTATATACTCATATCCATGAGAATCCATACATTCTTGAAATCATTGACACAATACCTTTCATCAACACTCCTCTTCATGTAGCTTCTGCTTCTGGCAACCTTGCTTTTGCCATGGAGCTGATGAATCTTAAGCCGTCTTTTGCTAGGAAACTTAACACATATGGGTTAAGTCCATTGCATCTTGCTATAGAGGAAGGTCAATCACAGTTGGTTCTAAGTTTAGTCAAGGTTGATCCTGACCTTATTCGTCTTCGAGGAAGAGAAGGTATATATATTTCATTTCTTGAAGTTCTTTAATCTTTTGTTACTATGTAAAGTTGAAATAAATTTGATATCGAATATATAAGGTACGACACCGTTTCATCAAGTAGTCAGAAGAGGTGAGACTGATCTTATGACAGAGTTCCTCTTAGCTTGTCCTAGTTGCATTAGAGATGCAAACGTGTATGGTGAAACCGCTCTACACATCGCGGTTTCGAATGATAGGTACGAAGAGCTTGAAGTACTCTTGGGATGGGTCCAAAGACTGCGTCAAACAGACGCTGAATCGCTAGAGATGCAATTCTTGAACAAACGTGATCATGAAGGTAACACAGCTCTACACATAGCAGCATATCAGAACAGATTTAAAGCAGTAAAGCTCTTGGTAAAATGTTCTGTAGTTAACAGAAACATCAATAACCGGATAGGTTTAACCGCACTAGATATCTTACATAACCAGAGAGACCATCACACGAACAGTAACATCGAAAACATAATCCGAAAATGGGGAGGTAAGAGTGGAGACTCTTTACCGAAATCCAAGAAAGTGTCGGAAATCTTGAGGTCTTCAATTGGTTTCACTGAGCATTTGTTCACGCAGACAGCGCGGTATAGGAACCAGACCTCGGATGGAACACGCAGCGCGCTTTTAGTGATAACCGCTTTGATAATCACAGCTACTTATCAAACAGCTTTGCAGCCACCAGGAGGTGTATACCAAGAAAATGCAGCAGAAGAAAGTGAAAAGACTGTTGGTACTGTTGTGATGAGTCATAAATATTTCTATGTTCTTCGGGGTGTGAATAGTATGGCTTTCGTTGGAGCGATCTTTATGGCGTTTTGTTTGTTACCAGCTGGTGAAGGCTATGTATGGTGGTTTCTCTGGATAGCAGTGCCATTGTATGTTTCTTACTTGGTATCAATGTCAGTTATATCTCCAGATACAATGTGGTACTTCTCGATTAGTGTTGGTTCGGTTATAATCGTTGTTTTCGCTTACATGGTTGTGTTTTTCTCGCGGTGGAAGTGGTCTAAGAAGAAGGTACCTGAAACCAGAAGCGAGCTGATTCTTGAAGGCTTAACAACTATGGATTTAGCTAAAGGATCATAGATTGTGTACCTTTGAAACTATAGAATATGAATCATATCTTTGTAACAAAGGTGCAAACTAATTCTTAGTAAAGAATCTGATGGATATAATACAAATACCTCAAATCAAGTTTCATTTACAATCCACAAAAAAAAAAAAGGTTTTGAGTCTATATTAGTTGCTAATAAGAACAACAATCTTTAACTCAAACTATTAAGGTTTAAAAATTTGAGATTAAATAAACAAATACAATTTTTCTTCCATGACCAAGAGCTTTCTTCTCTATTTTATTCTCTATATATTTTGTTTCCCCACTTCTTCTGACAATAACAAATGGCCGATGATGTTTGCTTCTGCACTTATAGAACAGAACCAACCCCTGTCCTTTTTTGCTTTCATGATCAGAGAGTTCTCTGGTTTTCTCAAGTGTACAAAATATATTTTTTCTCTTCTCCTAAAAGCTTCTGTGTAGTAAGCTGTTCCGGTCTCTGGTTACAATTGCTCGCGACCAGTGACTTGTTTAAGTTTCTGCTGCAGCTGTAGAATAAAACACAAGAGATGTTTGAATGATTATGGTTCAGAAATCAGATTTTGATCGATGTGGTTTTAGTTTAACAACTAGCAAATTTGTTTCGTTGTGATCAAAGTATGTTTGACTTACTTGGGTCTGTTTTGCTTTCTCTTCTTCAAGTTCTTCTGTCAACTCTTTCATCCTACGAAATTGAATTTGAAAAGTATTTAGGAAGACTATACCACTTTGATCTCAGCTAAAAAAGGTTGATTGCTTGAAGAAGAGGAACTACCTAGCTCGAAGCTCAGTTATCTTGGTAAGTAGTAACCTCTCTCTCTCAGAAGCTGTAAGTTCAACAATCTGCGATCTCAAACCAAAGGCAAAGAATGTGAATGACATGATTTTGAGACCGCATAATAGGTCTATGTGAAGCAATAACATTAATTCAAAGAACAATGTTGATAAATCTACTTACGGTTCCATTGCTGTCAGATCCTCGAGGCAAAGGCGGCAACTTTCCATTTTGAGAGCCTATAACAAGTACCAGAATTGATCAACTGTAGCCAATAATTTCATCATCAAACAGACAGAGAGGATAGACGTGTCTATCTTACCATCTGTTGTTTCAGCAGCTTGTTGTAAATTATTCAGTAAATTCATAATAAGATCCTGAAGTTAGAGAGTTCCGTTAAGACAATACATAAATTGAGGAACCATACAATGAAGTTACACTCATGTGTCAGTGTGAAAATGTTCATATATTTCTTTTCTCACCTGTTGTATGGAATTTTGGTGGAACATATTTTGAAGATGAGGCATAATGAATGAGGACGCTTGATTAGTACTTGACTCCTTGATGGGCTGACCCGTTGGCTGTTGACAGAAAAATAAGATCGTTATGATAAGAAGGCATAAAATTTTCCTGACTAAAAGAACTTTTCGTGGTAGCAAAATAACCATTTTGGAATCAAGTATCCAGTTCCCAACGCTGGCAGATTTTCTCAACGGGGATCCCTGTGGATTGAAGAGTATGAATTAATCAAGCTAAACACACGTGAAAAAATCATCACTATACACTCTACATTAAAACGCAGAGACTAAAACAAACTCGTGAAGTTCGACACGGGACTATACTTAGTCGAATATCCTAGGTTAGGTTGGTCACTTTCAAATAAAAAAGAATGCAAATAACAGATAAAGATATACCCACCCTTGCAAGATCCAAGTTTTCTGATGTTACTGAAAATCTTCCTTTGATTTGAACCACACTAGCCTTCGACTTGTCATCTATAGAATCACGGAATCCTATACAATATGGACAACCAACCTTAGTAAACTGCAGTAGAAGAAACTGAAATTACTAAGCTGCATGAAGGTCTAAAATGTATTTCCTAACCTCCAGAAGATTTGATAGGAGCTGAAAAACTGTTCGCTGAAGCACGATTAGGAAGATTCAAAGGACCACTAAAGCTGGGAGCCCTCCGAAGTGATGTTTTCAGCAGCCGTTCACTATCAGACCTAGCAGATAGCAAATTTTCATGTTGGAGCATTTGAAAGTTGCAAAAGAAACGAGAAGCACATCTGAAGTGTAGGAGAATGTAACCCAATGACCTCTTAAACAACATTTAGCTAATGGCTAACCTTTCATAACTTTGACCCTTCTCTGAGTCTGAATTGTTTAGCACGATACCGGATGCAAGTGGTCCACTATGAGTCTGTCGTCTCACTGGCTTACCCTTGGCCTGTGGAACGTCTTGTTCTGAACTTGGTGCCACTTGTTCCACAGAAGAAGCAGTTGAATTGAGAGTGGATTTCTCTTCACGGATAGGTTCTACCACCTCAGTATCTGAAACTTTTTCCTTCTCATTCATGTTTTCGGATTGCAGTTGATCACCAGATACTTGCCCTCTGTCATTCACCTGCAATGTGTCTCCCAAGTAAGTTCAAACCACCAGATACCAAAAGAGTGAAGAGTTATAAGATGTTTTCTCCGAATATTTCTTTGCAAATTACTAGCCTTATTATGCAACTGTTCGCCAAAAGATTCATCTTCTTCCCTACTCTCTGTTAGAATGTCGTCATCATCTAGCTATTGACCACCAAAAAAAGAAAGAAAATATAAGCAAGAACGGACTATTTGATGGGAACCAATGGTTTCTTAAATGCCATCAAAGCATATCTTACCAAGGATGCTTGTTCTTTCAAATCTTCGATATTGAAGTTCCAAGCACTTACTCCTCTTTGGTATTCACTCTGATATGGAAAAATAACTTTTTATAACTATTCTGCTTTCTGCAACTGGAGTTAAGTAATAATTTCAAACTTCAGTGCTTGTCACCTGCGATATAGCATCCTGGTCCATTCCTTTCAAAGCTATCTGTGCAGCATCTTTGGCCTGTTGTACAATGACTCTATCAATTAAAATAGACCAGGACGAGTGCCGCAAGATCAATGAAGAGATAAGCATGGCAAACCTGAAGAGCTTTTACGCGCGTCCAAAGAGGTGGTAAATTGGCAAATAGTTTTTTCACACAGATCTCTGGAGGCTTTGCATTCTTGAAAAATGAGTGTTTCAACAACTTTTCAGCAGTTGGCCTTTTTGTTTGATCTTTCACTAGACACAATGCTACCAATTCTTTAAAGGACTGGGCACAGCTGGACATCTTCTAGTTAGCACAATCCTTGAAATGGGAAGTATTTAAATAAAATAAGAATATATACCTAGGAAGAACACGCGTACCTTTGAAAACTTCTTATCACGGTCATAATCAAGGCCAGGGGGTGCATTTTGAATAGTCATTAAGAGTACCTATCACCAGTAAAAAGGAATAAGATCTGTTCTCACTACACATAAGGAAAATAATGAATACCTTCATAGGGGGATATTTTGAGAAAGGTGCATGACCGTGAGCCAACTCCAACGCAGTTATTCCAAAAGACCAGATATCAGCCCTGTAAGGAAGGTACATAAAGACCAAACCAACCAATAGCTGTTAGCACTACTTTGATTATCAATATCATTTGACACAGAAGATACTCAAATGATAGGAACAATCACAACACTATCTAGACCAACTAAAAATCAGTGGCACTCGACATTGAGAAGTTGGATGACACATGCCAAATTGTACTAACTGCTATATAAGGACCATGCAGAGAAGTAGAGTCTATTAGCTGGCACTTGATATCAATACCAAACTGATAGTAACTTTAAAACAGCTACGGCTGAAACAATCACAACACTATCTACATCAACTTAAAATCAGTGGCACGCAATTTCGAGAAGTTGGATGACACATGCCAAATGGAACTAACTGCTATATATAACAAGGACCATGCAGAGAAGTATAGTATAATAGCTGGCAATCGATATAAAACATAAACTGATAGTAACTTTTAAACAGGTATGGGGCTGAAACAATCACAAACACTATCTAGATCAACTAGAAAACAGTGGCACTCAATTTTGAGAAGTTCGATGGCACATACCAATTCAAACCAACTGCTATATATAACAAGGACCATGCAGAGACGTAGGGTATATTAATTTTAAAGCATAAACTCACTTTGAATTGTATCCACTTCCTGGCTGCAAGACTTCTGGTGCCATCCTACAAATGGATACAAGATATGACACATCAACGTCGAGTAGATAAAAAATTTGATGCTTAAGAAGACTGAAATGAAGAAAACTACAATAACCAACCAGCATGGAGTACCAACAAATGTGTTTCTTGCACGTTGCCTATCACCAGTGTCAAATAAGCATGCAGAGACACCAAAATCACCTAGCTTAATCTCACCAGTGTTATCAAGAAGTATGTTTCCAGCCTAATATATAATATACAAAAGAAAGTTTTAAATACATGTCATGGATGTTAAATGGCATATAAAGATCGAATGTGAAACAAAGAAATAGCTGACCTTAACATCTCGATGGATATGCCCTTGTCTATGTAGATAATCAAGAGCTTTAAGTGTTTCTTTCAGCATTGAACATATAGCTGCTTCTTCAAACCCATCTGGATACGCTGCCTTCATAAGGTGCAAACATGAACCCTGAGCCATAAATGGCATGACAACCCAGAGATAATGCTCAACAGAAAACGAACAAAACGACTTTATAACGTTTGGATGATCAATCAAAGTCATAGTCTGAGCCTCCCTCCTTATATCATCCTTAAACAGCCAAAAGAAAACATTAATTCTCGGAAAACGAAACAAGAGAATAGGAAACAAAACATGAAAATGGAAAGGAGAGAGACAGAGAAATCTAATAACTCTCCCATTTGATCCAAATGATTAAACCAAACATAACCCAAACGCAAAATGGGAAGATGATCTACAATAAAGTACCAGCGTATATAGCATAACGATTTGATTTCAATAAGACTAATAAACAAATTGGCCATAACCCTCAAACAAGATGATAACTTTATTGCAACAACGAAGCAAAGTTTCAATTTTTACGATGCTAGCACATAAACTCAAAAACACACACAACACAAAAACAAATCACCCTCAAAATCGGATTCGAAGCTAATGCTAAACTCAAAGCAAGATGATAGCTTTATTACAACAACGACGCAAAGTTTCAATTTTTATGATACTATCACATAATCTCAAAAATCCCCAACTCTCAAAACACACACAACACAAAACATATCACCCTCAAATTCGAAGTCGAACTCACAAACAAGAAACAAGATTATAGCTTTATTGCAACAACGAAGCAAAGTTTCAATTTTTATGAAGCTATCACATAATTTCAAAAATCCCCAACTCTCAAAACACACACAAGTACACAACACAAAACAAATCACCCTCAAATTCAAATTCGAAACTCACAAACAAGATGAAAAGCATTATTGCAATAACAAAGCAAAGTTTCAATTTTTATGAAGCTACCACACAATACAACACAAATCACCCTCAAATTCGAATTCGAAGAAGCTAAAGCTAAACTCACACAAACAAGAATCAATTAAAAAAACACAAACCAGATTGCTATTGCAGCGATCGAGATCCAAACACTTGATAGCAACAACTTCATTAGTCGGGAGATAAATAGCACGACGAACAACAGCACTAGCACCATATCCAACTTCTTCCATAAGTTTATAATCTTTAGGGTTTACAGAGAAACCTTTCTTCTTCCCACCACCGCCGCCACCACTAGTACTCGCCATCTTCTTCTTACGTCGTCTCGAACCCAAAACAGCCCTAAAAACCAACCAAATCCGTCTTCAACAATAAAAAGAAAAAAAAATCAGAAATAAGGAAAAAAATCTTCTCAGTAAGCAAAGAAAGACTAGAAGTACTCTAGAACAAGACGAAGCCGAGACACCATTGAAATTGAAACCAAACAAAAAAAACAAAATTAGATTTTTTTTTCTTTGGTCTTCTAAAGTTTTGATTTTTTTTTTTTTTTTTACGATTTTGGTTTCCACTGTGACTTTTATTTTCTGATCAAAAAAAAAAGTTTGACCTCCACGAGAAGAAACGCGATTTGAGAAATCGAGAGAGACAACGAGTGACGTGGCAAGTATTTAAGCATCTAAGATTAGGACACGTGGCTATGGTTGTAATAAGAGATTGGCTGCAGTCGATGACTTTATCTTTTGGGTAGTTTTCACGAGTGGCATTGACTAATTGACTTTGGTTTTTTTGGGCGTTGAATAAGAGGAGATGTAGTGAAATGAATCTAATCTAATTTTGTCAACGAATTTAGATTAATATCTCATTGAATTATTACAATTTACAAGTAAAAATTTACATAAATTATTAGAGATTTGTTTTTTTTTTTTGTACTAAATAATCTAACTTTAAGAGATTTTATGAATATCATAAAATTTGTTTTGTATATGTAACATAAATTATTAGAGATTTATGTTATTAAAGTAGGAGAATAGTGTGTAAATCATTGTTTAGCTCCAACATTATTAGGAAAATATGTTTAATTGGATCTCATTTGCTTAGGAAATACTTTTAATTGAATCTTTATTAAAAAATCTTTTAGTACCTCATGTGTATGAACATTTCTAAATTAAATTATGTCTCGTGTTTATTAATGGGTTTTGTGCAAATAAACTCTTTGTCGCCATTGCTTGCTATTTTACCCTCCAAATCCAGAAAAGGCAAGTCAATCTTAAAAGTCAAAATAAATACGCAATATAACTCGTATCTGCTACTATCATATTTGTAAAACTTTTTAGAAATAATATATCAAATTGAATGAAAGGTAGTGTTAGTTTGGTCTTTTTATCTTCAGATTTATAAAAAAAAAAAATACAAGCTATTATAGAATAGAAGCTAATACTAACTAACATATTCTAAAATGTTAATCGTGAAATCATTTTACACAACGGTATCACAACAAAATCTAAGAGAACTGAACTTTAGTATAAAAGCGAGATAAAAAAGAGGTTGTGGTGGTGAGAAGCATCAATGGCCCTTAATCTTAGGAGGTTTAAGAGAATTCTCTCTAAACTTCATAATTTCTAATTATCTTATCAACACATTGTAATTTATGCTCTCTTATTTCATCTATTAAAATAATCGTAGCTATGTATGTACCATTCAATTTATGCATTTTTCAGTCGACTAAATTCATCCCCAAAACAAAAATATCTTAAACCTCCTAAAGCTGCGAAAAGATTTGGTAGCATATTTTTGTTATCAATTGCATATTATGTATTTTCATACACTTAAAGGTATTTTCGATTAACTAACACTATCATAGTTTGTTCTTAAGGGATATTTAGTACTTTATTTATGGTTTTTCAATAATAATTAAGTATCTTAAAATTATTCATATCTTATCATAATAGTATTGTTTTGGGCGTATTTTATACCTTTTATAAATTATATATTATATTTACTAAACAGTACTAAACTAGCCATTTAAAATTTTTAAAATTTAAACGGTTTATTTCTTCAAACTCTTGCATCCACAACGACACTCGTTGCTTTTAAACCAATCAGACCCTAAATCTATCTTATAAATATTTTTTGTAAAAGAATCACATAATTATTATTCAAAAAAACAATTGAAAAAATTATTTTTAAAAAAAAAAACACTTTGATGAAGTGTAAAAAATATATGTAATCCTAACAGAATTTGATGATCAAATTTATTATCAGAGCCTATTCATATAGTGATATAGCTAGGTAATATAGTTGCGGGAAAACAAAAGGAACCACTTCGACTAGTAAAGTAGGAGTATGTTGTATCTAAAAATAGTTATAAGAGTTGAACTTTTCTAGGGTTTGTTTACAATCGATCAGGGTTTATGTTGCCAATGTGACAATGTCATTAAGATCATAACTACAGTTTTTTAAATCTCGTTGATTTATGTTTTTAATTGATGTTTAATTTTCTCACTTTTATTAGTTTGTTTTGGATACTGCCAGCTACGTTAGGTTGGATCTTCATTAACTAATCTCAAAAATTGCTTTATGCGTTAATGATACTCGTCTACTTTGCTAGGATGTAATATATATTTTCAGACCAAGCTGTTATCTCTTAAACCACCTAGCTCCCCAAAGGGATGTGATATAATTTAGACCAAACTAGGTCATCTAATGCGGTTTTGTAAAAACTAAAACATAATAAAATCTTCTTCATATAGAGAAAAATATAATGTTGCTAACATAAAACAAAGGGTAAATGAAAGACATCTATATTAACATTTTTGAAGTACATTTTGTGTTCTACCCTTTTATTTTGTAATATTTTCATAATTAACCTCTTGCCATTTGATTAAATAGAAAAAATTTAAGATAAATTTTATAATAAAATTGCAAAACTAGAAATCAATATTTATTACGTTTAATAAATTTCCTAAAATCTCTCCCTAATAAATCAAATATTTTTCCAACATCTTTATATGATCTTATTTGTTTTCAAATTTATATTATTACATAAACATATGTATAATAAAAATATAATATATTTTTTTGCATATGTTGCAATTTGAATTTTTAGAAACGGATGTATATTACTCAAACGATACAAAAATGGATGTACTAAATTATTATTGATAATTGTGTAGCACGGGTTATGTGATAAAACGGGTTATAATTTACATAATTATGATTAAAGATATTTTTACGGGTGGTCTACTATAGTATAACTCACAAAATATTTAATATGAAATTATACAATGTAAACGAATATTATGTCAATATCATTTCATTATTTTAAATATCATACTTATTTAATTAATTTGATCAAATTACGATTATATAAATAATAAATTATTATATAATATTCTACGGGTTAAATCATAGAATTAACAATCAAAATATAGTTGTACACTCTTATATACCAAACAAAATTAATAAAAAATATATTTTAGGAATATCGGTTAAAATCTAGTGTATTATAAAGTATAAACACATGGCCAACAGTTTTTGTTTGCGAGTTGTCCAGCCTCTCCAATGATATGCATAGTGTTTTGGAGGATTCTTATGTCTTTACCAAAAACCATAGCAACTTTCTTCTCCTCATCTATTAAGAAAGACATACGTAGAAGCTTCTTGTCAAATGCTATCATATTCACCGTGAAGAAATTGCTCCAAGATACATTTGTGGGATCAATCTTTGTAGTAATCCATATCTCAACGTTAGATGATTGTGATGTCTGAAATAAAGCCGCAATATTCTCTTCTCTAACCAAAGAAAGCGAAGGAGAATGCGAACCCCAAGCCTTAAACGGTAGAGGAAGAAGCGGTCCAAATCTCTCTCTTGTAAAATCAAAACAGATTCTCATTGACGGTGATGCCCATTAGATAAACATTGTGATTCATCATCATGACCATTCGAGTCAACCCTAATTTCCTAGCTGCTGCTTCTTCTTTTTCAATGTGCATCTTCCTAAAGCTCTTGTTTTCGAACAAAGCGTTCCAGTTTTTGAAAGTTAATCTCATTTGTTTCGTGTATTTGGAAGGAACCCTAGACAAGATCTCCTCTACCATATCCTTTAGAAGATTTGACATCGTCGTCGTCATGATGATTGTTTTGAAAATTACCAAGAGACCTAATTCAGAAAACCTTCTGCGACTCTCTTATGGTTGTAGAACAGAAAAGATGAAACCCTAATTATGATCTAGTCGGGCTTTTTACTAATAATCTATGTAACAGTTTATGATATACATATCTCGTTATTATTGTATTTTCTTAGATAAAGAGCTCTTATTGGTTTACTATGCTAAAATTTCTATTGGATATATTTCCAGAATATTTTTTTATTAGAAAATGACTCATGCTTTGCGTGAATTTAGTACTAGTGTATATCATGTTTCATAATATTATGAGTTGTAGACTTGTAGTTGAAAAGATAAAAAAACGACATGCAGTTTAGATGCGACGTTTTGACGTTTTTGAAAGTAAAAAAAACGTCACGCAGTTTACATTTCTATTTCGGAAACGCTAATACGCGAGTAACTTACTACATATCGTTCCAATTTTTTTTTTATCACTTCTTCGATACTTCCCAAGTTCACTGCCATGGCCACCGCTTCAATCTTCGCCGCCACCGTCATCACCACAGATGTGACACCTCTGCTTAATCCCTCTTCTTCGATCATCGGAAAATCATTATCTCATTCGAAATCAACCTCAATCAGATCATCCGTTTCGTTTTCCCGCAAAACCCTAACTCCAATCCGATACTCTTCCTCTCCCGCCGATCACTCACCCACCGCCGCCGCAACCGGGGAAGCGATCACGAGCCGATCCAAAACCTCCTTGAAATCTCGCCTCCGTGGAGGAGAAACTATCTACGGTCTCTTTTTACTCTCCTTCTCGCCGACAATAGCCGAGATCGCAGCTCACGCCGGTTACGATTACGTCGTCGTTGATATGGAACACGGTCCCGGAGGCATACCGGAAGCTCTAGATTGTATCCGAGCTCTCAACGCTACCGGAACATCCGCCATTCTCCGGTTACCGGAAAGCTCCCCAGCCTGGGCTAAGAAAGCGTTAGATCTAGGTCCACAAGGGATCATGTTCCCGATGATCGAATCACGCAAAGACGCGACCAAAGCGGTGTCGTATTGCCGGTTTCCTCCCGACGGTATCCGTGGATCGGCGCACACGGTGGTGCGAGCTTCCAACTACGGAATCGACGAAGGGTATTTAAGTAATTACGCTGAAGAGATTCTGATCATGTGTCAGGTGGAATCAGGTGAAGGAGTGAAGAAAGCTGATGAAATCGCAGCCGTTGATGGTGTTGACTGCGTGCAAATGGGACCGTTGGATCTTAGCGCGAGTTTGGGGTATTTGTGGGATCCGGGACATAAGAAAGTGAGAGAGATGATGAGGAAAGCTGAGAAATCTGTGCTGTCGTCGGATCCGGCGAAAGGCGGAGCTTATTTGTCGGGTTTCGCAATGCCGCACGACGGACCTGTGGAGATCCGTGGACGCGGTTACCATATGGTCGCCGGAGCTGTTGATGTTGGGTTGTTTAGGAACGCAGCTGTTGAAGATGTGAGGAGGTTCAAGATGGGTTTGGTCAATGAATCGGACGGTGAGGATTCGTTGGAACATGATAAAGATGTTGACGATGAGAAGTACTGGAGCGAATAAACAAAAATTTCCTTTTTTTCTCGTAGTTTCGTTTAATGTTTTTGTTGGCTTTGCAAAAAGCTTTCTTCTTTTTAAAATTTTCATAATGATTTACAACAATCAATGCCACAAAATTTGAAACTAAGCTGTGATTGAGTCAATAGCCATTGGTTCGTTGTCTGTTTCCATTGCAGAGGCTCTTGGTGGTGATGGTGGCTGGACATCTATTTCAGGGTATGATGCTTTAAAGCGAGCTCGAAGACCTTCGTTTATTAACCGTACACCGTTAAGCTGGTTACCAAGTGATAGCCATCTAAATAACCAAAAGTAGTCAGAAATGAGTCATGACAACAGAGATCATACTTGCTAATTTTATGACGATAAGAACGAAAAAGTTTACCCGGCATGAGCATTGTGCATACGGGCGAATAACTCGAGTTTTCTTGCTCTTGGCATGATCCTCTCTAACATTGCATACATCTGGTAGTTGAAAAATCATTTCTCATCACAAGATTCCAGAATTATGATGTACGAATGAAATGATTTGGTAAGGTGTGGGCTATTGTGGACTAACCTCGTCTGGTTTCCTACTTGTCTCTCTAACCTCTGCAACAATCACATCTGTGTCGATGTTTCTGTTCACTTCTGGGTTTCCTTTGATTCCAACAAGACAATGCTCTTTGCTATGGTTGAGCCAGTGACCTGTTCTTCCTGTTCTAATAATACGTTGAAGCTGATTCGTCTTTACCCATATGATCTCTTCCACTCTCTTGTATCCCCAAAGCTCCAAACTTCACAAAAAACAAAACTTTATTTCATGGAGAAATCAAATGATTCTCAAAATTTGTTGAGATTTTTCTATGTACCATTCACGGCCTAGCTCCATGGCACGACCAGTGACCCAGAGGAAGATTAAACCGTCTGTCTGCAACGAGGGAACATTGAGAGTGCGCATCTCGTCATCAGCCATTGTTCCGTATGGAAGTTCCATGTGAATGTCCCATGGAGGATCCGCCATAACAACTCCAAAAGTTCCTAAAATGTCCATTCGAAAAGAACGGATGTCGCAATTAATCCATTGTGCCTCACCAAGTTCAGCTTCTGAACAGTAATCAGCACGTAGAGGCTTCAATGCCTTATCTGGACCACCAGCCATCATAGCATCAGCCATGTCGAGCTCGTAATGCACATATTTGCAAGTCTGTTTTATCCAAAATGGTGGTTGCTCAATAACCATTTATCTACGCTAATATAATCCGAAACACCATCTAGTGACAATGTTAAAGAATTACCTTCATGTGACGACAAGTATCGAGAAAGGAACAATCTCCTAGGCTGACGTCGGTATGTGAAGCAATTAGTCGACGGAAATGTCTCTGAAAGCATATATAAGTCATACGAAATAAGTATATTTCAGCCAAGCTACATAGACACCATAGTGGGAGATCAGTATAAACTCAAAAACTATGCAAAGCAAAACTAACAAACACTATAAATCCCAATTTGTCTGCTATGGAATTCCAAACACTATAAGATTCTGAATTTGTTTGCTATGGAATTCCAACACCATAAGATTCTGAATTTCCAATCAAATAAGAGGTAAAATGTAAACTTGAGTTAGTTCAAACCTTGTTGCAGGCTACGTGAGAGCCAGACTGAAGACGACAATCCTCTTTAGTTAAATACCTACAGTAATACTTAACCTGTGATCCTCCTTTGCTTTTAAACTGTGAACAACATAACAAATACCAGTCAATGACAAGAACCAAGCTTTTATTTAAAAGACGGGAAGAAAACTACCAAAAAATAACACCTAGAAGATTTGAGGCTAGAAACAGAGGCAGGGGTGTAGATCACAAGATACCAAGAGAGAAATTCACAACAAACACACAAGTTTTGTGGAGAGAATAATTTTCTTTTGCTACCTCGAGACTGAAATTAGAAAGTAGAAACCAAACATCGAAAACTTTCAAGCCCAAACTGTAATATTGTATATGTTATGAAGATGAACAGGTAAAAAACATCAACTATATAGATTTTTGAAGGTGATTATTTTTGATAGAAGACTCCTTACTATCAGAAATCTGGCCAAATTGGACAGAAGCCATAATTATCAGAATCCACACTGAAAGAAAAACGCATCTCACTAATATAGCTCTTTGCTTTTCACCTTACTGAAATTTCAACACAATGCTGAGAACTACGAGTCTTGAGAGCCAAATAACGTTCTTCGATCACGGAAAACAACTAAACCAGTAAAGCCTAAACCTGATACTTAAAACACATTTAAATACAAACCAACAAATTGGAGTAGTATTTCATTTTGATAACAAACTCCAAAACTTGTTCAAGAACTATACATTCACTTATCTAGTTCGCTATCTAGTCCAAATTCACATTCACTTATCTAGTCTGCTATGCCTAATACTATGTTTTCCTCGTTCCTTAAGAAAGCTTCTAAACAACCACATTCACATTGCGCTACATATAAAATCAGTTTAACACTAAAGACCGTTTACTTGGGCTCACCTTAGCTGCGGTAGCGGCTTCTTTAGCAGTTGGACGGTGAATCAGATCAAGCAACTCCTCACCTGTCCTAGACTGTTGCTTCTCCTTAAAAGACTTCTTACTCAAAAGAGCCTCAACGTCTTTCAAATCCTCTTCTTCACTTCTAAGCTTCTGATTCGACGGCACAGGCAACGGCAAAGGCAAAGGAAACGGTGGTGGTCTACCCATTAATCCCATTGGATGATGCATCCCCATCATTCCCATTCCTCTTGGTGCATTCATCATAGGCCTAAACCCCATACTAGGATCATTCCCCCACATCTCAGGCCTCGGAAAATTACCCGACCCGGAAACCCCAAACCCACCACCAGATACCGTAGAATTCTCAATCGAATTAGGCGTTTCGACAACCCGATTCGATTCGTTGTTCCCCTGGAAACTCTCTGGTAACTCTTTAAGCAATCTAGTTCGATCAATAGCCAAAACCATGATTCGAGGCTTCCCACTAACCTCAAACTCTTCCAATTCCACAGAACCATTCTCCTCCGCCATCGATTTAAGCGCAGTCTCCACAGCGAGGATCGGTCCACACTCACCTCCTAAATCCCGTAACGCAGCTTTCTCCGCGGGTCTCGCGTTCTGGTCATTCTCAAGCTTCCTAAGCACAGTAGACGAATCCGTAGGCGAAAAGGGTACTCTTTGAAGCAAACACTCAGCAACCATAGCTCTAACAAGAGCCATAGGACTCCCACTAGACCCATCTGCTTCAGCACCAGAACCAGAATCTCTCTGATTCGAATCAACAAGCATAGATTTTGAATCATGCCCTTGTAAATTTTGCTGATGGGTTCCTGATTTAACAACCTTCTTCTCCACTTTGGGTTCGGGTAACGGAGGTGTAGCGACGAAAGGTCGATTCTTGAACGATGAGATGAGTTTGAGTGAGAGATCGAGAGACGGGACTATGTCGGGGACAATGGATTGGAGAGAGGAGAGGAGTTCTAAGTGAGCGTCGTGTTGAGTTCGAATTCGAGTCTCTAATCGAGCTCTCATGTCTTTGACGACGGTAATGGTGGTGTCATCGTTTCGATCCGATTCAGTTTCCATAGCTTCAGAACAAAAAAGAGAATTCAAGTTTGAGACTTTGTTGCAGATCTTTAAGCTGAATTAAAAGGGTTTTAGCAAGCAAGAGACTTGAAATGACGTCGTATGATAAATATGGCAGTTTTAGGTCAAAATCTTTAAAGGAACAAGATCTTATTAATATCACTACCAAAAAACTGTAATAAAATTTTGAGTGCCTAGTTAGACAATTGAAAGATACAGTATTTCGAAAAATGTGAGAAAAAGGTTATATGTTGGGTATTTTTATAAAAGTAAGAAAAAATTATAAGAAAATTACTATTATTAATTCGTCTAAAAAAAATTTACGGTCTAAAAATAGCTATTACATTAGGAAAAACAAATAACCAAAAAAAAAGTGGTGAGAATTTTAATTTTGTCGAAACCTAAATTAACCAAGCATCAAACCAACCAATTAATTTTTGGATAATTTTGAAGTCTCTCTACTACTAAAAATAGGAAAAGAACCAAGTCGAAGAGCTGAAATTCCATATTTTTATTGAATCATAACGAAATATGAGAAAAATAACAATTTGGACGGTGCGACTTTTTAATTTTAATTTACGTACAAATAAATTGAATTTTTGTAACGCTTTGACATACATGTATCATACTAAGTGATACATGTACGTAAGTTATTTACCATTGTAAAAATATAACCACCAAATCCAGTGGCCAAATTAAGCAATGGAAACAAATGTTTTTCGCCATTTCGCAATCGAATCGAGTCGGGGTTTTACGTATAAAGCGGGCAACCTTCAACGCTAATACCTGGCGCGGTAGGACAAGAGGCCAAAGGACAACCATCAAGCTCATTTCCCCACCAATCCAAACTCACATTCTCAAGTCCCAAACACATATAGAGCAACACTCCCATAAATGCTAATCCAGCATCCAATGCTCCTGACAAAACATAATTATACCTCTGCCATAGATTTGGTCTGTACCTAAACACAACAAATCCGGACAAAAATCCAGCAAGAACCCATGTTGTATAGTTCACGGCTGTTGCGGGTGGCATTGAGCTTGTCGCGCTTATAAGAACCGGCATGTTTATAAGCTTGATCCACTCTTGTCTAGGAAACGTTCTTGACGCTAACCATACAAGAACTGGGGCTATAGCTCCCACGAGGAAGAACCAATTAACTGATTTGTATAAACCAAGATCTCCAAAGATTCTACGTGGTCCAATTAGTCCCCATATCACCGATGCATCGTAGAAGACTTTATCCGATGGACATGTCCAAACCGAGTTAGTAACCGTATCACATATGTTTGGGATGGTCTCCATTAGCCACCAAGCCGTTGTGAGGTAAACCAAACATGAGATGAGTGTTCCAACAATCTGAAACCAAATCATTAGTTATTAGCGAAGTGTAACTTAATTATAGTAACGTTAAGAGAATGGTCTAAAGTAGTTGGACCTGTGCCATGAACATGGTTCTAGGTGGAATCTTCATGTAATGACCAAGTTTGAAGTCTTGAAGAAAAGTAATGGCTTGTTGCATGCTTATGTATCCATATACTTTAAAGCACATATTTGCTACTGGGTACCCTGGATAGATATATCCTATGATATATTCTGTAATAATGTTCAATCCTGGTGCCTACAAAATTATTTATTCTATGAAACCAAACTGACATAATTATAACTCAAGATTGTCTTTTAGGATTTGATTTAGTTATCTTGTTTACCTGGTTAGTGATGGCGGTAATGATACCGATAGGGAGTGTAAAGATAATGGCGATTGTACAAGCCAATAGAACACCCCACCATGGTAATTGAAGTTGGTCATTGTAATACTCACAAGCAAAGATTGTGGCTGCAATGTTGGTAACGAGTATGGACCAAAACCACCACTCTGGAACTTGTTTGTACCTTTTCATTAGCCTCGCGTGTACATCCAATTTCTTCTCTTTGAAACTCTCCTTACTTTGCTCCCATATCTCCCTGAAGAGTTGGCCCATTAAAAGATATTAGTAATGTGACATAACTAATCCCAAAAGCTAGCTCAAGGAAGAAGGGTTGCCACGTCACATATATATAATTACCCAAGAATCTATCCCACCATCGATGTGGAATATCTAATAAGAATATAAACAAAAGCAAGCATATAAGAATCTTTCATTATACATTGTAATGAAAGAGTTTTGTACCTTCCATGGAAGAGAGCAACATGCATGATGGTAGCGCTTAAAGCGGCAAAACCAACACCGTAACTAATGGCAAAGAAAGTGGAAAGATACAATGGGCCTTCACGCTCGTAGGCTGGGAGGTCAAGGTGGAAATTAGAGTCTATAATGGATGTGATGTTGTACTTTGAACCCTGGTTTGTAAAAAGTGAGCTCGAAAATATAGGGAAGGTTTTAGCCTTAAACACATCAAGCCAATAACATATTGGTACCAAGACGTATATCACCAACACAAATCCCACACCCACATTAGCCGTAGCAAACCTTTTAACAAAAAAACAGAACCATGAGTTAGTGTAATAACTAATAAGTAAAACGAGAATGAGTATTAGGACTAACCATGGACTAGCGAGTGGACTACCCAAGTAAGAAGAAATGGTTGACCAGTCAAGTCCAATGGCTCCAACACCTAACCCATGAAGACCAGACCCGATCTGTTGTGCCATGACTGATGATGGAAAGAACCAACAAACCCACGACAAGGACGTCATGATCTGAAACAAGTAGCCTGGAAAGACATAATAAGCGAAACTGCAAATGAATGCTATCAAGAAGAACTGTGTACGTGTCAGCCCTCCTTTGGTCCGTTCTTCTTTCTCATGCAACGCTCTGACAAATTTAGCCCAACGACAACATCAATGTGTTAGCTATAATACAGTTGTCTCTTGCTTCTAAATGTGGTTATCTTTTTTTATTTATTGACCAAAATATTAGATTCAACAAGTTATACGAAAAAATAGTATCCATTCGTATAACTTAAACCACATAAATAACAAAAAATCAATACATTTCTACTTTTTTTTCCTTAATATTTTTCTACTATTTTTAAAAATTAGTATTGATATATTTCTATTAGTCACGTACAAAAATGTCTTTATCAGAAAAATAGTGTCATGTCTTTTATTATCGAAGAAATCTGATTAAATTTGGTCCCATAATATTTGCTTTAGTCATATCATCACATTTTATAAACCAAATAATTTCAAAAGAGACATTTTAATTTATTCTTTTACATACTTTACACAAAAACAGTATAAATATATATATCTATATTATACTCAAAGCTTTTTACAATTCTCTTAAAATTCAATTATTATTATTATTTTGCATTATATTATAAAATAGGTAGCGATGGGATAATTTATCTATTATTTGTGACATTTGGCCAAAACACATCTATTACTTTTGTTTGTACTTTTGTATAGAAATCATCGAAAACACGAACTAAAACGTGAAACACACACTATAGTGTATTATATTCATTTACCTAAACAGTGAGACTTGAACAAGATTCGCCGGCCACCACATCGCCGCCGGTTCAACAAGGTATTTCCTAAATATTCCGGCCCAACCAAACCCTAACACCTATATAAACATCAAATCACAAAACCATAAATCTCAATCCCATTCTCATCATCAAACCTTTATCTAAACTGTAAAAAGCTTTTAAAAATATATACGAACTTGAGTGGTGACGATAACGATAAAAGAAACAAAGAACGTTATGTTCTTCATGTAAAACGCCTTCACGACTGTAACAACGTGTATTGCGTAAACAGATCCAGCCCCAGCGTTTGCGAATATAGTAATCAACACATGCTCCTTCACATTAAACGGACCTAAGAAGTAAAAACCAATCAATCAAACTATTTAAAACTTGTGTCAATGAGTACATGAATCAAGAATGGTTACAAAATCGAATTTTCGATTAGTCTAATGGTTAAAAATTCATTATAAAGTCAGATTATTTCATTGCGATTTCAATACAATATTCGAATTATGTCAAATCTGGAGATTAGTTTGGGTTTCCGTCCAGAGTCTCCCGAGAAAGTGGAAAAATAAAGTCAACTTTTTTAGGAGTACCTGGATTCAACGTGAATTGCCACTTTGAACCTTGGAAGTAGACTCTCTCAGAGATTTTAGCAGCCATGAGACGACCAAGAGGTACGACAGCGATTTGGGCGGAGATAGCAGAGATAGTGAGAGGTTCTGTTCTGTACCAAAAGAACTGATTGAGGAAAGACAAGAGTATGCAAGAGAGAGTTCCCAAGACCCACATGCGGAATGTTAAGACAGGTAATGAAGGGTCATCTGTTGTCGGAACGGTGAGTGCTACTTGTCGGATTGGTGAGTTCTCTTCTTCTTCTTCGCTGGAGATTGGTAAAAGAAGATCCTCTGTTTCATCATCTCTTGGTTCAGATGATGATGAGGCCGAGGATGATGATGATGATGGTTTTGTCAGATCTTTGGCTTTTGTTACTGTTACAAAAAATGCTATGTTAGTACTTTTGTTATTGAAATTTTGATTTGAAATTATATGAGAAAAAAGATTGTGATTACGTAGAGGAAGAGCTTGTTCTGATTCTTCCATAGCTGTGTCTTCTTCTTGATCTTCTTCTTGATTTTTATTTTTGTGATTTGTGAGATGTGAATCTGACAAAGCTATCTTCTTTCTAGTCTTCTTCACGTCTTGAAGAGTTGGCCCATTTGAAATAAATTTCTTGATTTGAAACTCTCTTTTTTTTTTTAATAGATTTTTTTGTTTGTTTTTAAATGGCAAGTTGAGAATAAATAATTAATAATCCAACAACTGTCTAATGTATTTTTTTTTCTTATTTGATTTTAGCATTTATATTGGTTCATGGACAGATTTTTTCTCTTAACATATTTCTTCTTCTTTCTTTTTCATTTGATAAAAATTTAAAATATTTATACTATGATGAAAAAGGAAACGGAAAAAACCGATATTTCATATTTTAATTATCATTCTTATCTTTGAAAATGTTTGATATATAATATATTCACAAAAAAAACTATTTCAGTCAAGTCGATTATTGTTTTAGGAATAGAATTTTGTTTCAAAAAGATAATTGTTTTAAGTAATCAATGCATTATTAATTAGAATTTACAAATTTCAAGGTAAATAAATAAATAATAAATAATATTGGTTTAAAGATCTTAAAACCCATGAATCACAAAAAATGATATAATTATCATCAATTTTAAAATATTTTTTTTAATATATGTGAAAAATCTAGAAAATATAATAATTTAAGAATAGAGGGAGTATAATTCATTGTTGAAACTTGAAACAAATACTAAAGCTACCTTAATTCAATGTTTTTTCCTTAAGAATTACATGATTTAAGTTAGATTAGCAAATTTCTTATCTTAATTAAACGTTACAAAGAAAATAAAAATTAAAAAATTACATGCAATTCACGAGATTCTAAATTATATTAAAAATGGAGAGAATCTTTGTTGGAATTTAGTAAGACCCATTCTCATATTGTCACGTAGACAGATCGAACACCTTTCATGTCCTTTTTTCTCCTTTTCTCTCTGCTTTTTAGTGTAATTGTCAATGAGACAGAGACTCAAAAAGCAAATCTTCTTAAACCTGAGAGGTCTCAATAAACTTTTAGTTTGTGTAAAACTTTGGAGTGGTCATGAAATAAATGTGTTTAATCAGAACCATAACTACTTGACTAACATCTTTTGGTTACCAACCAAATCTAATAGTAGACTTGTTACTTTTGTTATCTCTATATTCAATTATGTCTTCTTCAGTTGTTTATGGTTTCCGGCGAAAAGCGAACTCTCGGCTTCATTCATCGATCTTCAAACAATCTTCTTTGTCTTCGAGATCCTAGAATATAGGATATGGAATCACCTAATAGATAATTCAATTTGCTTGAATGTGACATTAGCTACCATGTGAAGAATCAGGGATCAATCACATGTAATTTGATAGTTTCAATTATGTATGAATTGAAAGTTGTTAGACAATTTGTAGTTCTCTCACAACTATAACTTCATGAGAAAATAGATATCTCAATATATGAAGCAAATTCTAAATATATGTGTGTATATATTATAAGTAATAATATCTCAGGTCCAATGTAATGTATCATCGAAGCAACAAACTAAATATCTCAGTAGATAACAAAAGGGAAGAGCCTGAAAATTAAAGAGAGGGGACTAAAAGGAGAATGAAACAGAAGAATCAGCAATTTTAGTTGATCTCGATGAACAGACTTGCCTGAGGATGCAGACCTGCTTCTTTCAGTGACATTGACTCTTTGTCTCTTCCATACACTGTCCTTGGGAAGTTAGTGATTAAGCTGTACTCTTCTGTGTCTAAGACTCCAAGTGAATCAACATAGTCGTACAATGTCTGGATCTTGGTTTCGCTTCCGAACCTCCTTCCTTTCCTTTCTCCATTCGGGAATCGTACCAAAACCTATATTTCAGGACAAACAAAACGGTTCAGGAATCGTATAAATCAGACCGTATACAAATCCAAATCTTCTCATAGTCACAAGTGAAACGAACGCATCAAGTTGAGAATCAACCATAGACCTTAATCTATAAAGAGGCCCTAAGATATGGGAACTGTACTTTAAACCTACATTTCAGGTCTCAGGGTAGATATACGGTTCATGGATACAAAATCTAAGCTTTAAAGAGAATCATCCACAAAAAGAACCTAAGCTTTAAAGAGAATCATCCACAAAAAGAACCTAAGCTTTAAAGAGGCACCAAATTCCATATCTCTTAAAAATGAATTTCAATAAAGATAATTGATGTTCTTTGCCTAGACTACAAAACTGTGCGAGAAAAGAACAAGTAATAAATGGCCAAGGAAGAAGGAGAACTTACTTGTGTAACATCAGGGCCTTTCTCAGGTTCATCCTTAAGAGCAAGTGCTTTCTCTTGTCTCATTCTCACTCTAGCAGCTTCTCTCTCTGCAGCTTCGCGTTCTGCTTTTTCCCGAGCCTCTTCTTCTTCTTTGAGTTTTCTTTCTGCCTCAGCAGCTTCCCTCTCTAAACGCTCTTCCTCTTCCTGTCTCTGTCGCTCCCTTGCCTTATCATCAGAAAGAAACATGCCACAAATTTAGAATAATAGACTAGATCAAAATATCTCCAGGCGCCTACAAACAAAAGGGAAACATACTTGATCGGCTTCAAGAGCGGCCTGGTAAGCAGCATCTTGTTCCTCTCTCAGACGCAGATTGGTTCTTCTTTCTTCCGCCTCAACCCTAGCAGTTACAAGAGTAGGTGAACTATCTTCTACAACTCTCTGGAGTATAGCAAGCATTTCTTCTGGAGATTGTGGTCCCTCAACCTGTCACAAGCAAACAGAACAACGAAGACGATAAACTTAAGAACTATGCTTCCTGCCACACAATACACTACTAAATATAAGACATGACGGCTTATAGAAGAAAACAGAATTAAACAACTATCCTTACTACTACACTCATAAAAGCTGGAGAAAAATGTACACCAAATATAAGACATGACGGCTCACAGATGAAAGCAGAATCAAACAACTATATTTACTTCTACACTCATACAAGCTGGAGAGAAATTTACACCAAATATAATACATGATGGCTCACAGATGAGAGCAGAACCAAACAACTTTGTTTTCCCCCTTTACTACTAATCACATCAAGAACAAGGTAGTAAATGGATTGAGTTTCAATGCAGTTCCCTAAGAGGACTAATAATTTAATCACCGGCTTCATAACCAAGCCTACTTAAAGTTGCCTCTTCGATCACATTATTTTAGCTATAAGCTAATCAATGAAGAGCTATCCAAGAATGACCATATAATATATGACTGTTGTTTTACCTGTTGAAGAAGAGCAATTCTCTGGTTAGCAGCAGGCATAACAACAGCGCAAAACGGGAACCTCGAAGCCTTCAAGCTATTACTCATCTTAAATCCTTCACTTGATCGAATACTACCTCCCCACGAAACAAAATTCTCATTAACAAAAGCTACAACCGCTTCACTACAAAGCGTCCCATCACAAAACCCAGGTGTATCAGGATGATCCGGAGAATGCAAGTAAACAAACAAGAGTTTAAAAGAGCTCCTAGAACGCTGAAGCGCATCCATAAACCCTTCCGATACAAAATCGATCTTAAAAGCATTGTGACTCCCAAAATCTCTATCAAACAAAGCAACAAACTCCATCGCTTCACGGGCAGCAGAAGAAACCGAAACAAGCCTAGCCGAGGACGAATCAGACGCACCACCACCTCTCCCTGATCTAAACCCTAACATACCAAACGAATACGATAAAACACCACCAGCAGCCCAAATCCCTAACCCAATCGCTCCAGAAACTAACCCTAAGCTACCAGAAACAATCGAAATAGGCAAAGTAATAATCCTCCACGCAACTCCAGGACCTCTGTTCCCTCCTCCTCCATCACCATCACGCATAACAAGCTCTGTATCGTCAACGATCCCGCGAGATTCGGTATAATCAGGAGTCATAGAATCAGCAAACACAGCGTCGCGACCGTCACCGTCACCGTGATCGCGATTGTTACCACCATCGGAAGACGAAGCACCACCACGATGATCAGAAGTAGATGTGAAAGTAGAGATAGCAAGTTCTAAATCCCAACCATGAGCTTGAAGGATCTCAGTACACAAATCAGCATCGTCAAGACCTGTCACCGCTTGAAAGTAACTTAATTTGTCGACTGAATCAGCCATTCTCACAAAACCCTAATTTGATTTTCCCACGCTTTTTGGATCTTCGTCTTCGTCTTCGTCTTCTCACTTACCTTCTCTCTTATCTCTCTAGAATCTAGAAAATTGTGTTCTTTAAGCAAATGGGTTTGATCTATTCAATGACAATGACGATGGCCTTGACTTTAAATTACCGAGATACCCTTGTTTCACACGGCGTCGTTTTGGTATGAAACCAAATTCGGATCGGTTCAGTTAAACCAGCTTAGCTTTTGCTAAAGTTTCAATCTTTTCTTCGTCGTTTTATTCAAAGCTATGTTCTTTATGTAACCTTCCATTGTTGTTTAACTTAAAAGGAAGATTTTTTCTTTTGGGAATAAAGGTGAGTTCTTCGATTTTATTAGTTTTCTGATTACTTTCTAAAATGTGATTAGATTTGACATAAACAGAGGTAATCAATTTGCTCTTTAGGGTTCTTCCTTTGCTTTTAGATTTTGGGGGTTTCATATTCTTAGTAGTTGATGTGTAGAGAAAGTTAAGAAACTCTGTTTAATCATTAATGGACGGATGCAATTGTGAATTTGGTAATTGTGTTCTTATTGGTTTGTTGTTTCAGTAACTAGAGCTGCTGATTATAGAAAAGTTTAGGAATTTGAATTCGATTTAGGATTATTGATTATACTTATACATCTGTTTTTTGATTCAAATTCGCAGTTAAACATCGAAAACATCGAGAAATGCAGGAAGCTGTCGTTGATGTATCTCTCAGTACCAAGAATGTCTTCTCGTCAGCTCTACGTTTTGCTATGTCCATTGATACATTGAAGAACTCTCCTGAGATTTTTCATGAGCTCAAAACCTCAGCTCAAGAACAAGTGGAGTTTATGCTATCTACAGACGAAGAGGTACGGTTACTGATTTTTGAAGAGGAAGTGAAATCGGTAATGAGATTAGGCATCTCGAATGTTATATCAGCGTTGTTGGATAGATTATCATCTTTGCTTAGCTTTGTTCCTGAATGTCCTGAGTTTGGTGTGCTTAAGACACTCTATGATATCGAGTGGCTATGCAAAGTGTTGCCGAGGATGGAGTTGATGAAAGATCTTGTCTTTAAGTGGGCTGATGTTTCGAGTGAGATTCTTATGATTGCTCAGAACTGTAAGTTAGATTCTCTTATATTGGGTGTGAAATTGAAGCTAGTTGAGGTTACAGGGAAGGTTTTAGAAGCGGTCGGTTATGGAATCGTGATTGTTCCTTCTAAAAGCCGAACTAGTCTTCTAAAGATATGGTTGCCTTTCATAAGGAGACTAAAGACTTTGGTTGATGCAGAGGGATCTGAGTCTGAATACAGAATGGATGAAGATCTTTGCGAATTAATAGAAGGATCAATGGTGTCTTTGGTTTTAACACTGCCTTCAAATGACCAAGCAGAGGTTTTTGGGGAATGGATGAGAGGGATTGGGTTAGAAGGTGTGAAGTTTCCTGATTTGAGTGAAGCTTTTGAGGTTTGGTGTTATAGAAGTAAGTCCGCAAAGAGAAGATTGTTGGAAAGCTGTGATAGACTTACAAGTGAAAATCTAGATCCCTGAACGTTGTATAGCGATTTCGATCTGGAAGCTAGAAATGCAGAACATATAAATCAATACGAAATTCCAAGCTTTTCTTCTTCCTCAAACCGTTCTGTTTATTTCCAAAGGTGGAATGAAGATGGATAGTAGCTTTGTTCAATTGACAGTTCACTCACAATGCCTTGAGACTGGACGCAAGCAAGGATAACCTGATAATTTCAAGTGTATACGGAGAGGAGGGATCCAAGTCACCTGAATATTCATTTCCTCTCACTTTAATCTTCATTGAATAGCTTGCTGCTTCATTGTAATTCTTGATTGTATTAAGGCGGAGTGACAGATAAGATGGTGACTCTTGTAACTCTGAACATGATTTATGATATAAACTGTGCGGCCTTTGTTTAAGCTAATATGTAAAGGTGATGACAGTGAAGAATCCTACTTTGAAAGGTTTGACGAAGCCTACTTTGAGAGGTTGACAAAACCGTTGTTGTGAATATGAGAAGATTAAGCATTGTACAATTATTCTTCTTGGCTTGCTTTTGATTTGAACCGTAACAAAACATTATTATACTTTCCATATAATACGAGAAAAGTAACTCAACATTGCAATGTTATGAACCCAAATGAGGTTAGGAAAGAGAAGAAGAGCACACTCAAATACTTGTACTTGGTTGATTACTCATTAAAGAGAATAACTTATCAAGCCCCATTTTATCAGGTTTTCTTGATTAACAACCTCAAAGCTCAAGAAAGAGACAACTGATTATGAAATGAAAGAGACATACATGAGTAGTTCCCACAATCAGATCATCAACAAAGTTTGAATCTTTCTACCTCTGGCTCTTAACAGAACATGAGCAGATAGAAAAATAAAAATTAAGCCAAGCATATATATAAATAAACTTCACAAATCAAAACCATATCCGTTTCAAACGCGGGTCAGGTTACACATAAACAACATATGAAGGAGAAGTGAAATCAAACACCAAATCTGGCATATACAAATCAAAAGTTAAGATCTTTTCCATAGTATCATACATCGGAGACACATTCCTACAAGACCCATATCACCGATTGATAGAAACCCCCAACAAAAAAAAAAAAGGATTACCGAAGAAAGGGAGGAGTCAAAAGGAAACCTAAACGATGTCGTCTGGGTGAGGAGCAGCGGAGAGAGCAAGAGGACGGTTGTGAGATTCTTCGCCTTCGTCATCATCATCAGAGGTAGAAAGATTAACGCAGGAGCAACGCTCGAGGGAGGCGAAGAAGGCGGATATCACGGTGGTGCTAACCCAGCTCGCGGCTTGATCGAGCTTTTCCAGAGAAGCCGTGCTCAGATTCGAGGCTGTGGAGGCGGTGGAATTGATGCTGCTGCTGTTCTCCATGGCTTGGCTTTCCTCTCGATTCGATTTGTGAATCTCAAAAGATCAAAAGATGAATCGTAGGAGAAAACGAATTTGGGGATTTTTCTTTTGCCGACGATGCGTGATGTAGAAATATATGTATTTTGTTATTGAGATGTGAGTTAGAAATGAATAAATATATTTAAATGGGTTGCTTAGGCAAAAAGCGCATCTGGTGTAGTGGTATCATAGTACCCTCCCACGGTACTGACCAGGGTTCGATTCCCTGGATGCGCAAATTTGTATGTTTTGATTTTTTTTTCTTTTATCTTTTAAGTCTTCATAGTTTCGTTCTTTCGGAGCATAACAGATGGATGACATGTGAGATAACCCATAGTCCCATACCGAGACAGATTTTGAGTAAGGTTGAATGAAAGCTGAAAGAAATCATAAGTCTAACTATTGAAGCAGATTATGAGCCTTCTTGTAGAGGTGGAAGCAGATCATAGGTATTCCAGATGTTACTTCATAACCAATGCTCTCTACCAACAAAACCTGTCAGACTTAACCACACTTTGGGTGGTGCAACCTGAGCCCTACCATTACTTAATCTCATCTTAAATTTCTTATCTCCTACTCGCTTAAGAGCAAAAACACCACCTTTGATTGAGTCTAGAGGAGGAAGACTGATCATCTTCTCGCTAAACACGTCCATGATGTCCAGATTGGAACAAGTTACATGAGTTTGATAAGAATAAAGGCCTCTCTTTGCCTTGCAAACCCTATATTTGTCTGGATTGTAAAACACAACCATCTTCTGGAACAGCCATGGATAATCCAATTTTCTTGTGAAAGTTCAGAAGGTCTGTTTCGAGCACATATACCAGTTTGTACACACGATCTTTGCGCGGTGAACCAAAAAACTCAAACGTTCGAAGAGAGATATTAAGATATCGAAAGAGAAGTCAGACCAGTGGCTAGAATTAGGAGTCGCCATAACCAATAAAGAAATTGAGCTGAAGCGTCTAGAGATATCGTCTAAATAGAGTAGGAACAGAGATATTATCAAGATGTAGAAAGAAATCAAGAATCAACTAGTCTCAAGTCTCCCGTCGTAGTCCTTTCTTCGATAAGAAAGAAAGATAAATGGGCCAACTTTCAAGCCCAAGTGGTGAAAGGCAACAAGTTACACCCAACAGTTGAACCTCGTGAAAATATATAAACAATATTGCTCCTCTTTGTGACAAAGTAGATTCATGGACAAACATTTTCTTATAATTCACATTTTTTAAAAAAATTCACAAATTTGTGTTGGAGTTTATTTAACAAATATTAAAATGGCATCTCTAATATATATATTTACTAAATCAGTTTTATTATACATATCCTATATTGATGTTGTTTAAAAACTTAGTAAATTCTATTGAAATATGAGATTAATGATATTTTAATTTGTTAGTAATATCAATTCAAACCAGTTTTGTTTTATAATCCGTCCTGTTATATAATCCATTGGAAGCTTATTACAACTATTCCTGTCTTACAACCCTCCCTATCATATAATCGCCAAAAAATTAAAGTCATGTTTAAATATATTGTGAGGTCAATAATACATTAGTTTAAACTTGTTGTAGAGTTAAAATATTAATAGCTCTTAAACTTTTAAAAGTTTCAAAATATTCATAATATTTTAAAACTTAATAATATTTTAAACTTTTATAGAGTTTATATATTTAGAATATTTTAAACATTTTATAGAGCTTAAATATTTATTATTTTTTTAACTTTCAAAGTTTAAATATTTATAAATATTAACTTTTAAAGTTAAAAATTATAATTATTATAATATTTTGATAATTTTTAAAGTTTTAGTTTGCTCAAATAAAAAACGAATTAAACTGAATCATTTATTTTTAAATTTGGACGCCTAAGAAATCAAACTTCCTACTCATTCGTAGTTGGAAACATATAGTCATATTTATAAAGGTTATTAACCATTGTCAAGAAAATTATACCCGATGTGGGATGTTTTACATATGCGATTTTTTTTTTGCAATATCTGTCCGGTTCCAAAAACTCAAATTGTTGATATGCAAAAAAAAAAATTATTTCTATTATACATATGTTTTATGAAATAAAATAAATAAAATAATAAATAAGATTATATAAATATATTGGACATATATTTTAGAGAAGGAAATTGGAAAATAAGAAAATGTTATTTTGTATTCATTAGGAGAAAGATTTTAGGAAATTTGTTAAATATGATTATTATTGGTTACCAAATTTTTAAATAAATAATAAATGTCACTAGCATTTTTTTTGTAAATTCATAGTTTCAAAGTCCATGAATTATTTCAAAAATTATTTAAAATGTTAATATAGATTGAAAATTAGTGGACTTGTAAAGTTTCAACTTCATGTTTATCTTCGTTCTCTCTCTTCTCCAGTTCTACTTTATTCACCTTTGATGTCAAATAGATCTCATGAGAGGTTCTATTTTCACTTTCTAGAAAGAGAGTACCGACTTTTTTGAATTTTTATAATATTCTGTGACTTAAACTTTGTCTTCTATGAGACGAACTCCCGTCAATCTCCGCAATTACCCTTAACAAATTTGAGGCTTACTCCACATCTTCAAGCATCGCCATATGCGGCCGCTTCTCAACTTTTACAGGTAGTTGTCATAGCTTTGTTGCCGTAGATCTACAAATTGTGCTAACTCGTTCTGCTTCCGTAGACGACGCACTTGAAAAACACAAATATTAATACTCATATTAGTTACTAATCCTTGCAAAAAAAATGAAGTTGTAAACTATATCGTATAATTACCCAATTGTTAATATTTAGGAAACATCCTATTGATTTGGTGGTATGCATTTATATTTTATACTATGAGATAAAGACAAACAAGCACAAAAATGCTTAAAGTTTTCATAACAAATGCACAAAAAGTCCTCAAAATTGCACACATATTTGAAATAGTCAAAATCATAACCTAAATATGATAAATGCATAAATTAACTGAATTTTAGTATAATGTTTTATATGTATAATACTTTTTTGAACAAACTAATATGTATAATACTATAATCGTGGAACTACAATAAAAAATAATATAAACTTGTTAGCTTTAGTTCAAAATTTTGGATAAAATTTGAAAACTTCTATAGGAGTAACAAACTGTAACTTGAAGATTTGTTTTCGTTTGTTTGTTTTAAAATGTTTACACAAAACTAATGACTTTTGAGATATCATATCCACTAATTACAAAAATGAGTAAATGACTTTATTGATAATGGAATATGTGGAGAACTCATGAAGGATGGTAATGACTATATAACAAATATGACTTTAGAAATCGGTTTGCTGATGCAAGTATTTTGTTCCAAAACACAGTATCACTTTAGCAATTTTAGTTCATTAAAAGTATGTAAATAAAAGAAGAGCCTTACAGACGCATAACATGGCAAATGGTGGATAAATATTATTTTTATCATACGAGCAATTCTAATATGATTGTTTCAATGTTCTGATATGATTATTTCAATTTTCAAGTATATGGCTGGCTGTTAAGAATTATGAAAAATTCCATCATATCGATTAGAAAATAGAAAACAATCAAAAAAATGCCCAAAATTAACCTGTACATTAATGTCCAAAAAGTTGCATATATGTATATGAAATAGACAAAACTCATAAACCTAAATTTGATAATGTGTAAATCAGTTGAATATTTTTGTCATCTTAAAATAATTGAAACAATTAGATTAGAATTGCTAATAAAATATTAGAAAATAAGTGGAAGATAATAAAATTTATAGACAAAAACTTTTGTAGACTTTTTATTCACCGTTACAATTATGATTAATTCAATTGTAATATTATAGTAAATTTTAGTTTAAGTGAATGTTGGAGTCTTGTTATTGAAAAAACTATCCTTTTTAAAAATAAATATATATCTTTAGATTATAGTGCTAGGAATGGTTTCATCTTTACAAGCTTTAATTAAAGTTAAATTTTATTTTAATTGTATTATTATTTTTCATAGATATAGAATTTACAAGTTTTAATTTGCGTTAAAAATAAATTTTGATAAAATTAGATATACATTATACGAAGAATTCTTAATAGTAGAACATCGATTTTTCTGAATAGACATATTTTTTAATTGTTTCTTTCTCGATTAGACTCAAAATACATAAATTTTTATCGATTTATAACGAAAAAACCTTCAAAATCTCACCTTACACTGAACATATTAGTTAATTAAATCTTAAGAATAGAAGTATGTTCCTAGTTTTGGTGACATGGACTCGTCAAGAGTATCTTATCACATGATTAAATTATGGATTAACAATAACACAAACCTAGCTGGTTTTGGTACTCTTTATGATATTTATCCTATCTTTACCTAAAAATGATTAAAAGTCTTAATTTATTTGGTTGGTCCATCATTACCAAAATACCAAGCTGACATTTTTCATTTTTCTTTAAGTTGTGACACTTTTCTTTAAGTTGTATATGTATTATTTCTTCCATAGCTGGCTTGACTCAATCTTCTCTGTCTTTTCCACTTGGCAGTATCATAATGGTTTCTTTTGTTATGAGAGACATCGTCGAACTTTGTTGTTGACGGTGGTATACCTACACCAACCACTGCAACTACTTGTTTTAGTGTATGTGAGTACAACTAAGGATGATGATGCATGATGCAATGTATCGACCAAAACTAGTATCCAATATAGGATTTATTCTCTTTGTCTGTCCTCTTTTAAGTTATTTGTGAATTACAAAGTTTTCCAATATTGTAAACTTGTGATTCTTTTATAGTTCTTTTTTTGTGTTTTCCTAGTTTTATTTTGACATCAAAACTCACATATAATTAAAGTTATGGACAATGACTCTTTTCTACTATTTTTTATGGATCAAATAATTTTAATTTGTTTGTCTTTTCAGTGTTTGTTGACCATTTATACTCAAACTTGATTCTGAATATTAGAAAAATATATGGATCGAACATCGGAAACTCACAAAATTTCATTAAAAAGGTTAATTTAACCAAATTCGACGCACATAATTGACAAAAACATTTCAATCTTTACAATCTCTTTTCTAATTTGGTTAACTGTTGGAAGCCTAATTTTTAATTTTGTGAGCTCTCTAAAATAAAAAGAAAAACATAGATTGAGAACACAACAAAACAGTACAAATCTTGGCATGCAAACTTATCTATCTTTTATGTATTACTTGTCTTCATTAAATACAAAATCTATCACTTATTTTTTTTTTGTGTTTAGAGAAAAGGAAAATATTTATTACCAACACACTTTACAACGAAATGACCGTTATGTCCTCTAATCTTAAACTTAATTACGAAACTACCCTTACCTCTTTCACTGACTGACTCGTCTCCTTCTCCACTTGGAGAGATCTCAATTCGATCCAAAACCAAATCCGCCATTACTCTCTCTCTCTCTCTCTCTCTCTCCTTCTCACACACACATCAGAGACAACACATTCATGCCAGCAATGCCAGGTCTCGTCTCAGTCAAAACCCCAGCCGACGCGCCGCCGTTACGTGTGGCCGTGCCAGACACGCAACCTCTCTCAAACCCGCCGGGAACTCCGATGAAGAAGACCCCTTCCTCTACACCATCTCGATCCAAACCTTCACCAGGTAGATCCAGCGGCAAAAAAGATTCCCCGAACATATCCTCCTCCGCCGCCGTACCCGACGTCGACGATCCATCTCTAGACAATCCAGATCTCGGTCCTTTCCTTCTCAAATTAGCTCGTGACGCCATTGCTTCAGGTGAAGGTCCTAACAAAGCATTAGATTACGCGATCCGTGCTACCAAATCGTTTGAGAGATGTTGCGCCGCCGTTGCTCCGCCTATTCCCGGCGGTAGCGATGGCGGACCTGTTCTTGACCTAGCTATGAGTCTTCACGTTCTCGCTGCTATTTACTGTAGTCTTGGTCGATTCGATGAAGCTGTACCGCCGCTTGAGCGAGCTATTCAGGTCCCTGACCCGAGTCGTGGCCCTGACCACTCTCTCGCTGCGTTCTCTGGTCATATGCAGCTTGGTGATACTTTGTCCATGCTTGGTCAGATCGATGGATCTATTGCTTGTTATGAAGAAGGTCTTAAGATCCAGATCCAGACTCTAGGCGATACGGATCCACGAGTTGGAGAAACTTGCAGGTTCTATTAATTAAGCATTTAATGGTTAATTAAACTCTTTAGATTCTTAACACAATGATCCAATTTAAGTGAAAGCTACTCTTTTTGTTAGATCTAAGTTTATAGCAAGTGAATCTAAGTTAGATTTGTTTCTTCATTGGCTCTTCTGATATGTATTTGCAAAGTGCAAATTAGTGAGATTTAGAATTTTAGGTGATCTAAGGTACAGTTTCTGAAGTTTCTTATAATTTTCAGGTACTTAGCAGAAGCTTATGTTCAAGCAATGCAGTTCAATAAAGCGGAAGAGTTATGCAAGAAAACGCTAGAAATCCACCGTGCGCATAGTGAACCTGCTTCATTGGAGGAGGCAGCTGATAGGAGGCTGATGGCAATTATATGTGAGGCTAAAGGAGATTATGAAAATGCTCTCGAGCATCTTGTTCTTGCAAGTATGGCTATGATTGCGAGTGGGCAAGAATCTGAGGTTGCGTCGATTGATGTTAGCATTGGGAATATTTACATGTCGCTATGCCGGTTTGATGAAGCTGTGTTCTCTTATCAGAAGGCTCTCACTGTGTTTAAGTCTTCTAAAGGCGAGAGTCATCCGACGGTTGCATCAGTGTTTGTCAGGTTGGCTGAGCTTTACCATAGGACAGGGAAACTCCGCGAGTCCAAATCCTACTGTGAGAATGCATTGAGGATATACAACAAGCCGGTTCCTGGGACAACTGTTGAGGAGATTGCTGGTGGGTTGACAGAGATTTCTGCGATTTACGAGTCTGTGGATGAACCTGAGGAAGCATTGAAGCTACTTCAGAAGTCAATGAAATTGCTCGAGGATAAACCAGGACAGCAGAGCGCCATTGCAGGTAAAATTTTATCAAAACAATGAATTGTTCTTTATGCTGGATTGCTATGCAATATTTTTTAAAATTGTGCGATTGTGGTCTCAAATTGAATGTTACATACTCTGATCTTTGTGTTGGCAAGCATGCAAGTAAAAGCCACTTGAATCAACTTTTCTGGGTTTGCAGTAGAAATTGAGTTTAGTTCACCTGTTTTAGGCTTACCAAAGATTAAGGATATTATTGAAGATCCTAGAAATAAGGGATCTGAATGTTTACCTAAGCTTTTGTATAGGGAAGTACAATGTGATCAGATGAGAAAATGAATTGAAATGGGAGCCTTTAGCAATATGAGAATGAGATTTCATATTCTCTCCAACATTCCTTTACATTAGTTTGGCTTTGTATGTAAATTTTTTCAGGGTTGGAGGCACGGATGGGAGTTATGTACTACACGTTGGGGAGGTACGAAGACGCAAGAAACTCGTTTGAGAGCGCTGTGACAAAGCTAAGGGCAGCGGGTGAGAAATCTGCCTTCTTCGGAGTTGTATTAAACCAGATGGGACTAGCCTGCGTACAGCTTTTCAAGATTGATGAGGCGGGTGAGCTGTTTGAGGAAGCAAGAGGAATTCTTGAACAAGAACGTGGACCGTGCGATCAGGACACTCTTGGCGTTTACAGCAATCTTGCTGCTACCTACGACGCCATGGGAAGGTAATTTCTTAAAGAAACCTCTCTGACTATGTACTGTTGATCTGCTCGTTTACCAAAACCATAATCGTAACTGGTTCAGGTCAAAATGTGTATGGTTTCGGTGCAGTTTGGATTGGTTAAACTATATTAGACATCCTTAACGAAAACTACTGGACAAAAACACTAATGATGTTCTTTGTGATGGCTATGTAATTTGCAGGATAGAGGATGCGATTGAGATACTAGAGAAGGTTCTGAAACTGAGAGAGGAGAAGCTCGGGACTGCGAATCCAGATTTCGAGGACGAGAAGAAGCGTTTAGCCGAGCTTTTGAAGGAAGCAGGGCGGTCACGGAACTACAAAGCCAAGTCCCTCCAGAATCTGATTGATCCAAACGCAAGACCTACCAAGAAAGAGTCTTCTGCTAAGAAATGGCCCAGCCTCGGTTTCAAGTTCTGAGAAACAAAACAAGAGTAATAATAAAAATCATATATAATAAAAATCAATTCACATATATAATTCAATATTCTATTTTACTATAATTGTTATTTCATTTTCCTTTTAATCTGATCTTGTTTTTTTTCTCTCTGTATCATAAAATCTGAGGTTGATGAATTAATTTCATGTATAGTGTTTATTATTTGAGTTTGGTGAAAATACTTACTGCTAAGATGGTGGTGAGCTTGTTTGTTGAAGTTTGAGATTTTTACCTTTAATTCAATCACTTTTTTTTCTTACTTCGATAACTATAATTTTTTTTTTCATGAATGTTTATGCTAACTTGTATAAATTTACTCCTTACAATTTGTGTAGAAGTATACTTGCAAGTCTTTTCCTTTTTTTACTTGTACAAATTTGATATATGATTCATGATTTGATGATCTTATTCATAATAGTTGAAACTTAATATGGTTTTCGGATTAGGACAGTTCACCAAAAGCAGAGAGACTTTACAACAAATTTTCATATATCCAAAAACTAATTGTAGTTTTGTTTCTTTGTTCCTTAGGCAAGGCTTTATAGGTGTTTGAGTTTTGATCCTATGAAAGCTCGAGCTATAGGTAAGACCACCTTCTACTTTGGTTCCTAGCTAGGTAGTATGGCTAGAAAAAGGTTTAAAGATTCTATTTGTCTACTAAACTCAACTCCTGATCAGGATTCAAACCAAGAGTACCTATATAAGGATCCTACCTATTAGACTTGTTCACATTTGAAATCTTTGTTTCATGCTAATCTAGTCTCTTTTTCACGTGTAAGAAACAATTAAGATCGATACACATCCTCGAGAAGATTAAAACCCTTTAAATAACAATTTTTGCACCCGTGTTAGGAAATTGTCACAAAACAAAACATAATTAAGTACTCAAACCATTGTTGAAGGATGTTTTGCAAGGTTAATTCAACCCTACTCTAATCTTGATAGCATTGTAATTATTGTTTACTCAAACAAGACTAGAAAACGAAACTATGAACATGCCTTAAGAATTTGTTTCTGTCTGTTTTATAAATGTATATAGACGAATAGATGCCCTGAACGTTTAAAAATGTGTATGTGTGTTGGTAGATGTCCTTTTACATAATTCCTAGAGATCTATTCTATCCAAAAAACTTATAAGTTGCGTATGTAAATGTAGATGTGTTTCTTGCAAGGAAATAAACAGAGATCGATCATGTACAAATAAATGTTCATACACATTCACACGACCACACATGCATGGTAGATGTGTGTTTTGGTTTGTTTCATGGATTTAGACATACGTCCAATCACATTTCCTAGTATAAACGTTTGGATTATTCTACTTAACCATTATGTACGTGAAGTTAATTATGTCCTAATAGGCCCGCCTAGCTATTTCTTCTTTTGATTTCGTTTATAATAATGTCCTGATGAGCTAAGATACCAAAGCATAGATATTTCCGTTTGGCCAAAAATTTTCATCCGGTTTTCTCGAGACTCTAAAAAAATTACGGACTTTGGTCCTAAACCTCTTAATTATCAAGAAAATATGAATATGCTTGGGTAAATGTTTTACTTGTGAATTGTTGTTATACTAGAGGTTTGGTTGAAACAAAAAAAAGTGGGTATGAAGAAGAGATTTACAACATTATAGTTTGCATCTAAGTGATTTTTTATCATAAATGAGTGTTTAGTATCTAATGCAAAACTGATTACATGATAAAACCTAACAAAGCTCGTCTAGTAGTACGTGGAATGATCGGCTAGATATTTAAACCTGATTTGTTTTTTTTTTTTTCGTTTATTAGCTATAATAGTTAGATCTAAATATCAGTCAATAGAATCATACTTTTCTTTAAAAAAGAAAGAAGAAAAATCTCACAAAATTAAAGTTCCAGTTTCTTTTTTGACATCTCAAAATTATTTTTAATTTTGATATGTGCCCTAATAAATGTATTGTAATAAGCTCATAAATAAATGCAAATTTTTTTTAGATGAAGCCAAATGAAAAATTTACTAGTATTAAAGACAAGCTCATTATATATATGTTTGGTTTTATAATATTCAGAATGAGCTTTGAACTTGCTGATATTTACATATTTTAAAAGTTAACATCAGAAAATCCATTATAATTGATATTAGTGAAAAAAAAAAATCTAAACTCTAACGTACATAGCAACCTTTTTACTACTGCTATATTATAATCTGGTTACAAAATTATATATTGCGTTAGTACTATAGTAAGTAGTAACTTTAAGTGATGTTTTCCTTTATTTGAATTTTCCAATTTGCGATGTGAAATTAATCAATTTTTTTGTTGACCATTTATACTCTACATGGAGTTTGTTAATTATTAATTGATTTTTTTTCTTAGGCAAATAATAAATAAAATATTTTTAATCTATAATTTTTATGTTTTAATCAATAAATTAATTTTAGGGAAAAATTTATGTTACAAAATAAGTGAGATTTCAAGTTTTTATGAAAAGTTAAAAGTATTAAATAGTTTTGACCAATTAAACTTTACAATATGTTTTCTAGTTGGTTGAATTAAATTCATGGTTAGTGATGTTTTATGCAAAAGAGGTAAACAAATGACATTATGATTTGATAAATTAACAATTACCAAGTCATTTGTCATTTTGTAAGCTTAAAAAGTCATTTGTCATTATGTATTACAAGTCTGATCATAAATGTATGTTTAATTTTAATTCAATATTAATACCCTTCAAATTTTTAAACAAGAGTTAGTAAATTACTTCTTTTTTTTTTCTCTTTCACACGGTGCATGCATTGTATTCACACAATCACACCTATTTGTATCATTTGTATTGTCATATCATAACATTTTGTATCTCTTATTATGATCCCTCTCTCTATATAAACACCAACCCAATCGACCAAACCTTCTTCTCTGATTTACCAAACTAAGATCGTTTCTCAAATCATTTAATCAATTTTATTTCTTCTTCTTCTCCTTCTTCATCATCACCAAGTACATTCAAAGTTATGGGGTTTGCACATCTTAACCTTGTTCGGAAGATTGTTGGAATAATAGGTTTTTTTTCTAATCTACAAAGTAGTTATTTTAAATAACATGTATTCTCTTTTTCTTGACTTGGGATGATCTTGTTTGCAGGAAACTTCATTGCTCTATGTCTGTTCTTGTCACCAACGTAAGTATATGCTTTAAAGAGACATGCAAAGAGAATTCATATAATGTATAATTAAGAATAAGAAACTCAAAATTGTGTTCTTAGTAAGTTTTAAGACATATGGTACCTCTTGAAAGATATTTTAGATTTTGTTTTGTTCTTTCATCACTGAATCCTTCAATTTTTTATATTCTGAGTAATCACAATTTCTAAGTTGATACTTTTTTCTCATAGTATAATATTTTTCTTTCATATTAATAACAACTAAAAAAGTTTATTTATGTTCTAGATTTTCTTCCAAATAAGAGAGAAATTAAAGTACATTTATAATTAATAATGACTAATAAATAGATTCTAATAATTTTTTTTTTTATAATTAATATCTCAGGCCAACATTTGTCGGGATAGTGAAAAGGAAGTCAGTGGAGGCATACTCACCAATACCATATTTAGCGACTCTCATAAACTGTATGGTTTGGGTTCTTTACGGCCTCCCTAAGGTGCATCCGGACAGCACATTGGTCCTTACGATCAACGGCACGGGGATCGCGATCGAAATCGTTTTCCTTGCAATCTTTTTTATCTATTGTGGCCGTAAAAAACAGCGGTTGGCAATAGCCGCTGTTTTAGCGGGCGAAACCGCGCTTGTAGCTATTCTCGCGGTTTTGGTCTTTACCCTCCAACACACTACCGATCAACGAACGATGAGCGTTGGAATCGTTTGTTGCGTTTTCAATGTTATGATGTACGCTTCTCCATTATCTGTTATGGTACGTTACATTTAATTTTCTTTATAATTTTTTTTTAACTTATACTTGAAAAAACTATGGTATAATCCAAAATATGAACTAACTATATATATCATTGTGTATTGGCCAAAATAATTATAATGAAGAAAATGGTAATAAAGACAAAAAGTGTGGAGTTCATGCCGTTTTGGCTATCGTTCGCTGCGTTTCTCAATGCAGGCGTTTGGACAATCTATGCACTCATGCCTTTCGACCCATTCATTGCTGTGAGTTTTTCATGTGTTACCTACAAAATTAATATTGAATACTTATGTGTGAAAAAATGTATGTGGGATTGTAAAATTTGAATTGGTTCTTTTATTTATTTGTGAAGTAAAGACTAATTAAAGAGAGTAATATTTTGTAGATACCAAATGGGATTGGATGTGTATTTGGATTGGGACAGTTGATATTATATGGTGCATACTACAAATCTACAAAGAAGATAATGGCGGAGAGACAAGAACAACCTGGTTACATAGACTTATCAACTGCCGTGGCTCGTACCGAATCCGAGAAATTAGAGAATTTCAACAAACAAATTATTGGAGTTTGATTTTGTTTGGCTTGATCACATCTTCTAATATGAATAAAGATGTTAAAAAGTTTCATTACTTTGTTTTGAACTTTCAAATTTCGTAATTTGATTTTGATGTGTTAATCTAAATGGTAAGTAAGAGATGAATTTGTCTCATGGAATGGTACATCATATTAATAGATGGGAAAACATTCTACTATTTTCTTTGCAATTAAAATATTTATGTTGGTTTATGTTTTTGATATTTTAATTAATTTATAGTTTTAGTTTATTTGGATCAAACATGTTTTGGAAGACCTCGCAAAGGTTAGATGTGATTGACTCCATGAACATACATATTCTTCTTGCATTTGCTATTCAAATTGAAGGTAACTAGGCATGACTTGGTTGAAGAAAGCCTTTTCAACTTGTGGCTCAACGTAACTCGTTAAGACGAGTGTCTACCTAAAGATCCATAGTTAGTTCAGTCTTTAGGAGCCACCCATCTCCACTATTTTACAGATCAAGATTCTTATTTCATGGTTTAGATAACCCTACCAAAATGCCATGACAAACACACTATCAAAAAATGTTAAATAGGATAAAAAGAATCTGCGCACCATCAATCAGTTTTAATCAAGGGAGCATGAGAGAGGTGCGTCTAGATGTGTGAATTTCTAATGGGAAAAAGTGTCGTTTACTACATGAACTTTCAAAATTAGGCTAAATAAACCATGAACTTTGTGGAATGTCATTTAATACATCAAGTATTGTTGACTATCCGTTTCTTCCATTTGAGTTGGTTCCGGATTCTGTTAATGATATTTTTTTGGAGGATATTAGGGGAACCACGTTTCCTCGGCAAGTCCGGTTGTAATGGTTTGATTTTTCGTTAATAATATTTGAGGGAGGCTAGCCTTCCTCCTCCTATCAAAAAAAAAAAATCAAATATACCAAGCCAAAACACACATATCGTTAAATTAAACATTGCATTCGTTTAATCAATAGCTTGGTATATACCTTTCTTTCACATGTTTTTGTCTTTCACATCCTCAAATTTTCAAAAAGAAAAAAAGAAATGTTCGCTATACTATACTTTTAAACTATTTAAAAGTCCTGTTTTTTAAAAAAAAAATCTATTGAAAAGTCAGATAATAATCTATAATCCAAAAAGATAAATAAGTCAAATACAGTAAGCAAATCCTATAGAAATCACTCACTAACAAACCAAAGAAATATAACGATTCTAAAGCAACATGTTAACTAAATTAAAGAACACTCAAAATTTTGTGCGCTTTGAACTTTTTTTTTATAACGGTTTCCAACCGATTTTTGATATTTCTGAAATTTGGCGCGCTTTGTTTTTTTTTTGTTTAACAGTTTCTAACGGATTATTAGTATTAATGAAATTTGGTACGTTTTCATTTTTTTCTAAACTTCAAAACTATTTTGTTTCATGAGATACTTATGTTATGATATTAGTCCTTAAATCCAACATATTTCAAGGACTGGATCCGGTAAGAAAGACTTTGTTTCGCAAGAAAAAACATGATTCGCTGGAAAAACTTGGTTTGCTATAGAGCTTAACAGAGATGGAAAAGTTTATCAAACACAGCTGTTCCTCTCAGCATTGAGGTAATAAAATTCTGTTTTATTAATTTATTAGTCAAATATGGCCAAGCAAACATTAATTAGATTTCTATCATAAGTAGTTCTCTAAGATCCTAAGAATGTCTACATGTATAACATTCTTTTTCACTTCGTTCTAAGTTGCTTCCTACTACTTATTCTTCTTTTGCAGCCATAACTTTCTGGTGCATCTATTCTTCAACAGGTGCTTGTGGTGCTGCATGTACATAGTTAACTTGCAGCCGAATCCGCGCTATCGGTCCAGGAGCTGGTGCATCGGGTGGATACTCCGACCCCGGTCCGGAAAGGAAAATAACATTCACCTACATATACATGTTCCTCAATAACCATTGCAATTTTGGTATGAGCTAATGGTAAAAATAGTCAATATGAAATACCTCAACAGTTCCATCGGCAATAAGATGTTGTGCTATGCCAAGGCTTTGTCCAAGACCGGAAAGGGAGACATGGAGTATTCCGTTGCGACGACTAGCTAGTACAAGACTATCTGTAGTTGAGATCATTGGTTGGAACCAACCACTCATGTAAAGTATTTGCCGACCCTATACATATAACCAAACATATCAGAAAAAAAGGAAACAAAATGCTTTCTATTGAATGAGTTTGAGATGTTAAACAAATACAATGCCAGTCACTATCAGTCGGGATGGTAATGAAACCAAGGTGGCTTGTGAAACGTATCCACTCCCTGACATGATGTATAATCCTTGACGACTTGTCCTAGAAAGAGCTGATAGAACAGTGACGACGTCCTGTTTGGTAAAAAGTTCAAAACATCGATCTTTTTTAGAAGAACTAAAGATTAATGAGAAGATATGGAACTAATTAGTGGAGAAAAAGAAAGAAACTAGTTACGGTTTGATTCTGGATGATTAGGGTTCTTCGTGCAATGGATGGTTGCACTACAAAGAAATCAAAACAAAAAAAATTCAAGAACTATTAAAATGGAGATTTATATAGATGGGGGTTTTTTTTTCTTTCTAAAATAGGTTTTTTCCCCCACAAATCTATGCAAAATTGAATATTGTTTTTATCAATTTATATTCTGCGGATTTTTTTTTTCATTTGTTGAATTTTTTTCAAATAGATCGAGATATTAAATGATGCTTTTCTTTAGAAATAAACAAAACTTAAATAATTTTTTAATCTATATGTATTTGCTAAAAAAAATCATATATTCTAGAACAGAGGGAGTATAATAAAACACTAAATGAGAGTATGCATAGCATATTACCAAATGGATTATTCATCTCCCTTCCCTGACCACCATTTCTGAGAATTGAATATAAAAAGAGCTCATTACAATATATCACATCAAATTAATATTGCATCACAATTCCAAACTCTAATATTGAAAAATGCAAGAAAACAAAAAAGAGACCTTGGTTGTGTCTGATCCACTGAAACCGAAGAGTTCTCGCTCATGTTTTAACTTTGAGCCAAAGGAGAGAAAGATATTTGGATTTGTGAGGTATACTTTGCATCAAAAGTACTTGTATTTATAGGTACAACGACGAATCAGAAGCAGCAATTAATACATTATTTTATCTTAGATGCAATTTTGCTTTTGTTTTAAAGAAACTAATTCAATTGTTTCTACTACACAATTAATATTTGTTAGATACAAGAATTTGACTCTTCTGACTGTTTTTTTTATAGTATCTTAGATATTGTTCAACCATATGGTTATGCATTTACTAAATCATGATATGACAAATCAAACTGTTTTTTGGTAGTAATAATCTTACTTGGTAGTGATTACTAATACACAATGTTTTTCTAACATAATAAATATTTAGAATTAATAAGTTAGGTTACCATTAATCCAAATAAATAGGAAACCCAAAAAGCTAGAAAGACTATTTGCAAGTCTCTATAAAGTCTAAACCATGGTTTGGATGATCCAAGACAAACTCCTTGGCAACTTCTTGATTGTGATATTGTGGAAAGAAATGTTCGATATACTACACTTTATAACATATAAACTATTTAAGTCAGTTTAATAAAAAAAACAAAAATTATTAATTCTAAAGTTAATTTATAATCCAAAGAGATAACCATAAGTCAAACGCATTAAGCAAATCCTAGAAAAACCACTTACTAAACAAAAAGGAAGAAATATAACAAAACCGAAAAGAACAAGTGTTAACTAAATTGAACACATTGATTTTTTTTTGGCGCGTTTTTGAAATTTGGTTTGTAACGGTCTTTAACAGTTTTTTTTTATATTTATAAAATTCGCATTTTTATTTTTGTTTTTAATGGTTTCTAACAAATTTTGTATATCTATAAAATTGACGCACTTTATTAACAGATTTTGTAGCTCCATAAATCTGACGCGCTTTATTTACAGATTTTCAAATGCAAATGTGATATCTTAGTTATCATCTGTTAACATAACAGTAACACTACGTGCATGTTCGGCAATTAATCGCAGCGATTACGAATATTTACCACAAAGTTACTTTCATATCTCTTTTATTTCTTGTTCATTTCTTCTATTTTTGATTGCAGCGATTAAAACTTGATTTGAAAATGCGACTGACGCGAAATTTTTTAATCAACAAATATGTGTAACGAATCAAATTTCTATTGACAAATGATTTTAAATATGTATTTTTCTTATCTTTTTCTCTGTACGACACATCTGAAGTTAAAAAAAAACCACTCGTTTTAGAACTTGCCGCACGACTCTAAAACTTACAGATCATGTTTCTCGGCTTTGACAGAATAGTTTGTGTAAAAAATTCAAATTTTAATTAAGTTCATGTAACTATAAGCACGTCTTAAAATTTTGTGTATAAATACGATACACGTCTTAAAATCCTGTGTATAAATACGATAAAGTAATTAAGTTTGTGGGCGGAGATATGATGTTTTCCCACAGTTTCGATGTGCATTATCTAAGAGGGGAGAAATAAACTCTTTTAAAAGTAATGGGGTGTATTGTTACAACTTTTTAAAGTTGAGCGGTTCGAATTAAACAATTATAATCCATCGTCGTCTCTTCTTCAGTCATCGTCATTACTCCCGGAGTCAAAAACGTCACTGCTCACTCAAAATTTTGAAACTCAAGCAGCGAAAACGCGATTCTCTCATCGGAGATGGCGGAGAAGAAGAGATGGATTGCGATGTTTACGAAACACATCAAGCAGAAACGAAAGGTCTACCACGACGGCTTCCTTGATTTGCATATCACCAGACGAAAGGTGTTCCTCTCTTCAGTCTTTCGCTTGCGATTCTTCGTATAGATAAATCCCCTACGTTACCTTAGAATTTTTTGAATGAGATCGTTGAATTGTTTGGTTTCGTGAAGAAATCTCTGAGCTATCTCGAGAGAGATAGTTTTTGAGGTCTGTTTCTGTGGATTTGGATTTTGACTTGTGATTGTTGATTAGTTGAAGAACATGATACACAGCTACACTATAACGCATTTGATGTTTTGATTTGGTTTCCATATTTGATTAATTTATCGAATATGATAAGAGCTTTTTACTTTTGGGATTTCTTGATTTCTGGAGGATTTTTAGAACAAATTCTGAAATTGAGTTGAGTAGATCTGAAGCTTACTTGTTTCTCTTACACAGGATCTAGTTGCTAGTTTAGAGTAGCAATTTTGGACTATTTGGATGAGTGAATATTGTGCTTTCCAGTTTCATCATAATTTTAGTAGTAGGTCTCAGAGCCTAACCTTAGTGTATTGTAAACCAGGTGACACTTTATGACGAGGCAGAGAATCTACTTGAAAGCAGGATGCTAAAGGCAGGCGAAGTTGTGGACACAGGTGAAACACTCACATTTCAAGCTTACCTTGTGGATGTAGGCGATCCTAAGGATGGAAGTAAGGCTTCAATTGATATAAAGGTTGAACCAATCGATCAAGGCTCTGCGCACAAATCATTTGCAGTGCGCAGGCCTAATTTTAAGAAGAGTTCTCTTCATTTTGGTATGATGTTCTGTTATCCTAACTCTTACAATTTTTGTAGGGAAGTTTATCCTCTTGAAGAGTGTTGCTCTACTAATTTCCCTTTTTGTTCTGGCAGATGAGAAAAAGCCTAACCTTGTGAATAAACTTTCTTCAAAAAGTCTCAGTCCATCTCACAATATGATTAGAGGTGAGTTTACTTGCGTTAGTACCTTTGTATTTGGACACAGCTAACTATGGTCAACTCAACGTTTACAACTTCCAATGAAATAGAACGCGAAGTTCAATCAAGTTGCCACGTTTAAGACAACACATAAGTCAAGCTGAGCCTTTTCCACTACTCGTGCATATACAACAAATTCAAACAATGACTTACAAGCAGCCGATACACGTATGTTATCTTCTAAGTCTAAATGAGACATTATTATCTCTAGGAGTTCTGAAGGAAGGTCACTAAAACTAGTATTTGAGATCACATGATTAAGGGCCTTACTCTGCGGATATTTTGATCTACAAAACAAGTATCATCTTCAAATTATAAAAGTTTTTGAAATAAAAGAACTTTCACTTTGAGAAGAATTTAAAAGTCAAGACCGTGTCAAATTTTATGTTTATTAATTGTCTTGTAAATTAAAATAAATTCAAATCTCTGAGAAAGAAGATCATGAATCTTGATATCTCAAATCCAAGTTTCACTAACCTCCTTCAGCACTCGTAGAGATAAAAACTGTCTCATCTTGACTTAAAAGATAACTACCTGCTAAGTCAAACAAAGTATACCTCAATGCCGTTACTACTATCTAGATATAGTAGTAGTCATCATCAGATGATGAGTCAGAATCAAAGCTCACAAAAATTATATTATATGAGTATTATGCGGTTGAGTTGTTCGGGCGTTTGAACTCTTTTATCCTCTCCAAACATTGCTTCTCAAGATCTTCGTCAAGGTTAATGTTGATACACTTGCGTAAATCAAAGTGTTCCAAGTGAGGACAACCGTCAAGAATGACCTTTAAGCAAGCGTTAGTCGATCTGTCCACAAGAAGCTGGAGGTGGCGTAGTGAAAATGCAAGAGTGACATAGATTTTTTACATGATCTATGTCACTCTTGCGTCTTTACTACACCACCTCCAGCTTCTTGGGGACAGATTGACTAACGCTAACTTGAAGGCCATTCTTGACGGTTGTCCTCACTTGGAACACCTTGTTTTACGCATGTAGTTTCAACATTAACCTTGATGAATATCTTGATCAGAAGTAATGTTTGGAGAGGATAAAAGATTTCAAACACCCGAACGACTCAACCGTAGAGTACCCATATGATATAACTTTTTTTCAATTTTGATTATGACTCATCATCTGATGATGACTCATATGAGGACTACTACTATATCTAGGAAGTAGTAACGACATTGAAGTATACTATGTATCAATTAGCATGTAATTGTCTTTGAAGTCAATATGAGACCATTTTTATCTCTACGAGTGCTGAAGGAGTTTAGTGGAACTTGGACCTTAGAAGTCAATTAATTTGCCACATCGAGGAAAGCATATAAGCCAATGATGCTTTTCCCCTACCTGAACATATACAACAGCTTCACACCATTACTTACAAGCAACCAATCCACGAATGTTATAACCTACTAAGTTATATATAGTAGACCTTCATGTCGTTACTGCTATCTGGATATAGTAGTACTCATCATCTGAGTCTTCATCAGATGATAGGTCATAATCAAAATTGACAAAAGGGATACCATATGGGTACTCTGCGGTTGAGTCATTCGCGCGTTTGAATTCTTTTATCTTCTCCCAAAATTGTTTCTCAAGATCTTTGTCAAGTTTAATGTTGAAACAATTTCATAAGTCAAGGTGTTCTATGTGAGGAAAGCCGTTCAGAATGGCTTTCAAGCCAGCGTTAGTCAATATGGCCCCAAGAAGCTGGAGGTGGCGTTGTGAAGATGCAAGAGGAAAAATTGACTAACACTGGCTTGAAGGCCTTTCTTGACGGTTGTCCTCAATTGGAACACCTTGATTTACGCAAGTGTTTCGAGATTAACCTTGACAATGATCTTGAGAAGCAATGTTTGGAGAGGATAAAAGAGTTCGAATATCCGAACGACTCAACCGTAGAGTACCCATATGATATCATTTTGTCAAATTTGATTCTAACTCATCATCTAATGATAACTCACATGATAACTACTACTATATCTAGATAGTAGTAATGACATTGTGGTCTGCTATATATGACTTAGCAGGTTATAACGTCTGTGGATTGTTTGCTTGTAAGTCATGGTGTGAAGCAGTTGTATATGTTCGGGCAAGGGGAAAAGCATTCTTGGCTGTATATATTTAAAGGGTTTTTAAGAGGATTTACAACTATTTTAAAATGCATTTATAAGGATTTAAAAATGGTTTTAAAGGGATTTACAAGGATTTTAAAGACTTTTAAAAGATTTAAAAATGATTTTAAAGGATTTACAAGGGGTTTTAAAGGGTTTCGGAGTTTTAAACGGTTTCTAAATGGTTTACAAGGGTTTTGAAAGGCATTTAAAAGGGCTTTAAAATTGTTTTAAGGATTTACAAGGGTTTTAAAGGGTTTTAGAAGTTTACAAAAGTTTTTATTAAAGGATTTACATGAGGTTTTAAACGGTTTTGGAAGTTTATAGGGTTTTAAAAGGGTTTACATATGCTTTTAAAGGCATTACAAGGTATTTTAAAGGATTTTATAAGGGTTTTAAAAATTTTACAAGTTTTTTTAAGGATTTTATAAGGGTTTTAAAATATTTAAAAGGTTTTTAAAAGGTTTTCAGAAAATAAACAAATGAGAACTGAAGATGGTTGAAAAGAATAATAACTAATTAGAGGGAACTCCACACAAAACCCGCCTCAGAGAAGTTTTCATAGAAAGAAGAAAAAAAAAAGAGAGGTTTTCATAGAAAAGGAAAAAAAAAAACATATCAATTCGAAGAGTTCCGTTACAAAGAAATCGTCAAATAAAAAGAGTTACTCAGAATCAAGAAATCAAGATGATCAAGACAAATCAGAATTGGCATCTTAGGAAAAGGCACAAGTATACATACAATATTATACAAAGTAAGCTCATCAAAGAAATCATTCATGGAAGACAAAGCAGAGAATTAATTATGAAAAAAATATTGAGATTTTACATGAAAATAATATGAGGGAGATATCAATCTAACCCATGAATTGTGAAGAATACTTGGCTTGCTCAAGAATAATTCATAGAGAAGTAAACCCCAAGTGAAATTGTCACCATCACGGAGAAGTAAAAGCTGAATACAAGCGAGAAACAAATCAAATATGGAAAATAAGAAGAGAGAATCCATCAAGGAGATGTTCATATAATGATTAAGATTGAGACACAAAACCTACCATGGAGTTTCACATATGTAGTACTGATGAGAATTCCCCAAGCAAAAGGAGTACAAGCTTAGAAGGAGAGTTGGGGTAAGCTTGCGGCGATAAAGAACGAAGAAGAGTTGAATTTTGAGAATATATATATATATATGGTGCCCTATGTGGGGCAAAAAAACCATAACCTAATAAACCAATCCAAACCAAACCAAGATAAATAATTTGGTTTGGTTTTGATTTAGCATAAAACCTTTTTTTTTTGTCTATTATGGGCCTTATTTGGGTGCACACTATTGTAGCAATTTTTGGTTTTGATAAAAATCCAGTTAGCTAAACAACCAAAGTTTTCTAATCTTTCCGTAGTTACGAAAAATCACATTTTATGAAAAAATATTGAAAAACTTACAGAATTTTTTCTGTTTTAGTTATCACTATTTATTATTTTTCCAACACAAAACAAAAAGTAAATTAAAATAGATGACGTAGAAAGGTTTTTAAAAATAATTATATAAAAACCAAAAACTAAATAAATTATTTTTCAAGATTTTGCCAAAACTAAAATGTACACCAAAAATAAAAAACTGCAAAAACCAAAATTAAGAGAATGATTCTTAATAAAGAGCTAAGTGTACATGTTCTAGAAAACTATCCCCTATATATTAAAAGAGAAGTACAAAAGTATCTCGGGTCGGTTTAAAAAAAATTTCAACCCGGAAGTTCGATTTGGATATTCCATAAATGACTTGCTTGCTTTTAAAGAGTGATTACGTTTGGGCCATTTTTTCAATAAATATAAAATAGGCCTTCCTCAGCCATTGACTAATAACAAAACATGAACGATTAAGACAACATTGATTATATGTTTATATGTAACAATTGTTTTTCAAATCTTAACAAAACGTAACAATTTTTTTCAAGAGTGAACGATTGATGATATGTTTATTTAAACCTCTAACAACTCAGGAAGAGCTTTTGTTGACCTAAAATTTTTGATTTAATACACCAAGGTCCCTACTATATTAGAAGAGAAATACACAAGTCTTCTCGGGTCATATTAAAAAAACAACTAAACTCAAAATTTCCAATTGGGAAATAATAAATGTTTTTACCCGATATCAATGGTTTTACATGGATAACATTTATTTTTATGGAAACAAGTATTTCGTATTGATTTTCATGATATATAAGCGATTCTTAAAGTAACTTTTCATATTAATGTTCCTAACTAATATGTAAAAAATTTTAAAACTATAAAAGTAAATTTAAAAACCTATATGCAAGTTTTAAAAAATACGAATTTATTATTTTATACAATAATAAATCTTTGATATAAAAAATATAAAACATGCATATATGTATAACAAAACTTGAAATTTATTTCAAAATATAAAATTAAATTATGTATTATTTATTATTATATTAATATAATATGAAAACAATATACTATACTTATTTTTAAGTACTTTTGTAAAGAAAAAAAAAAGAAAAAACTTAAGCTGAATATTAAGCATAAAATACTCCTTATATTATATTTACTAAATCACTATATTCACTAAGCGTATACTCCATAAGTTTTTAAATTAGGAAATTAGTTAAATAAATCAATATTATGATTGTTATCATAGGACAATTTGAATTTTAACTTCTATTTCAAATTTAAAAGCTAATCTATTATATAGGGATTTAAAATTTCTCATTTTTCAATTATACTCATTTTTATTTAATTATGCTTCTATTTTTCAATTATTATTCATTATTATTATTCTTTTTAAAATACACGGGTCTTTGCGGGTTGGTTCGCCATAACATACATTGTGAGTATGTAATTTCTGTAATTCACGTTCCTTTATTTGTTTTATTTAAATATTTTATTTTATTTCCGAATACACAATTTTCCCAAAGAGTTGAAACCAAATATATATTTCGAAATAATAATTGTTGATACTAAAATAAACAAGGCGGATTTGCACAAATAACTTTTTTATGATATCATTTTCTAGAAATACCCTCTCTGGGTGTTCATTTTCAAAAATACCCTTTTCAATTTACAAAATGACTAACTTACCCTTCTTTTGTATAACACTTGATGAAGAAATCCTTCTGAAAATTTTCCGAACAAAATTTTCCCACCAAAAAAATATCCCGCCGAAAAATTTCCGACAAAAACTTTTCCGCCAAAATATTTTTGTAATTCCTTTAATAACCTTTTAAAAAACCTTGTAAATATTTTTAAAACCCTTGTAAATTTTTTAAAACTCACCCAAAACCTTTCAAACTTTAGTAAACCTTTTAAAACAATTGTAAATCATTTTATAACAATTATAAACACTTGTGAATCCCTTTAAACCCCTTATAACCGTAATAAATCCTTTAATAAAAACTTTTGTAAACTTCTAAAACCCTTATAAACCCTTGTAAATCCTTAAACCCCATTTTAAAGTCCTTGTAATACCTTTAAAACCTTTGTAAACCCTTCAAAAACCTTTCTAAACTTCTAAAACCCCTTGTAACTCCTTTAAAACTATTTTTAAATCTTTGTAAATATCTTTAAAAATCATGGTAAATCCTTTTAAAACTATTTGTAAATCCTTGTATACCTTTAAAAACACTTGTAAATCCTTTTAAAAACACTTGTAAATCTTTTATAAACTATTGTAAATCCTTTTATAAACTATTGTAAATCCTTTAAAAGGCCCTTTAAAAATCCTTGTAAACCCTTAAAAAAACTTAGCGGGAAAAATTTGTAATAAAATTTTTTTTGCAAGAATTTTTTTGGCAGGAAAGTTTTGGCGGGAAAATTTTTGGAAGGAATATTCCTTCATTTGGGAAAAAATATTCTTTTAATTAGGGTTAATTAAGGGTAAAATAGCAATTAAAATTTAAGAGATGACAAAAATGAAATTGGCAAAACAAAAGAGGGTAGTTTTACAAAGGATATCATAAAAAGGTTATTAATAAGTATTTCTCAATAAACAAAATAATAACACATATGATAAAAATGTTAAAAATGAAACAAACCCGAAAACATTTCCCCGCGTTATAACGCGGATACGAACGTAGTAGCTATATAATAATTCAGCAGCCTTCTAATTAATAACAGTGTATATGTACACCGAGAATAATACTAGCATATAATTAATATGTGATTGCGCGATGAATATATGTTAATTAACATCATGCATGCACATGCAGCTTCCATGTTGGGATCTTCGAAGAAATGTTGTACTCTCCCGACTAGTCTCTGCTCTGATCGTTGGTCGCATTATATATGAACGAGTATATATGTGCTTTCACTACCAAATCCTAACTATATTCATTCAAATATAATTAGACATATGTACTAATCAGAATCTTCTAATAGGAAAATATTAATATGTGCTCTCTAATATCATATATTCGTTTATTTAGTATTATATACTTTTGCTTAAATATTTAACCCTCTCTCTGCCTAAAATCCATGAAAATAAGATTTCGATCACATAGTTTATATACATGTATGTGTCTTTGTGTCTTTCATTTAAGAGTTTAAGACTCTTATTTGAGGGTCTTACTCTCAACGGACATAACGATCTTTGATGATTCTCACTATAAGGCTAGCACCGATCGAAGCAAAAGCCTGGCAACCCGCGCAAAAAGAGTTCCCTAAACCTCGTAGACTACAACCACAGCAAGAGACTAGATGATTCAATGCAATTCATATTTAATCGGACTCCCTCACGCTAGTTAACATAATGAAGTCCAACATATGATATTAGAGCTTAGAGTCTCCCTTAGAGAGTTTCTTCCTTTACTTTTATATAACTCTCGACCTGATCTTTTGGCTATTGAAATGGCCAAAACTATGGTTAACCGCATAATTAATTAACCTTGCGGTTAAACTAATTTTAAAATAAAGGTTGGCCACAACCAGTGGCGGAGCTAGAAAATCGGATCATGAGGGTCAAAAACAAATTATAATGATTAATTGTGTTATTAAAAAAATTTATAGGGGTCAATTGTGTTATATTACAAGGGTCAATTTGATTTTTTTCTTAAAAATACATCAAATTTTAATAACTTGACCCTCATACCACTACCCTACCTCCGCCCCTGGCCACAACTTGTACTCGGTAGCTGCTTTCGCATAAAACAAAAGAGAGATTTATTGTATTACTTGGGAGAATGAAGAATGATAAATACTTTCGAGTTACAACGACTACGACCAAATATGCAAATAAATATGACTACAGAAACCAAGTTTGAGTTTTAGTGATAAATGGAACTTCCAAAGATTATGGTAAGAAACAAAACCTGTTTTGTTTTCTAATTAACCGTTTTCTAGTATGCCACTTTAATTTTGAGAAAGATTTGTTCTGTGGCCGTGATTAGTATACTAATATGTATTTTCTTGATCCATGTTCTCTTAGGGTCCTCTTAATATAGTCTAATTTTTAACATGCATATTTATGTTTCTTGATAATAATCCAACAGTGTCCGAAACTCACTAGAAACATGTACGTCCGTTATGGTTGAATAAGATTCAATAGCTTACAACCCAAGATATCTCTAACATTTTGGTTAAGATAAGACATGCCAAGTAATCGTAATAGAATTAAGAGGTTATCTAGTGTTAATATAAATAGGGTTTGCAAAGTTGTGTCAACACTATACATATAATTGTTAAGTTGTGACAATTAGATGTGGAGTGAACATTAAACATTAGAAAAAGTTCCATCAGACCTCAAGCAGTTGAGTCGATTTTGGCGATAAACAAGGTTGCTCTTCTCGTAAAATGGTCTTACATAATTAGTGAAGTTTTTAGTATAACCCACATACTCTATCCACGATGGCAAGTGCAGGCAGTGATAAAACCTTCTTGAAACCTTATAAAACCACAACATAGATATCATATGTAGGAGGAAAAGAGAACGTATTGTTTTTAAAAGCCATCTTACATTTTGGCAAGGTTATGAGCTCCCGAGAAAATGGATTGACGAAGAACAAGTCTTCCGAACTAGGATTATCCATATTCCATAAGTAACTAGCCATCTCTTGAGTAACACTCAGTGTGGACACAGCTAACTATGGCCAACTCAACGTTTACAACTTCCAATGAAATGGAACGAGAAGTTCAATCAAGTTGCCACGTTTAAGACAACACATAAGTCAAGCTGATCAGCCTTTTCCACTACCTGTGCATATACAACAAATTCACACAATGACTTACAAGCAGTCGATACACGTTGTTATCTCTAGGAGTTCTGAAGGAAGGTCAGTAAAACTCGTAATTGAGATCACATGATTAAGGGCCTTATTCTGTGTATATATTATCTACAAAACAAATATCATCTTCAAATTAGAAAAGTTTTTGAAATAAAAGAACTTTCACTTTGAGAAGAATTTAAAAGTCAAGACCGTGTCAAATTTGAAGTTTATTAATTGTCTTGTAAATTAAAATAAATAAAATCTCTGAGAAAGAAGATCATAAATCCTGATATCTCAAATCCAAGTTTCACTAACCTCCTTCAGCACTCATAGAGATAAAAACTGTCTCATCTTGACTTAAACGATAACTACCTGCTAAGTCATACAAAGTATACCTCAGTGTCGTTACTACTATCTAGATATAGTAGTAGTCATCATCAGATGATGAGTCAAAATCAAATTGACAAAAGTTATATTATATGAGTATTATGCGATTGAGTTGTTCGGGCGTTTGAACTCTTTTATCCTCTCCAAACATTGCTTCTCAAGATCTTCTTCAAGGTTACAGTTGAAACACTTGCGTAAATCAAGGTGTTCCAAGTGAGAACAACCGTCAATAATGACCTTCAAGCGAGCGTTAGTCGATCTGTCCCCAAGAAGCTGGAGGTGGCATAGTGAAAATGCAAGAGTGACATAGATCATGTAACAAAGAAGACAAAAATTGAAGAAGTAAGTCAAAATGAATAGATGTAGACTTGACAGAGCTCGTAAAAAGAAATCAAAGTAAGACAAGAAGTCAATCAACAGTGAAAAAGTAAAAGACTAGCTATAAGGTTAAAAAGTAAAAGACTAGCTCCAACTTCTTGGGGACATTGACTAACGCTAACTTGAAGGCCATTCTTGATGGTTGTCCTCACCTCGAACACCTTGATTTATAAATGTGTTTCAACATTAACCTTGATGAAGATCTTGATCAGAAGCATTGTTTGGAGAGGATAAAAGATTTCAAACGCCCGAACGACCCAACCATAGAGTACCCATATGATATAACTTTTGCCAATTTTGATTATGACTCATCATCTGATGATGACTCATATGAGGACTACTACTATATCTAGGTAATAGTAACGACACTGAAGTATATTATGTATCACTTAACATGTAATTATCTTTGAAATCAATATGAGACAATTTTTATCTCTACGAGTGCTGAAGGAGTTTAGTGGAACATGGACCTTAGAAGTCAATTAATTTTCCACATCGAGGAAAGCATATAAGCCAAGGATGCTTTTCCCCTACGTGAACATATACAGCTTCACACCATAACTTACAAGCAACCAATCCATGAATGTTATAACCTACCGAGTTATATATAGTAGACCTTCATGTCGTTACTACTATCTGGATATAGTAGTACTCATCATCTGAGTCTTCATCAGATGATGAGTCACAATCAAAATTGACAAAAGGGATACCATATGGGTACTTTGTGTTTGAGTCATTCGCGCGTTTGAACTATTTTATCTTCTCCCAAAATTGTTTCTCACGATCTTCGTCAAGTTTAATGTTGAAACAATTTCATAAGTCAAGGTGTTCTATGTGAGGATAACCGTTCAGAATGGCTTTCAAGCCAGCGTTAGTCAATATGGCCCCAAGAAGCTGGAGGTGGCGTTGTGAAGATGCAAGAGGAAAAATTGACTAACACTGGCTTGAAGGCCTTTCTTGACGGTTGTCCTCAATTGGAGCACCTTGATTTACGCAAGTGTTTCGAGATTAACTATGAAAAAGATCTTGAGAAGCAATGTTTGGAGAGGATAAAAGAGTTCAAACATCCGAACGACTCAACCGTAGAGTACCCATATGATTTCATTTTTGTCAAATTTGATTCTAACTCATCATCTAATGATAACTCACATGATGACTACTACTATTTCTAGATAGTAGTAATGACATTGAGGTCTGCTATATATGACTTAGCAGGTTATAACATCCGTGGATTGGTTGCTTGTAAGTCATGGTGTGAAGCAGCTGTATATGTTCGGGGTAGGGGAAAAGCATTCTTGGCTGTATATTTTTAAAGGGGTTTTAAGAGGATTTAGAACTATTTTAAAATGCATTTATAAGGATTTAAAAATAGTTTTAAAAGGATTTACAAGGGGGTTTAAAGGGTTTGGGAGTTTTACACGGTTTTTAAAGGCATTTACAAGTGCTTTAAAATGATTTTTTAAGGATTTACAAGGGTTTTAGAAGTTTACAAAAAAAATTATTAAAGGATTTACAAGAGGTTTTAAACGGTTTTGGAAGTTTATAGGGTTTTAAAAGGGTTTACATGTCTTTTTAAGGCATTACAAGGTATTTTAAAGGGTTTTAAAAATTTTACAAGTTTTTTAAAGGATTTTATAAGGGTTTTAAAATATTTACAAGGTTTTTTAAAGAATAACAGAAATTTTTTGGTGGGAAAATTGGCGGGAATAAAGGAATATTATTTGTCCAAAAGGTAAACTAAAAAAGGTTATTTTTGCAAATCCCCCATTTTTTAAGATATAAACTAATAGTAAATTAAAATTGAGTGATTACTTTGTATATAAAAAGATGTACTATAAAAATAAATAAATAGATTTAGAGCTGATGGATTGAGTGGTTATACTCTAAATATTAAGTTGGAATCACAGTAAACTAAATATTATTGAGAAAATAGTTTCTCTAAATCAGCTTAAACATATCATTTTCTGTATTTCTTTAAGAGAATCTCAATATACATCATCAGCAGATTCAGTCATTAATCCACGAGAAACCTAAGAAGCATAATGTGGTATTAAAATTTTCAGAAATTTAAACAAATGAGAACAGAAGATGGTTGAAAAGAATAATAACTAATTAGAGGGAATTCCACACAAACCCCGCCTCAGAGAAGTTTTCATAGAAAGAAGACAAAAAAATAAGAGAAATTTTCTTAGAAAAGGAAAAAAAAATCAATTCGAAGAGTTCCGTTACAAAGAAATCGTCAAATACAAAGAGTTGCTCAGAATCAAGAAATCAAGATGATCAACACAAGTCAGACTTGGCATCTTAGGAAAAGGCACAAATATACATACAATATTATATAGAGTAAGCTCATCAAGGAAATCATTCATGGAAGACAAAACAGAGGATTAGTGAAGAAAAAAATATTGAGATTTTACATGAAAATAATATGAGAGAGAAATCAATCTAACCCATGAATTGTGAAGAAGACTTGGCTTGCTCAAGAAGAATTCATAGAGAAGCAAACCCCAAGTGAAATTGTCGCCGTCACGGAGAAGCAAAAGCTGAATAAAAGCGAGAAACAAATCAAATATGGAAAATAAGAAGAGAGAATCCATCAAGGAGATGTTCATATAAAGATGACACGAAACCTACCATGGAGTTTCGCATATGTAGTACTGATGAGAATTCCCCTAGCAAAAGGAGTACAAGCTTAGAAGGAGAGTTGGGGGTAAGCTTGCGGCGATAGAGAATGAAGAAAAGCTGAATTTAAAGAATATATATGGTGCCCTATGTGGGGCAAAAAAACCATAACCTAATAAACCAATCCGAACCAAACCAAGATAAATAATTTGGTTTGGTTATGATTTAGCAAAACCTTTTTTTTTTGTCTATTATGGGCCTTGATTGGGTGCAGACTATTGTAGCAGTTTTTGGTTTTGATAAAAATCCATTTAGCTAAACAACCAAAGTTTTCTAATCTTTCCGTAGTTACCAAAAATCACATTTTATGAAAAAATTCAGAAAAATTTACTTAATTTTTTTATTTTTTCTTTTAGTTATAACTATTTATTATTTTTCCAACACAAAACAAAAAGTAAATTAAAATAGATGACGTAGAAAGGTTTTAAAAAATAATTATATAAAAACCAAAAACTAAATAAATTATTCTTCAAGATTTTGCAAAAACTAAAATCTACACCAAAAATCAAAAACTGCAAAAACCAAAATTAAGAGAATGATTCTTAATAAAGAGCTAAGTGTGTTCTAGAAAATTATAGTTATATAATTCATCAGCCCTCTAATTAATAATAGTGCATATAATAGATCAATATGTGATTGCGCCATGAATATATGTTAACTAATTAACATCATGCATGAATGCAGGCAGCTTCCATGTTGGGATCTTCGAAGAAATGTTGTACTTTCGACTAGTCTCTGCTCTGATCGCTGGTCGCATTATGAACGAGTATATATGTGCTTTCACTACCAAATGCTAACTATATTCATTCAAATATAATTAGACATATGTACTGATCAAATGCTTCTAACATACAAATAGTAATTATGGATGGTCAAGGATGCAAATGGAAAGTGCAATGAAGGATATAGCAAGAAGTAGAAGTAGAAAGACATGTGAAACTCGAGAAGCAAGTCTCACTAGCTTAAGATTACTCTTCTCTCTATGTTGACCAAACCACTCTTTGCAAGAACACATCATCCTTCCCAATTTGTTACATTATGATATTTTGAATGAAAATTAAGATGTTATTAACTAAGTAAATGATTATTTTAATAAAATGGGCCTATAGCTCAGTGGTAGAGCATTCGACTGCAGATCGAGAGGTCACCGGTTCGAACCCGGTTGAGCCCTATTTGTTTTTATTTTTTAATCTTTGTTACGAACCTTCTTTGTTTCACGTTCACCCAAGTGGCTTAAAGGTCATGGGATGATCTTGTCTCTTATATTCCCTTCCTTACCAACCCTAATAGGCTTAATGTAAGAATGATGTTCCTAATGTGCTCATAGGCTTAATAGGTTTAGAGTTATTAACTGAGGAAACTACAAAACTAGTAAAGCACATTATTGCTTCAAACCCCACGGGTCATATTAACTATGTTGTCCTTATATGTTCGTATACGTATATATTTCTTGTATTATGCTTTAGATACAAAACAAAAGTGTGATAGAAAACAAAAACCACTTCGTCTCTTCAGAAGATATTTGATTATCTATATTGCTACATATACATACATGCATTATTATTTATATTGCTGGCAAAATTATCTTGAAAAGAGAAATAACACTAATGCAAGAAAACAAAATAGTCCAACTAAAAGAAAAAAAATGAGTTTTAAAGGATTAGGATAAGGTAATATTAAACACAGTGAGTAGTAGTATCACATGCAGTGATTAAGAAGAGACAACGAAGAGACTGTTTGATCAATTTCTTGTCTGAGAGTTACTCTCTATTTCAGTATTTATAAACCTATATATCTTGAACCAAGAACAAGTCAAATCAAAACTCAAGAATCTTATTTAAAACTCTCTGATTCTTTCTTCATTCTTAGTTTTCTTTGTGGAGATGGGGAATTGTTCGCAAAGAGCAGTATCTGATGGTGGTGGTTTAGTTCATGTAATTGAGACAGATTCAAGAAGAAACATAATGGAAGAGTACTACAGAGCCCGGAGATGCAGCTCGTTGCCTATAACCAGGGAGAAACCACTAGGGTACCTTGTTAGACAAGGTACACCAAGTCCTAGAGGAGCAGGGCCGAAGATTCAAGTGTCGCCGCAGAGAAGGAACGGAGTTTGGAAAGCGAAAGTGGTGATCGGAAGTAAGCAGCTTGAAGAGATTTTGGCTGTGGAAGGCAATACACACGCTTTGATTGATCAGCTCCAGTTTGCTGCAGCAGAAGCTTTGGTTTCTTCAACCTCTGCCTCGGACATTGTCAGAGTTAAAAGCTTATCGTCCAGGTCCGGCAAAAACAATGAGAACTACTTCTGTTAGGTTCGATGATTGCGGATTTTGTGCCGCGTTTCTCATTTGTAATCCTTGTAAGCATAATGTGTATAATGTACATAAGGTAAACTTGTTTCAGAAAGTAAAAAACATAAAAGAGTGTATTTGTATTCCATCATATGATCAGTTTCTTTTGGTTATGCTCACGCTTCTTCATTCAATTTGGTTTTGGTTTTTGTTTGGAATTAGATAATAAACCGAAATGTTTACTCCTACTCAGGGTAATAGCTGTTTGCTGGGGGGCCTCGAGAGGGAAACACATTACGACCAATTCAGGAAAGAAACAAAAGAAACAGTTACATGAGACAATTAACACTGGAAACCACTACTTAAGCAGACACACATGTGTCGTGAGTTCTTCTTCATACACGCGATTCCATTTTCTTGACAGCTTTTTCGATGGCTGGGATGTTTTTCTTGAAGGTTGACCATTGCTCATCTGTTAAACTTATTCCTGGATAACACATTACAATATATCAGAGACAGGAAATGGATCAAAAACATTACTCAAAAAAAACCAATTCTATATTCTGACTTATTCAAAAGATTAGTACTTGCACGTATTCAAATACTCGAAAACTAGGAAAAATTGTTTGAAAAATCCAGAACAAGCTTTAAAACCTGTGAGGTTAGACTAAACTATACAACTGAAGAATGATTCTATTTCAACTTCCCAAATAACAGATCAGCCAAAATGGTTTCTTCTAATCAGTAATATCACCAAGCCTTTAGACTAAAAGGAAACTTTCAACACGCAAGCAAAACAATAGCAACTCTCTCAATCCTCATTGACTTCAAAATTTCGATATCGCAAACACAAAGTGCTCTGATACAACTCAAAAGTGGTAACTTGAAAGAAACAACTTACACATAAACACACAATATGGTCAATAGAAGATGCATTTGGACACACACAAGTCGAGATTTTGGTACCTTTAGAAGTGGGAAGCTCTTTGCCATCTTTCTTGTAATACTCTCTAATGGAAACCAAAGTCTTCCCTTTAAATTCCTGAATCGTCACTCTTCTCTTATCCGATAGCTAAAACACACACACAAACCCCAACAACAACAACAAAATCATCATAACTCAGTCACAATTCAAACACTTGAATTCACAATTCAAAACACTTCAATTCACAAAATCAAGAAATCGAATTGGAGAAAGAGTTAATGAAATCGAACCCTGCAAATGATGAGATCGCCGTCATCATCAAACTCTTTGCTTCTTCTTCCTCCTTTACCACCACCATCATCTTCTCCTCCTTCTTCTTCTTCTTTCTCATGCGCCTCAGTTTCCTCAGGACCCTTGGATCTCTCTTCTTCGAGGAACGAGTTCACAATTACTCGTACATAAGATTTGTGAGACGGCTCAGAGAGATCGATACCGAGTTTCTCCGAAGCGAGTTTACGGACCTTGAACTCTGTCATCTCTTTCATATCTGATTCCTTGAGTATCTCCCTCACAGTTCTCTCGATCTTCTGCTTCGTCTCATTCTCCATTTTTTTAGGGTTTTTTCCTCCGCCGTGATTTTTGAAATCGGTGAATAGAGTTTTTAGCTAAATCGGGTTATCGGAAAGTTTTATGTATGGGAGAAGTGGTTTAATACGATGACGTTTTATTGCCGTTTATGTTGTCCTACGTGGCATTTAAATTACGTCACTCTCTCTCTGTATAAAGTTTGCTTACGTCATCTAAACCGGAGTTGAGTTTTTTTCTCGTTTGATGATGACAAAATCTATCCGGTACGGTACGGTACGGAGGTGAATTGCGTAACCAAAATCTTCAATAGTAAGATGCGGCACCAATGTACTACTGAGCTAAGTATTGTACACAGTACATAACAATTTTGAAATACTTTTGATCCAATTACTCATTCTCACCATTGGTTATATCCCAAAATCCAAATAGAAAAAAAATTAGACCAACCATTCAAGAACAGCTGAAAATAAAAAAACATTCAGTACATGTAGTTAAAAAACTAAAATAATAATAACACTGATGAATCTAAATAAGCAAATTCCCAATATGCAGTTTCTTTCTTCTTTCTGTCGCCTTAGAAAATAAAAGAAGAGAAGGAAACCAAAACTAAAAGATTTTTATTATCAATGAACAACAACTTGTTGATCATCGATGAGCATCACCGAGCTGTGATGATGAACCATGTGCCACCTTCCATTGTGGAACTCGAACACATTTGTGATCAGGAACGGACCACCATCCACGTTCAGGTATGCTTTCATTGTGACCCAAGCCATGTCCGTTAGTATCCGAGTGCGAACAGTGTTGACCTGAAAGTCAAACCCTTGTTCCCAGTTGAAACAGTGTTGCCAGCTTTGCATCACTTCATTGTACCTGCAAATGGACAAAGCAAAACATAGATGGTTGATATCAGTTTCTCTCAGTTCTTTCGAACAAGTCTACCAAGATGTATTTATTCCATTTGCGAAATGACCATATTAGGGATAACAATATCCCAGATCGGAAAGAAGCAAGGGATCTTGACTAGTATATAAAGATATATGGGCTCATCCACTACGAGCGAATAGGCCCATATATCCTTATATACTAGTCAAGATAGCTAAATCCTATTATAGCTACTCTGGATATACAAGTATTAAACTGTTAACAATGTTATCCTATAATCCTATTGCTGTAAATCTTTTGCTTCAGCGTTTTAACTAAAATCAAACAATATACTTAACATCTTGTACTATTAGCAACTGCATAAAAGCATTGTTCCGCTAGTATACTCAACCTTAGATAACATCTAAAAGACCCCTCTAACACCTAACAACATAAACACATACCCTAAACCGTTACAGAACATGCTAGTATTAGGATGACATAACCGGAAACAAAATGATAACAGTAAAGACATTCCTCATAAGCAAAAAAGCAAGACGGTGAAAATGAAATGTGCAGTTGTGATTACCCAGAAAAGAGTTCGCCCGAGGCATGGATACACTTGACATAGTCCGAGTTCAGCCACAATCGAGCCATCGCTTGAAGCGCTCTGTCTCTAATGATGCCGAAGAATTCAGTATTCACACTTATAATAGCTCTAGTAGTTGCATAGTAAGCTTTCCACCCATTGACTGGAGTTATACCATCTTGTTCCATTGTAAAATCCTAGTACACCAAATGAAAAAACACATTGATTTCAGCAAAGTGCTAAGAAACTACATCTTTTAAACCTAGAATCAAAAGCTAAGTGAATCAGCGAATTAGTCATAACTAACCTTGTGATAAAGAGCTTTCCAAGCATTATCATCATTAGCAGCTTTCCTCATCAATGAATTAGTCATAGACAAGCGACAAAGACTTGGATAATCCAAATAACTAAGCGCGTGAGTCGTAATTTCAGGAACCAACTGCTCCATCATCGACACTCCAGGCTTATCATCAACCACCGCGTTCGCCACCGTTGAAGCCGTAACCTCCATCATCTCTCCGCCACCACGGAGGGGAGGCGTACCACCGTTCGCCAGCGGCGTCGACGGCATAGGTTTATCGTCCAGTTTTCTGACAGATCGAGACGCGAGGAGAAGTGGTGGGGGAACACGATTGCGATTGATAACTGCGAGTATGAAAGAACAATAAAAGCTAATTACGCGGCGAGAAGGAGAAGAAGTTAAAAAAAAAAAATCACAGATAAAACCTGAAGGTGACGCACTTAGGGTTTAACGGCGGTTTCCTTCTTCTGCCGGAACCCTAAAATTGAATCGGAGAATAAAATTGGCAGAGACGAGGAAGGAGAGATTTGCAAAAACGTTTTTTTTTTCTCCAACTCCGTAGCTGACCAATTTGCAAATGTTTTATCAAAAGAGCGTCACTGTAGGAAATAGCCTTGAGTATCAAGGGTATGATAGTAAACATACATTTATGTTTATCCAAGTGTGTCATTTTTATCCAGATACGTTGTCGTTTGATCAAAGGTGCTCTCTTAACCTCAAATTTCTTGTGAACCACGCTAATACAATATCATCTTTGAGCTCCTGGTGTAATGAATATATCTTCTAATCTATAAATATCTTTTTGTTAAGACCTTGTTGTAGTGACTTTTGTCAGTTTCAGACACATTTAGGTCTGTCTGGGTAAAACAAGAATTGCTTCTTTTTTTCTTGGCCTAAGAGAAGACAAAAAAGAGAGATGATAATAATAAGCTATTTACGTTTTTGTACTTGACTACTTTGTTCTTCCTTCATCTTCTTATTTACGCTGATGATCGTCATTTGCACTTGTCCTTGTGATGAGCTCCAGATGAAGCGGTTTCAACGTATTGCTCAGATAGTTTCTTGATCTTGTCGCCTTCTCTGATCAAGAAGTTAGCACTCTTTGCTTTGCTATGATACTTCATCACTTTCTCTGTGGTTTTCGTCACTGCCCATCTGTACTGTTCCACGTTTATTACTCCGCTCTTGCACAGTGGTCTGATATGTTCTTTGATGTATGCTTCCACCTTACGGAAACAATAAAACAAGTTCAAGAAATAGGAAATGAGAACTTTGAGACGTGACTTACGAGAGAGTTAAACAAATTTTACCTTCTTGGTGACAGAGTTACTAAACGCATCAACTTTGCTTTTCTCTTCTTTAGAAGGCTTCTCACTTGTTTTCTCTTCTTTAGATGGCTTCTCGCTTGTTTTCTCTTCTTTAGAAGGCTTCTCGCTTTGATTGCACTTCTCAATGTTTTTCGGAACTTTTTTCTCTTTTATGGAAGTGTTCACAAAGTTTGAGGCGCTGAACTCCTTGTGTGTGTTACTCTCACACTCTGAATCAGGTACTTTAGCTTCAACACCATTATCAGCAGTTCCTTCAACGAGAGGTTTCTCAACTAGTTTCTCTGTACCAGGTCCATATAGTTCTTCACATTCAGCAACAGAAAGGATTTCACCTCCTTCTCCTTCTCCTTCCCCTTCTCCCTCACCCTCGGCCTCAACCTCGACCTCAACCTCGGGTAGAGGCTCTATAGGAGCAACGCTTTTCCTATCGTCTTCGCCATTTGTGGTCCCCTTCTGGTTTGCAGTTGTTTCTTCATTTCCCACGACTTCAGATTGATTCGAACACTTTTCAGGTTGAACAGTGGAGAAAACTACCTTCACCTTAGTCAAACTTTCATCCAGCTGCGTTACTGAAGCTTTTGTAGCCATGGTAGCACTGATATAGTCTTCTTCATCCAATTCATACTCAAAATCCCCAAAGATGTCCGTATCAGGAACAGAATCCATGTCAAGTACATTATATGGGCTTGCCGCCCTTGTCTCGTTCAAGGAACTGTCTCCTTTCTCTGGAGGAACTTCCGTTGAGCGGGTCGGGCTGTTTGGTGGTGAATCAGCAAGACCTGCTGCTCTGAGCGCTTGTAGGATGGCTGGATCATCTGAATCTTTACCACTAATACGTTCTGACTCGTTAACAGCCATTGGTGATGACAAATTTGGTTCTACAGCATTATCCATCGCTTTGCTCTCTGAATGATGCAGTATTTCTTGTGAGCATAAATTCAGATACACAACTTTGCTACTTGATTTATCCGCGATCGCTTTCTCGATATTTATAGCATCAGCAACGGCTAATTCTGTTGCTGCACTTCTTCGAACAGACAGAAGGTTTTCTTTCTTTAAGAAATGTTCTGTCATGCGATATAATTGTGTCTGCAGCAACAGCGATTTGCTTAAGAACAAAAAAAAACCAGCACATGTGCAAATAATAAAGCTAGCTATTCCGATGTTAATAATGTTTTAGCAGAAAAATCAATAACAGACTAGCCCCAACATTCCGTATTGTCAGTTTAATGTGTGTAACCATAATAAAAGCACATATGGAATTGATGAACCTAGTAGAGTAGATCTCTCATAGATTTCCCTAACACACGACATGACTACCAAATATTTGTAAGAACTAACACACCCCACTCCTCTCTCATCTGCTTTTACTAACCGAAATGTGTACGACTGCTCAGCTTATTCTACCATATAAAGTGACGTCTTATTCAATATCTGGAACCCAAGTAACTCACTATGAACCTAGCCCTAACCAATGCCACAGGAACTGGAAAGTAAAGTAAAGAGCTATCCACATACCTGCCTAACTGCAACAGGAACTTTATTATGGCGACTGGTTGCAAGGTTTGGTCTCATATCAGCTGGTAGTTGAGCCTGATAGTAATGATAATAATAAATGTGCAACAATCTCAACACACCAGATTTCTAAAAAGTAACAAAGTAAAATAGACGAGAATTACACACCAACAATGGATAAATCCCTTTGAGCTCGGGAGAGCCTTCTTTGTCTTCGGTTGAGTTGTTGCCAGCTAAAGCTTTCTTTCTTGCAAGAACCTGCAATGCCCATTTCCTTTTGTCTTTCTTGAGATCATCGGGATTCTCAAACACTTCCTTAGAGTTACTAGATGCAAGATTAGGTTGTCCATCTGACTCTTTGTTTCCCGGGTTCAGTTTTGATCCAGCTTTTAAGCTGCTCCCCTTGGCATCACTAAACTTTGGTTTGGTCTTGCTGGGTTCTGTGGGTTTTGCATTGTTTGGTGAGTTCCCCGTTTTTTCCGGTGCCAAAAGAGGCTTGAGATTATCATTTCTTGGGAACACAGAGGTATCTGCCAAATACAATCTGGAGAGGATAGGATTTGAGGCCTGTTGAGTTTCAGATGAAAAGTTTGTTTTGACTCCAGCTGGTTTCTTCTTCAAGAGGCTAAGAACAGACTTCAGAGTTTCAATTTTTTCAGGCTTTCTAGTTTGTAGGCACCTATGTTTCCAAAACTCAACTTCACAGTCCCGGTGCCATGCACTTTTCCGCTTCCCATTTGTATCTGCATAAATTTTCTTCGTGAGATTCTCTCTGACTTTTCCTTTCTGCAGCATCAACTTCTTTGCCTTCACAGCCAGAGCCATATTTTTTCTAGGTGCTTCTTCAGTTTTGGGTCCTGCCACAGCAGCTCTAAAGGCAGCCAAAAGTTTTGGATCGAATTGGTTATCTCTTATGTCCTCCATCGATTTGTTTCGAACGGCTTCTCTTATTTCTTTCCTTAGTTTTTCAACCAGAACCATTGACTCTTTCTCATCTTCTGGTGTCCTTTTGATCTTCTTTACCCTCAAACCAGCAGCATTCTCTCCTTCTGAAGACTTATCAGCAGGATTTGAACGCATGAGATTTTTTACACGCCCAGTTCCTTTAACAATGCTGAAAATATCAACCGTTGTATTGTTTGGAGGGGATCTGCTCTCTTGGTGAACGGTAGCCAAGTCTTCCTCTTTCTCGAGTTTGGGTATATTGAGAGATTCGGAAATCTCAGGTTCAGTTTCTGAATTGCCATCATCGCCACTGGTAAAGAAATGCCACGATGAAACAACAAAACTCAAACAAATCCACACCGAGCAGAGAAAAGAGGGTAAGATGGTACCAAGAAAGGAACAGATTTCATTTGTGAAACTTACCTGAAATCTGAAAGCTTTCTCTTTAAGCAAATAACACTAGCAACATCTGAACTGGAAATGGCCGTAGTGGAAAGATCTGGTAAACGCATTACAGTATGTAAGACCCTTTTTATTTATGCAGATGCAGATTATATTTAACCATAAAGAGGATGAAATGAAGGAAGCAGAAAAAAACAGGCGAACAAGGGGTAATATGTTACTTACTTTTTTGATCATTCATCGACAGACAATCCTTCTCTTCAACAGGGTCTACAGTTGTATATAAAATGTTAAATTATTACTTAAGGAAAAAGCATATTAAGAATCTATAATGGTTAAGAAATTACAACTAAGACTCAAAGAAAATTGTATTACCACCAAATTAACTCTTGGTCAATCAATATACCTGTTCTATTCTCCACGTGTGCAACAAAGCATGGCTGATCTGAATCAGAAATTAGTCTTGATGATATATCATGTGGTAAGAACTGCTTGAGCTCTAATTTTACTGGGACCTGCTCTGTATTTTCCTCCCGACAGAGAATTTTCAGATGCGACCTATCTGGCTCTCCATCCACAAAAGCTTGAGCTGACGATGGGTTGGTATCACTTGGTTCCATATGACACTCGTCTCCTTTGACAATTGATACAACAAGAGCTGTCTCGCCTTCATCAGCGACCGTAACTGAAAAGTTCCCAGAGTAAATAGCCTCGGCTGAGCATCCACTATTTGTCCTCTCAGAAATATCCAGGGTCTTTCTTGTCTCCGTTAGTGAGGTATCAGGCTGTGTCTCCATTGGTGAGGTATCAGGTTCAAGTGGTTTTTCATTAGCGAGACATCTGTGGACATAAAGCAAATGAATGATAAGATGGCTGAGAGAACATTTAGAAAAGAAGAATAATATGAATAAGCCTTAGATTTCACTCAGGTTTGGTACGTAGTGTCTTTACTAGTTAAACACAGAACTGGCACACGGAAATGATAAAAATAATTCAAGAAACTATACTATAAAAATCTGTTTACCTAAAAGACTGATAATTAAAGCATCAATATAATGAAACAACACTGTTGAAATTTATCAAGCCATGGATTAAGCAACTTTTTGTAGTCAATACACCAACAAAACTTACCTCGGACATATCCATGTATCCTCTGATGCGTTTTCCAGGTCAAAACCCACGCAAACAGCATGATACCTATTAGCACAGATGAAAGCAACAATCAGAAGCTAATTTCTATGTTCGAAAAAATAAGAACATATAAGAATACTGTAAAGATGAACTAACAATAATAAAGTATAGAAAGATTGAACAGGTTACTATCTTTGTGGTGTACATGTCATATCATAAACTCCCTTCACTGATAGTAATAGCATTTAGAAACCACCAACACAGCTAAGCTATAAACATGGTAGACACAAACATTATGGCACTGTAACAACTAAGAAAGCACCGGAAGTTCTCCAGTTAATCAAGTAGATTGGTTGGACAAAAAAAGTTAAACAACAATCAGGACAATGTACACATAATAAACAACCCATGGATAAAATTTAAGAGGTAATTATAGTTACCATATATCACAAGAATCACAAGCAATTGATGTATCAAGGTTGGAATCCCCTCCAATGTAAGTGAACGTGTTACGGATCTTGCAAAGATCACCATCTAAACAGATAACTGCCTACAAAATGATACGGAAAGCTTAATGTACTATGTATTGACTAGGACACCCCATATATGATATACTTACATATTCGTCAATATAGTGTGTTTCGTCAATATCATGTGGCGGAGAAGTGACAGCATCAGTTTCCTCCTCAATGCAGTAATCTTCATCTCTGCATGTATTTCATAACTTAGCTTAACGTCAGCAGATGACAACAATTTATAGCACATACAGAAACCTATGGTACACATGATTTTCAATCACTTGAACATGCTATGCCATTTAGTATAAATCTATCATTATAAGCCACATGTAGTTGAAGACAGAGACACCACTCAGTTTTTCCAGGGAAGCAAAGTCTATCACAACAACGGACATGAGGAAAAAAATAGTACCCTGATATCGAGACCTCATCAACCTTGCTGCTTTCACCTGAATCATACACCTTCACAATCAAAACCAAAGACTTATTAATACCTAACTCAACAGCTCCTCCACTCACAAAAATGTATGAGCAATGTTCAGATAAAACAAGCAAAAACAGATATGAAGTATCTTACAGGAACACATGTAATCAACTGAAACTCTCTCTGACAAAGAGGGCAGAGGTTCATAATAGTAGACCAATTATCAATACAATCAAAGCAGAACCTGAGCACAAGACACAAATTATCAGTCTGCTATTTGAAAAATAGTCCATTAAACACACATCGGGGATAAATTTAGCAATAACTAATCTTCAAAGAACTTAGGCAACTTTTGTTGATTAAGACAGGATAATGCTAATTAGAGAAAGAAAAAAACATGGTGTTACCAGTGTTGACAGCAATCAAGAACACCTCTATCAACAATAATATCCATGCAAATCCCACATCTTTCCCCTTCAATCCCAGCCATATCCTGTCAAAAGAAATCAAAATGAGAACCAATGCACAAACAAACACTAACACAGTTTTGCCAAAAAAACACAAAGGTTTCTAAAAAACGTGACACGAAGTAACTGAAATACTTAATTGCAGCAGCTTGTGTTCATGATTTTAACTATGAAGCTACATATACAACTATTTCCACAGGAGATTACAAGTTTTGAGCTCCAGGGTTCAAGAAGACAAAAAGGTTAATCCTTGATTAGTTCAACCAAGAAGCAAGGAAAGTCCAAGTTTAACACTAACATTATGTCCAACTTCAGCAGCTTCATCTTCAACCAAGTTGCTAGCGTCAAAATCGAGCTCCATTTTCTGGGAAAAAACAATAAAAAGACAAAGTGATCAGAAAGATGAAATCGATTCCTAAGACGAGAACGAAGGGTGAGAAAAATCAAGGTGAAATTTCTATAAACCCAGCTACACCTAACCTACCTCGGATCAACAAAACCTATGAAGAAGCTGAGAGAGGAAACAAAAAAAAATCTCAGAACCCTTGATGAAGAAAATTGAAAAAGGCAAAGCAGGGTCCGAGGGTAAAACTGGAAAATTACATGAGAGGGTGGAGCTGACGTCACCTCTTTAGCCCTCTTCAAGCCCTCAAATTTTTTTTTAATTAGAAACTTTTGATGAGGAAAGAAAGAATTGAAATTTATGTCTTCGTCTCTCTGAAGATGACATTTTCCGTTTATAAACCAAAAAGATGGACCACACGTGCTTTTTTTAGAAACTTTATGGGTCGAAACTTATAACTTTCTATTTCATGTGGGCCATTTACGCAAATTTAACAATACATTGATCCTAAATTTATGTTTTCCCTTCTCCACCCCGTACTTTCCTCTTTTATACAAAAGACCCCATAGTTTTTTTCTTTTGACTATAGGCCAAAAAATCAAAATTGGAAAAGCTCATTCACACTTTACAGTTGGTTTCTTTTTATTTCCTAAGTATGATGAAGCATAGTTTCTAGGTTAGTAGGGAAACACATGTCCACGTGGCGACTACTCCATACATTGTCGGCGAGGATGGCGTTAACGGCGTCTGTAGGATGAAACTGGTCCCACCAGAGATGACCTGAAGCGTCGGAGCAAGCCATCTCCGGCGAGATACATGGAAGCCATCCCTTGTACCTCCCTAGCCCACAACACGCATCTGTCGTCTCATTAAAACCTGTCCACACCACATAACACACAACAATGGTTCAACAAGATGATCAGAAAACTCTTAGCAGTCTCTGTACGTTAATGTTGTCACTAGTGTTATGTTGTTACCAGTCACAGTCTTTATGATAATTGAGATGGAAGTGGTACTTACCGTAGAGTTGGTGGTTCCTGAGGATGTCCATAGCGCTTTGGAACACGTCGCAGTAGATAATGGATGCACCAGGAAGCTCACGGTTGAGCTTATCTACTGTGTATCTCATGACAAAGTTGGATTCCATGATCATGCTGTTCACTTCCTCTACACATTCTCCGTTCTGGCTCCTGTATTTCCACAGGTAGTATGGTGCACAGCCAATCGGTGGCAAACCCATCACCACCATCCTCCTCACCTTGACATTGTACAGAGTCTGTGAAACAAACACAATACTTCTCTTATTAGGTGACATAAATCGGATACCTTGAAGAGGAAAGTACTTATGAATCAATCATCTTTAGTCTATCAATATGCAGCGTTGAGATACCATTCAGGGTTCTACATCAGTATAAACCAGAGATGCAAAATAGAACAAGGGTTGTCATTTGAGCTAAATATAAGCAACCCTTAGTGTCCTAATCAGTTTAAAGGTTTCACTTTTCAAGGTTTTTGGGTAGAACTATAAAAGTGATATCCTAACCTCAGAATCATACTTGTTTGTCCCTATAGACTCTCCACCAAGATCAGACATATAAAGATTAATTAAAGGACAAAGGTCTAACCTTGAGCTCCTGTCTCATATTGGTAGCCAAGAACTGATTAAAATTCCATGGAGTATAGAGATTCTGCACACTGGAGATGTTCCTGATATAGAAATGTATGTAATCATTCACTCCGATCGATATGTAGAAAACCGAGTTTGAGACCAAACGCTCGGCAACTTGCTCCCCAATACTCAGTATCATCTGCTGGAATGTATCAACAAACTGCTCAACCTGCATCGCAAACGAAACCCGCTGGCCCTGCAACAACAAATACTAACTCAAAGAAATGAAAAATGAAAAATGGAAAACGAACTCTAAAAGACTAAGAAAATTGAGTAATACCAGTTCGGATCCACTAGACAAGATGATTCCAGCACCAGCTGATGCATAGTTTACACCTTGAAACATGTCTTCAACAGTCCCAGTTTGTCCAAGATAGCTAGGAACGAATGGTAAACCTAGACGATCAGCTGTTTCACAAGATTTCGCAGTAGACAAACAAAAACCAAATGATTCAATCTCTATCTCTTTCTTTAACAGTTCAAGAACAACATCAACGAATTTGACAATTTGGCTTTAATTTCAATACGAAGAATCAAGTAAAAGCAGATGGTTCTTGAAATCTAACAAGGAACCCGAGAACAAGAATCAAAAACCCAGAAATTTTTTGGGGAAGAAAGGTTTTAACCTAGAAAATCAACTGGGATCCTTCCATTGCAAAACCTCCCCGTCGGCTGATGCGTATCGAAATCTCTACCGTACGGAAGACGATCTGCTCTCGCCAAGGTCCCGAGAAAGTTATTAGTTCCGCAATCCACAGAAGAATTGCCGAACACGAATAACGCCGGCACAAAAGGCAAAGACGGCTTCACCGCCGGAGATTGGGCTCTGAGCGACGGCGATGGAGGTAGAAACGGCGGAATCGAAGGATAAAACGGCGAGATCCTTGGATACAACTGATGATCGGCGATTAATTTGGGTCTCGTGAAGATTATCAGAAGAGAGAAAACAAGAACGAGAAGCTTGATCGACATCGAGAAAGAGCGCGGGAAAAAATGTGGAGAGAGGCTCTGTGAGAGAGCCGGAGAGGTTTTAGTTACAGAGATGAATAAAATGTCGTCGTATTATATCAGCTTATAAGATTGAAGAGAGACTTCTTTATTTATATAAAGCTACACAACACATTGAACCGGCTAAATTAGAAAATAAATTTCCGGTTAGACATACCGGTTTAATTAATTTAAAATTTAATACGAAATCATTTGTATTGGTATACTTTGGTGTCAAACTTATGATCTTCTCTCCACCACTGATGAATCCCATGAGCTTGTTTAAAGTCTCTTGACGAGCTTAGGTTCACTGTTAAAACTGAAGACGGCATCAGATGTACGGGGTCTTGTCCTCCTAAGAGTATACCGCCCAACGAGTGCTGCGTCGCTACACGCTCTACAAACCCGATTCCGATTTCTTCCATCTTGTTTCGGTGCTCGAAGTAGCCGATATACTCTGAGCACAAGTGGTCTCCGGGGTTGACGTACAGCCGCGGGAACCAGTCGGATAAGGAGGCAAATGGGTCGGGGATTGCGGGTAATGCACTGTGGTTTTGGCTGTATTGTTGGGTGGCTTTTTTGGCTAGAGCAAGTCCAGCTGTGATTACACTGCCTACATTTTAGATAGCAGCTCGGATCAGTCGAGTTTCTAAACGATTAATACGAAATGCTAAAGTCTAGAGTACAGTTCAGTTTGGTTCAGTTTGTGTGTCTCCTAAGAGCAGTATCTTAAAGAATGACACTTAATGGACTAATTTGGAAGAGTTAAGTTATTGACCTGCAATGCGTATCCCATGTTTGATTCTCTTATCCTTGATTCTTTCGATAGGAGCAGATAAAAACGGTGGATTGAAGGCAAAACACTCAGGCAAAACTCCGGTTCTAGCTGTTGTTTTCCCAATAAGCAATGCCATGGATGCACCAAGAGAATGACCAGCAAGCCACACATTCAAACCACCACCAACCAAAGCAATTATATTTCTCACTGCTTGGATAGCTATCTCAAACCTTGTTGTCGTGTGAAGCCCGTTTCTGATAACATGGAAATCTAACTCGATGTCACGGGAAATAGAGTCTGCTTTTGTAACAGTTCCTCTGAATGCAATCACAAAGCGCGGACTCAGTTCCACGGATTTGACTGTTTGAGAGAGCTGTTGAGGCGGTTTATACTCATAGATTCCTCCGAAAATGGAGCTATCAGCATCATCCACAAGCTTACGAATAAGGCGGAAATGGAAAAACTCAGACCATATTGGAGACAGAGCTAAATCAGGACCTTCCCTTTGTAGCTGACGGTCGCGCTCAGCTACATAGATTCCTTGAACCAAAGAAGCAGCTACAGATCTTCTATGATGTTCATTAGCCCTACAAATTCAACAAAACAACCAAGACACAAGGAAAGGAAGCATTTTTAACATAAAGAAACAATTTTTCGGGTTATTTAAACACAAGGGTACAGTTTTAAGCAGGCGTAGCTCCAAACCACAACATTAGCTAACTCAACAGCAATTTATGAACACAAAGATTTAGTTTTTGAGACAAAACAAAACCACAGAAGATGAAGAGAAGAGTGAAAGATGCATACCAATCTATAGCTGTTAAGTGTAATGGTCCAGTGAGACTGAAGTCATCTCTCTCACAAATCATCATTCCTGCCTCTTCCTCTTCTGTACCACTGACCATATTCAAAATGTTAAATCTTACTCTTAAATTCCCAAAAGCGTTAGAATCCTGAATCCTAAATCCTAATCATAAAATTTGCATAATCTAATCTACTTCCAAAAAATTTTGATTTTTGTAAACAACAACACCAAACACAAGCTCAATCTAAAGTTATGTTATTGTTAATGAGATCAATCACATAGACAAAACAACAATGAAACGAACAAAAGGAAGCTAGACTAACCTTGTGAGATTTATTCAGATCTGAAGTATTATTACTGTCCTAGTGTGATGGTGGTTTTATAAAGAAGTAGTAATGGAAGAACCGAAGAAGAAGAGACATTTCAACTATCACCGATCCGAAAACGACATCGTATCGTCCTCAAGGTTCATTTTTGCCATATAAAGCTAAACATTTGCTTTGTATTTTTTTTATTACAAATCTTTTTACATAAAAAGCAGAAAAATATCGAAAAAGTTATAATCTTTTTTTTACATAAAATATTGTCTATATAAATAATAATACACCTATATGTCACTAAAATCTGACTCTTTATTGTTTTTTATTTATTTATAATATAATAATTAAGTGTGGACAAATATGTTTTAGCAAAATAACACAATTTAAAAAAAAAAAAAAAGTTATTAAGAGATGTCTTCGGAAGATGATGAATCATATCCATAAGGATTATTACTAGCCCAGTTCCACAAATCTCTACACATCTCCTCAATACCATATTTGGCCCTGCAACATTGTTTACACAACTCCCAAATTAGAACCATTTCATTTATATGTATGTATTGATGACTAAAGAAAGAAATGAACTTACTTCCAATTCAGTTCACGTTCTGCTCTTTCCGTTGAGGCGTAAACAACTTCAGCATCTCCTTGACGTCGTCCAGCGATCACAAGAGGGATGTTCTGAAATCCACAAAAGAAGTTTTTTTATAAAACTATGACTAAAGAAGAATCCAAGAACGTATAGAGTGGCATGTTCTTTTACCTTCCCGGACGCTTTTTCGAAAGCATCAACCATTTCAAGAACAGATGTTCCATTTCCTGTTCCAAGATTGTACACTTCACAACCTACACACATACCAAAGTTTAGAGATTTAAGGATATGACTATTGTAGAGAAGAGAGACAAGTTGGATCATAATATCATCTTATATACCGATCTTGTTATCTTCTAGCTTACGAAGAGCAGCTATGTGTCCATCAGCTAGATCAATAACATGAATGTAATCTCGAACCTGATACCAAACAAAACAACAATGAGACCAAAATGTCGAAAACTCTACTTTTTTCATAAAGACATAAAGACATACCCCTGTTCCATCTTTAGTATTGTAATCATTTCCAAAGACAGTGAGGTGAGGTCTCCTGCCAACAGCAACTTGTTGAACATAAGGCATGAGATTGTTCGGAACACCGCGAGGATCTTCACCAATCTCCCCACTAGGATGTGCACCAACAGGATTGAAATACCTAAGCAGTATAATCTTGCATTCAGGATCAGAACCGTATACATCACGGCAGATTTCCTCAATGAATAGCTACAACAACAAAGAAATCAGATTCACACACTTCATCATCATCAACAAGAACATTTCAAGTGTGTAAGTTGTTGTTGTTAAAAACAGAACACCTTAGTTCGTCCATATGGGTTCAATGCAGAAATTGGAGACTCCTCAGTACAAGGAACTTCCTTTGGAGAGCCATACACAGTAGCTGATGATGAAAACACAAGCTGGAAAGCAGAGTAGGCTAATCATAATTATCTTCCAAGAAAACAAAAATGACATGTGGTGGCAAGTGATAAAGAAAGAGACATATACTAACATTTTTGCAGCCATGTTGAGACATAACTTCCAAAAGAGTAATAGTCCCAATAAGGTTATTATTATAATAAAGCAAAGGCTTCTCAACACTCTCACCAACTGCTTTAAGTCCAGCAAAGTGTATCACTGCATCAAACCTGTAAGATGTAATAATAATTCCACGTTCATCAATTATATGCAATTCTCATATCATTGTGCCAAGAGTGAATTAAAAAGCTAAAAGAATGTTTCTTTATACTATCAATCATACTTGGTTTCTGAGAATATCTTCTCAAGGGCAGGTTTGTCTCGGAGATCCACCTGCAATTAAGACAAAGCAGTCAAGTTCTTAATCAGAGCTCCTTAATCAGACAGATGTTTTTGATAGCAACTAAACAGAACAATCTAAACTCAGAAGAACTATATTAAATTTCTTGATTTCAGACAGATTAAAATAATTTGTGAAATACAAAAATATAAATTGGGATTATATATATTACACACTTTCACATGGTACTGATTAGGCCTTTTACTGATGTTTATTACACTTTTCTCTGATATTAGATTATAAAAATGATGAGTGTGACTTGTAACCACCACTTTTATTATATAAAAAAATTCACAAAATTATATAAAAATATGCATTTTTCATGCTATTTATATTCCGTTTTTATCAAAATCAAAATAACGTTTTTTTTAAGTATTTATGTACCTCAAACTTTTTTTCTATCGGTTAAAATTTTTTATATCGTTTTTGTGTTACCGATTAGAATCGATAATAATTATCAAGATAATACGAAAAAATTGATATTTTTATTCCTAAAATTTAGGCCCCGAAAAGCAAAACAAAAAATCACAAAAACAAGAGCCTCCGTAGTCAAATCAAAATGATTAAACAGGTCAAATCATAAAATCCCGATTATACGTTGAAATCATCAAATACAAAACACACAAAAAAAATCCTAAGAAAGAAAAATTAACCGAACCTGGTGGAAGGAGAGGCGTTCGCCGTGTTCGGCGGCGAGTTTCTTCACGCGCTGGAGAGAGACGGCGGAGGAATTGTCGAGATTATCAACAACAACGGCGGAGTAACCACCGAGAAGAAGTTGAAGCACCGTGTGACTACCGATGTATCCAGCACCACCTGTTACTAAAACGTTCTTAGCCATCATAGTTTAAACGAACAGAGCACAAACAAAAAAAGTGTTTTTGTTTGGTTTGGTTTGTTTTGTTTTTGTGATCTGTTTCTCCAACGAAAGAGTGTTTTTGATTTATAGGAACGGTGATGGTTACGTGAATATTATTTTTTCATTAAATTAAACTTTTGGGGATTAGTTTTAAATTAATAAACGTAAACTATATATTATACGTTTTCTAATTAAGGGAATTGGAATATAATGAAAATGACACGTGGCGGAAGATGGTGTGGTTGGAGATATTACGAGTTTTTGGAAACTGATTTTCTAAAACGTTTTCTTAAAATCAAGGGAATGGTAATTAACGTTTTTGTTTACTTTAACTAATCAGCCGAACAATTTTAACAGAATCTAATAGCGATATGATACTATGAAGAAAAAAAAACATTTGTTAGTATGTAATTTACCTACCCCAAATTTAAATAAAATAAAAAGATTTAAGTGGGTAATATAAAGCAATTAGGACGGATAAATTCGCTTGTGTATTAGATAATTTTTTTCTATTATTTATAAATTATATTTTGGTAATGTTAACAAAGATGTTGAAAGTAGTTGGAAGTTTAATTGATGTTAGAAAAAAAGAGTCCTACATTGTTTTCCATTAAAATTTATTGTTTTAATATAAATGTTTAATAACCAATAAAAAGATGTGGGCGGAGATTAATTATTAATCGAAACGTATAGGGTGGGCTTAACGATTATACGGGGAGTAATCGGATTTAGATGGTGATTCTTTAAATAGGGCTTATATGTAATCTCATGTTTATATAGACTCTGAATAGAAATGCAGATAAAAAATAGTTTTAGTGCCTGAATGGGAGAACTGCATATATGCTTGCATTCATCTTTTTAATTCAATTATAAAGCAGTTCAAATTTTAAAATAATAAAATATTACTGAACGCATGCAGTTCAATTATATGAACAAAAAACAAAGATCTGCCATCTAACTAGTTTAGATTTTTACTTTTTTTTTTTTCTTTTTTTTACCGCTTTCCATTTCTTTTTTCTTTTTATTTGATTGTAAAATAAAATAAATAATAGACATTTAAAGAACTTAATTTAATTGTACTAACTTGTCATAAGTAATATTAAATTTCTTTTATATATTTTCTAAAAACACTAAATAATGTTATACAAGTTCAAAAAAGATGCTAAACTAATATACCAAATTTTAATTTAATATAACTTACTATAATATGTATAATAAATTGTAAAATATTAACTGAAATTTAAAGTAGCATTTTATTATTAAAATTTGTGATCATCAATCGTATTATCTGCTTTTACCATTCAAATATACATTTTAAACTGTTAAATTCGTTTGATCTGCAATTGTTCTACCAAAAACGCTTGATCTGCAGTTGTTCTACCAAAAACGTTTGATCAGCAGTTGTTTTACCAAAAACGCTTGATCAACAGTTGTTCTACCAAAAACGTTTGATCTGCACTTGAAACGCTTAATCCGCTTTGCCTAATCTGCTCTCTCCCTTCAGAGCCATGATATATTGTATTTTTCTTTTGTAGTGCACAAGACATTATCCCTCAAAATTGGGAGTCACGAGATTTGAGAATATCTCTTGCATATTTACTTTCCAAGGATGTTTTATTATTATTAGTATATAATATATCACACATTCTTATATTATTCATCTAATGTATTTCTTATTATATAACAAATGGTCTAATGTAATATTTAAGCATGGCATGGGTTTTTTTTTTTGGAAAGAAACATAAATTTATTAGAACAGTCAAAATTTGTTAATCAATGTGAGCCTTTTATTGGATTGTAATAAAATGTTGAATAAGGAATTCTTCTTTAGAAGCAAAAAGAAGAAGATAGAAGTCCAAGACTCTCCAATGTGTGTGTGATGGTGTTGTGTGCACTTTCCACTTGTCGAAGCAAGTGAGGTCTCAAATTTAAAAACACTTATTAAATTCTGATTAGATTATCAAAAAAATTATAAAGAAGAAGAGAACAAAAGAGTCAATGTCAATGCCGACCATGCGAGAGAACACGACTTGAATGATCCTTGGCCATGAGTTACGTAAGATTGTATTGGTTCAACGGTTTATAAAGAGATGAGTTTTTCTTCTTTTTTCTTAAACCTTACGATATGGTTCATCCAAGGAATGATCTGGTCGTCTTTGTTACTAAATTATTGTTGACTTGATACGTGTTGAAGTAATTACCGAAAGATATGAAAACATCCTTTAGAAAAACTGAGTTTTATCCTAAAATTCACCTAACACATTATTAATGTTTTGTACATTTGACTCGGTTTGTATCGTTTGTGTTTGTACATTCTCAACTCTAGGAACTTCAAGAAAAGAAAAAGTTGTCTCTTAAGTTTGTCCAAAAAAAAAGAAAGAAAAAAGTTGTCTCAATACCTTCAGCCTTAATGGATTGAAATAGCTTTACAAATACCACAAAAAGTGTATCAAGTCAATTGACTTTGATTATAATAATCTCAAGTAGTTTAGAATTTTTTACAAGCATGATCAATAGTTTTTGAAAGCCCTGCGGGTTTTAACAGAACCGGAAAACCGGATTTTCTTACTCGAATCCAACCGTATCTTCAATATCTGGTTCAAATTCGGTTAAGCAATTGGTTCAATTAAGAATTATCTCAAAACATGTTCGGTTTACAGTTCAGTTCACCAACCAGACAAGTAACATTTTTTTGGAAACCGAAATTTAAACCAAAATTAAACTAAACAGACCAAAATATATATAAAACCAAGCCTAAGTAACCGATTTTATCCAACTAAACCGGTTTTACCCGATTTTAACGGGAGAAACAAGAAAAATATCATCAGCTCAATTCAGTAAAATTCCATTAACCAAAATAAACCAAAACTCTGTTCGGTTAATTTCGGACCAATTTCAATACCTGAACAAAAAACCCAAAACCGAAGACAGCAAGAAAATTAGATTTTTGTTTTTTGTTTTCTACTAGTTTCAAGAAAGAGATTCACAAATAAATGTTCTACACTTGAATCATTGAATCCAAACCAAACTCTGCATAAGTAGCATATGTATTCACGATTCACCCTACTCAGACAACACCATTGTTATGATGATCATATAAATCAGTTTTGGAATCTTGTAGCTCTTCTCCCCCACGGGACCATCGAACGCTGCTGATGCTGATGCAATCCAGCGCCATTGCTTCCTACATTGCTTCTATTGTCTGCAAACCTACTCATTCTCATTCTCTCTTCCTTCATGTTTGCAAAACGAGAGTCCAGTGTCTGAGGCCATTGCCTCTGTCCATTTGCTTGCTTCTGCTCTATCATCTCCCTCTGCTGATACTGCTGCTGCTGCATTGTATTTTGCAGATTAAGATGCTTAATAAACCCATCAATCAATCACTTGCAAATTTTCTTTAGTTATTGATGTCATAAGTGATAAATGCTTTTCATTAAAATGCTCATATAACACTCAAGATACACATATAGGATCAGTTTCCAAGCACAATTGGGTCTCTTTATTACTCATGATAGGTCTTGTATATGATACGAACAGATGTCATATATAATTGGACTACTTCGTATATTTCACTACACTAGTACTGATTCTTTCAAATTACAGTAACTTTAAGTTCGCTCCTAGACAAACCCCTTAGATAACATGCACCCACTAAGACAGTTTATGGATGCAGCTAAAATGGCAGAAGTTGTTTCCCTAATAACTTTGGGCCACAAAACCGAATAAAATGTTTTAAAAGCTGATCTAGTGCAGCCTAACAGATGGGTAGGTATACTTTACCTTTGCGACAAACCCTCTCTGTACAGATCTATTCTGAACTGGCAGAGTAATAAACCTGCACAAAAGAAAGAGGTTAAATAATCTGGCAAAATGTTTTTCAGGGACAAGCAACCTCAGGAACATCAGAGTCCTGGCGTCTTCAGCTGAGAACTCGCACCACTAGATCAACATACTGATACCGTGTTTTTGCTAATAAACTATAAACTTCTTACCACAAAAGAAGGATCTAAAGAGAAATTCACGTAATAAACAGGTAAAGAAAGAGCCATTTATAATAGACAAGGCAACTCTTCATTGTCCTTGAGCCTTCACCGCACGTAAAACATTTAGCCAACTCATGCAGGCATGGATGAATCGATGAATACTAAAGGTAGTAACTCCAGTTTCCCAGCAGCTAAATGAAAAAAAAACGCAGTTCTTGAAATTTAATCTTGAATTCATGAAGGGTCCCAACAAAGCAAATTCTTTAAGACTTTATCAGGAATCAAGAGCAGACAGTTTGAAAGACGATCCAGTAACAAGTAACAGTGTATGTGAGCATTTGAGTCCTCTATGCAGTCCCAGTAACGATACATTAACCATTTCAATGTCACAACAATCGACCAACAGAACCAACATATTCTCTTCAGGAGGCAGCAAAAAGACAGAATTCAACATCTAGGAGCTATGAATGCAGCTGGCTTTCATGAGTTGAGTGTGATAATATCACTGACCATGCATGGGTTTCATATTGCACCAACATGCTAAATCTGACAATCAAACACTGACTTCAAGAAATAACAGAGAAAGGCTTCAGCAAACTCCAAAGCCAGTAACAGCGAAGTCTCTGCTCAATATTGAATGAGCTTGAACTCCTTCCTTTACCTCAAGTATGACAACCCATGAGTCTTTGTTTATCTACTCCTCCAACTACCCCCTTAAACTCAACTACATGATTTGAATGGACTAATTTGAACCGGATTTATACAGTCATCGATCTGATGACCATCCACCATCCAGGAAGGGATTAAAGAAACACGAACATCCTATGGTAAGGTAGCTAAGAAGCTTCTCACATCAGAAACAACAGAAGATCATAGAAGTAGCCCATGTCAATAAACAAATCAGAGAGTTATCCAGCAGTCTAGACCTTGTTTGATTCGTATTAGTCATCCTTCCAGTATTATAAGGTCTACCACGCGGAGTAGCATATGCGGCTTTATGAGCAACAGTTGTTGTTACAGGAAACTGGTTCCCTTGGAAATTAGACCTTCTCTTAGCAAAAGCACCCTGAAAATTATGATATAACATAAATCTCAACAACAACAACCCAAGTGAACAAAGTAAAGACATCAAATTGACCAAGAACACAACAGTACTAACCTGTCTAACATCAGACCTTGAGTCCATATAACGCTGTGCTTTAACCGCACGATTCTTCGCAGCACCATTAAATTTCTCCTTTTTATTCTGCTCAAACACAATAATCACATACCAAATGTTCAATAAAGAATCAAAAGAGACATCAAATCCCTTTGACAAAAGACAGTAAACCAATGTAAGCTTACCGATGCTCTCTGTTTCTTGCCCTTGTTCACATTGGTATTACTCTTCTCCATCTTGATAATTTCATCTATTCCCACAATACAAATATGAATGATCATCAGCTATAAATACAAAAAGGACACATCATTGTATGAAACTATGAGTAAACACACCTAAAGACATATCCATCTTCTTCTCAGTGAGTGCAACAGTCTCTGTAGTAATAGGTTTCTCAGTCGCCATCTTCACAAACAGAACACAAATCAAACCAAAACCCAAATCAGTAATAGGACTAAGAAGCAAGGAGATACAAAAAGAGATAAACAAACCCTAGTTTTTCAAGAATCAATCAAAACAGAACCCTAAAGTAACCTTGACTCGTTGAGTATTGAGGAAGCTAAAGAGATGAAATTGTTTACCGATTTAAGAAGTAGGTTGTCTCACTCGCAAGACCCAAAAGGAAAGGCCTTTTTTTTTTTTTGGGATCGGACACCGAATGAAACCAGAGCAAACTGAGTCAACTCGGAAGCAATTTATAGAAAAGCTGAAACAGCAGATGTTATCTATCGAGTAGTTGTCGGCGGCTCCCCACTGTAAAATGTATACGTGGCGTTTTCTCATTCGAAAAAGATGATTGGATGTTTTTTTTTTTTTTAAAAAACAATCTCATATAACTAAAGTGTATATTTATTTAATTAATGTTGAAAATTTATCAAGAAATTATTTATCTAAGTTTTAATTTCAGTAATTAATAAATTTTAAGACGAGCAAAAGAAAAAGTTTTTTTTTCAGTTTTTTTTGTCAAGTTTTATTTCAGTTATTAAGTTTATAATTATTGTTAAAAATTAAAAGACTTTATAACATATTTTAAATATTTTGAAGTCATCATTTGGATTCTTATTTAAACTTAATATTCGATGAATGGTTGTACATGTTAGTAAAGAAACTCATTTCTAATAAGTAGTTTTTTTTTTAACTCAAATAACAATTTTATTAACTTTGAATGTAATCATGATGTAAACAATGAATTAGAAAAGAGGGTACATAATAACGGTAGAACAATGGACTGTTCTCTGGAATAGAAAATAAAAAATATTACATCAATTTAACAAATTGGAGAATAATAATAAAAACCAAACGTAAACTAAAATCTTTCATCTTTCAGTTATGATCAATTTTTCGACCGTTAGGGTCTTCCAAAACCCAGAAATCAAACCACACCACCAAGTTTGAGAAATCGAAGAACTCTCTCTTCTCTCAGTAGATCGATCGATCTAGAAGTTGACAGAAGGGTTCCGAGACAACGAAGGTGGAGGAACTCAAAGCGCTTAACCCTTGTTGCATCATCATCAAGGAAATTATTTTGTTGTTGAATTCTTTGTTTTCAATTCAAAGTTTGATTTCAAAATTGATTATCTCATATTTTGATTGAAATCGTTGACGGAAACCTAATTAAGGGCATGTATGTTGCGATATATATCTCTTCGTCTGTCGTCGTGTGTGTGTATTTTTGTTGTTGTTGAATCGTTTGGTTTCAATTCAAGGTTTGATTTCGAATTTGATTATCTCATATTTTGATTTTGAAATTCTTGACGAAAACCTGATTATTTTGTTGTTGAAACGTTTGATTTTTATTGTGTGTGTATATGTGTTTTTTTTGTTGAATCGTTGAAAATTTGATTAGAGACATGTATGTTATATCTCTTCGTCCGTAGTTCGAAATTATATCAATTTAACAAATTAGAGAATAATAATAAAAACCAAACGTAAACTAAAACTTCTATCAAACTTTTTCATTTCATAATATATGAACAATTATAGGGGGTTTATGTTAGGAGAAAATAGAAAAAAAATTATCTCAAGATTGAAATTTTAGTGAAACCAGAGTAACTCAGAAAGAACGAAAAAAAAATATTTTACAAAATATGCTGAATATTTAAAAATTATGATATAGACTTCATATTTTTTTTTAATGAAAGATAACCATAGTTATTAAAGTGTTAGATGCTCTTATCACTTGACTATTCGATTCTATGCATATTTTAGTCATTTTGGTAGATAAGAAATATTTAAATTTCAAATATAGATCGATAGAATTGACGGTTTTTTTGGTTTTGATACATTTAACAGTTCACCTAAAAACAGAAAATTATAATGTTTATTATTAGTTATTGATTTCTTTTTATGTTCCTTTATAACAGTCGTTTTTATGTGATGTTCTAATATACATGCGGTATATATAAAAATGTTGGTACATAAAAGAAATTTGTAAAGTTAACACGATACTATCTACTCGCTTATGAGTTATGATTTAATGAATCTGAATTATAACGGTAACATATTAATTACAACGGTAATATATTAATTACAACGGTCATTGAAGCCTTTTTAAAAAAAACTAATCTGGTGATTATGTAACGTTTCAATCCAATTAGGGATCATAAAATATATAACTGTTACACAACCTCCGCATCAGCGCTTCTTCTACTCACTGTTTTCCGGCCGCGTCGGTTTCTCCGGCGTCGGGTCGGCTTTTCTCTCAATTCTTTTTTTTGTTTTTTCCTTTTTTGTTTATATATCTTCATGGCGAGTTTTAAGATCAATTTTCAAAGTTATGAAAACTATCTTCAATCTCGTTGGGAGAGTTACTTTCCGACGTTGTTAGTCCGGCGAAATTCCCGACCGTTCCGTGTCGATTTCTTTTACGCTAGAGAAGACTCATGGCGGTTTCCAGTTTCAATCAAAATTTCGAACCCGATTTCCATAACCGCCATGGAATTTTGAACCCGATTTCCAAAACCGCCATGGAATTTCGAATCCGATTTCCAAAACTGTGCAAACGGAGTTTTAGGGTTTTATCTTGGGGGGTGAGATTCTGTGTTGTCTTGTTGCAGTTTTGTTAGATGAGAAGATTTTGATGGATGATGATGATTTTGCAGATTGATAAAACGTACTGCTGAGATCAGACCAAGCAGAGCTTGACGGTGCAAAGAGAAGAGCTTGAGGGTTGAGGTATATATATCTGCTAATGACTTTTTTTGTTCTCACTTAATGTTGCGGTTAGGGTTTTGGCATGAGTAATCCAATATTGTTAAAAGGTACGATCCTACTTCTTTCTTCAGTCTTTGTTTAAGTTTAATTGCTTGTTTCCTTGGTTACATTGCCTCTGAATTTGTTGTTTACTTGTTTTTGCTTTGCTTCCTTGATTTCTTTTGTGCTTGGTTTGATTCTTACTTGCTTCTTTGATTCGTTGTTTCTTTTGCTTGCTTGCTTCTTTCATTAAGTTTTTTCTTTTGCTTGCTTGCTTCTTTACAATCTTTGCTTTCTTGGTTATGTTTTCTGAATTTGTTTGTTGTTTACTGTTTTTGCTTTGCTTCCTTGATTTCTTTTGTGCTTGGTTTGATTCTTACTTGCTTCTTTGATTCGGTTTTTCTTTTGCTTGCTTGCTTCCTTACAATCTTGGTTCCTTGATTTACGTGCCTCTGAATTTGTTTGTTGTTTACTGTTTTTGCTTTCTTTCTTAATTCATTGTATGCTTGTTTTGATTCTTGATTGCTTCGTTGATTCGTTGTTTCTTTTGCTTGCTTGCTTCTTTACGTTCTTTTTTCTTTAGTTATGTGACTCTTAGTTATGTGACTCTTAGTTATGTGGTTCTATGTGTGCGTGTGCGCTTTATTTTCTTCCTTGGTTCCTTGTGTGCTTCCTGATTTTATTCCATGATTCCTTGCTTAGTTGTGTACTTCCTTACTTGCTTAGTTGTTTGCCTGCTTATTTTTATTTAATCTCCTGATTGTTTCCTTTACTTATTTTTTTGTCACTTTCACTTTCTTGAGATTCTTTACTTACGCACTTATTCATTGCTAACTCTCTAGTTTGATTTCTCAACTGTAATCAAAAGTTGTAGGTATCTTGTTTCCTCACAATTGATTAATCTAACATTTTTGGTTAAAAATTAGTTGAGCAACAAATTGCAGATACAAATCTTGATGTGATGGTCTTATATAGCAAAGAAGATTGTACCAAAACAGAATAGATCTTCTATCCTAAACCAGATAAGGTTAGAGCAAAAAGGTTTCTTAGTTTATTTGAGTTGAATGTGTATTTTGTAGGCTATGGTCGCTATTAGCTCATTTAACAACAGTCTTCATGATGATCAAATGATCGTGACCATAGTAGTTGAATTAGTGTCCGATAAATGATGCAATGTAATATCTTATATATCTCATTTTTATCTTCTGTTTTAATAGTTCAGGATTGGAGAACTTTGTGCTTACTTGCAACCAGTCTGGACAAAGGACCTCATAAATTCTCTGGCACCATGAAGTAACAAATTTCTATTTTCTATGTATGTTCCATCCCAAAAAATCTTTGTACAAATATTATTCTCAGATGTGTTAATTAGCTTATAGTTCTTTGACAAATTAGATACATGGTTACATGATAAACATGTGCTCATTTGCAGAAGCTCACTCACAAGTCTCTAGCATGACTAGTTGTTGACTGACAAAGAAGACAACTACATAAGGTATTACTTCATCACTGATGAGCGTTGAGATCACTAATCTATTGATGAATCTAACGTTTTTTTTTTAATGTAAAAACTAGCTGAGCAACAAATTGCAGATACCAAACTTGATGTGCTGGTCCTAGCAAAGGAAGTTGTACCACTTGTTGTCTTAAATCAGATAAGCTATTGCCATCTTAACGCATCTTGAATAAAATAGACAAAGTTTTCTTAGTTTATTTGAGTTGCGTAAATATTTGGGCATGTGCATTGGTTATGGGAGTCATCATTAGATTCTGCTAGCCAGTTCATTTCACAGCAGTCTTCATACTCACAAACTCAGATTTTACTCGGAACGGTTGTGACCATACAGAGGTATGCTCTTGATTTTACTTACAGTTTGGAGTTTAACATATTACTTTCTTTTTGTTTCTCATATATGGTTGTTTCAAGCACTGCTCATTGCAGATAAAATCAGGGCATGCTCTATCTCAAAAGCACTGCAGTCCTTCTGAAGACAATTAAAGCTAAAGTGCCATCCTTCTGTTTATAGATGGTATGTGGCTTATTACAGTTTGTTGTTTACATTATCATATACAGTTGTGGATTAAGAATTGTGGAAAGTTATTCTTAGGATGAGAACTGTGAAGCTTGAGCTGTGGTAGCACCCATTGTAAATCATTCTTTATGCTATGAAATCTTCTAATTTTTGATTTTTTTATATAGATAACGAATACCAATCTTCACGATTCTGAGTTAAGTGATGTAATGTTTGCATTGGTGCTCCAAGAAGATCTGTACTTATATTTTGTTGTTGAAGATGTCTAGAGAGAATTCACAAGAATTACTTAAATTTTTGGTCCACCCATTTATAGTCAGCAACCTTGACGGTATTTTGTGTGTAACTGGTAAGGTAACTTAGTTATTTTTATCAGACATTTGAGCATTATTAGTTCTACGTAAGGCATAGCAATCATCCACAACTAATCATGTATGTTTTCATTGACTTTATTTCTTTAGGTGACAGCAGACACTATATCTAGTGATGTATTGATCCTGGCCAAAAAGGTTGCACTAAAACTGAGTAAAGCCTATTTGCAATGCCCGCTCAGTTACTCACAAAGTTATAGTATTGGTTCAGGCCAACAAAGGATTACGAGTCTCCATGCTTCATTCAATTTATTTTCCTGTAAACAGTGCAAGAGAGTGTAAACAGTGCAAGAGAGTGTAAACAGCTAGAGGTAACAGACGCTACGCGCCTCTACTAAACACTTTGTAAGTTGTTTTTACTCATCTTAAAACGTCTCTAATATACAGACTCAAACCTATACATTTTTCATAAGCTCAATATTAGTAATCTTCTTGATGGTAAACTATGTCTGGAACTTGCAGTACTGTAAAATTACCCCATTATAGCTATGAAAACAAGACAACTATAGTTAGAGAAAAAAAAAAGTTAAAACCAATTTTTGAAATAATTCAACAGATTAGTCCAAGGCCTTAATTTTGATGATTTTGAATTGATATCGTAAATTGTAAAATTTTAATTTGTTCTAAAATCTGTTGCATATATGGTATGCGTTTATTTGCAGATCACAATGCTTGAGAGACAACCTCAAGAGTTCCATCGTTCAGTTTCTTAAGTTCAGCTCTTCTCTCAGGTATGTTTCCAACCTCTTTCTTTTATTTAGGCTTCATTTTTGCTCTACATTTTGAAAATTTCATCTCTTTTCTTTTTGTGCAGTAGCATATTCGTAAAATCTTCGTAAGGTATGCACGACTGACTTCAACAATATTTTCCTTGAGTTCCTCAATAGCGGTGACCTCAGTCAACATCCTGAATCTCCGTACACATTGCATCTTTGTTTGTTATTTCTTTCTTACATGTTTTACTTGTTTTGCTTGTTATCCTCTCTACTTTTGTTATACAATTTACTTTTGTTTGTTTTTTTGTGTATTTGATTCTATTGCTTAGTGTATTGCATGTTTCTTTGCTTCTTTGATTCCTCTGCTTAGAGTATTGCTTATTTCTTTGCTTCATTTTTTCACTGCTTAGTGTATTGCATGTTTCTTTGATTCTTTGACTCCTCTGCTTAGTGTATGTATTGCTTATTTCTTTGATTCTTTGACTCCTCTGCTTAGTGTATGTATTGCTTGTTTCTTTGATTCTTTGACTCCTCTGCTTAGTCTATGTATTGCTTGTTTCTTTGCTTCTTTGATTCCTCTGTTTAGTGCATTGCTTGATTTTGTACTTCCGTGTTTTTTTTTTGGTGAACTTGTTTGTTTGCTTATTTGATTCTTCTGATTAGTGCATTGTTTTTTTTTCTTTGCTTCATTAATTCCTCTGTTTAGCGCATTGCTAGCTTTTGTGTTTCCTTGATTCTTATGTTTACTGCATTGTTTGTTTTTATCTGCTTCCTTAATTCCTCTCATTACTTGTATGCTTGTTTTGCTTCTTACTTGCTTCTTTGATTCGTTGTTTCTTTTTACTTGCTTGCTTCTTTACATTCTTCTTTCCTTAATTAGTTATGTGCCTCTTTAAATCACACACAAGAAATTGAACATTTCACTTTTGCTTTTCAGGTATACAAGAGTGTAAAAATCAGGGCCTCAAAATTTCTTGTGTTACTGTTAAAGAATTTATTAACTAGCTTCTTAAAATGTTTCAGGACTACAAAACACCTTAACACTGGAATCTTGAAATAACTTGTAGAAGAATGCAAGATAAGTTGGTGCCGATAAGTGTCAATAGTTTTGATATAGTAAAATATTTTTTTATGTTCATAAATCAGAAAATCTACATAATGTCGCACCTCAGGGAGACTGTATTCTGCAAAGGGAGCTCTAAAATGGTTGAGAGATGAAGAGCTAAACCAATAACCGTAACAAGAAACATATTTGTGGCGAACATCAAATATTTTGATGGGTAAGTTGGTTTTAATTGTTTTGATACTATATAGTAATTTAACACGCTGCTTCTCCTAACTTGTTTATTTTAGCAGTTACGGATTGTTGTGAAGCCAAAACTTTCTGTGGACTTGATTGCTGAAAAGGACATTGATATTTACTACAATGACAAGGCACTTTCTGCTGAATTAGTTGGAAATGTGATTCCATAATGGCTTGAAATTGCAGGTATATGGTAATCTTGTTTCTCCAACTCATGTTCTTGAGAATGCAGAGGTCGTGGAGAGTGTCATCTACAACGTTTGCACCTTTTCATTTCCTCTTTTCTTTTTGTCCTACGTACCAAAACTATGATTAGCTTCATCAGCTCTACCTAGGTTTCACGAGCTCTCATGTTTCTTCTTATTGTCACAGCCCCTCTTAAGCAAATATGAACAGTGGTTGCAACATGCCAAAACAAGGAGTGCGGGACACAAGATTATTAGGGTGTATTCGTTTACTTTATGTTTATAGGCTCACTTTTACTAATTCTTCATGTCTCTCCTCTTGTTCCAGTTCCTAAGGGAGCAAGCTACACTGACTTTGTGGCGGACTCTGATAGTGATGCAGAAGATTCAAGACAGAGCTTAAAATGGTGGGAGAAAATCCTCGACAATGTCAACCAGTTCCAGTCACAAGACAAAAGCAAAGATACATCACAAGGAAAAGGCAGATATACAACACCCACTTCTCAAAATGGAAGTGTTTTGGATCCAAAAGGTGAATGAAAAACACAACAAATCAATAAAAACCTCAAGTTTAGATGAGCCAAAGATCCTCTTACCATGAGATGGAATCACCAAGATTTTTCCTGCTAACATCCTTGCTTATAAACAAGTGTTGCCTTGGGTTAGACAGTTGGCGAGAGAATGGAATTGCCTCATGGCATCAGCTCGAAGGTCACTACATCGAATGGCTAGGTACATGTATAGTATCCTTGATATAAAAATCTATGAAATGGATCGAAAAGGTATGTTATCCTTAATTTCTTGTAGTCGTGATTGGTGATTTTAACAACTCGAAAGTAAAATCAGAATTTTTGGCAGGCATAATCGCAGCGGTTACAACAGTCCTTGCAGCGGAAGGCATTGCAGTATGTTCTTGTTTGGTAAGTTCCTTGAACAACGGCTCATATCACAAGTCTTCTGGTAAATTGCAGGTCAAGATTGACAGAGGAAGAGGATTAGTGCAATAATATGTTGCTTCAAATAGAAACAAACATTGAAAGCTTGGTAATATGTCCTAATGTTCTATCTCTTTCTGTTCTTTTTTAGGTCTTCGTCCACTAAGCAGTAACCCGTGTCTCTGTGGATATGTAATTCCCAGGTTAGTGTTTTGCGCTAAGGTGGATCTAATCTTAGGATGGTCAAGTGGTTGTAGGCTTGTAGCTGGCCAAATCCAACATATAATGCTCAAGTTCTTGAGTGTTAAAGCCAAAAGACTCACGTTCTTAGCCATGAAGTTTTGTCATTTTCTTCCTTGATTTCTTGTATCCTTGTTTAGCTTCTTACTTGCTTCTTTGATTCGTTACGTTCTTGTTTTTTTTTACTTGCTTCCTTTGTTATGTGCCTCTTAATTTGTTGTTTACTTTTTTTTTTGCTTTCTTCCTCGATTCCTTGTATGCTTGTTTTGCTTCTTTCTTGCTTCTTTGATTCCTTGTTTTGTTTTTTTGCTTGCTTACTTGTTTACATTCATGCTTTTTAACTTGCTTCCTTAGTTTTGTGCCTCTTAATTTGTTGTTTACTTTCTTTTCTTTTTGCTTGGCCATCTTTGGTTCTATGTGTGTGTGTGTGCACTTTCTTTTCTTTTTGTGTGTGTGTGTGCGCTTTCTTTCTTGGTTCCTTGTGTGCTTCTTGATTCCTTGCTTAGTTCTTTACTTATTTGCTTACTTAGCTTTCCTACCTACTGAAATTGTTTAACTATCTTACACACTTATTCATGACTATCTCTATTGTAATACTTACCTATATAGATCAGCTTACCTTAAATATCGTAAATATCGAAAGTTTTGGGGCAAATTCGTAAATATCGAAAGTTTTGGGGCAAATTCGTAAATATCGAAAGCTTTGGGGCAAATTCGTAAATACCGAAAGTTTTGGGGCGAATTCGTAAATACCGAAAGTTTTGGGGCGAATTCGTAAATACCGAAAGATATGGGCAAATTCGTAAATATCGAAAGTTTTGGGGCGAATTCGTAAATACCGAAAGTTTTGGGGCAAATTCGTAAATACCGAAAGATATGGGCAAATTCGTAAATATAGAAAGTTTTTGGGTAAATTCGTAAATATCGAAAGTTTTGGGGCAAATTCGTAAATACTGAAAGATATAGGGTAAATTTGTAAATAACAAAAGTTTTGGGGCAAATTCGTAAATACCGAAAGTTATGGGTCAAATTCGTAGATACCGAAAGATATGGGGCAAATTCGTAAATACCGAAAGATATGGGGCAAATTCGTAAATACCGAAAGTTTTGGGGAAAATTCGTAAATACAAGATATGTGGCAAATCGTAAATGCCGAAAATATGGGGCAAATTATTAAATATCGAAAGTTGTGGGGCATATTCGGAAATACTGAAAGATATGGGGCAAATTCGTAAATACCGAAAAATATGGGGCAAATTCGTAACTCATTTTGCCATGGAACTAATGACTCTTAGGCTGTCTCTTGCTTCGAAGCTAAACGTGTCAGGTTTCAGCCCTATGCATTTAGCCTTACAAAACAACCACGTTCGAACGGTGAGAGGGTTTGTGGCAATCGACAGCAGCTTATTTAGCATCAAGGGAAGAGGAAGGATTACTCCTTTGCATCATGTGGCTCGAATAGGTGATGCCGAATTGTTGAGTGAGTTCTTGCTTGCTTGTCCTTCTTCTATATACGATTTGACGATTAAATGTGAGACTGATGTGCACATTGCTGTGAAGAACTATCAATTTATGGCGTTTAAGGTTCTATTGGGATGGATTAAGCGAGTAAACAGGAAGGAAATCTTGGACTGGAAGGATGAAGATGGTAACACAGTCTTCCATATTGCTGCATTGACAGATCAGAATGAGGTAGATATATATGCTCTCTGATCATTTGGTTTCTTGAAATGCTTGTTCAGACATTTCTGGTTGGTCCATGAATATAATCTCATGTCATTATTGTTGTGATGGAACTAGCAATTCTTTTCCTCTAGTACTTGCTAGGAGCTACTTCTTAACTAACATGTGGGGCTAATTCGGTTTCTTCGTTGTGGTTCTTGTAAAAGTGTATGGGTTTCTATGACCTTAGGATATATTTGTTTATGCATCATATATTTTTATAATGTAGGATTCTTTATCCAGCAACTATGGGTGAGATGTTTATGCTCATTTCTTTGCAGGTTATGAAGTTGCTGCGTAAAACCGTTAAAGTAAAAGCCAAGAACCTGGCTGGCAAAACCGCCATGGACATACTTCAAACTCACCAATCTCCTTGTCTCCCCGTAGCAAAAAATCTTCTCCAAAGTGCTAAAGAAAGACTATATTGTGGTTCCATGATGACTCTTGCGAAATATTTGAGCAAAGAACTATCGTTCATTGAGAAACGGAACACTCTCTTGGGGCTGAGCAATTTGAGCATGACTAGAGAGACAGGTCTCTAAACATTAGTGACCCCCACAATGCAATACTTGTGGTGGCTATACTCATAGTAACAGCTACATACCAGGCTGGTCTCAATCCTCCAGGCGGATTTTGGCAGGATACTGATTTGTCAAATCATAGTCACATTGCTGGGCAGATGACTATGCCGTTCATCCCTGCCTTTTACTTTATCAGGGATGTGATCATAATCATTATAATTGGACTTCCCAATTGGAAGTTAATCTATAGTTCAACGGCGGCTTTAAGTATCGCTGTTGTAGCATCATACGCCACTATAGTCCCTGTTCCAGATCTCTCATATGAGGCAATCGCAGAGAACATCTTCGACGCTGCATACCCACTTATTACTGGAATCATGATGTTTGCTACATTCATGACGTTCATTGTTGACAAACGTCGTCGGCACCAAGTAGACTTCCCAGCGAGCTGCTTTAGCTCATCTCAGGAGCCATGAGAAGTGTATAAGTGTTTACGTAAAGTATAAGAACCAATTTAGTCGACTAAACTTCACTTATAATAAAACAAAACATTTGTTTTGCTATCTTGTTGATCTTTTCTTCTACAGAAATCTAAAAGCCAACAGAACAAACAAGAATTTCAATAACTAATCATCCCATACTTATTTGCTTATGCTCTGATTACTGAGTTCACCGGGGAAAATCAAAACCCGGAAAGTGTTTTGTATCCGTTACAACTATGTCTCGTTTTTATTGTATGGGTAAGAAAAGAGAGAAAAACAATGTTCTTTGTTTGAAAAGACGAGGGACAGAGAGAGAGAGGATTTAGTTGTCACCATAGAGCCACTTCTCAGAGTTGTTGGTGTAAGAAACGAGTTCTTGAGGCTTAAACCACAAATTGATCTCATCCTTTGCTGTCTCTGGTCCATCACTTCCATGGATAATGTTCCTGCAATTTCACATTTCAATTACCAATTCCTTTGAGACGTCCTAATGTGAACTGGTTTAAAGAAGAAAAGAGAACAAACCTGCCAACAGTGACTGCAAGATCTCCTCGGATGGTTCCAGGCTCAGATTTCTGAGGGTCGGTGGCTCCAATCAGTTTACGTCCGTATCTGATCACTCCTTCTCCTTCCCAAACCTAAAACAAGTTATGTTAGACGATACTTGTGTAGTTGAGTTATCAAATTCAAAAAGACTAATGGCATGTTTCTCTGATATCTTACCATGGCAATAACAGGACCAGAGCTAAGGAAGTCACACAAGCCATTGAAGAAAGGTCTTTCCTTAAGATCATGGTAATGCTTTTGCGCGAAATCTTTAGAAGGAACAACAACTTTGATACCAACAAGCTTGAATCCCTTACGTTCAAATCGAGAAATGATCTCTGATATCTGATGATTCATGAGACAGGATTTAGACACATACATAAACAAGAAACTATAACAACTAAGACCAATCAAGACTAAGCAAAAACCAAGCTTTGTTTCTTCTTACCAGTCCTCTTTGCACTCCATCAGGCTTGATAGCGATAAAGGTTCGCTCCATCTGATTTAAACAGCAAAGTTCAGCAACAAATAACATAACCGCGATGAATAGAAACCAGGGATACATAAGAGAGAAATACTAAACAAAGGTTTACTCTTTATTACCTCAGCAGCAAGAACCTCTTGATCTTGAATCATGTAGGCTATAACAGATGCAATAAAGAGAAAGCATTGTGTTAATAACTTCACCGCATCACGAACTCAAGCTACTGAATTCAAAACTTAATCCTATTCTACGCAAATTAAAGATTTGGGTGTATTCTGAAACCTGCAGCAGGAAGAGCTAAGAGTCCAGTGATCCAACTCTTTGAGGCAACACCAGAACCTGATGATCTTACAAAGTTAGATGCATACAGAGGAATCTTTCCTGAAGCAGAAACCGCTGCTGCAGCACCAATGGTGCGTCCTTCTGAAAACCAAAATCAAGATTCAAGTTAATCCACAATAAGAAAAATCAGATCTTTACATCAAACTTAGGTATAAGAACCCAAATTTTTCTTTTTTCTTTCAAGAACAAGAACATAGGCACCAACCCTTAAAGAAACGAATCCATCAGATCAAAATCATCACTGTATCTATCACAAAACGATTTGATTTCACAGATCAAATCACTCAACCAATCGAGGAATCTAAGATTGTCTAACACATGATTCACGAAGGTATCTCAAAGAAAACGAAACAAAAACAGAGAGAAGATGAGTAAGTAAACGTACCAGAGAAGAAACGAGCATTCTTAGCTGAAGAAAGAAGAGACCTTGCTGCTTTGGAAGCAGATCTGCAGATTTGGGAACTCATGTTTTTGCAGAGAGAAGTGATGATGAGAGTGATGGTGATGAAGCGAAACTGAAGCCTTGGAAAAAATGTGAGAATATGATGAGGTTTGTTGGGTCGGGTTTTTTTATAGAGCCCACGTGGTTTGGGTCGGGTTTAAAACCCTACCCAAGTATTGGTAGGCACAAAAGAATTAATTTATCACGTGTTTTGAAACGTATGTGTTTATGAGGGGACTTGGTCATAGCTAGATTCACATAACTAGAGGTGTCAACCGGGCTACTAGTCCGCGGGTTTGGCCCAAATAATACCATAACAGGACGAGTATGAACATATATATTTTAGGTCCGTTTAAAAGCGGGTTTCACAGACAAGCCTAAACGGGTTGCGGATTTTAGCAGGTTATGTCTGCGGATTGGCGAGCCGGTCCGCGGGTTTTAAAAAAATTGATTAAAATGATATAATATATATATATATATAAATAGATATTTTATAATTATATAAAAATACTATATGTGAAAAATTTCAATGTTTAAAAAATAAAATATTTATAAAAATAGTGATTTAAAAGTTATTTAAAATTTTTAAATTGATAATTTAATTTACTTAGAATAAAATTATAATTTTATTTAATTTAAAATACTAAATATTGATCCGCGGGCCGGCCCGTTAACCAGTTGGGCTTAGTGGGGCGGGCTTGGACACCATTTTAATATCCGCGATCCTAGCGGACCGGCCCGTTGCGGTCCAAAAAAAATAATGTTCGTCGCAGGCTGGCCAGTCTGACACCTCTACACATAACCCTATTATAATTTTGTTTTATTTTTCTTCTTGGTTTCTAGAAACACAAATCCAAAAGATTACAATGGAACAAAAATGTGAAAGATTTTGAACTTCATCATGAATGTTAACAATGTTTGCTTTTCTTCACAAAAAAAATGTTGGGATGAAGAGGAATTTATCATACTACCTCTAGGTTAATGATCTTATCATGACTGAGTATATATGATGTAGTGATTATGATAACTTTCAAGACATATTTTGAAGGATAGTGATACTTCGTCAAAATAAGATCATTAATCTATGCACAATCATATCACTTATGTAGTTCTAATAGATACGTTTATAATATCTCACAGTTTCAACTTCTTGTTTTCTGATGTAGTTCACCGAAAAATCTTTCCGTTTGTATTTTTAAAAAAGAAAAAAATATTTCTGTTTGTAACTGTGGATGTTTTGTATCTTTTAGGTCTAAACCCATTTGGGATTAGTCCATAATCAATTCAAAAAAAGAAAAAAAACCAAAAAGAAATATAGTGATATTCTAAAATATTTTATGCAGTATTAAAGTGGCACGTATTATTTTAATACTCCATAAAGTATTATTTTATCTCAAAAGATAATATTTTGTCTCAAAAAAGGATGGTGATACTCTAAAACATTTAACACTATTGTTGTCTAATTGTTTTCAATGGGAAATAATTATTGTCTCCCAAGTTTGGATAGTGAACTTATATTTGATCTAGAGAGTATCACAGCTTAATGGGCCGATCGACCACGTTACTTATGATTTTCACTTATGTAGTTCAAATGGGTATTAGTTTATGGGCCGTATTGTAGATAGTGGGTATATTAGTCTTTTGCAAATACACAAATTAGGGTATCAACTAGGGTTAATGATTTGTCTAGATATCCGCCGTTCTTGAAAATGTAAAATGACACAGAAAAAAAGATTTCACACAATCTTCACACACACAATCTTCACAAATAACAATAACCAAAAGCTCTTTGAACTTGTTTGCCTAGCTAGTTCTTTGTTAAGTGATGCTGCCAAAAGTATAATTCTGATGGTACTTATGATCATATTTGGCCATTGGAGGACTCACTTAGCTTTTCTCGAAAAAAATCTATGTTTACTTTTTTTTCATTCTTTCTGTAAGTCTTGGATTGCTAAGTTGATCTTCTGTTTTATGTACTATGATTTAAACTCTTGATTTTATTGGTGATGAAACTACTCCTCTTCTAGACCATATACTAGCATACTACCATCTTATTGAAGAATTTTAAAATCTTCATATAAGGAAGAGTAGATAGTAGATTCAAAGCAAATCATAAAAAAAATCTTATATCATATTGTTAAACATTATTTTTCTTATCCCAAATGTATAATTTGGAAAAGCATACATAGAAATGAAATGAAGAAAAGAGATACATAGAAAATGAAATGAAGATAGAAATGAAATTTAAGAAAGAGATAAATCAGCCTCTTTAGTTCTTGAGACCAAGAGTAAGCTCAAGGGACAAATTCTCATCATTATAGTCCATGTCCATGTCCTCTTCTTCATCTTCGCCGGACTCATTCAGTCTGATCTGCCATAAACAATCATGTACACACGTATTAGTATAATCATGTAACCATGAGTAACGTAAAAATTGCAAAGGATGAGAGTATACATACTCTCGAAGACTGATAGAGAGACTTGCAAGAAACTTCATGAGCAGCGTTACTTGGTTCTCCCTCTTCGACTTCGCTTTCACCCATCTCCTCTTCTTGACTATACAAGAAATCATCAAAACTAAATTCAAAAGCATATATCTAAATTATAAAAACTCAATGGTGATTTACTTATTATACGAACCTTGGTGGGTTTTGGATAGGGCTGAACATTTCCTGAAGACGTTTGTATAGACGAAGGTGCAACCGAGTTTGCCTCCTAATGGCTCGCCTCACTTCTACAATAGAATTACATATGTAAATGATTCAATAGTCCAAGCACGTAGACAATTTACAATACATGCATAACCAAAATTTTAAAGTACAAAGTATATTTTATATATACCTTTTTTCCTCTCTTCCTCTTTGGCAATTCTATACGCCTTTTTAAAGACAAAAATGTTGAAATTGGTTCAATACACAATACATTATGACAATAGTGGTACAAACATGTTTTGATTGTTATGTGTATGTATAAACCTGGAGATGACTCTTCACATGTGACACTGTGAGTCCAATCACATTCATGTACTCTAAAATTCTCTTTGGAGTTGCAACTGCAAATTGAAGATATAGTTAATACCATTGCTTTTAAGTGAAATAAATATTTTATTTTATATTGGAATACAAAATCAGAAATCATATTTTAATTAAAAGTTTGGTTGACAAAAAAAAATAAAATACAAAGAAATACAAAGAATTTTTTTTTCACAATCTATTTTGAAAATTTGTAATCAGCCTACTCTTTTCTCCACCAAGTAATTCAACCACATAAACAAAGTGGTTATGCTAATTATGGCTCCATCGATGCCGAGCCATTTCTGACTTGCCACAAGATCTAACAATCTGTTTTTTCTAGTAGATTTGTTTCCCAGTGAATTCACTGTTTTATGTTTTTTTTGTTGTTGTAAAGACTGATTATCTTTTGCTCGATTTATAGTGGTTCGATGTTGAAAAATTAATAGAAAATTATAAAAAAAATCAAAAGGAAAAAAATTAAGAAATTAATTTGTGTGTGTTGTCACTTGTAGCTTGATTTTTTCAATAAAACACATTTCCATATATTCTTATAAATAAACCAAATCCCATCATATAAAACATGTAAATATTAAAGAATTCCAAATCTAGTTTCAAATAATATTATACTAATATTTTAAACAATCAATATACCAACTATATATATATTTTTCTTCAAAAGAAGTTAGTGTAAATACTATGAGAAGGTAAAATATCTATTTCATTATCATTGGGTTTTGAGATTTAATGCTAACTTTCTCTTTTAGAGATATTGTTTATATTTTATCTTTAGGGGCTAGTGTTTTTCATCTCTCCCATTTATTTTATAATTATGGCTTAGTATTATAATATTATTATTATTTAGTTTTGAAATTTTAATAAAAACATAATGCATTTTTCCAAATTTTAATACTTTTCTCATTCTTGGCCTCTCTCTTTTGTGGCACAGAAACCTTGAGCTCTAAAAAACAAAAGATTCTCTTAATCCATCATTACTTGAGAACTCTTTTGTTTCCGCTGCAACAGTTGATATCAAAAACGAAAACAAAACTTCAACAATGACTCGAAGCCCCTATTGGTGCAGTTAGAGAAATGTTAACATTGTTTCAGAAGAGAATCATGTAATTAATCCGATACACTTACTCGTAAAGTAGTATATTCTGGATTAATCCACAAAGAACAACAAAATTTTAAGGCTTTCTAAGAGTTGTAATTAGGTGAAGAGAATGGTTAACAATAAACTTATAAGATTAAAACAATGGACCGTAGGGTATTTCAGAGATCAAGAAGTAATAAAAATATAAAATATGAATATAACAATTAACAACCGGTCTAGAATATGAACACAAGAATTGATTAACCATCTTTCAAGGAATTAATCAATAAATTTGGCTACTCAATAAATAATGTTTCATTAGTAATCTCCTAATCAAATTTTCATTATCAAAGAACTCTACTAAGTTCGTAATACCTCATAACATCAACTTTCATTGGCTAGAGAAATATTGCTCAATTCACATTTGTTCAGCATTTTATCAAACATTTTGATGCATAGAATAACCTATGATCTAAAGTAAGTCGATCAATCATATTTTAGCAATAAGAACAAGAAAATTAAAGAACCATTCACAAAGATTAAGAATTCCTATCAACAATCAAACCATCAATCATTGAATCTCCTAATTAGAACCCTAAAACCTAATAGTAGAACTACTCACTCATATTAAAGCAAGCAACACAAAGAGAAGAATGTCCTCTGTGATTTAGGTATTAGGGGTGTTTTATTCCCACTATAGAAAAGTAGAAGTATAATCCGGTTAAGAACCGGTTTTGACCTTCAAAGTAGCGGACCAATCGATCCAGGAGGGGCCGATCAGTCCTTTGGTCTCACTTCTTGGTCCATAGTTTGAACTGATCGATCCTTTGCTCTCATGAAATTGGCATCGATCTGTTGGTAAGAGGGACCGATTGGTTCTTCTCCCTTGTCTGCACATCTTGCACTTCTACGCCCGAACCTGGTCCATTAGCCTCCAATTCCACTGCAACTTCCTAGCAAATGCTTATGACTTAAAACACAATTTGAAAGACACAAAGACTGATAAATTCACAAAAGTGACTCAACTAAACAAAAGATTAAAGACACTAATCAGTATGCATTCTCAATGTTGAAAAATTAATGAAAATATAGTTCGTGCGTCCTTTAAGCAAAGATACATGACCTGGTGTTTACTTTGACATGAAGAGAAAGTCTCCAACAATGATAAAGACGACGACATCTTAAAATATAAACTGTTTGCAAGAAGTCTTAAACAAATGCCATATTTTGAAGTACTCATGGCTCCAATGAAAATTAATTGTTGATGGTATTTGAGGTTCAAACTAGATATACCTTACTTTTGTGGTGGTCTTTAACCTGAGGAACTGTTGTACATGATCATTTATATGAAAGATAACTTTTACACAAGTCTTAGAGTAACGCCCGACCATCACCTCTCGTGACTCATGGGTCATCTTTTTTAGTGGGTCTCACGTTCTCTCACTAGACCCTTAACCAAACCAATAAAAATCAAACAATCAAAATCAAATATATAAACCAAATATAACCAAATCAAATGTCTAAACCGATTTTAGTACACTACAAACCTGATTTAATTAGATTTCCTCCATTAATCTCTCTTAACCTAAAATTTTCTGCCAAAAATACGGTCACAATTTTCTCTCGTAAACCACAGTTGCACAATATTTTTTTGTGAAAATCACGTTTTTCATTAAAAAAAATATAATTTTTTCGCCAAAAACGTGATTCCATATTTTTCTGCCAAAAACGTGATTTGATCATTTTCCCGCAGCCATTTTGCATTTTTCCCGCCAAAAATGCTATTATGTAATTTTCCCGCCAAAAACATGACTTTGTATTTTTCCGCCAAAAACGAGATTTCATAATTTTTCCATAAAAACGTGATTTCGTACTTCTCCCGCCAAAAATGTATTTCCATATTTTTCGTGCCACAAATGTGATTTTGAAAATTTCCCGCCAAAACATGATTTTTATACTTTGCCCTCAAAAAACTTGATATCATATATGTTACTTCTTTATTATGATTCAACCCATTTAACCATTAAAATTTAAAACCATCAAATTATTGGGTTAATGGTTTGAGTCAAACCATGTAAGAAATGAATTGGATCAACTCATAAACCATTTAAGTCTAAACTAATTATGGATTGGTTTGGGTTTGTTTACCCATTTTGACACTCCTCTTAGCATATGTAGGCAAATATATATATATATATATATATATATATATATATGTCATTAATATTAATATAGGATGATATATTGATAATATATGATTTTATTATTATGAGTCAATCCATTTAACCATTAAATTTAAAACCATCAAATTATTGGGTTAATGCAAATGAATTGGATCAACTCATACACCATTTAATTCTAAACTAATTTTGGATTGGTTTGGGTTTGTTTACCTATTTTGGCACCCCTATTAGCATATGTAGGCAAATATATATATTTCCCTCAATCTTTATTACTGTAAATAATATAAATATATATATATCATACTTAAGAACTGTTTTACATACTTATTTTCTGAAGTTTTTTAGGTACATAAAAAATCTGTATTTTCTTTATTAGTTGATATGCCTTTTCTGTTGATTTCAAATATATCTCATTAAATGTACACATTTATAGTTATACATACATTTCTGATATGTACAAGTTATTTAGTGTATATATTAATATACACATTTTCAACCATACATCTAATATATAGTACATTAAATATAAATGTCAAATAAAAATATGTATATTTTGTATACTAAATTTATTGTAAATATGCTTTTTTATGCAATTACTTTTTTGTAATTTCACACTACTACAGTTTACCCCATTTTCTATATCTCTCATGTTTCTTCTATCACAAAATTTATAAAGCCCCACATATTTCTCTAATTATGGAAAATCAAGAAAAGAAACAAAAATACCCTCTAGTCTTTTTGTTTTTTGTTTTTCTTATTTTATATCTCACAACAACCCGTCGCGTGGGACACTCCACCACATGGCACACCCCGCCACATGACTGCTACAAACGCTGCAGCGCATCGATCCTAACCTCTCTCAGGTGGGCCCAATCTGCGCAGCTCTCTAGCCCACCAGGTAGATTATTGGTGCGATTGACATTTTTCGAACCCAAAACCTCACCGTTAAACAACCTTTCCACATGAAAAACTATTACCAATTGATCTGCAGGTCAATTGGTAACAGTTTGTCGTGCGGGAAGAGTGTTAAAGAGTGAGGTATTGGTGGACCAAGAGAGAGGTTAGGGTCGATGCGATGCAGCGCCAGCTATTGCCGGATTGTGGCGTGAGGTCCACGGGGCATGTTGTTACAATCTTTCCAAAATGTACTATAGTGCAAACTTTCCCAATTATTTGCTAGATTCATTTGGATCATTCCAAGCATTTTGATATCTTCGATCACATATACTGGTTTTATCAGAATATCTTCGATCGACCTGTCCGTAGGAGCAAATTTTCTTTATTGTCATCTAAATTAAATCATGAGGTGCAATTGCTCTTTCTCAAAACACTATCGAACTGAAACTTAAACAATATATATATATATATATATGCATTTGGCTCTAAGTATGTATTTTATACATGTTGTCCAGTTAATACTTAACCCAATGTGTATCGTTATATTATTTTGGAGACAAGATTTTCCAATCAAAAACTAACCTAACCAACCTATCATGTGTTAAAAATATCCGGTCAACTGACAAATCTTTAGTTGGTCTGCCACATGTCAACTAGACACACTCTTGTCATGGAAATGACTAGAGATAAATAAAATTGGAGTTCTAGAATAACACTAAATTATTATTGCTTTTTGAAAAATATTGTATAGATCCAACAAGACTTTACAATAGGACAACTATAACAATTTCTGTGTGTGTGTTCTTTTTACAACAAGAATACAATTACCAAAAATATGGTAATAATGTAATGGTTAGGGAATGGGTGATATTAAAAAAAACTTTGTTTTCGTTAACATGTTCATATAGTTCAAAAGATAGTTACACACAGAGAAAGGACATGAACATATTAATTAATAGCTTACACACACGAGATAAAGACAAACTTGAAAGCAAAATGTTTTGACTCGAAACAATGAATTTTATTTATCATGAAACATTTAAAATTATAAAAATAGATATTTTTGGATAATATTTTTGGTAATACACCATTGCCCATTTCAAACACCCAAGATTTAAGATACAAAAACAAATCTTGGGAAAAAGGTCGAAAAAAAAACAGGCAATAATATATAGTCCCAAAAATAAAATCCTTTTCTTTTATTTTTTGGAAAATAAGAAAATTTAAAAAACCTTGAATAATAAGAAAATGAGAACTATACTTCTTCAGGCCATTCAATGACACTCTTCAACGATGGTTTCCACTTCCGACATAACCTCCGGCGAGACTTCTCTTCTTCGACAGCCGCAGCCGCGGCCTCTCCGGCCAATCTCTCCGCCTCAAGTTCTCTAAGAAAATCTCCAAAAGAAGCCAAAGTAGCATCTCCTCCTTTGTTTGCGTTAAGTTGGAAAAATATGAGTTTCTCTAACTCATCTCTCGTTAGAACAATCTTCACTTTCCGATCTTTTCTTTTGTAATCTTTCTTCATCACTTCTTCTTCATATTTCTCTTCTTCTTCTTGATGATCAGCAACTTTTTCATTGTTTCTTCCGACTAAACAGTTTCCCATTATGATCACTTATAATGGAGTTTTAATACCCACACAAAAAAGGAGAAAGATAGAAAAAAGGAAACTTGGGATATATACACCCAAGAAAAAACTATATATAATATGTAGTTGGGATATAAACTTGGGATATAAACTTGGGATTTATTGTTTATCTTCTGTGTAGTTTGATTTGGATCTTGAAGTATCATGAAGCCATTGAGGTATTATATATAATATGCGTATGTACAAAGAGAGGAGGAGAGAGAGAGAGAGAGAGAGAGAGAGAGAGAGAGAGAGAGAGAGAGAGAGAGAGAGAGAGAGAGAGAGAGAGAGAGAGAGAGAGAGAGAGAGAGAGAGAGAGAGAGATCGTTGACTCCTATTGTAATTAAGCTACTAGATTATATTAGTTGGTTTTTAATTTAGTTTTAGGTTTGAAATGGTGAGGGCGCCGTTTAAACTTATCAATACTTATACTGGTTCAATCCGGTTATTGACATTTGATAGATTGGTTTAATGTTTGGTTTGATATTGTAAGATTGATTAGCATTTATAAGCTGATTAATCGTTAATCTGAACGTTAAGCATTTGTAACAAACTCTTTTATACATTGAATAAAGGTGTTCTTCTCTTCTTCTTCTCCGATCTAAATCTCCGATGTCGAGCTTTAATATGGTATCAGAGCCCTTCTGAAATCTTATCTTCCGCTTCTTTTCTCGCCGGAGTTTGTTTGTGATCGATCGGTGATGATGAGTTGTTCTTATGCTTCATCTGAGACGATTTTATGTCTTGTTGTTCTTGTGATTTCTGAGCTTTTCGCCGGAATCTTTCTTGGTTTTCTTATTCTTCTTTTCCAATTGATTTCGTCTGAGATTGGGTTCTTTGTCTCATATCTCGATTTCATATTCTATTTTGATTTTCTTTCTTTTCTTCAATGGCGACTGCTCCGATTGCTCCGCAAACACAACGATTTCAGAATGATCAGACTGAAAATCCATATTATGTGAATAACAATGATCATGCTGGTTTGATTTTGGTGTCAGATCGCTTGACGAATGCTTTAGACTTTCATTCTTGGAAACGTTCTGTGATGATGGCTTTGAATGTCAGGAATAAGCTTGGTTTTGTAGATGGAACAATACCTAAGCCGACTGAAGAGCATCGTGACTATGGAGCTTGGACTCGTTGTAATGACATTGTTTCTACCTGGTTGATGAACTCGGTATCCAAGAAGATTGGACAGAGTTTGCTTTTCATTCCCACTGCTGAAGGTATTTGGAAAAACATATTAGCTCGTTTTAAGCAAGATGATGCTCCCAAAGTATTTGCTATTGAACAGCGATTGAGTAAGATAGAGCAAGGATCTATGGATATTTCTGCTTATTATACAGAATTGCTTACTTTGTGGGAAGAACTTAGGAATTATGTAGAGATTCCAGTTTGTACTTGTGGTAGATGCGAGTGTGATGCTGCTGTTAAGTGGGAGAAGCTTCAGCAGAGAGGTCGTGTTACAAAGTTTTTGATGGGCTTAAATGAGAGTTATGACCAGACAAGAAGGCATATTCTCATGCTCAAACCAATACCAACAATAGAGGAAGCTTTCAACATGCTTACTCAAGATGAAAGACAGGTTCAGATTAAACCTGTATCCAGAGTTGATAATGTAGCTTTTCAAGCCACCATGCCTATGGAGAATGACATGGAGAATGGTTATATTGCTGCTTATAACACCATACGTCCTTCACAGAAACCTGTTTGCACCCATTGTGGCAAGATAGGACATACAATTCAGAAATGTTACAAGTTAATTGGTTTTCCTCCGGGTTACAAGACTAATGGCACTAATGTTAGGCCTCCAATGGTTTCTACACCTCATTTTCAGCCTAGGATGCCAATGTCTCAGTTTCAGCCTCGGATGAATGTTCAACCTCGAGCTCCGATGAATCCTTATGAGTCTATACAAAAGGCGAATGCGATTGCTAATGTTTACTCTGATAATCACTTGGCAATTCCTGAGTATGGTCAGCTTTCACAACAGTATAGTCCTGCTCAGTCTTTACCTTATGTGGCCAATGATGGTTCCATTCAGAATTTGCAGAATTTGACTTCACAACAGATTCAACAGTTGGTTCAACAGTTCAATTCACAAGTTCAACATACAGCACAAGATTCTGATGTTCCCATTGCTGCTGTTACTAGTACACATGGTACTGCTACTATCTCTGAACATGGTCTAATGGCGAAAACTTCTACTTCTGGTAATGTTTCCTTTCCTTCCACTAGCCTTAAATATGAGAATAATAATCTCACCTTTCAAAATCATACTCTCTCTTCTTTACAGAAATTTCTACCTTCTGATGCTTGGATAATAGATAGTGGAGCTTCTAGTCATGTTTGCTCAGATTTAGCTATGTTTAGGGAATTAAAACCAGTATCAAATGTGACTGTAACACTTCCAGATGGTACTAGAGTTCCTATCACACATACTGGCACTATTTGCATTTCAACAGTTTTAATTTTGCATAATGTTTTACATGTTCCTGATTTTAAATTCAATTTGATTAGTATTAGTTGCTTGGTGAAAACTTTGAACTGTTCTGCTCACTTTTATATTACTTGTTGTTTGATTCAGGAACTTTCTCAGGGCTTGATGATTGGGAGGGGTAAACTTATCAACAATTTGTATATTCTTGACACTGAGAATCAATCCCTTTCTTCATCAATACCTGTGATCTGTTCCCTGTCTACTTCCAAGCTGTCTGATGGTGTTCTCTGGCACCAACGATTGGGTCATCCTTCACCTGCAGCATTGCATAAACTAGTTAGTGTAATTCCTTCTTTAAAGAGTATTTCTTCTAGTGTGTCTGAGTGTGTGATATGTCCTTTAGCAAAGCAAAAGCGATTAGCATATGTTTCTCATAACAATCTTTCTTTGAATCCTTTTGACTTGGTTCATATTGATGTATGGGGTCCTTTTAGTACTGAATCTATAGAAGGTTATAAATACTTTTTCACATTGGTTGATGATTGTACTAGAGTTACATGGGTCTATATGATGAGAAATAAAAGTGATGTTTTGACAATATTTCCAACTTTTCTTAAAATGGTTTTTACTCAGTATAATGCAAAAGTTAAAGCTATACGTTCTGATAATGCTCCTGAGCTTGCTTTCAATGATTTGGTTAAAGAAAATGGAATGCTTCATTATTTTTCATGTGTATATACACCACAGCAAAATTCTGTTGTAGAGCGTAAACATCAGCATTTGTTAAATGTAGCAAGATCATTACTTTTTTAATCTAATATACCATTACAATATTGGAGTGATTGTATTAACACTGCAGTTTTCTTAATAAATAGGTTGCCTTCTGTTTTGCTAAATGATAAATCTCCTTATGAGTTACTTCTAGGAAAGAAACCAGAGTATTCTCTTTTGAAAAATTTTGGATGTTTATGTTTTGCTTCCACATATACTCAAGATAGGAACAAGTTCACACCTAGAGCTAAACCTGCAGTTTTCTTAGGGTATCCTTCTGGATATAAAGGCTATAAGGTTTTAGATTTAGAATCACATTCTATATTGATTTCTAGAAATGTTACTTTTCATGAACATATTTTTCCTTTTAAAACCAGTGAAATGTTGTCTACTTCTGTTGATATGTTTCCAAACACTATATTGCCTTTACTTGTTCCTTTGCATTTCGTTGAAACATTTCCTGTTGATGATCTTAGGAATGCTAGAATGTCTTGTACTTCTTCTTCTGCATCTCTTAATGCACCTGCATCGCTTGAATCTAGTACACATAGAAATTCTAGTACCATTCCTCCTGCATCAATACCAGAAACTATTGATACTCGTGTTAATTCTGAGAATAATGCTAGGCCTAAACGATAGACTAAAGCTCCTAGCTATCTGACTGAGTATCATTGTTCCTTAGTTCCTTTTATTTCTTCACTTCCCCCTACAGAAACTACCACTTCTATCTCAGCAACTCCACCAAACACTATTTCTGATATTTCTAAACATACTACACCCTATCCTATATCTTCTTATGTTTCTTTTAATAAACTTTCTCCTTCTTATAATACATATATCTGTTCTTATAGTATTGAAACAGAACCAAAAACTTTTAGCCAAGCTATGAAATCAGAGAAGTGGACAGCTGCAGCAAATGAGGAATTAGCTGCACTAGAACAGAACCATACTTGGCAGATTGAATCTTTACCACCAGGGAAGAGTGTGGTGGGTTGTAAATGGGTATTTACAATCAAGTATAATCCTGATGGCACAGTTGAACGATACAAAGCTAGACTTGTTGCACAGGGTTTTACTCAACAGGAAGGACTTGATTATATTGACACTTTCTCACCAGTTGCAAAGCTAACCAGTGTCAGATATATTCTTGCTCTTGCTGCTGCAAAAGGGTGGACCCTGACTCAAATGGATGTTTCCAATGCTTTTCTGCATGGTGAACTTGATGAAGAAATCTACATGAGTCTTCCTCAGGGCTATACTCCACCTAAAGAAACAGATTTACCTCCTAATCCGGTATGTCTTCTCAAGAGATCTCTCTATGGTCTTAAACAAGCATCTAGGCAGTGGTATAAGAGATTTTCCTCTGTTTTGCTTGGAGCTAATTTTGTTCAATCACATGCTGACAACACTCTATTTGTCAAGATTAGTTCTGTTGCCTTCATAGCAGTTCTAGTGTATGTGGATGACATAATGATAGCTAGTAATAGTACTGATCCTGTAGAGGAATTGAAGACTTTACTGAGGTCAGAGTTTAAGATTAAAGACTTAGGACCAGCAAGGTTTTTCTTAGGCTTGGAGATTGCTAGATCATCTGCTGGAATTTCTTTTTGTAAGAGAAAATATACTCAGAACCTACTTGAAGATGCAGGCTTACTTGGATGTAAACCAAGTTCTATACCAATGGATCCTAATCTGCATTTAACCAAGGACATGGGTACTCTACTGACAAATCCAACTTCTTATAGAGAACTGATTGGCCGGATGTTGTATCTTACTAATACAAGACCTGATATTACTTTTGCTGTTCATCAACTGAGCCAATTCATTTATGCACCAACTGATATTCATTTGCAAGCTGCTCACAAGGTCTTAAGGTATCTCAAAGGTAATCCAGGATTGGGACTTATGTACTCTGCTGATTCAGAGATTTGTCTCAATGGTTTTGCTGATGCAGACTGGGCTAATTGCAAAGATTCAAGACGATCAGTATCTGGTTATTGCATGTATCTTGGTACTTCTCTTATCTCATGGAAATCCAAGAAACAGAATGTGGCTAGCAGAAGCAGTACAGAATCAGAATATAGGAACTTGGCTAATGCTACTTGTGAACTTATCTGGTTACAACAATTGCTCAGAGATCTACATGTTCCTGTCACTTGTCCTGCAAAGCTGTTTTGTGATAACAAGTCTGCTCTACACATTGCTATGAACCCGGTCTTCCATGAAAGGACTAAACATATTGAAATAGACTGCCACATAGTTCGAGACCAGATCAAGACAGGGAAACTCAAGACTCTCCATGTTACATCAGAGAATCAACATGCAGACATCTTAACCAAACCTTTGCATCCAGGTCCATTCTACAATCTTCTAAAGCAAATTTCACTTTCAAGTCTCTATCTTCCTAACCAGACGTGATGAAGATATCGACTTGAGGGGAGGATATTAGAATACTTATACTGGTTCAATCCGGTTATTGACATTTGATAGATTGGTTTAATGTTTGGTTTGATATTGTAAGATTGATTAGCATATATAAGCTAATTAATCGTTAATATGAACGTTAAGCATTTGTAACAAACTCTTTTTGATATTAAATAAAAGTGTTCTTCTCTTCTTCTTCTCCGATCTAACTTCTCCGATGTCGAGCTTTAATAAAAGTCACAACTCACAACAGTTGATCCATGCATAATATTGTATAAAAGTACGTAGTATGGGAAATTTGAGATCAACCGAGAGATCGACCGTCGAAATAATAACCAAAAATATAAAACTATTTAAAGATTTAAAAGGGTTATTTTCCGATAATTTGCATATGTAGTAAATTATATGTAAGAAATCATAGATTTTCATTCTCAATATATATAGGTTTAGTCGGTAATCATAACAAAGCCTGAGATTGAGTATGAATTGTATTTGCTATCTATATCATGCATGGAATAAATTAAACTTTAAATCAATTAACATGTCGTCCTATATTTCGCATAGGACGAGTGTTTACCAATTCTGATCATTTTTTTTGTTTGGCGTCTAGATATTTCTATTATTATTTATGTAGATTTCAAATATTTTATATCAAAATTAATTACTAGTAAAAAAATATTATTGTAAGAAGAAGACATTGGAACGTAAGCACATGTTCTGTCTGATTAGTTGGATCTTTGAACCAAACCAAAACCGTGTTAAATAAATCCTGGCAAATTTCATTTATAATTGTACCAACTACCAACCTACCTTATTATTTAATTTTGTGTTAATGATCATCATTAGATTCTATAATAAACTAAATATTCCAGTTTGAAAGAACTCAATTATTCATTTTTTTCATTTATTTAATAATCTTGATCATTCTTGTTAGTTATATTACAATTGGAAGTTGTAGTTTTACGTAGTCTTCTTAGATATAATTTCAAACCTCAAAATGATTAGCCGTATAATGTCAAACATTTGTAAGTATAATATATCAACCGGAAAACAAACAAAAACTGGAACCTTATTGCAATGCGATACTCCAATCATTGAATTTGTTCTTAACATAATTCATAACATAATAATTATTTGTATTTTTGATAATTGGATTCTAACTAGGGGGAATTTCAGAAATACTCATTTTCCAATACCACTTTTTAAAAATACCTTTTTTCTAATTTTATCAAAAAGTCACTATCAAATTTAAAATTTATCAAAAAAATATGTGTAAGCTTATATTTATATACACAAATTATCTTCATATATGTGTAAATTTATATATATATATATATATTTCATAAATACCGTATAAATACCTTTTAAAAATCATTTAAAACCCTTTTAAAAACCTTATAAAAACCTTATAAATGCCGTTTAGAACCTTTTAAACCCTTATAAATATTTGGATTTAGTCTCTTCATAGTAATGATGATCTTGATGTACCTTATCAACCATATAAAAGTTTATAATTTTTCATATTTGAAAATGGGTATTTTTAAAAATGGATAGAGAAGAGGGGTATTTTTAAAAAGGGGTACACCAAAAGGGGTATTTCTCAAAAATTCTCTTCTAATTAAGAAAAAGAAGAAAAAAACGTAACTGGATAATGATTATAATTTAATTATTAATAAATCGGCGGCCCTAGTGTGGGCAATGAAGTGTATGATTGCAGCAGGGAGACGTGAAGTGACTTAGCCTTTTTCAAAGCATTACTATTCCTGAGTGCTGGTTTCATTACAGACTGTTCAGACCTGGTGGAGATGGTGTCTTTCCCAACAGAATGGCCGGCGTTTGTCACATATTTAGAGGAAATTTACGCGGATAGGGAAGTAATTTTTTCTTCTTTTCTTTTAGTAAAAGTTTCTCGTAATTCTAATCTTAAAGTGGATTTGTTAGCACGTCGAGCACGTGTTGAACCGCTAATTTGTTTGTAATATAAAGTAATTTCTGCTATCGAAGAGACGCTTTCATAAACCCTTACGCGTTGTATGATTGATTCAATGCACCAAAATCTTATAAGGAAAAACTTCTTACAAATGGGTAAAGCTCGTGATCGGCCTGATGGCATAGTATACCAACTACCAAGTTTCAATCTGGCCCAGAAACCTTATTGACAAAAAGTTGTAGAAATTGGTCATTAACTTTTATGAAGTAAAAGGCCATATTAAAACAGAATATGAATTCGTGTTTTTGAGGGAAAACTACGGAATTATGTTTTTTTTTTTGGCAAAAAAACTATGAAATTATGTTTTTTGATTATGAATCTATATATTTGGTATTAAAATTACCAAATAACATTTTTTTTATGGAAAAAAACGTATTCACATTTTTTTGACAGAAAAATGTGAAGTTGTATTCTTTCAAAAAAATTGTGAAATTATGTATATGTCATGAAAAAATTATCTAATTCCCTAAAACCATCATTGTTGAGGGTCTCTTAACAAATTTTAGAGCTAAAATTTGTTAAGAAATAACTTTTATATAAAGACCGTCAATAATGATTTGTTAAGAGATCATCAATAAGAATAAGAATGGTCGAGGATTAATAAATTTGTCTCTTAGTTAATTCACTTAATCACTTAAGCATTGATTCAAATACATGTTTATGATATATTGTGCTGAACTGGTCTCACTATATATTTTCTATTTCTCGTTTTTTAGATCATATGGTTAGCTTAGCTTGTATTATTTCAAGAACTCTTTTTGTTTCCTCATATTAGGCAACAAACAAAATATTTCGCTCAACAAAAATGCAATCTACATAACAAATTTTACTTTTCAATGTTATGCATTTCATATGGTCAGGTCCCAACATATAATAATTCAAAGAACAAAAAAGTGGTAAACAAAAATTAAACAATGAAACACAAAACACGTTGTACAAACATTTTGGATTTTAGCATATAGTAACTAAATCAATATCTACAAAATTACAAGAGAGTTGGCTAATAATTTAAACGAAGAAACACAAAACACGTTCGTATGTTTTCTGCGACCCAGCGTGTACAGTCTATGTAGCCATGTGATAGCCTTATACGTGGTTGCTAATTCAAGACCAACTAGTATTTAAGCGACCCTTGTCTCATCACCATTTCATCAATACAAGCTTCTTTAACTCTCTACATACATTTTGCGATCAACCAACCAATCAAAAGAAAGATGGAAGGCAAAACTTTGATTGTGAGTGTGCTTGTTATGAGTCTGTTCATGGCACAAATTCAAGTTGACGCAAAGAGTTGCTGTCCATCCATCCTTGGTAGAAATCTCTATAATTATTGTCGCATATTAGGAAATTCCATAGAAGAGTGTGCAAGCCTTAGTGGCTGCAAAATCATTACTGCTGGTACAACATGTCCTAACGGATATTCAAGGGACATTCTCGAAAACACAAGTAAATTGATTAATATTTTGCTTTTTTTACGTATGTTATTTGTTTCACGAAGGAACAAGATTTCAATTTTTTTTTTACGTGTTTTGAATTATTGTCTTAAGGTACTGATAACGTCCGCGAATACTGCAAAGTTGGGTGTGTGTCCTCAGTGTGCGGTGCTTTAACCACTCTACAAAATTCTGGTAAAACTAACTTACCAATCAATTTTATAAGTACAATCAATTTTATTTTTTAATAATCGAAATATAGTCAGTTCAAATTTTGTTTGAATGACTAGATGCAAGTGGAATCGTGAAAGGAGCAGTTGAAAAATGTGCCAACGCTTGTTCTACGGTGTGCACCAAAAGCAGCTCAGTGAGTGCAGTTGAAAATGCCTAGTGAACTATATCCATCAAGATACCACGTATGAAGAGTCACTCATCTTTCACACTGTTGTTTTCATGTTTTCAATAATTGTCGTGTATATGACAAAAATGTTAAGACTCTCATGCTAGTTTATGTACGTGCGTTAAAAGTTATCGATCTCTAGATTGTATATGCGTTGCATGTTATCTTTTAAAAAATAAATAATATGTTTGTTTTCTCATTTTATTATTTTTAATTATCGAAATGGTGTTTCAATAAGGATCAATCTCATATGATATCTTGATAGTATAAGCTGTTAAATTAGGGTTTGTTATCAAAACTCGAAAATATTAGTTTCCACCCTAAACTTATAAAATTCCATTCAAATGCTTTAATTTATATTATTATTATTAGCAGTTAAATTTCATGTATTTTTGCTCTATTTTATTACAAATATAATTATGAATGGGATAAAATCATACAATGAAAACTAGCTACTTAGGCGGACATACGTTGACATAAAGGGGTGCATCAATATTAGTGTTAATGTTAATGATTCGTACATTCAACCTACCAACTCATTAAGATCCAAATAGTATAACCATTAGTGTTAATGATTCGTTCATCAATATTAACCGTTACAACCCAACTCACATAACACATCAATCCAGCGACTAATAACTTATTTTAACCCATCAAATATTTTAGATCCAAATAGTAAAACCATTAGGGTTAATGAGTCACGTTACGAGGATTGGTTCATTTTGACACTTGTGGAAATATTTTTTAATAAAATTTCTGGTATTATATATATCAAACTTTAGAGATTACATAAAAGTAGGTGCCACAACGACAACGATCTCCCGGGTGAACAATCCCGGTACACGAACCAAAGTATCCGAATATAGTAAACGAAAAGAACTAGAGATAGAGTCCTCTAAACCATAACCCGAGCAAGCCTTGAAATTTTTTGATGTGATTTCTAGCAAGGCAAGTGTTTCTGATTCTCCTATCAAGAAGGGGGAACAACCCTTCGACCGGCGTGCGAGACCCGGTGAAGATGCGAGCATTCCTTTCATGCCATAGAGTATAGATTACCGCTTGAGCTGTGAGCAGCTTTAGAGGCGTCATTTTAGGATCATGAGTTGGTGATTTCAACCATTGGAGGAACCTGTCCCAAGTGTTAAATCCTGAGAACGGAAGCTGTAGTTTACCCAAGCACCATCTCCACAAGTCGTAACTATAAGGACAGTTTAAGAAAAGATGTTCCCTAGTCTCATAGTAGATCTCACAGAGGAAACAAGAGTCATCTTCCAAAATTCCCCAGTTTCTAAGTCTCGATAGAGTAGGAAGTCTATCCAGACAACATAACCACAGGATGAACGAGTGTTTAGGGATAGAACCTGAGAACCAGACTTGGTTGTGCCAATTGACCTCTGGCGAAGGCGGCTTGCAAGTCTTCCATGTATCAGAGAAGCTGAACTGATCCTGTGAGTTCCCATTACTACCCATCCAAAGGTAAGTATCTTGCTCACTTTCATTGATAACAATTTCTGCGAGGTGGCTTAGGAGGAGTTCAGCATTATTGCTGCGGGCACCTCTAAAGATCCATCCATCACTAGTGCGAGCCTTGGCCACAGTTGAGTCTAGCGGGAGACCTAACCTTTGGTGTTCTTGAGGGCCTAGGTAAGAAAACAAATCTCCAAAAGGAGTCCAATTATCAAACCAAAACGAACAAATCTTACCATTTCCAATTTTGCAAGAGAGGAATGTTTTCGCGATGCTTCGAAGCTTTAGTAGCTGCTTCCACATCGAGGAACCTTGACTGTTAAGATAGAGGTTCCAAAAACACTTCCTTCCAAAAACACTTGTGGAAATATTTAAACACTTATTTAATTTCTTAGATAGAAAATTTATCAGTTTATCTTATTTAAAAAAAATACAAAGAATTTAAATTTATATTATTTCATTTGAATAAGCTTCATTAACAATAGTTCAATAAAATTACATATAAACGTCTATATCTGAACTCCAGAAAAAAAAAACTTTAGTTTATTTTCTCTTATCCATGATTAAACGCTTATAATATATGTCATCACTTCTTTGAGATAGAGATGATGTATCGTGCTGAATTGGTGTCTCAATATGTACTTTTTATATTGCTAGTTTTCTAGATTATAAGATTGATTATTTAGCTTGTATATATTAATTCAAGAACTCTTATATGCCACTTTGCTGTGAACATTTTTCTTAATATTAGGCAGCTAACAAAAATATTTTCCTCAATAAAAAAAAAAATTCAATCCACATCAAAAAAAAAAAAAGTTTACTTTTCAGTTATCTGCATTTATATATGGTCCCATATCATATAAAATAATTCAAATAGAAATTGAGAACAAAAAAGTGGTAAAAAATTAAAATTAAAAAAATGAAACACAAAACACGTTGTAACAAACGTTTTGGATTTTAGTAAATAAATAAATATCTACAAAACTAGAAGAGAGTTGTCCAAAAATTAAACGAAGAAACACAAAACTAGTATTTAAGCGACCCTTGTCTCGACACCATTTCATCAATACAAGCTTAATTCTAACTCTTTATATACATTTTGCGATCAAACAACTAGTTAAAAGAGAGATGGAAGGCAAAACTTTGATTGTGAGTGTGCTCGTTATGAGTCTGTTCATGGCACAAATTCAAGTTGACGCAATAAGCTGCTGTCCTAAAACCACTCCTAAAGACCTCTATCATGCTTGTCTCGCCATGGAAGGTTCCAGAGAAAGATGTGCAAACCTCAGTGGATGCAAAATCATTACTGGTACAACATTTCCTAACGGATATTTAACTGACATTCTCGGAAACACTAATTAATTGTTTGTTTTATTTACGTATATTATTTATTGTCTTTAGGTACTGTTACTGTTGTCAGCTGCAATGATGGATATGTATCTTCTGTGTGTGGTGCTTTAACCACTTTCTAAAACTCCGGTAAAACTAATTTCCCATACATATTACTACTATCATCAAAAAATTTTGTTTCTAAATTATCGACAAAAACAATTCGTTCAAATTTTGTTTGGATGACTAGATGCAAGGTGAAATCGTGAGTGAAGCAGTTGCAAATTGTGCCAACGCATGTTCTACTGTGTGCACCAAAAACTCAATGAATATAGTTGAAACTGCTTAGAGCATATCCATCCATGAAGATACCAAGTAACAACCGGAGGTGAAGGGACACTCATCTTTCACACTGTTGTTTTTCATGTTTTCAATAATTGTCGTGTATGCGACAAAAATGTTAAAAGTGTACATGCATAAAAGATTGTTGATCTCTAGCTAGATTGTATATGCCTTTCTCGCTATCTTTTGTTTTAATCTGATTTTGTTTTTAGTTATCAAAATGATCTTTCAATACGGGTCTCATATCATAATAGTATCAGCTACTTAACTAACAACAGTAGTGTTAAGGTTTTCTCACTATACATGATATATGCCTAGTGAACTAGCCTTGTTTCTACGTTGTCTATATACAATATTATATATCCTAAATCTTACTTAGCCAACCTATCAACTTAACCCAACTCACATGACCCATCAGTCCATTTTGACTAGTAACTTATTTAACCCACTAATTCTTTAAGATCCAAATAGTAAAACCACTAGGGTAAATGAGTCACATTCGGATCGACCTAAGGATTGATAATTTTGACACTCATGGAGATATTTTAACACTTATTTCTTTAGATAGAACATTTATCAATTTATTTTATTTTTTAATAGTTCAATGAATTTACAAATTCATGTTATTTCCAATTTCAAAAATATTACTGTAATATGTTTAATTGTTTATCTAAATAAATTCCATTGACAATAGTTCAACAAAAGTATATCTGAACTCCAAAAATAACGTCTTTAGTTTATTTTTCTTCTCCATAATTAAACGCTTTCAATATATATCTTCTTAGTATTTTGAAATTTAATAAATTAGATAACTAAAATTCTTCTAATATAAGTTTCAAGTATAAAACTAAAGCATATAAAAGTTTGAAGAATCACTTTGTAAATGAAAAAAAGTTATCATCACTCTTAAAATAGCGTAAACACTAATTCTTTTACTACTCTATTTTTAGAGTAGAAGTTAGAGATGATGATGCTCTTAACCTACCGGTTTTTAAGCCGCGACCTCACTCAAACACTTAAGCTTCCTAACAAATATAGCGATCTGTCTTAAAACATTAAAAAATCTGCTTTCTACGAGAGAGCTAGAGAAAAACAAAAAATGACGTCGCAGAAGAGATTCATCTTTGAAGTCGAGGCAGCTAAGGAAGCCACCGATGGAAACCCTTCTGTTGGTCCTGTCTATCGTAGTACTTTCGCCAATAATGGTTTCCCGAATCCGATCGATGGAATCCACAGCTGTTGGGATATTTTCCGGTCTGAATCTCGTTTCTTTTTATGTTTTCCCGACAAAAAATGTGTATTTGTGCTGTGCGATTAGGTTTCTTGCTACATTGTTTTATATTTTGAAGGATTTTTTTTTGTTAATAAGTTTTGTTCGTATGAAAAAGTAATATATGATCCATGATTGTTGCATTAATTATCATATTGAAACATGCATGTGATTGTTATAAACGTACGTGTATGGATTATGGATCTTGTGTTTCATCTTGTAGCACGGCTGTTGAGAAATATCCAAACAATCGAATGCTTGGTCACCGTGAGATTGTGAATGGGAAGGTGTTATTTTATTTGTTAATTTACTTTATTTGGAATTTAGTTTGAGATATTGTGTTTTTGATTTGATAGTTTCATTTTTCCTTTTTTATTAGGCAGGGAAGTACGTGTGGAAAACATACAAAGAAGTATACGATATCGTCATAAAACTTGGAAATTCTCTACGTAGTTGTGGGATTCAGGAGGTTAAAAATTCATATTTACGTGTTTCGTTCTTATATATCTTTAAATGTGATTTTATTGTGTTTTAAGTTTGTCTCTTATGAATATGTGGAAATGTAGGGAGAAAAATGTGGTATCTATGGTATAAATTGTTGTGAGTGGATCATAAGCATGGAGGTATGTGGAACTTTTTAACTCTGCTAATACCTTTGATGTTCGTCTACTATGACTTGATTGATGGTGCACTTGTAATGCAGGCATGTAATGCGAATGGCCTCTATTGTGTCCCTTTATATGATACATTAGGTATTTACTTATCATATGTTTTGATGATCATGCTCTTTATAGAGTCTTCTAGTGTATTATTAACACAATCCGGTTTTCTTAACATAGGTGCTGGTGCTGTGGAATTCATTATTTCACATGCAGAGGTTTCAATTGCATTTGTGGAGGAGAAGAAGATCCCTGAGGTATCCTTCATATATTATATATCTATAGTGTACTATAACTTTGTTTGTAAGTTTGTATATATTCTCATTCCTTTTAACTCTCAGATTTTTAAGACTTGTCCAAACTCAACAAAATATCTGAAGAGTGAGTATATACTAAGTGGATCATTCATACATTTTTAGTTTTATCATACTTGTGATGCTAATGATCAGTTTGTTACAAAATGAAGCTGTTGTGAGCTTTGGCTGTGTCAAACCGGAACAAAAAGAAGAAGCTGAAAAATTGGGATTGATAATACATTCTTGGGATGAGTTCTTGAAACTGGTATGAGACTTTTTTCATAATTTTATAAATTAATCATTCACATATAATCTGATATAAGGTATATTTTTCTTGTGGTTACCTATGACAGGGTGAAGGTAAGCAATATGATCTACCCATTAAAAAGGAAAGCGACATATGCACAATTATGTATACGAGTGGAACCACTGGTGATCCAAAGGGAGTTATGATTTCGAATGAAAGCATTGTTACTATAACAACTGGAGTGATGCATTTCCTAGAGAGTGTTAACGCAACTGTGAGTTAGTTTTTTTACTTGGTATGATTTACACTGAAGCTATATACAATGTTGAAGTTTTAGTTGTGTTAAATTGTGGAAATCAAAACAGATATCTGAGAAGGATGTGTATATTTCTTATCTTCCTCTCGCGCACGTCTTTGACCGGGCTGTTGAAGAATGTGTTATTCAAGTAGGTGGTTCTATTGGTTTCTGGCGAGGGGTGAGTGAGTATAACTCAAATCTAATCTTCCTACTTAAATGAAATTTTTATTCTATATAAGAGTATAACATTTCTATATCATGTCCTCAGGATGTCAAGTTGTTGATTGAAGACCTTGGTGAGCTAAAACCAAGTATCTTTTGCGCCGTTCCTCGTGTTCTAGATCGAGTATATACAGGTATTCGTTACTGAGCTCTCGTATAACATATGTTGATCCAGTTAGAGCATATATACTAAACTTGGTTTCGTCTTTTAAACCACTTATATGTGATTTATTATCTCCAACAGGACTCCAGCAGAAACTATCTGGTGGTGGTTTCTTTAAAAAGAAGGTGTTCGATGTTGCTTTTTCCTAGTAAGTCCTTTTTGTTTGTCACTTAAAACCTGAACTTTAAAATTCATGTAGATATTTAGCTAACTCACTCGATCCTCTTCAGTAAATTTGGAAATATGAAGAAGGGACAGTCGCATGTCGCGGCTGCTCCATTTTGTGACAAACTTGTATTCAACAAGGTTAGTTATCTCCAAATATATCTGCAACTATTTTGAGACTTCAACTCTTTTATGTAATCTCTCTCAAGGTTAAACATGGACTTGGAGACAATGTGAGGATTATTCTATCAGGAGCAGCTCCTCTTGCTAGTCACATTGAATCATTTCTAAGAGTTGTGGCATGTTGTCATGTTCTACAAGGATATGGTAAACCTCTATATACCAAAAAGAGAGTCAATTCGATAACAATCTCTTATCTTATGATTGTTTTCTTGGCTTTAGGTCTAACCGAGAGCTGTGCTGGAACTTTTGCAACGTTCCCTGATGAACTAGACATGCTTGGAACGGTTGGTCCACCCGTGCCAAACGTAGATATACGCCTTGAATCTATCCCGGAAATGAATTACGATGCTCTTGGAAGTACTCCGCGTGGCGAAATCTGCATCCGTGGAAAAACTTTGTTTTCCGGGTATTACAAACGTGAAGATCTCACAAAAGAGGTTCTTATTGATGGATGGTTGCACACAGGTTACTAATATAAACACCACATATCTTTGATCTTTTTGCTTTGCTAGTTATATCATTGTCAATGTCAGTTCTTCTTTACCTTATTAAATTTACTATGTATTCACCAGGTGATGGTTGTGAGTGGCAACCAAATGGAAGCATGAAGATAATTGATCGGAAAAAGAACATATTCAAACTCGCGCAAGGAGAGTACGTCGCAGTTGAGAATATAGAAAATATCTACAGTCAAGTAGAAGCTATTGATTCAGTAAGTTATATTGTAGCCTTGTTTCTATCGTTGTTATATTTCACGAGTTTCTAACTCAAAACCAATTGGCAGTAAGTATAGTCAGATCGATGTCTAGCTAATTTCCTGATATCTTGGTCCCTATATATGTTTGTCTTTATAGGTATGGGTGTATGGAAACAGCTTTGAGTCCTTCCTGGTCGCGGTAACTAACCCGGCCCAACAAACTCTTGAACGATGGGCCGCGGAGAATGGAGTGAATGGAGACTTCAACTCCATCTGCCAAAACGCCAAGGCAAAAGCATTCATACTTGGCGAACTCGTTAAAATAGCCAAAGAGAAAAAGGTTTTCTTCTTTTTGTTCTCTTTCTCCTCTTTTATTTGGAACTTTATTTAGTTTTTTGAACTCACTGCATTTGTAGTTAAAGGGCTTTGAGATCATTAAAGCTGTTCATCTAGAACCGATAGCTTTCGACATGGAAAGAGACCTTCTTACTCCAACTTACAAAAAGAAGAGGCCTCAATTGCTCAAATACTATCAGGTAATTAGCCGTAATTAATATTAAATCATTAATTAAGCTTTATGAAGCTCATAATATTTTTCTCTATTGGTGTTATTCAAATAGAATGTGATAGATGAAATGTACAAGACAACAAAGGAAGGTCAAGCTTCCGGACAGTAGTTTTCTTCTACTTATCTTATTCATTATTTCTTTTGCATAAAGACATAGTTTAATAAGTTTGTGTTGATATTTTGAGATGTTACATATATAGCAACTCGACATGCTACAACATGTCTTAGTTTTTACTTCCTTGAAAAGTTCCACATATGGATATGGTTCCAAATTAACTTGGTTGGACACGTTGTTATATTTATAAACAAAGAGAACAAAAATATCTTTAATGGCTTTGATATGTATCATTGATCCATCTATAGCTGTCAATTAGGCGCTTATCCGGTCCACGTTGATATATATAAACAAAGAGAACAAAATTATTTTTAATGGTTTTGATATGTATCATTGATCTATCTATAGTCATTGATCTATCTATAGCTATCAATTGGGCGGGCCGTCCATGGGCTTTTCCGGTTCAGACTATTATAGATGGTCCATGGACACGCCCATACAAAAGATTATCCAATTGAACAAAAATATCATTTGTCTATGGATATGATAGACAAAACCATATGGACAATGGGCAGCCCAATCTTCAAAAAATTCTAGGGTTTTTAATTTAAAAAAAAATTAAATTTTACATTTCTTATCTAGATGAGTTTGATTTTAAAAATACCTAAAATACACATGCTTTCATCTAATAGGCACTTTCAATCTTAATGTTAGTCACACTAATTTAATTATTGATCTACAATATATATACACCTAAATCATTTACAAACTAGTATTTTTGACATTTATAAATTTCCATTTTCATGAAAACGTAAAATTAAGTTTTTAGCGGGAAAACATAATTTTTTCTTTTATTGACGAGAAAACTTGATTTTTTCGTTTTTGGCGGGAAAACGTGATTTTGCGTTTTTTTGGCGAAACAATGTGATTTTGAGTTTTAGTGGAAAAATGTAATTTTTCGTTTTTGGTGGAAAACGTGATTTTGCATTTTTTTAAGGAAAACGTGAATTTGCGCTTATGGCGAAACAATTTACGTTCTAATTAAAATTGTATGAAAAGAAATAGAAATAATAAAAGTAAAACTAGAATGTCCATAGGCATGTCCAAATAGACATAATTTTTAGAGGAGATAAATATATTTTAGATCTATTTTCATTATGACCGTCCAAATATAGCACATAAATAAAATTGTACATTTGAGCACCTCCAATGGTTGGTGGACAGACCAATTGACGGTACTAGAACCTCGACCATCCCGTTTGTATCAAAAGCAGTTAAAGGATACTTAATACTTGAGCCAAATGCTACATTGATACATAAGTATGTACGTATGCTTCAAGAGTGATATTTACTAAACCCTCATTCACATTATTTAACGAAAGATCCACGATTTCAGAATAGTGCATGTAACCTGTTAGTGAGATATAATCTTAGTGTGGATCGGATCACGTTTTACTGGATTGAGTCCACAAACACATCCTTAACCAATGTAACGAAGCGGCGGATAAGTCTAAGCTAGAAGCGGTTCTCAAGATACACTTATTCAATTCTTGTTGTTTATACATTTCCATTTGGTTAACTGAATCTATTCATCGTAACTATAATGTCTTATATCTTTCAATCAATAAATAAATAAACAAATATTTTCTTCATAATATAAGACCAAAAAGGAAAGAGTCAGGGTAAGAAAACCCTTTTGGAGAGGAAACGTGACGTGGGACGTCATAATTGAACAATGAACAGTTTATGTGACCGTTACTACACAAACGTCATATGATATCTCTTTGGTGTTACAGCAAACCGGACCAGATCAAACTAACGAACCAATACGATAGGCGATAGAGACATTTTTAAGTAAACCATTAGCAGATCATGAACATACAATACTGAAACCTCTTAATATTATTAGATACTGAACACCAATCTTATTTACAACTTTTACTTAAGTTAGATAGTGCTAACGACAGGTTTTGCTCATTGGTTAGGTACCTATTGTTTTTTTTTTCTACTCATCAATAGGTCTATATGAAAGGAAAATACAATTATGATTTTCTATATTTAATTTCTTCCGTTCAAATTAGTTATCGTTTTAGATTGTTTTACATAAAAAAATTCAATAAATTTAACTATTATAATTTCAAGCTTATTTAATACTTATTTATTTAATGAAGAAAATATAAGATACTCTTTTATTAAAAATGATACTAATAATGAAAACATAACTAAATTGAAAAAACAAAGAAATAAATTAGAATAAAACTATTTTCAAACGGAGGGAATACTAACTTTTTGTTTAAAAAGAAAAGTAATTTTCATATTTTAGAAAATCAACTTTGGTGCATATATATATTATTAGCATAAAGTTGACCAACGAAGACAATGGAAATGCATATTGGATTTGCTGGTGGATCATTATCCCTAGCCGTATATATATATTCCAAGTATCAATCCTTAAAAGAGAAAATTCCAAGAAAGGTTTTAAAAAAAAATCTTGTACCTATCCGTTTCATAAAACTAAGCATTGTTGTCGCTATTTCTTCCTTTTATTTGTGTGTTTCTCTTTTTAATTTGAGAGCTTTTATGAAATACATATGCAAGTTGACGAACAAATATGCATGCAAGTTATCAAACAGACGTGTGTCGTTGTGCTCGTAATATGTGTCCGTTAGTGGACGGACCTGCACTCGCATGCATATGATGTTTCTTTTTGTTTATTTCCATGATACTTTATATTTATTATAAATGCGTAAAACTATATTATTCGACGTTAGATGGGTAAAAAAAAAGGGTATTTGCTCAATCAACAACGTTTGGGTATTTTGTATATTTTTAGATCGTAAAAGTAGAGATTTTTGATAAAATTTATTATATATACCGTCGACGTTTTACTGGTTTATAATAAGTTAATTGATTATAAATTTTATAACTCTTTTTTAAAAATAAAGTAGTAAGTTGAGTGAGACTTGCAGAATTTTGTAATATCCATACATACGTATTATGTAGTATATATTTGTCACTTATTTATATGTATATGTAACCCTTTTAAGCTTTAATTTTTTTCTTCCTCAAAGTTATATTTTTATGTCTGAAAACGCATGATCATCTCTAAAAACATTTAACAAAAAAATTCACAATATTATAAAACTTACACGTAAGTTTCCCGATACTTGTTTGATTATAACTAAATGTTGTATAGAAACGTAACGATTCTAATATGTACAATAATTTTGATTGTGTCACAAATTCCATATATAAAAAAAACATTTGGCTAGAAGAATATTATTAGAACAACATAGGAATCGATTTTTTACCTTTTTCTTTTTATAGGAATCGAAATTTGTAAATTTGTTAGCCTAATATAATAGTGGACGACGCATTAGCCTGATATGGCTAAAAGATATGCAATGTTCCCACCGACCCTTCGACGAAGGATTCGATCTCCAATGTTTCGAGTTAAAGAAGTGTTTATATAGTCTCAGACTCAGACCACTTGACTAGTAGACAAACCAAAGTATAAAACAAAGATATCTAAATAGTAAATAGCCATCACATTCCACATATATATAATCACAAACAATGCGGTCTACCAAGATGTCTAGATTACGTTTTCTATTTAAATCCTTTTCTTACTCCACACACACAAAAAAACGTATCAGAAGTGGCAATCTCTAGACCGTCATTTAGTTTATTTTATTTTATTTTTTCATTTGTGTCGTTATAAGATATAATAGAAAGAAAGAAAAAAAGACACGACAAGATATGTATATATACACAAGCATGTGTTAGGTAATATAAATCAATTTTTTCTTTGCTCACTTCAACGTAACGGATGTGTTAATTCTTGAAAGGTTTTAGTGGAATCAAAAATATCATGAAATCGGACATTACTATACCCATAGTGGCCGAAGATGGCGACTGCAGCGAGAGTAAGCGAGTAAGAGTTACTGATGATCCAGGATTAACCGTCGGTGGCGAGGACAGACCTGTGAAGCTACCAAAGATCCAAGATAACGGTACGTATATAACTAGTTATGAAAGTCTCTAGTTTTGCTTCATTTCTAGTTTTTCAAGAGTGTTTGAAATCTAATTTAGCACAAAACAGTCGATGTTCTTTTTTTTTGTTTTATGAATTATATATCTTTATGTCATAAGAATTAAAATGTCAGTTTAAAAACGAGGAAAAAAATATATGATATATTATTAGAGAATAATTTTATTGAACCTAAGACTAGAAAAATATCTTGGTTATTAACTTAAGAACAAATTTTAAAACTAGTAGTCTATAACTTTTGTTCTTGGTTATTTCAAGACTAAATTTTGTTCTTAGTTTAATAACTTAAGAACAAACATTTTATGCTTGAAAAACCATATTTAATTTTTAATTTATTTTTGAATCTTAGCAAAATAAAAGTAAACATAACTTTTTTTTGTCACAATCGAATATTTTATTCAAACCTTCAAACGAAGGAAGAGAAAAAAAAATATGATCTTCTACGTATTTAGGAGATGTTGGGACATCAGGAGGAGGAACACATGTTGTTGTCGATGCACTTATGGCTGACGTGGCAATCAACGACAAAGACGGGAAAACAAACGCCGGACACGGAGTAGTCTCAGTCATGGGACGGCAGAGAGCTATGACAACCGCTGTTTCAACCGTCGTCGACGAGATACCGTCTTACGACATTTTCGGAATCTTTGACGGTCTAAGGCTAGCTAAATTCTTCGAGGACAGGCTGCGTCGGCTCGTGAAGGAGGAGGTGAAAGCATGCCACGGCCGCGGAGTGGCCGCGGACTGGAACAAAGTTATGAGATCTTGTTTTTCCGAGACGGTGGGGACAGTTGGAACCACCGCGGGAGAAGCGGTGGTAACAATTGTCGGAAAAGATGAGGTGATTGTGCTCTGCCGCGGTGGCGCAAGGGTGGTTCTTTACTCTCACGGTGGAGTAGCTTTGCCTCTTTGCCATATCCATCATCACAAGGTAATTAACTTTTTGTTGCAATTTAAAACTCATTAAATTGTATAATTTATAATATGTAATATTTCTAGGGTTTTTTGTTTCGTTATAAAATATTTTTTGTTATATATAATTTTTTTAGAATGGTGTGGATCAAATCTTGAAGATACATAAACGGAAAAAGATAGACGATTTCATAGTACTTGCATGTGAAGGCCTTTGGGACGTTGTCTCCGACAGTGACACATATCAGCTTGTCAAACGTTGTCTCTACGGCAAAGTACCAGACGGGTTAGTTCCTAACTTATGTAAATTGTAGAATAAGATAATTACTTGCTATAAGACTAATATAGAATCTGATACTTGTTTTTGTTTTGTTCTTGTTTGATCTTATATGGCAGATGTGAAAGTGAATCAAGCACGACGAAAGCAGCAGTGATACTAGCAGAGCTTGCAATTGCTAGAGGAAGCAAAGAAAACATAAATGTCATTGTTATTGATCTCAAAAGCTCCAAAGTTTCCTAGTTTTTTTTTCTTCTTATTTTACAATTCTAGATTATTATTATTATTATTATTATTATTATTATTATTATTATTATTACTAGTTTTGTCTTTCAATTATAATTTTTCGATTTTTAACCTCTTTTTATCAATTTTTTTTTTTTGTGTTATTCGATTAGTTTTTTTGTTTGGTTTTTTTCTTTCTGTAGTTTTTCACTTTTTTTTAATATGAAATTTGCTTGAGAGTTTGTTTCTCACAGAACTCCTGCTTTGTCATTCTCCTCGGTGACAAGTTACTATTTAAATGTATTTTATATATATAACTTTAAGAATTGAATTAAAAAGTTTGCATACAGCACTATTGTAGTTGAGAAAATGATATGTAAATATACAATGCAGATAACAGTTAGTTTTTTGGTATCTTTGATATTTGAATTAATACTACAAAAAAATGAGATTCAATTTTGGTATCTTTGATATTTGAATTAATACTACAAAAAAATGAGATTCAAGTAACATATCCAATTCGGATTTTCTGACTATTCGGTTTGAACAAGTACTGGATTTGGATTGGTTCTATAGCATCAGTTTTGTTGAACCAGTTTTGTTGAACCAATATATATGCTTCATGATATAATATTGGTTCATGACTAATTGTTAGATTTTGATCAGGGCCTGCCGTAACTGAGTCCATTGGACTACTTATTAACGTACAAAACATTAACCTAGATAGAACATATAAAAACTTAAGGACCAAACTCAAAATAAAGCAGTAAATGTAAACATGATAACATTTGGACCGATAAGGATCGACCAATGACTATTATTACCAAAGATAAACAGAAACAAGCTTTCTTGAATTACAAGAAATATTAGTCCTAGTTTCACAGTCTCAAATCTATCTCTCCCTCTCTCTCACTCTACTTGTTTACAAACTAGAGAATACATGTCTTGCTCATCCTCCCAAAAATCTAACCACTCGGTATAATTAACTAAACCGAATCTTTTCATGGTGAACAAGCTTACAAGAAAGTAAACCGGTTACACACAAACATTACGTAAACACTTCTACACATCACTCCAAAGAATAGCTAGAAACCAAGACATTTGCCGGAGAAGCCGAGTGTATATAGACAAACTCCATGCTTTTCCCTGCCGGTAACGATTCCATCCACGAGGGGAAACCATACGAGTTTCCTGTTTTGGTCACACCCCAAATTGGACCATAGAGTTTTGTGATTGATATCTTCAAATTTTTCAACGTTTTAGTAGATCTATTGGTTAATCTCGTTGAGTATCTATAGTAAACTTTTCCCTCGTCTTTCCATGAGCTTGTCATCTTTTGTGATATGGTAATGGGACTAGTAGAAGAAGCTGCTAAACAAAACATAGATTAAGCAAATTGGTTAAGTTTAAAGTTAATGGAATAAAATGTTTGATTCACAATTGGTTTTGGTATAAGATATCTAAAGATGACAAACCAGGAGGTGTTGTGGGTTTCTTTTTCGGTACCGGTGCTGGTTTTATGATAACCGGACTTGGACTCGGACTAACACCTGAAATCAGAAATTCGGTCAGTACTAACCCGGTTAACCAAGTTGATTAAAAATTGAAAAACTTTTATTAATTAGTAATGGCGGGACTATGATATTTTATTACTTTATCGAGTTATAAACAAAATCGAAAATTAAATTTGGAACCAAAGAATGTATTGATTTATCGAGTGTTTAATTTTTTACTATGCATTAAATCTTACCGGGGAGCTGCTGGTTAAAACCGGTCGGACCAGAAATTAACCGGGCTAGTACACCAAGAAAAGGAGCGTTGTTGTAAGTTGCTGGTTCGGTTTGTTCGTAATTGTCCCGTTGGTCAGCGAAGTTATCGTAGGCGTCAGGTCCACCCACTAGAGCACCGGTCAAAACATTAGGATCGTTTCCTTTTCGGCTATACCACGTGGCGTAACCACCACGACAAGTCACGAACTTTTGATCGACGTTGAAGGAGACAATTGATGAACCACGGTGATGGACTTGTCGTGGATAGTTGTTTCCGTATCCGACCATGTAACTCGTCGCTCTAGGGTTGTCTCCAAGAATGTAATCAACCTGATTCATTTCGAATTAATTGTACATTTATTTAATTTACATAGATATATGTCCCATTTTGTTATATTTTTATTTATTTAACGGATATTAGAATCCATATCCCAACTATCCAATCGGAATAAGTTAGATTTTGAAAAAATACTATAGTAGTAGGAGATTGTAATTTTTAAAATCTGAAATAGGATTAACTGTATTTTTGTTATTTTTGTAGTGTTTTAGTGTTATGAAATTTTATTTCTAAACTATCAAATTTTGACATTTAGTCGCGACTTTCCGTCAAATTAATTTCCGTAATCCGAGTACTTTTAAAATACTCGATTTAATTTTCCCGTCCTACCTATTATACATACTCCCAAATATCATATTTGGACACTAGAATCAAATTTAGTATTGTATTTACAGTTTCAAATTCAATTATAGACATAGACTTATACTGTTAATTTGGTTCTATATATTGGGGGTGAATCAACAAATCAAGAAAGTTGTGGGGGCAAACCTGTGATTTAGAAAAATCTAGGAGTTTGGATGGAGAAACATTTCCTTGAGAACAACGTAGATCTCTTTTGGAAGACGAGAGATAGTCAGAGTACACGGCGGCTAAGAAAGAAGCACTCGTGACAAACTGCATATTATTCCAGCTCTGTCGGAAAATCAAACCGCCGGGAGTTTTCTTTATGTTCTTGGTGCTTTTACCTAACAACGAACACATGTACTGTTCTGCTTTCTCTTGGTACCTCTCGAACACGGCCTTGTGTTCTCCGGCTTTACCTTGCATCGAAACCTATCAACAAAACATATTTCCGGTTTAGTAAAACCATATTAAACCGAAAACTATGGTTAAATACTTGAATTGTAGTGTAATTACCTTAGCAACAAGGGTTTGAACGCCAGCATACTTAACATCCCAACCGAATTCTGAAATCGACCAGCCGGTACCGCCCATTGAGTCGCCGTTCTTGCCGAGGTAATCTAGATAATATTTGTCATTGGTTGCTTGGTATAACCACACAGCAGCCCATAGTAACTCATCCTGGTTATACAAAATCGCGATTATAATGAGAATTCATGGATTAATGTATACTTAAATTATATAAGAGTGTTTGTTGTTAGAGTATAAAAGTAGCGTTTTATACATTGTAACCGCTGACTGATCGGTAGAAATTTTGTGCCACGGTAATGCTGCTATCGTATTTGCCTCTGTATTTGTCCGCAAATTCAAATAGCTGCCAACATAAGAATTGGTTTAGGATAAGTATTCAAAACGTAAATAATATAAATCGTGAAGGTTATTTCTACTATCTTCAAAATGTTATTTATAGTTCTTTCTATTGCAATCAAACATTAGGGAAGGAGTTTGAAAATTGTACAAATTCAATTTAAACAATGTGCTAAACCAAACTTGATTTCAGTAAACCGGAATTTAAATTCGAGTTTTCTTAGTTAAATTCTGTTTTGGTTAGGGATTTAAGAACCTGATGGGCGTGACGGAGTAGCTCGGCTGAGTATGATGGATCAGAGCGGCGGAAAACGATGGAAGCGGCAGCCATTGCAGCAGCGGTCTCTCCGGCAAGATCCGAACCGGGATTTTTCCGGTCAATCTTGTAAGCCCTACGGTCAGTGGTCATTTCCTCTGGCCTTTGCCAACAATAGTGGTCCGACTTACCATCTCCCACCTACACGGTTACAAAATATTTATCATAACCAAATTCAAATTATGTAATCAATTAGTCTAACTAACTATTTAAAGAAAGTGATTAGAGTGTTAATTATTTTAGTTGTTACCTCTCCATAGAGGACGTTAGGTTCAGGGTGGGCTTTAATGAAATAATCAGTTCCCCACTTAACAGCGTCCATGGCATGGCCAAGTTCGCCGTTAGATTGTAGCTGGCCACCGTATTCAATGATGCTCCAACACATTGTGGTCACCGTGAAAGCCATCGGAAGCCCGAATTTTACATTGTCTCCGGCGTCATAATATCCTCCCACTAGATCAACCTGCTCAATGTTATTAAAAATGTGATTCAAATTAGTAACCTTTTTTGTTCTTTGACATCATTCAATTTAATAATCATATTGTGGTATAAATAAATGTTTTTTTTGAAATTCAGCTTCTAATAATGACGTTTAGGTGGCCAAAACCATCCAAACGTTTAGATTTTGATCATACAGTATTAGTTAAATATTAGGGGTCAACGGAAAGTCAAATCAAAATATGGATCGAGATTCTAGACAGCGTTTAATATATTAATAAATGGGTTATAAATAAATAACTATATGTTATAAAATAATATGGAAAAAATTTCTGATTAACAGAGTTTTTTGATATTAGTAATAATTAGTATGATATAAGAATTTCAAAATATTTTATTTTTAAAAAATGTAGAGCTTACGCCGCTTGATTTGCCGTCGTAAAGACCGGAATGAGATCGCCAAGAAACTCTCTGGTTGGGAGGAAGGTGTCCTGATCTTTGAGCTTCGAAGAAGAGAATGCTTTTGCTCAAAGCTTGTTTATAGTCATGCCCTGAAACTGCAAGCTGAACAAACCCAAGAAGAAGAAGAACAAGAATCGAAATGGTGGTAGTAGAACCCATTATTAGTTATATACGTATCTTTATGAAATTATGAAAGAAAGGTTAGATCCTCTTAAACCAACTAGACTCGAGAGATTAGTTTGGTCCTTCTTGGACTTTGTTAACTTTAATTTATGGGATCATTCATCAAGAGTCAAGATTTTGATCCTTTCCTAAACAGAGTGAGAGGGAGATAAAGAGAAGGTTTGGTGAATGAAGTTGAGAAAAAATGAGGTTTATATTGAAGAAACTAGAAAGTGAAGGAAGGTACCAGGAGGAGAGAAAACGGCAGAGTTGATATAATAACTCTTTTATTTTATTTTGTTTTTGAAATTTCAAAAGTATTATATATAGTTTTAGTCTTTTATGAATGTGATAACAATGTGTCGGCAGGCAATGTTCAATTCTAATTAAGGGTGAAAATAGCTGAAAAAGAAAATAGATTATTATTATTATTCTCCCAATCTAAATAGTCAACTAAGAGTCCATTTCTATATCAATCTTAGTGAATTAATTAACGATCAAGAAAATTTGAACAAGAACTAAAACATGTTTTTGTAAGTGCAAGTGATCGATCTTGTACATGTGTTAGTAACTTTGTCTTTTAGTAAGTAGAACAAAATTTGAATCATTTTTAAAACATGACCATGATATGATAGTTGTCTTTTCCACCCGTTACGGAAGCTCCGAATCTTCCATGCAATTAAACAAATGACATAAGAATAATATCATTACCTTCTTTTTTTATATTCAAAGTCAAAAACCATATAAATTGTACATCTAATTACTTTTTTTCTAACTCAGATCTTAAATCTAAATCCACTCTCCAGTTGTACAAGCTCATTTATCCAATGGTTGAGGGGTTAACATTTCTAAATCAAGTATTGGGTTTGATTCTTAAAAAAAAGCATCCGTCGTAGTCTTGACTATCAAGAATAGGATTAAGATTGGCCTTGGCTAATTAATACATGTAAGAATCATCAATAGAAAATAAATAAAATTACAACGAAAATTATACGTCGTCGTTTAATTGTTAGTAGAGTGCTCACCAAAATCGCATATGTTATATGTAGGTAGATCCGATAAATTGATCATCATATGCAATAAAAGTATATATGATGATAATGTATAAATAGAGGACAACAAAAGTTTTTCACTATCTATCGAAAATTCAGTTATCTATCTTTTTAACAAATATATCCACTCTAAGACATGGTAATGAAAGAAAAAACATATCCACACTAAAACTCCAATTTCAAAAAAGATTTATAAAAATTCTCACACAAAAAAAAACAAGAGAGATTCATATAAACTTTTTTTTTGGTTATATAATATGAGTAAGATTTGGGTGGAATTTGAATTACCAAAATAAATGCCGAACAGTAGTAAGACCATGGGGACATAAAACAAACACTAGACGCTCCGAATTCAGTTCTTTATCCCAAGAAAAACAATAGTATAAAATTACAATGCAGTCAAATATATGTCATATAGATAAATTTGTGAAGAAAAAAAAAGAGAGGATGAAGAAGTGAGATAGTAAACGGTGGTTGAGAAAAGTCATAAGTGCATAAATCTTGTTTGAGTTGGGATGTCCCAAACCACAATGAATTGTCTACCCAAAGCATAAGTTGTAATATCTTTTTTTTGTTATTTGGGTTTCGTAAATATGTAAACACTAACATGAGATGTGGGTTGAGATTTGGATTATATGCACGCATTGGGAGGAACCAACCCTGTTGGCAATGGCAACTATAAGCTCGTAATTTATTGAAACAGCGGTGCCTTTAGATATATTGGTGAGAGAGTTGGATGATTTATCTCCATATTTTTTTATAAAAAGAAATAGCAAGCATATACTTTTGTTTCATTAGCTTATTATTTAAGCAAATCACACATTCATAGTTGTTTGAATAGTTTCTGTAATAGAAGTCATATTGACGATGATCTCATTACGGTATATAATTGTTTTCAATTAAGTTTTTTTTTTTTTGTAATTCAAGAGTGATCCCATTTGACACATGCTTATATTAATCTATCGAACAGATGTCACCGCACGTGCGGTGACATCTGTTCGAGAGATTACTATAAGCATGTGACAAATGGGATCATATTAAAAATGTTGTATTATAGTTTTACGTAGTTTGAATTCGTTTTTAAATCATAATCGATATATAGACTGATTTAACTCTTTCTTTAATTGGTTCTTGTACATTCGACATAAGAATCTTATAACAGCAATATTCAAAAACAGAAGAATCCCTAGCTAGTACTTCAAATAATTTTTAAGTTGATTTCTCATTACAATTTTTTATTTGATAAATATGCATGATATATATTTTGAGTTCGTAAACTAATTAAGAAAATTAATTAAACTATCATGAGTTAAGTTGAAATAATAAAAATTTAAACAACTAGCTAGAGATGAGACTATCGTATTACGATGTATATAACAAACGAACAAGATTTTTCTATTAGCCACCTTTTTGTTGATCTTGATTTTGGATCTTCGGTTTAGAAAATAATTAATTATGAACGTAAAGATTACTGAAACAAAAATATCAGAAAGTTCTAATTTGAGGCTGTCAACAAACAAACAAAAATATATAATATATAGAATTGGGATTACTCATGCATGCATGGTCACATGAACGCATGTGCCTACCGACACTGTGTGAGATTGATCTCTTCGTGCGTGGACTCACGTGATGTTTTCTTCACCACTCAACCTTCATTTTTATTATATATATTGTGACAGCTTTCAAACTTTTGAATTAAGAGACAAAACAATCCAAACATACATCAGAATTAAGTATGGAACTTTCTTTCGTACATATGAAAAACTATATTGGTTTAGGGGATTTAAAAAGTATGAAATAGATACCTTATTGATTTCTGGGTTTATTTGAATCAAAACATAAACTAGGATATGTCCATAATAAACAAATCTGACTATATATATATAATCTATCTATTTTACTTTTTTCTAACAATTTTGACTTCATTTATCGAAAAAAAAAACAAAGTTTAAAGAAAACCATGGATACTAAGATAATAAGGTTTAAAACACAATAGAAACACCGTATATAAGCTAAAAAAACAAACACTACACAATAAACTATGTTAAAAATTTATATTCAAATTAAAATAAAATAAGCATAGTCTATATTGTATATAATATTGGATTTCATTTTGACATTACCAAATTCTTTAAGAAGGGAGTTTAGATGTACGCAAGTTATAATACTTTATTAAAAATCATTTTATCATCATTCACCTATTTGTTGTCATGTCCCCTCTTAACCAAAAACATGGAAGGGTCGAGTTACGAACTAAAAGTGCACTATTCATTTGCTTTCACAATTAATTAATAATGTGTGCCAAGAAATTAAATAGACCAAAATTGAGAAAGGATCATTGCAATTGAAATGAACAAACATAGGTGAAGATGTTTGAAGGGATAAATGTCTAAGAACTTGCAAATTTGCTAACTCTTTCTTTGTGCGGGAGAACATATCACATCCCATAGCTTCGGGTCATTTGGTATTTAGTTTCCCACCAATTTTTTCTTCACATTGAACAGGGAAGTGACTTTCCTTCTCACAAATGATGACCACAAATAGTACACCTAATATCATAGATGTTCAATCTCCTCAGAAAATATATACAAACACGTAATCAAATAAACATCAGACCCGTAAAAAGAAATCATTGAATAAGATAGAGAGAAACAAACCTTTTGGCAACTCTTTTCAGAGGAGACAACAAATTAAAAAAAAAAAAAAAAAAATCTCCAGTAATTGTTCAAGAAGGGGTTCAACGAAAATCAAGTCATAAGTTTATTAATTTAATTTATTATTCCTGATAAGTGAGCTACGAATTTAGTCTAAGTTAAATGTTAGTGTGGAGAAGAGTATATAGGTATGTTTAATTCAAGCTTAGGTAATGGGTATAATTGCAATCAAGCACCTTGTTTATATTAAGTGATCTTCGATGTACAACTCACTTCAAAAATCGAAACCCAACCCAAGTCCGTTAAGAACATCACTTGGTCACATTGCTTTGGGCCTTGTAGCCCAATTCGTAATGTTAACATTTTCGTTTCTCTCTTTTTTTTTCTTTTCTTCTCTTTTTTTTGGTTCTTCTTCCTCTGTTCTGCGATATAACAAAGAACCGTAGATTTGGTACACCGGAAGATTCAGTAAAACTAAACTAATGCATGGCATGGCTTACTTCATTTTGACCAGAAATTACATAAACACCCCCCAGACATCCATAAAAAGGAACTCAGTCCTCACAAAGTCACAGAACAAACAAAACCAAACTGTTTTGTTGATTATACTCAGTAAAACGTTGATTCAGTTTGCTCTCCTCCGGCCATCGGAATATTCTTGCTCCAACTCTAAAACAATCCTTCTTCTGCCAAATGTGGAACAAAAGATTAAACACAGAAGCAAATATCTCTTCATTATTTGGTAATGTTATGTAAATGAAAAAAATGATGTAACTTACTTAGCTCATCGAAAGAGATTTTGCTAATGCTTTCACCATATTTGATCAGCCGGATCTTCCCTGCAAAAACGCAAAAGAGTCGTAACTCAGCCACAAACAGATTGTTCGGTCCAAATCAACAATGTAAACATACATACCATCATGACGAACGCAAATCTCAGGGATACTCTTCACTTCACCGCTGATGCTATCATTATACACTCTAGTCTCAATATCACCTTCCACATAAACCGATGAGCTGTGTGTAACAAAGCATCAGACAAAAGTTCAGATGAATACTTACACCTTTCACCTCCTATTTATTAACTTATACCATCATAGATCGAGACTGTCGAAGATATCATTCAACTTGAGAGTCTCTGCAAACTATATCTTAACCCAAAATCAACTTGAGAGTCTCTGCAAACTAACTAACAGACTTATCACTTAGATAATCTGAAAATAGAACACTTAGACTAATTCAAGTCCTTGTTTAAGATAGTTGAACATGTAATAAAGCTTACTTTTTAGCGACTTTTTGGACAGCGTAAGAACCAAGCACTTCGTTGTGCACTGCGATTCTATGCCACTGAGCTGGTTTCGGCTGATTAGTGGCTCCAACAAGCCTCTGATCAAACATACCACCTGTTCCTACTGTGAAGATCGTTACTGTCCGCCCATTCCTTAAGATCTTCTGTAACGGTGATTGCCCTACTTTCCCACAAATGATCGCCTGCGTGTGAGTGAACCAAAGAAACTCAACAATGACATGAAACCGCAAGAACACAATCACCCAATCAAAATAAGTCAAATAAATGAAATGATATTGCATCAAGATAACTCAAGTCAGGAACCATGATTCAAACATACGAAAAGATCATTCCTTTTCAACTGGGTTTATGAATTAGAGACAACAATGGAAGACTTAGATAAGCCTAATCTGATTATAATACACTTCAGCTACTAATGCTTAACAGTAAGTGTTCAAAGATTCAATCTTTTTACCCTATGGACACCGCGAAATCCCCAACCTTTACGGGGATCAACTCCTTGAGGTTGAAGCTCAGGTCTTTCTGAGATGGTTTCTTGAAAATCTTCTTCCACACCTTCATCAATCGGACCAGTCGAGAACCAAACCCTCGAGCCTCTCTCAGTACTACTCATTGCTACATTCGAAAACACCAATAAGAAACAGATGAGAATCAAAACACATTTCTGAGTCAAATCATTGAAGTGGTTTGAAAAAAGAAGAGATTTTTACCTAGAGGAGATATTGAAGAGGATCTCAGAAGCTTCGAGGCTCTGATGGCGAGTGAGTTCATCTTGAAGAAGGAATGGTTCTGAGTTCTGAGTTAATCTGCGAATTGCGATGATCCTTTGAAATTAGGGTTTATACGTCACAGCGATGGAACAATTTTGAATTCAGACCAATCAACCACGAATTCACGACTAAGCTGAGAAATGAGAATTCAGGATTTGAGGTAAGAAGGAAATGGCGTACCAGTGAATGTGAGAAGGAGAGAACGCAACACAGAGAGGAGAAAGAGGAAAAAGAGGAAGAAGAACAAAACGACGTCGAAGAGATCTGATTCGTTAAACCCTGTGGTGAGCCGAGGTTAGAGTTTGAGGACGACGGGAAACTTTAGGTTGTGTTTTGATTTTACCATTTTAACCTTCGTTTTTTAAACGGCTTGATAATAACTTAATAAGTTTTTTTTTTTTTTTTTTTAACATCGAATAATAGACTTGGATTAACTCAAATGAACCAACTCAAGGGGCAATTGTTTACATACTTGACAAGATGCGGAATTTAATAATGTTTTAGTAAATATTTAAATTGATTTTTGTTCATTATCATGAGATGAATTTGTTATAATTCTATTATACTTCTATTTAAATACATATAATTTTGTTAATTTATCCATTTTAATATCAGCAACTCATGTAGGCAAAAAAATATATATATTAGCGACTCATAAAACAAGATTTATAAAAAAGTGCAAAAGATTTCTTATATGTATAAAATATGTAATTATAAATAGTAGCAACTCACGAAACAGGAGTTATAAAATACATATATTTCTAGAAACAGTAATTTTATAAATTTGACATGCAAATCAATTTAGTGGGTTTTATTTCTACTTTTGTAAAACTCGAAATAACTTTGCAAAATAAAAACTTCAATAAATTTAATACTTTAGAAAATGACGTCAATTTGATGACATCATAAAACAAGTGAAGCAAGTAAAAAACAGGGCAGTTTCCACGCGTAATGAGGTTTGAAAAAGTCTTCGGTCAAATCGCTTGACTCATCCATAATATTATCACTAATATTTGTTTTGTTTCCCTTCTAAATTCTAATTAAATAATGTATTTATTTGGCTTAGGTTCAAATCAATCATTGGCCGAAAAAAAGTGGTTTTAAGTTTATACATTACTCTTTATATTCGTGTTGTTGAATGACATCTGCATTTTGGTTATGGAACATAGAATTCACACCCTCACTCAATAACAACAAACATTAAAACACCTTAAGTGATTAAAAAATAAACCATGTTTTTGTTTTGTTCTGATTTTGGATTCTCTAATAACAATTTGGTAGACATTTTGTATTGATTAGAACCAATGATATCCTCATACTCTAACTTCATTAACGAGTTAATCAACATAGATACTATAACAACGTCGAATCAATAAATATTTATGTTAAGGTTAAGCCTGAACTTATGAAAATCGGCCATTACATAATAGATCAAAGTTAATGTAATTTTTTTCCCTTTGATGTAAGTATCCAACTATATAATATTTGTTTTGAAAAAAAAACTTAATATAATATTTTGATTACTAATAAGTAATAACAATGTTATCTCTATATTATTACAAAATAGTTAAACATGTGTTCTAGACTTCTAGACATATACTATAAGTTAACTCTAAGTCAGTAGACTTTGACTCAAAATAAGTATTTATAGTTTTTTAAGTATACCATTCATGCAACACAAAGCAACATTAATTAAACTTTACACAACACGTAAGTGGTGGACTTAGTTATTGTGGAAACGAATATTTTTCGATATTTTCAAATGCAAAGAAACAAAAATAAGTTAAATGGAAATAAAGTAAACATATCAATCATGAGATATGGAATCTTGAAGTTGGAAAACTTCTCTTTAATTTGAGAAGTGCTTTGACGATAGACTTGGTCAGCAGAAACCTTTTTCTACATTCTTTTATTCTTATGTATTAAAACTATACATGTTATAAGGATGAAACTTACATGTTAGTTCACAAATTTTAAAAGTACTATGAAATTTCCTCTACATCCTTAAATGTTAGAAATTAGTATGGGTGAGACGTATGGTTTTACAGAAAATTAAAATCATATAGAAACTGTATATAATTCGATTTGGTTACGATTCGGTTTTTATATTTTTTTTTGTTTACTGTTTGGTTTTTACGATTGAACTTATTATTAAATGTTTAATCAGCTTTGTTACAAATATACCAAAAAAATAAGATAAGGCTGTATGTAATGTATAACTGAAATTTGTTATAAAAAAAATAAAAGTTTGTGCAATTGTGCTATACTTCATGTTTAAATCGGTAGAATATATAAAGAAGTTGCCTACAAACAAAACAAATATGAATACAATACAAAAAAAATCTGTTGTTGTCTAAAATAAATAACCAAAAAGGTTATACAAGAAAATGGTTGTTGCTACAAAAATAGAAATCAAATCATAATTGTTTATTTTTTGTAAATAAATTATCTAAAACAAAAACATTAATTACATCCACAAAAATTCTGAAAAGGTCACACTGAAAGATACATTTTCTATGATTATATATATGATATATATCCTACTTATCAATAATTATTAATTTAAACCACTGGATTTAATTAATTAATAAATCTTAGTTAAACTAAAACAAATCAAATTTTGAATTGGTCAGCATTTGACCTTCAGTAAACACCACCAGTTAATATATACACTCTAAAACTATATTCTTAATTATTAAAACTGAAGACCAAAGACTTTTCTCAACTTTGAATCTTTTATCATCTTTATATAATAGTGTTTGGTCACTTGGTCAAATTTTCATACACATCTTTCTTCACTCAAATCATACTATTTTAAAGTCTTTAAAAATTCCAAAACAACACGCTTTGTTTTAAAACAAAACCCCCACAACCAAAACATTCTCTATCACCAAACACCTTTCTCTTAAGCCTCTCTGAGTCATATGTTTTTAATCTCATGTCCTACTAAACCTTACAAGCTCTTCCGATCACCGGGGAAAACCGAAGTTCAAACCCGCGACCGGGACACTAAAAGTGAGGTAAACTACAACTAACATGGCAATGATGAGTTGGGAACAGAGGGGTTTGCTAAACGAGCTCATTCATGGACTAAAAGCTGCAAAGCAACTCCAAGCTTCACCGTCGCCTTCGCCATCGCCATCTTCATCTTCTTCTTCGTGTTTGACAAGAGAGATGAAGGATACTCTCTTGCATCAGGTGGTTTCTTCTTACGAGAACGCTATTATGATGCTAAACGGATCGCATAATCCAACGACGGAGAGGGCAACGTATCCGGTGGCTAACTCGAGTAAGGTTCCGGAATCTCCAGTGTCGATTACCGGAAGTCCGAAAAGCGAAGAGTTTCTTGATGATGGATCCAAAGATTACACCTTAAGTTCTAAAAAGAGGTAAAAATATGTTTAACTTTTGTTGGCAATTTTAACCGGTAAACAAGAAATATATTAAAACATTTTCTTTTAAATGAAATATATCAGATTTCTTTTATTAGAGTTCTTGAAAATAATGAAAATTTTGTAGGAAGATGTTGCCAAAGTGGACAGAGCAAGTGAGGATTAGTCCAGAGAGAGGCTTAGAAGGACCTCATGATGATCTCTATAGCTGGAGAAAATATGGCCAAAAAGACATTTTGGGCGCCAAATACCCAAGGTAATCATCATACATCATCATCATCATCATCATATGATCATCATCAATCTATCATCATCACCATCATGTTTTTAGGATAGTTCATTTGTAACATATAATCTAAAATAGATCAAATGATATAGATATTTAGATAATTATCGATACATAACACTATACAAAAATACTATTCGAGTTCGTTATAAATAATGTGAAAATTATATATTTTGATATTTCGAATAACTTAGGTAATTAAAAAATAATTTTAAAAAATAGTTTTTTCAGAATTTACTTAATTATATATTATGCAAAGGTCTAATTATGTTTGATAAAATTTGGGTTATGCAGGAGTTATTACAGATGCACATTTCGTAACACACAACACTGTTGGGCAACGAAACAAGTCCAAAGATCGGACGGTGATCCAACGATCTTCGAAGTAACATACAGAGGAACACACACTTGCTCACAACAGGGGAACACATCTCAACTGAAACGAGAAACCAAACCAAACAACCCAATCATAAAAACTGTAAATTACCAAACTACCCTCCTCGACAGTCTCAGGACCAATCTCACCGTACGTACCGACGGACTCGAAGGCGAAGCTTTCTCCTTCCCCGTTACACCACCGCCTTTTTACTCTTTTGACTCCATCCACGGCGGAGGAACGTTTCGCCACGTGGGAAACTCTTGTCCGTCGGATTTCACCGGGTTGAACTCTACTAATACCTCCACTGGAAGTTCTCCAATCTTTGACGTTGATTTTCATTTTGATCCAACGGCTGAGATTGACGCAGGCTTCCCCACGTTTTTACACGATTCTATTTAATTATTTTATTCTTAAGATTAATTATATAGTCAGATATTCAGATCTTATACTAGTTTACTTCAAACAAACCTTAATTAAAAATCCTAAATGTTTTTTAAACAGTCCTTTTTTGCATAGTAATGAGAGAGATGAGATGTTCAATATGAGCAAACTTGAACATTCTCAATTTTTTTATTTTCATACTGCTGAGTTAGTTTCTTCCTCTAGGACACAGTCTTGTTCTTGTTGTACTCTTCCTCTTCTTTCTTGTAAGCTTCCATTAACTCAGCAGCTTTTTGATTATAAACTTGTTTCTCCTCTTCACCAAGTTCCTACACAACAAGATATTCTCAATCAGTTCTTAACTAATGATTGATTGTAAAACAATACTCAGATTCGGATTTTGCAAATTTGTACCTTCCATCTCAATGAAATGTGGGCAGTAAGAGTTGAGTTGTTGATCCCAGGATGCTCTTCTGCTACACTCTTCCTTGCATCTTTGCTGTAGAAACAATGTTTACAAAACAGTTACAAAAGATATGAGACTGGATCTGATTCTTTTGTGGATTATGGGATTTTGAAGTATACCAAAAGAGAAAGTATGAAGAAGCAGGCTTTTTTGGTTTGTTAGGATCGACAGTCTCGGTCTTCTTCTTGTTCTTGGTCGTTTCTTTGGTCTTCTGCAAGAAGAAACATTTGTTCTGTTAGTGACTGTTTCTAGCTCAAAAAACAGCTAAATGCATTGTGATTAAGCTAAGTTAACCTTTATGATATTGTCGGTTTTCTCCTTCTTCTTGAGAAGTTGGAGAGCTTCTTGTTTATGGAGTTTCATGAGTTCCTCTTCTTCTTTCTTCTGGCTCATGGCTTCTTCTTCCTTTGTTCTTTTATATCCTTCCATTTCTTGAAGATATACCTCCTTGTTTTTCTTTGCAATCTGTTACAATTGTTCCACAATATGCACACATACGTTAAAAAATTTCACTTCTTAACACAGCAATGTCAATGATGAACTATACCTGATCGTAGGGAGCCTTTTGTTCTTCCGACAAGCTCTTCCACTCCTCTCCGGTCATCTTAGCGATCTATAATCACCATTCATTCACACAACATAGCTTCAACAGTTTCAGATGACAAAATAGAGAAAAGACGAACTCCTGATTCTTTACTTACCTCCACAACGCTTTTGTTTTCTCCTTTTAAAGCAGCTCTCCTCTCGTTTGCATAGATCAGGTAAGCAGATACGGGTTGCTTTGGCTTCAGAGGATCCTTTATCTTCCTACAAAACGACAAATGTAGTCAGTTTCCTCACATATTATTCAGATCAAATCAGTTCTTGATTGATACAGTGTAATCAGTATCATTACTTGGCCTTTTTCTTGTTGTCCTGTTCAGCTTCCTGAACAAAGTGGAGATATTGATCAAGCAATTCCATTGCAGTTTTCTGCTTCTGCTCATCATCAAGAAGCTTCATGGCTTCCTTCTCTCGCTTCTCCTTAGCAATAACCTGAAGGTAAGCTTCCTTATCCGCTTGGAACTTCTCCTCGTAAGGCTTCTTCTCTTCTGCACTCAGAGTCTTCCACTTAGCACCCATAACATTCGAAGTCTCCTTGAAATCAGCTTCTGGATTCTGCTTCTTGACTTCGTTCCAATTCTCCTTACACCACAAAATGTACGCTGTCAATGGTCTCTTTGTTTCAGCACAATCCTTCTTCTTCTTCTTTCCCTTCTTCTCCTCTTCAGTTTGTGCCAATGATTGACTGAATACAAATGTCTGTCGAAGCACAACGCATAAATCCCCAAAACAATCACCAATTAAACACAATCGTAGAACATCGAATCTCAAATCTCATACAGATTCATCAAACTGTAACACATACGATTTTACCAATCTCATACTATCAACGAGCTCTATAACACATACAATTTTACCAGATTCTCTGAATTTTTATCACAAAGATTATTGAACCAGAGCTAGATCCAGAGATCGTAACGGAGGATTCAAAGAACCAATCATATATCTAATTTTGTACTAATCTAACATCAGAGCCAGATCTAAACTGAACCTTCTATAAAGCAATTAGTACCAAGCGATTCAACCATCAACGAGCTCTATAACACGAACGATTTTACCAGATTTTTCTGAATTATATCAAAAAGATCATTGAACCAGAGCTAGATCTAGAGATCGTACCATGTTAGGTTTGAATTCCTTCATCTTTTGAAGTTTCTTCAACTCCGTCTTAAGCTTCTCCTGTTCAACGTCCCTCGTCTCAAGTTCCTCGTCCTTCTTCCTTAGGATCTCGTCCTTCTCCTTCAGCAGATCCTCCGTCTTCTCCTTCTCGATCTTCATCTTCTCCAACATCGCTTGCATCTCCATCAGATCTTTCTCAAACGATTTCGCCTCTTTCCCCTTGGCTGCTGAGACCGGCGACAACAACGGCGCCTCGACAATCTCGTTCTTCTGCTTCAACGCCTTTCTACTGTTTCTTGATTTCTTCGCCGGAGCAGGATCTGAAACTGTCGCCATAGTCACAAGAGAGATTTAAGCGAGAGCGTTGTGTAGAACGGTTAGAGAAGAAGAGAAATAGAGATTTTGGGATTTTAGGGTTTCAGATTTTAGTGGAGCGTCTGGGTTTTATATAGAAAGAAGGCTGAACGGTCATAATTTTGAAATTCAAAACTGTTCCTTTTGTGGATATTAAGATACGTTCGGCGTCTTTTCGAATTTCTTAAATTTGACCGTTTCAAACTGCTCACCAAACCAACTTGTTAACCCGGTTTTCTTTAACGAGCCCGGTTTAATGGTTTAGACTAAACATTCGAATTTTCGAATAAACAAACCAAAATCACGAAAAGTAAACATTTGTAACAAAATCTCGAACTGCTTTACATAAATTTATATATTCATAAGAATTGCTTTGATGAACCGAACCGGTTTACAAATCAGCTAAGGGGATCTATTTCCGGTTCATCGGGAATTTTTTTGCTGTAAACCAAGTCTCTTCAGCTTTACCAATATACATGACCTATACCAAAACCTGTGTTTTTCAATTCAAGCCATTTGACTAAAGATACAATCATCGATCGGTTATGATCGGTTATTTACCGGTTCGACCATCCATTATGATCTCCAATATGACATCGTTCAAGTGATCAATTGGACCAGGCAAGCACCAATGCAGACAATCGTTCTGTACCTTTGCGTTCTTGTCCTTATCAAACGGCCTGAACTCTCGGTATGGACCTGGATGTCCATCGGGTCGAGTCAGCAACATTCCAGCAAAATCCAGAAGCTTGAAGTTCCCACTTTCCTGACCCATCTCTGAAACCACTCTCTCGAATTGATTGATCTCCACATCTCTCAGTATCTTGTTCAGGACCTTCATCTCGACCTCCTCCTCGCTCACTGGTTCTGTTTTCTTACAGGTTCCTCCGTTATGCCATTCCCCATTTTCAAAGTGATCTGGTATCGAAGTGCGGAAGAAGACCATGCCTTTAGAGTTAGATTTTGCTATGAAGTCCATAACATGGCGCAACGATGTGTTGTAAGCATAGTCAAATCCTAAATCCGTCATGTTTGAACTTTCTGGACAGCCATGACATCCAATGAGATTTGCATTCTCATGGTAGACTGCGGTTTTGAGGTACCACTCCCCGGAAGAGATGATTGCATAGTCAAGGCTCGGTAATAGATCAGTCCATGTCTTATCGAGTTTGTCAAGGTGAAGCTGTACCGCAGCTGATGAGACACCGTTGGAGTCTTCAAAGATGGCAGCTTGTACAAGAAAAGGTGACCAAATGTTTGATACTGTGAAGTTATATGAAGGGAAATTCCAACGCTTTGATCTATAGTTCTCATCGTGATACACTTCTACCGGTTTTTCAACCTGAAACATGGAAAAAAAAACAACACTTTCCAATTACAAATCTTACTTCTTCAAAAGTCTGCAAACAGATATCAAGCAACAGTTAAAAACCTTACTGTAGATAACAGGCAAAGCAAAGACTCGACATGATTACGAGCAATGGAATCACCAATTATAGCCCAAGATTTGTTCCTCATAAGTTGAAGAAATCTGTGAGCATCGAAACGAGGCAAAGAACAGTCGTTAGGCTTCCATTTCCAGTAGAGATAACCCGAGTCAGGCCGACCATTGGTGATGCAATTCTGGTGACTATCTACAACAATACCACATGACCCGTTTGTGTAGATTGGTCCCAAAGGATCTTTGATCCATTTCCCATTAAATAGATCACACTTCTCCACCTCAATATCTGATACATACAACAAAACAAATATCTCTTAGCACACACCTAAAGGGTCTCATCAGTAACTAAACCCATAAACAACAACACAGATAAGAGAATCATTAACTATAACAAACCTTTGATTAAACAATTTCACTAAAGCTCATGAATCATAAACCTAAAGCTGTAAACTTTCTTATAAATCCCTAGATCTCAGAACTTTCGGCAAATACAAAAAATTAGCAAAAATCACAGAGAAATCGTAATGTTCTTTAGCTAGAATATGAATCTTACCCCCAGGGATTTGATCCTCGTTGTCCGATAAGATAACCGACGACGGCGGAGGAATCTGAGAATTTGAGTTTCCGTTCACCGACACATGAACTGGATAAAATTGGGCGAATTGGAAGACGAAGAAACGAAAAGCGAGAAAAGTGATGAGAGTAGCAGAGACGAGCTTTACGAGAAATGTGTTTTGCTGAACGTTAGAGATTGATTCCCATTTTAGCTTCATCGTCTTCTTTAATCTCTCTGTGGGGGGATTTGAAGAAGTAGAGAGATGGATGTTTTTTTTTTTTTTTTGGGTCAAGAATTTGTAAGGTTGACTACGTGATTAATAAAGGAATAAAACTAATATTTTTTTAGTAAATAATAAAGTCCAAAAATGATTAGAGAGAATTTAAGGCTTCTTTAATGCTTGTACATTGTGACGTAGACGCTACACAATACTTTGTACTATAGTAAAACCTCTATAAATTAATACTCGATAAAATAATAATCTTTATAAATTTTAGACATATTTCGATAAAATAATAAGATAATAATTTTTTTGAAAATTCTTTGTAAATATATGGTCTCATCAATATTATAAATTAATAATTAGGTAAAATTTTTAAAATATATGTATATATAAACACATTAGTTTTTGTTAGATTTTATTTCTAATATTTTACTATATGAAAATAGTTAGCATTCTAATTTAATACATAATTATTATTATTTTATTTGTAATTGAATATATAAAATACTAATTATCATGATTAAATCTTATTTTTAAATATTGTTTTGAAAATATTTTCCAAACTAGGACTATCTCTTTATAAATTAATAATTTATCAATAAATTAATACCTCTATAAATTAATAGATTTCCATGGTCCCAACATTATTAATTTGTAGAGGTTTTACTTACTTTGTAGTGAGAGTTATTGAAATACACACTTAACCATGCGAGCTTGGTTAACCGTAACCGAATCGAGCCGGTTTCTTGGTTTTTGGTTTATTTTGGTTTCGGATTAATGCATTTGGGTTTATGTAATTTGGATTGATTCGGTGTAATTTGGGTATTTTTAAAAAAACATATTATATAATGATAAATTTTAGTTTAAAAATCAATACAATTTACTTAAAATAGTATTTATAAAAAAAAAATTGAAGTGTCTAAGCGTTAAATTTACGATACGCGAAAACATGTTGAACTTTTACACCAAACTTACGGACCACAAAGGGACTGGATGCTAGGTCCGGTTTATTTCGACGTATTTAATTTAACACTTAGATACAACAAAATAATTATAAAAAAAACATTTTGGTTAACTTAAAATTTAAAACTACTTACTTGAAAAATATTTGGTAAAAAGTAAAAACTTTGATATTTAGTTTTAAATCATAAAAATCAGAAGTGAAAATAAAAACATAAAAACTTTTTTACTTTTTGTATATTTTAAAATCAAAATCATTATCCTTAATTAAAAAAAAAAAAAGAGGGTAAGAAAGTAACCTGCAAAGCTGTGTTACACATAATACAAAACAAACCCATGAGAGAATAAGGGATATCATCTTTATGCATAATACCACTCGAAGTTAATTCTCAAAACCAAATTAAAAGATGACGACGAGTTTCACGAACCTGCTTATGAGGATATGAATGCTCTTCTTTTTCGGTTCTTGCTCTCTTCCTCCTCCCAGCTTCTCGAGGACACGTTTCATGAGGAGCAACATCTACTAGCTTGTGATCCAAGTAACATATTCTTTGTAGATTACACCCACTCAGGTTTGTGATCCAAGAAATTTGATGGATGCAAATGAACCCAGAATTTTCAACCATGAGATGAAACACAAGAGGATAATGTTTAAATGGAAACAACAATATAAACTGATTTTTTCTTGACATACTTGTGTTTGGCTGTCAAGTGCATGAAATATCCGGCAAGCATGGTTGATAATAGTAGTTAAAATGAGTGCTGCACATCTTCAGGTTGTTTAAGAAAGAGAAGCACCATGAAGTTGTGCAAGCTAGTGAACCGATATTTAAAAATGGGGTTCCTCTTGTTAGGTCTCTCGTTGTTGAGCTTTGGCAGATACCTGGAGTGTTCCAAATACTTTGACGTTTCCTGAGAAAACAGATCACAAAGATTGAAGTATTTTATGTAATTGGAAATGATTTGAGGATTAGAAAGATAAGGGCTTGAGTTTACGGTAGGGATCTTGATATAACCACTTGGAGCAATATGATCCCTGCAGAGTCATTAGAGTTGTTGTTAATGATGGGTATTTAGTAATGCTTAAAGTTTCTGAATCTTGATCAGAGAAGAAGAGAGGAAGTGTATTTGAATGTAGTCAGTGTACACCTCTGCTTTCAGCAACTTTTAAAACAGAGAACCACATTGTTGTTGTTATCTATCTGGAAGAGCTGTTGTCTAACATTTTCTGCATATTTTTCATCGCTCTATTGTTGATGAAGTTTTCATAGGCACCGATTGGGATCTTTATCTGTGAGAATTTTTACATTAACCAAGTTAGTTACCGTAAATTGTAATTGACAAAAGAGGAAGAGAAAGGGATGATCACTTACTGTTTTTGCTTAAAAGCGTGGTACACGGTTCAACAACAATGTTAGATGATCTCCATCAATGTGTCCAAATGTAGCTTTAGCTTCTTCATCTGCTGCTTTTTGATCCTCTATAGATTGAATAAAGCAGAGAAAGAATTGGCATTTATAACAGAAGAGGTCCATGGAAGAGGTCAGCAGATGCATAAAAGGCAATGAGACTAATACCATTTGCTTCATGAGAGAGAATAGCTAAGAAACTGCAACTAGTATCTGCATCATCACTTACTTAGGATATGCAGAACCTAGACTAAAGAGTACTTCTGAGGATAAGCTAACTCTAATACTTGATTCTAAATGAAAATCACTACATACCTAACCAAAACTAGCAAGAATCTTTTCAAGAAAACGAAAGTAAAGGGGTGGTACCTGAGAGCATGGCTGAAACCGAGAGAATCTCATTTGAGAAGTTGAATACAGGATCTGTGGATCCAAGGAGAACTCACTGATCATTATCGTACCTGTCTTTGTCAAGTTACCTTCACCATCCATTGCTCCCAAGTAACACATAATTAGCCACAAAAGTACATAAGATTATAAAGAAGAGAAGCTAAAGAGAGACAGAGCTTACTTAAGCACGGTTCTGGTTTCCTCAAAACGAACGATGTACGTAACCAACTTCAGCAACACGACGAGACACATAAATGGCTGCAACTTTACGAGGCTGCATGTCCTGTGTTCATCCACCAACCAATGTATAACAACGTATAGGATTTGTACAGATAAACAGATTTTAGAGTTAGCAATTCGTTCTCTAAGATACTAAATCATCATGATCTCTAATTAAATCATTCCTAATCTCCAATAGGAATCAAGGAGACGAGGGCTTTTTACAAATACCTCTCTTCGCTGGTGAAAGCTTCGCCGTGGCTAGACTCAGTAATCGATATTGTTTTTTTTTACTGAAGAAGAAGAACAGAGAAGATCGATTTGATCTTATCATTCAAATTCAATCAATGAAACGATGATACAAAAGTACTTTTCCAATCTTACCCTTACGGATCATCATGATCATTGCCTCGATCGGGTTCTACTTGGATGGATCATCATCGGCGGAGTTCACAGAGACCTATTACACATACATCTCGCTCGATTCTTCGCTTCACTTCTCAACTTCGCCGTAGTCTCTGGTGAAGCCGATACAGATTTAGAGATCGATCGATCTATATCATTCAATCAATGAAACGAGACGATGATACTTTTCCGATCTTACTATTACGGATCATCATCGTTTTTAGGGTTTACAAAGAGGAATAAGAGAGTTTTGAATTATCTCTCAGGGATGAATGAAGAAGAAGAACGAAGCGATGAGTTGTGTGATATGTGAGAGAGAGAGAAATTAAGGATTAAGAGAAGTTCAAAAGAAAAAGGAAACTGATGTTTAATCTCACTACGGTTAGTTTTAAGGAAATTAAGAGATTTCGTTTTTGTTATTTCCTTTTCTTTCTTCATCCTAACGGTCACATAATATTATTACTAGATACTCCCTCTGAAATAATAAAAATTTCTAAATTTCTAAACTTCATATTTCAATACTGAAACATGCAATTCATATATTTATCATGATTTTAATTTTTATAAGTTATAAATTATACGCAACCGTTAAGAGTTAACATACGACAATGAGTGTTCATCTCCTTTGGAGCCTATCCTTATGGCTTTGGGAGCAACGACAAACCCATAGACGGTGGAATTAGACTCTTCAAATGTTATATTTCTACATTATCGATGTCCGGTGAATCCTCTAATGTTTTCAGGAAATACACGTTAGAAAGTATTAACATGTATATTGTATAGTAGCTTTTGTATAGGATTAAAAGGCTCTGGAATGTCTGGTTTATTGTAGTAATTAACAATCCGGTTATTTCCGATTTAGATGAGATTGTATGGGATAAAGATCTGTAACAACTCTTTGATTCATTAATGAGAAATTTGAGTATTTTTGGATATGTCTTCTCTCGATGACTTCTCCTGATAGAAAGAATGTTTACCAATCGGCTAGTGGAATGCGCCAAAGAAGAGTTATCATTTCATGTGTTAGTCAAAGATCTGACAACCAAATCCCCTCTGTTCAACATGGTTATCTTGAATCCAAAATACATTTCCCTCGACTGGCCTTTGCTCGAGCCGAGATGAACCAGGTTCCACATTAGAGCTAAACCCTATTGTGTAGGTTCTGTTTTTAGATTGCATCAGCTCATTGGTGAAGAAGATTGACAAAGAAGTTTACATTTTAAAGGGACAAGGAGAGGAGTTGATAGAGTTGATTACAAATGCGAGCAAATGCCTTCCATCTTCGTGTTCGTATCTTCAAAGCACACGTCTCATGGATGCATCTATGATAACAATTTTTTTTTTTCTTTTTTTTTTTCACTTTTTCAAATTTAGTTTCTGGTTCACTTTAGACTTACATTAAATACTAGATTAGGACCTTCAGATGAACAGGTTATCTATATTTAGAAATAAATTTGAAAAATAAAATTAACAGTATCATAAGAGATTGATATCCAAAGCTTTTTAAAGAAAAGTTTATAGAATTATTTTAGTTAGTAAATATTTGTTTTTATGGAGCAAACTAATTCACATGAGTATATATATTTTAAAGTTGTTACTTTTTTTATGGAGCAAACTAATTCACATGTGTATATTCTAGTGTCAACCACCAAAAACTTTGCAAACTATTCGCCATTATTCATAGTATTGCCAACAAAAATTAAAAACTTAATTTACGAATTACCTCTTAACATGATTATATGATTTTTCTTAAAAAAAATATTATTTCCTAGGTTCTATTTTTTAAAAACAGAAAATAATTATTTTTAATTAATTTTATTAGAGTCCAAAAATCTCACATTTTTGTAATAGGTTTAAAACTTTTATATTGTGTATTTTAAAATATTGCAATAAATATAATTTAATATATGTCAACATTTTATCGATCTAATTTACACGTGTCATAATCAAACTTTATACAGTATAATAAAATGTGTTACAGTATTTGCTAAGGTACACCAATTTTATGTTAAGAATTTAATTAGGTCGAGAGAATACTATTTACCACAGCTATATATATGAAAGATAGATTTATATTTGTCTAATCTATAGATAAATCTTAAGAAACATCAGAGCATTAACGAAGAATTTCGGTTAGGTCGAGGACACCACTAGCTCTTATGTACTGCAGCTGTGGTACGTATGTTAAAAACGTGAGTTTACGACGACGTTTCCATATACTCTCATTTACACTCCCAAATAAAACCACCGATGATACGTTTCCGTCGTGTAATACAGAGATGGATTCTATTGATGTGGAACCTCCCACTCCCATGCCTTATGATGACTTTGGTACTGCTTGTTTTTTTTTCGTTTAAGTAGAATTTTTCTTTTTTCACATCGAGACAGAAGAACTCTACTATCTACTTGTGATATCGCACATGTGTGAACTAGCTAGTCTGGAATGTATCTCTTTGAAGAAAAAGAAACAGAAGACTATATATGCCATATTATGCACTCCATGGCTGGCTTATATACTCCATGGAGTTAAATGGCTATGTTTTACATTTTGAAGTTTTTGGAGTTGAACAACGAGACTCAGTTCGTTAATTCTTCCACAGCCAATGAGATATTTCCATCTTGCAACTAATGCGGTTCTTGATCAACGAATTAAGGCCATCATTATTGATGGTCTTTTAGGGCATCTTTAATGGCAACTTCTTAGTCTTAAACGCCTTAAATTTTTGTTTAAGGCTAAGAGGTTGCCATTAAGGATGGTAATAACAAATCTTAGAGCCATTTCTTAACAAATCTTAGACCATTATTAGTTGTCATGGGACTATCATCTCTTAGCCATGGTTTCTAAGTGAACGAATCAATTCGGTTTAAGTATTGTCATGGGAACATCTTCTTCACAAATCTTAGACCATTATTAGTTCACAAAAACAAGGTCGCGACCCGCGTAATCGCTGAGGTAAATGTAAGAGGAAGCTGAAACCGTTATAACTCCAAATTTTTTCCAGTGATATTTCCCCTATGGATCTCTTTTTCGATCTATTGGTGTCCAAAACGAGAAGTTGGAGTAACAAGCAAAACAAAGCGTCTTGTCTCTAAGTGAATGAATCAATTCGGTTTTGGTATTATATAAAGAGAAGCTAACGACGATTATAAAACAGAGGATTAACAAGATATTTTGTTCAAGACGGATTTGTTTTGCTTCTTGTTTTAGAAAACGACAGATTTTTAATATACCATTTTTGGTGTATATTATTATTGTTCAAGCTATTTCAAAAAAACATTTTATATAATGATAAATTTTAGTTTAAATGATCAATACAATTTACTTAATAATACAATACACTATAATATTTATATAGTGTTAAATTTACAATACGCGAGGACATGTTAAACTTTTACACCAAACTTACGGACCACAAAGGGACTGGATGCTAGGTCCGGTTTATTTTCAACGTATTTAGTTTAACACTTAGACACAACAAAATAATTATAAAAAAAAAACATTTTGGTTAACTTAAAATTTAAAACTATTTACTTGAAAAATATTTGGTAAAAATTAAAAACTTTGATATTTAGTTTTAAATCATAAAAATCAGAAGTGAAAAGAAAAAACATAAAACTTTTTTACTTTTTGTATATTTTAAAATCAAAATCATTATCCTTAATTAAAAAAAAAAAAGAAGGTAAGAAAGCTGTGATGTCTTGAGCATCATGAGGGAGCAACCTGCAAACCTATTTGTTACACATAATACAAAACAAACCCATGAGAGAATGAGAGATGTCCTATGAGAGAATCAAAGATATCATCTTTATGCATAATACCACTCGAATTCAATTCTCAAAACCAAATTAAAAGATGACGACGAGTATCACCAACCTGCTTATGAGGATATGAATGTTCTTCTTTTCCGGTTCTTGCTCTCTTCCTCCTCCCAGCTTTTCGAGGACACGTTTCATGAGGAGCAACATCTACTAGCTTGTGATCCAAGCAACATATTCGTTGTAGATTACACCCACTCAGGTTTGTGATCCAAGCAATTTGATGGATGCAAATGAACCAAGAATTTTAACCATGAGATGAGACACGAGAGAATAATGTTTAAATGGAAACAACAATATAAACTGAATTTGTCTTGACATACTTGATAGTAACTTGTCTTTGGCTTTCAAGTGCGTTCTAAGTGACATTATCTCTCCGGGGTAGCTGCTGTATAACATTGTCTGCAGATTTCATCGCTCTATCTTCATCTGTGATAATTTACATTGACCAAGTTAGTTACCGTAAATTGTAATTGACAAAAGAGGATGATCACTTACTGTTTTTGCTTTAAAGCGTGGTAGACGTTCAACACTGTTAGATGATCTCCATCAATGTGTCCAAATCTAGCTTTAACTTCATTTGCTGCTTTTTGAGCCTCTATAGGTTGAATAAAGCAGAGTAAGAATTGGTATTTATTAAAGAAGAGGTCCATGGAAGAGGTCAACAGATGCATAAAGGCAACGAGACTAACTGAGAAACTGCAACTAGTATCTGCATCAACACTTACTTAGGATATGCAGAACCTAGACTAGAAGACTACTGATGATAACCTAACTCTAATACCTGATTCTAAATGACAATCACTACATACTTAACCAAAGCTAGCAAGAGTCTTTTCAAGAAAACGAAAGTACAGGGGTGGTACCTGAGAGCATGGCTGAAACCGAGAGAATCTCATTTGGGAAGTTGAATACAGGATCTGTGGATCCAAGGGGAACTTACTAATCATTATCTAACCTGTCTTTGTCAAAGTTACCTTCATCATCCATTGCTCCCAAGTAACACATAATTAGCCACAAGTACATAAGATTATAAGAAGAGAAGCTCTCAGAGCTTACTTACGCACGGTTCTAATGTCCTCAAAAGGAACGACGTACGTAACCAACTTCATGGCTGAGAGACATACATGGCTGCAACCAATGTATAACAAAGTATAGGATTTGTAGAGATAAACAGATTTTAGAGTAAGCAATTCATTCTCTAAGATATCTAATTAAATCATTCCTAATCTCAAATATAAATCAAGAAGACGATGGCTTTTTACAAATACCTCGCTCGATTCCTCTCTTCTCTGGTGAAAGCTTCTCCGTAGCAAGACTCAGTATCCGGTGAAAAAACATGTAAGGATAAGCTCTTTTTAAAAAAACATTTACTTAATACAATTTACCAAATAATATTTATACAATTTACATAATAAAAGATGTAATTTTTACCAAATAAAAGCTCTTTTAAAAAAAATTTATATAATGATAAGTTTTAGTTTAAAAAATCAATACAATTTACTTAAAATAACATTTTTTTGGACAATATATATAAGATGTGGCAATCATTTTCCATTGAACCAACTTTTGGTCTATGTGTCTCATGTCTTGTTTTGAAAGATTCGTTCTATGGTTATTGTGTCTTTTTTGATCGAAATAAAAAGTTTAAATTCAATTGCTTTAAGAGATACTCAGACTTTGCAATATGAGGTGTAGCTAATTGCAAGATGGACATATATTGTTCTTTTTGGTTAGCTTTGTTCATCTTGTTATGGAAGTAAGTTTGACAAGTTTTTTTTATCTCGAACTTTCATTTAAGTCGTTGATATTGTTTTTGTCTTGTATTTCTACGATATTAATTATTTTTCTTTAATTTAGGGTTTCAAATTTTTTTATTGTCATATTTTAGACTTTCACTTCTCATTTTTGAGTTTTTAAGACTCTAGATATATTCAGTGTTTCCACCGTCGTATATAATCTAACCATAGATTTAACCATTTTTTAATTTGTAATACTCAATAAAAATAAATGAAAAGGAAAAAAAAAACAGACAAAACAATTAATTAAATTTAATAATATTAGTTAAATATAAACATTATCTAATCCCCTAACAGGGTAATCTAACCATACATTTTAATTTGCAACATTAAATGGAAACAAATCTGAAAAAACAAAAAAAATAATAATTAATTTGAATAATATTAGTTTAATACAAAACATTATCTAATTACTCCAATTACAGGGGAATCAACCAACGTTTTTAGGTGGAGGCTTTCTCTTCTTCTTCTTCGTCTTCCTGCTCTCTTCAGGTTCTTCAAGTTTCCGTAAGTATTTTCTCTTTCTATCTGTTTCATTCTGTATATACATTCTTGTATGGTTGAAAGAATCTGCCTTTTGCTTGATAGAAGAATCTGGGTTTTAAGTTTTAACCACACTCTCTTCGTTCATCTCTGAATCTTCCGGAGACCCATTTTGGTTAGGTTTCCAAAATCTGAGCTGGTTTGAGCTTTAAGCATTGTCTTTTAAATCTCTTCTTCTTCATAATCTTTTCGTTGATCGATAAAAATCGAACCTTTCGCCACGAAGGAAGAAAAAAAACAGAACTTTGGGGGTTTTAGGTTTTTTTTTTAATGTTTGTAGAGTTTTTGATTGAAGTTTTGAGTTTGGATTATGCTTTGTTGATGGTGTTTCAGGGTTTTGGTTTTGGACAGTTTTTGAGAAGAGAAGAAAACATGTTCGGTCAAGAGAAAACAATGTCACTGGAGCATGAGATCTTGAAGGAGAATCACGAGGCTCTGATGAAAGACTATGAGTGTCTTCAGGAAAGTTTCAAGCACACTGAGCAGACTTATGAGGCTATTAAGTTGCATCTTCAGAAACAAGCTAAGGAGTTTGAGGAGAGTAACAGTCGCTTGCGTGAGGAATGTGCGAGAGAGAGAAGTGAGAAGGAGGAGATTAAGAAGATGTTTGAGGAGATTAAGAAGGTAAGGGATAGTGCCCAAGATGCTATCGTTGAGAAACTGGTGAAGCAAAAGAAGGAGCTTTTGTTGGCGAGGATGAAAGATGAAGAAGAGCTGGTGAAAATTGAGAACAAGTATGTGGACTTAGCTGAGAAGTTTGTTGTTGTTGAAGCTGAATGTGCATATTTGAACTCGCTCTATGATGCTGAAGTGGTAGCTTCCGTTAATCAAAGTGCTGTAGTGTCAGGGAATGAAGAGACTGAGACTGATAATCTCGTTGGTCAAGGCGAGAACGAGGTGGATCATAATGCTAACAATGCTGGAAAAGGTATGTATATATACTTGTTCCCAAGTGTTTTTTTGGTTTAAGCTTTGCAAAAGCTTGATGTTAATGCGAGATCTTGTTTATAATCTCTTTGTGTGCAGTTTTTGAGAAGAGAAGAAAACATGTTCGGTCAAGAGAAAACAATGTCACTGGAGCATGAGATCTTGAAGGAGAATCACGAGGCTCTGATGAAAGACTATGAGTGTCTTCAGGAAAGTTTCAAGCACACTGAGCAGACTTATGAGGCTATTAAGTTGCATCTTCTGAAACAAGCTAAGGAGTTTGAGGAGAGTAACAGACGCTTGCGTGAGGAATGTGCGAGAGAGAGAAGTGAGAAGGAGGAGATTAAGAAGACGTTTGAGGAGATTAAGAAGGTAAGGGATAGTGCCAAAGATGCTATGGTTGAGAAACTGGTGAAGCAAAAGAAGGAGCTTTTGTTGGCGAGAATGAAGGATGAAGAAGAGCTGGTGAAAATTGAGAACAAGTATGTGGACTTAGCTGAGAAGTTTGTTGTTGTTGAAGCTGAATGTGCATATTTGAACTCGCTCTATGATGCTGAAGTGGTAGCTTCCGTTAATCAAAGTGCTGTAGTGTCAGGGAATGAAGAGACTGAGACTGATAATCTTGTTCGTCAAGGCGAGAACGAGGTGAATCATAATGCTAACAATGCTGGAAAAGGTATGTATATATACTTGTGCCCAAGTGTTTTTTTTTGGTTTAAGCTTTGCAAAAGCTTGATGTTAATGCGAGATCTTGTTTATAATCTCTTTGTGTGCAGATGCAATAATGATAACTGATGACATTGATGCTGAAGATGAAAAGCCTCCAACTCCAAGAAAGAGTAACATAAGCTCTCCTCATCCTGCTGGTACAAGCAAAGAGGAACAAGGCAGGAACAGAGAAACCTCACCCAAAGAGAACCGAGCTTCGGGAGAAACCGTCATCCCCAGACCTATTAGTAATCCACCACCTATCACTCCTTCATCATCAGCATCGTTATCCTCTTCATCATCATCTGGCGGCTATGAAGTTATTGTTAAGCTGCCGCATAACTGGCCCGAGTGGGCAACCCCTAAAGGTCCAAGTAGCGGTTCCAACAAGTCTTAGAAGAACATTTCAGATGCAGAGAACTAAGAGCCAGAAGAAATGAATCTGAAGCTGCAGTCTTTAAGTTAAGCTAGTTATGGCAATCTTCTTACATATGTAGACATCTTATTGCTTTTTCTTCGTCTAGGAGTTTATATCGAAACTACAGTTAAACCCCTTCCAACTCAGTACTTATATCTTTCGTGAGTTATATAATAATTAACAGTTTCTATCTTACAATAGTTTTAACCATACCTCAAGATGCATTGACATATGAATCCTTACGATGCCATTAGCATTGTATAAGTATCTTGTTTAGTTTTGCTACAGAATACATGAAATACATTATAAACTCATGATCATACAAAACTGTCTCTTCTTCGATTTATTCGACATACCATGGATATGTGCACCAGCTTCTCCTCTATGCAGTGTTCATTCATCACCAGTCTTCTGCAGCTCATTTCTCCACGTCAAGCATGAAGCTTCGGACACCAAGAACTAGATCTGTCATGAAGCTTTTAGAGCCTGCCAAAATGAAATCTTTTTGGATAATCCGATATCCATATGTGACTCTACAACATCTATAGCCACCATTTCAGTTAAGTTTCTGAGTCAATTAATTAAACTCAACATAACAGTAAGTTAATGTCCTCATGTATATGTTCCTTGCGAGTAGGTTACTAAGGATAAATTAGATTCTAAAAATTCACATAAATGTGGCAATAAATATGATGAGAATATAATTGATTATGAAGTTATTACACATCTTAAATACAAAAATTAAGCGTTTTAAAAACAAAAAAAGCTCACATGTGAAAATTCTTTATGTCACGTTTTTATTTTGTAATCTCAAAAGTTTTGGTACATATATGTAAACATTAAAAACTTAAAGGACTAATTTGTAAAATAATTATTTATTTTAATTCTCTAGAGTTTTTTATCATTCTCTGTCTATCGTGTTCGAATGCTCTGTTGCTTACTTAAAAACAGTCAATTTATTTTCTGCCTTAGAAAAGATTTTTTTTTTTTTTTATCGAAGCGACGTTTTTTTTTTAAAACTCAATTTATCGTCGTTTTGCTTTTTTGGCCTTTAAGATTTCTTCTTCTCTCTTCTTCTTCTTCTTCAACCGCACCGCCTTGTTTACTTATCTTCTTCTTCCTCCTCCTTCGAGTCGGTCGGTGGATCTTTGTTCTTCATTTGCTAGATTTCGTCAATGATTGGCTTCTCGCGATTCGTTTTTCGCGGCTCGTGTTCTTAATCATCTCTTTTGAGGTAGAGGAGACACTGTTTTAGAAGGTTTTTGTTTGCCTAATTTGGGTTGATGAATAGTATAGTCCCTTATGATTCTGGGATTTTGGATATAAATTTCAATTTCTGGGAGGTCTATACGAATTTCGAAATCGGATTGTGTGTTTGTTTGAATGTTATTAGTGTTGTTTTTTGTTTCCGGAATTAAGACCTAGACGATTCTTGAATTATATAGCTGGGGATCTAGTTTTGTTACTGTTGATTTGCTTTGTTTAGAGCTGGTTTCAAGGGGTTTAGTGTTATGTTCTTTGTTTAAATCAATGTTTCTATTAGTGTGGTGTGTAATATCTTGGATGAGTTTTAGCTGTTGCTTGTTTGATGCTATGAATTTACTTTGTTTTTATGTAACTTGGTGTAATATTTGATGATACAGGGAATGATGGAGGAAGGATCAGTAGGGGATGTGAGTAGGATTGATGAAGATGATGTTGCTCACCTCCAATTCAAGAATGTTGACCAATCGTTTAAACCGGAAAACTGTGAAATCCGGGAAATCAAAGAAGTGCAGGTTGAGAGAGATGCGGGATCTCCTGATTGTTCGTATGGTGTAATAGCAGATTTTTTGAATGGTAAGAATGGTGACCCTTTGGACCGAATAGAAAATACTCCATGTTCTTCTAGCCGGCTGAATACAAATGATGCGGACGACGTTGTTGAGGAGTTGACTGTTAAAACTTGTGAAGGATTGAGCATGGACATAGTTGGTATACCAAGTAGTAGAGCTAGATTAGAGATGAATCGCAGTCAGTTTATGCAACGCTTTCCTCTAGATGGTGATTTCCCTGGTAGCAGTTCTATGAGTAAGAAGGAAATTGACAGGGGAACACCAAGCATCTGGAGAGTTGCAGGCAAAATGTCTTTGCCAGAGAATTCGACTGGTCAACTGGCCATTGCTGTTAATGGTGAAGCTAATGAACATTTGACAAATGTTGAACGAAATCCTGTACCAGTAGAGGCATTGTTCCACGAAGGCATCAAGACAAAGAGTATATCGCAGTCAGGGTTTTCTCAGTTTTTTGTTAGGAAAACATTGAAAGGCAAGGGAATCACAGTCAGAGGCCCGCCACACAATAAATCTAAAGCTACCAATGTGGATCCGCAAACTCTAGCTAGTTCTGGCCCTTCAGTAATATCAAATACTTCAGCAAATGTTTCTAGCAGCATCCCTTTGGCGGCTTCTGATGGTTTGCCGTGCTTGCCTTCCAATTCTAGTAAACCATCTTCTTGTGCTAACCCTTCAGATATACATAACGGTTGTGGAGGTGAAGGTTTAAGTCTGAGAGAATGGTTGAAGTTGGAGCGGCAGGAAGTTAATAAAGCAGAATGTATGTATATCTTTAGGCAGATTGTGGATCTTGTGGATTGCTTTCATTCTCAAGGAGTTGTTTTATGTGACCTACGCCCATCTTTATTCAAAATTTTCAAAGAAAATGCAGTCAAGTATGTCGGTTCAGGTTCTCAACAAGAGTCTTTTGACAGAAAGATGAACAAAGAGACTGTAAGTCAACTCGAAAACCCTCTGGTTAGAAGGCGGTCAGGAGATTCTACTATTCCCTGTATCCCTGCAAAGAAGCAGAAATCAGGTGGACCAAGCTCGAGAAAGTGGCCTATGTTTCAACGAGCTGGTGGCGTAAATATCCAAACTGAAAATGGTGACGGTACAATAAATGAGTTTCATTCCAAATCTAGCCAACCTCATTGTAGTACAGCTACCCGTCCTTCTACTTCTATGAGTGATCAGTTGGAAGAGAAATGGTATGCGAGTCCCGAGGAGCTCAGGGGTGAAACTCGCTCAGCCTCTTCAAACATCTATAGTTTGGGTATTCTTCTTTATGAGGTATGGAGTAACTTTTATTACTTGCACTTGTTTGTATGACATCTTTGTTGTAGCTTTTTGCCTGCATTTGTAGATATGTATATTCATGAGTTGAGATATGAAACCGCATAGCCTTTACCGCAGACATACAACTAGATGTTTTCCCATGGGATGTATCTAAATAATGTAGCTTTGTAAACTGGATCATAGCATGGGTGGTTCATGTTTGGCTTCTCTGGTCTTACACTAACATATCAATCATAAAATTTTAGTATACGAGTCATCGCTCTTGCATTTGACGTATGTTGATAGGCAATGTGGTCTGAATAACAATTGCATAAATAGGCATCATCGTATAGATTTAGATAGTGAAGCATTTTCGTTAATGTTATGCTAACAGTAAAGTTTCGTATTGACAGTACAGTTGGCTGCATGGCTCTTAGGTTAATGTATTTTGTGATTCGACTGTTCCTTGCTTAAAACATACTATTCTCATTGATATTCTAATTTTGGGTTTCTACTTCAGTTGCTTAGTCAATTTCAATGTGAAAGAGCTCGGGAGGCTGCAATGTCTGACATCCGACAGCGAATTCTTCCTCCCAAATTTCTGTCAGAGAATCCAAAGGAAGCTGGGTTTTGTCTTTGGTTACTTCATCCAGAATCTTCATCCCGACCATCAACCAGGCAATGCAAACTCTTTAGCTACAATGATCTTCAAATGACAGAAAGCACGTTATCAAACTTTTATACACTTATTTCTGTTGACGGTTTCGGCTATAAATCTCTAATGAGGATATTGGAAGAGAATTTTGTTGTATATCACACATGAAATGTACATTTGCACCTAATGTGAGGTTGTTCTCCTAGATGGAAACTAGGAAATATTGTCTCGCAAACAGTTTTTGATAGGATAATTTGGTTCTACTCTGTAAAATATAGTCTTTGTAGTAACTGAGCGCCCCTTATGTATTGATAGTCTCCTTCCAGTCATGATTTATTTGTCGATATTGTGAGTTGGCTTTATTTCTAAATAAATTTGATGTTGCTCTGTATCAGGGACATCTTACAATCTGAAGTGGTCAATGGAATCCCGGATTTGTATGCTGAAGGCTTATCGTTATCCATTGAACAAGAGGACACAGAGTCTGAACTGCTGCAGCATTTCCTTTTTATATCCCAAGATAAGAGGCAGAAGCATGCTGGGAAGTTAATGGAAGAAATTGGGTCCTTAGAAGCAGATATTGAAGAAATTGTCAAGAGACGCTGTGCCCTACGGCCTCTGTCTCTGCAAGAAGCTTCTAGCTTATCTCCTGCTTCTAGTGTACCTGAAATGAGACTGATCAGGAACATTAATCAGCTTGAAAGCGCTTATTTCGCATCAAGGATAGATGCCCATCTCCCTGAAGCACGCTACAGGTTACGCCCGGATAGAGAACTGCTAAGAAATTGCGATAATACAGTAGCAGAAGTAGAAAACAGTGAGACTTGGAGCTCAGATGATCGTGTAGGAGCGTTCTTTGATGGATTATGCAAATATGCTCGATATAGTAAGTTTGAAACTCGGGCTGTGCTGAGGACCAGCGAGTTGAACAACACTTCAAATGTGATTTGTTCTCTGGGATTTGATCGGGACGAGGATTATTTTGCTACGGCTGGTGTGTCTAAGAAAATTAAGATATTTGAGTTCAATTCCCTATTCAACGAATCTGTCGACATTCATTATCCAGCTGTAGAAATGCCAAATAGATCAAAGCTTAGCGGTGTGTGCTGGAACAACTACATCAGGAACTACCTAGCTTCCTCTGATTATGATGGTATTGTCAAGGTATATGAACCTTTGAAGATATATATGAATGGATTATCACTTGATTGGCCCCCTTTGTTTCCTTGCTTCTAATGTATACAAATGTATTATGATGGATCCAGTTATGGGATGTGACAACAGGACAGGCCATTTCACATTTCATAGAGCACGAGAAGAGGGCTTGGTCTGTTGACTTCTCTGAAGCTTGTCCGACAAAATTAGCCAGTGGTAGCGATGATTGTTCTGTGAAGCTATGGAACATCAATGAGGCATGCTTTTCTATATCTTTACATGCTTAAGCACTGGATTCTGTTGTCTAATAACTAATCCGACTGAGATATATACACATGAATTCATAGCAGTTTGGATTATATTGTATGTTGTTATGCTTGTATTTCAGCCTTGTTGCTAATATACACTCTTCTTGCATGACTGTGCAGAGGAACTGCTTAGGAACAATTAGGAACATTGCAAACGTGTGTTGTGTGCAATTTTCTCCACAGTCCTCTCATTTGCTAGCCTTTGGATCATCAGATTTCAGAACGTACTGCTATGATCTACGAAATTTAAGAACTCCTTGGTGTATACTGTCAGGACACAACAAAGCAGTTAGCTACGCAAAATTTTTGGATAATGAAACCCTTGTCACTGCATCAACTGATAACACGCTAAAGCTTTGGGATCTTAAGAAAACCACTCACGGTGGCCTCTCAACAAATGCTTGCAGCTTAACTTTTGGTGGCCATACAAATGAGAAGGTAGCTAATGCTGAAACTTAAGTATACGTTAAACCTGGTAATGTTTCTCTTTTTCATCATGGTTGATTTGTCTTTTCTTACCTTTTCCAGAACTTTGTTGGCTTGTCTACTTCGGATGGATATATAGCTTGCGGCTCTGAGACAAACGAGGTATGCTCCTACACACTTGGGAACAGATTGATATTCGTTTAGTACTTTGTGCGCTCAATTCCCCTTAACAAGCATTGCCACTGATTGAAAGTTTGATCCTCAACTTATATAGCAGCTCCAGAGTTGCTTCTTCTTGATGCACAAATTAACAGTTCCGTAATTATGACTATTTCTACGCAAAGGAGGAACTAATCCGTTGCTACCAAAAAAATTAACATATAATTAGCAGGTCATAAGGGCCGATGATAGAAAAACCGTGGTGAAAAAATAATTTCGTATTTTGTTCTGTAATAATCTCTCTGATTGTGATAAATGGTGTTCCTTTTTTTCCTTTGCTCAGGTTTATGCCTATCATCGGTCTCTTCCTATGCCCATTACCTCGTACAAGTTTGGTTCTATTGATCCTATATCAGGTGAGGAGATTGAGGAGGACAACAACCTATTCGTTTCAAGTGTTTGCTGGAGAAAACGATCGAACATGGTAGTTTCAGCTAGCTCAAATGGATCTATCAAAGTTCTACAGTTAGTCTGAATCATATATACATATAGAAGAAGCTTCAGTATATCAACCCAAGTCCCTATTACGATGTTGAGTACCCAAGAGATATGATCAAGACTTCAATCTAACGTACAGTGTTGGGGTTATTATAAGATAGTTATCTATGTTTCTGCTGGAGTTTGACCTCAAAAGAGGTAATGTGAATGAGAGAGAGGAGCTATACTTGCGATGGTTGGTCAAATAGCTGTGGTTTGATCAGTGGTTAGGGTTGATACCGCTGATTGGGGTATACGTAGTAAGGTTAAAAGACCTTTCTTTTGGTGTTGTTCTAAGGTTTTTTTTGTTGGCTCCTAAAATAAGATTTCACTTTGTGATGTAAATTTGCTGCTCCTATAGTTTCTAAAGGTAAAAAGACCATATCCTGATGTATATATATATAGTGATATGAGCTTTAGTCCTACTCCTACAGATGAATCTCCTCCAAGAAAAAGGTTTTTCTTTTTCTCAGATATATACTTTTTGGATTTTGTAATTGTTAACATTTTTTTTGGTTCCACAAACTTTTACTCATGACTCATGAGTTCAGTTCAACAAGTTTCTCCGAAACACTTGAATGAGGTATACGAGCGAATTAATTCAATTTTGTGAACTAACTCTTCAAATCCATTAGTGGGCCGACAATTTGTCATTAATAGGCCGACAATGGGCCACTAATGGGCCGATACTCGTTAACTTAAACCCCTTTCACAAAACCGTTGCCGTCGTAATCCCAGTCACCAAGAAACTCTTCATCGCCGGGTAAGCTACCATTTCCATCTCTAAGCTATTTCGATCTCGTTTCACGTCGATCTATTTCTAGTCAAGTTGATCTCTACTTCTAGGGTCTTGTGTGTCGAGAAGATTCAGTTAAGACTTGTTTTTGATTCTCTAAAGTTCTGATTTTTTTTCTTAATGACAATCTGTAAAGGAAGGATTTTTATACTAATCAAATTGAGGGTTTTTGTTTTTTGATGCAGACAAGTGATTGACATATACAGAAATGGCGTTTGCTAGGGCAGTGAGAAGACCAATTGGAGTATTTTATTATAGTGCTAGTGGTAGGTTTAGTTCTGGAAATGAGTATTCTACTGTGGCAAGCAAATTGGAAAATTTGTCTCAGTGCAAGAGTTCTGTGTTGTCTGGATACACAAACCCTGTTCGTGGTTTTGGGAACTTCTTAAGGAGTTTTAGTTCGGCACCTGCTGTACCTGACCAGATGAGTCTCATTAAGCAACTGAGGCAAAGAACTAGTGCTCCTATTAAAGATGTCAAGGCTTCTTTAGTTGAATGTAATTGGGACCTTGGTAAGAATTGAGTTGAGATCTTTTTTATATTTTTTCTGCAGGTTCTTTTTATTTTGTGTGTTTAAAGTAGGAGTTATTGGATTTGATACAGAGGCTGCTCAGAAGGATTTGAGAAAGAGAGGGAAAGTATTGGCTTCGAAGAAATCGTCACGGACAGCTGCTGAAGGAATGCTTGCGGTTGCCCAAAATGAGGGGAAAGTTGCTGTTATTGAGCTTAACTGTGAGACAGACTTTGTTGCTAGGAATGAGATTTTCCAGTACTTGGTTAGTGCCACAGTGTTTTTAAAATGGGTTGCTTTAATGTTGCTGAATAATGAGTGTTTCACAGCAAGGTTCTGGTGTCTTGTAGGCTTTAGCTATGGCAAAACATGCTTTGCTGGTTGAGAGCGGTTCTCAGCAAGGTTCTGGTGTCTTCCCCTTTGGGCCTGAGCTTTTTGAGGTGAGTTATATCATGTACTAACTGGTTTCCTTTTGTGTCCTTAAACATGATGGATCTATGTTGTTTTCTGTTTGACCATATATATCTACTTTTCATTTCTAATTCACTCTACTTGATGGTTTTCAGGAGTTTAAGCTCGATCTCGATCATCCAAAAGTGAATGGTGAAACAACGGTTTCAAACGCTGTTACTGAAGTAGCTGCGATAATGGGAGAGAACGTGAAATTTAGGAGAGGTTTCTTGCTGTCAAAATCTTCAGCAGGAGTCCTTTCTGCATATCTGCACACTAGTCCTCAACCAGGTACAAATTGTTCAATACAGATCCTCTTGTCTCTAGTCTCATTGTTATGATGTATTTGTGTGCATTTCTAACTTTTTTTATATGAGAATAGGGTTGGGTCGTATAGCTGGGATTGTATCTCTCGAAGTAGAAGGCGAAAATACTCAACTAGAGGCTATTCAGCGTGTAGGCTCAGAACTGGCTATGCATGTTGTAGCAGCAAAGCCTTTATTTTTAAGCAAAGACTTAGTTTCTTCAGAAGCAATAGCAAATGAACGCGAGATTCTGAAGTCTCAGGTCAATGTCACACCTCATTGTTATGAAACTGAGCTGTAATTTGTAAATAGACATAACCTGAGTTGGATACGTTTGCTTATCAAGTGTGGTATATAACAGGCAGAAAGTACAGGCAAGTCTCAGATGGCTATAGAGAAGATTGTGGAAGGACGTCTCCGTAAATATTTTGAAGAAGTTGCTCTAATGGAGCAAAAGTTTATTGTGAACGATTCTATGAACGTTAAGGTATGTGGATTTAGCTTATAATATAACACCAAGTTTGGCATATGATTTTCTCTGCATTGCTTGTCCTCGCTTGTTTAATGGAAATTTTGAGTTCATATTCCAGACACTGGTGGATAATCTGTCCAAGGAGGTGGGTTCACCTGTTAAGGTTTCCAATTTTCTGAGAGTCGAGGTTGGGGAAGGAATCGAAAGGTAAATATAACAGTGACCCATATATGTCCAGTACGATTAATCGTTGTTGTAAGATAAGTAGCTTATGAACGTGTATATTTATGTTGTGTTTTTGAAGGCTTGAAGCATCTGATGAACCTGTTGCTCAAACTGCTTGAAGATGATATGGATAAGGACATGGTGTTAGATTTACAGACCACTCTCTTTCTTTGGGTCCTTTAGAATTCATTGCTTCAATACCATCTTGAGATTACAACAATCTTTCCCATAATTTTGTTGTTATAACAAAAACGTCAGTCAGTTTTGCCAAACAATATGGCAATAAGATCAATTTTGTGATTGTACCTTAGGAAGCTATGACAGTAAACTTGTCCATTGTATCTGTTTCGAAGGATAAAGATTAAAAGTAGTGAAACTAGTTCGGTCATGAACCATTCTTGTTGCTTAACACTTCAATGATAGAAACAAGTTTATAGCTTATACCATACATATCAATTATGCAAGTATTTGTAGACTTAAATCAGTTCTTCCATAATCCCCAAAGAGAGAGATTTCTCCGGTTACCAACGGTCGAAATTAATGGTTTACTAAAATTAAGACAAAACCGGTTAGCCTTCTCGAGAATATCTATAATCAACGATCACGATCAACGAGAGATAATCGTATGGTTCATATCATAAGTATGTACTGAATTAAAGTACATCAGGAAACACTTGATAAAACCCAATTCTCTTCTTCAACCTTTTGATTTTCGAAAAAAGCAAAACTTTCGAAAAAGCAAAACTTTCTGATTCTCTTCGAGATCATCATCACTCTTCACTCTCTCTCTCGCTCTGTACTCGTTCTCTTGGGTTCAGTCATGGTGTCAGAGACGACGCCGACGACCCGACCAACGGTTAAAGTCTCCAATCTTCCTCAAACCATAGTCGCCGACGAACTCCTCCGCTTCCTTGAGCTCCACCTCGGCGAAGACACAGTATTTGCAATCGAAATCCCAATAACTCGCGAAAATTGGAAGCCACGAGACTTCGCTCGAGTACAATTCACTACCCTCGAAGTAAAATCTCGAGCCCAGCTTCTCTCTTCACAAAGCAAGCTCCTTTTCAAAACCCATAACCTAAGACTCTCTGAAGCTTACGACGATATCATCCCTCGCCCTGTAGATCCGAGGAGAAGGCTAGACGACGTCGTTTTGACTGTTGGGTTTCCTGAGTCTAGTGAAGAGAGGTTTTGTGCCCTAGAAAAGTGGGAAGGTGTGAGGTGTTGGATTTTGGAAGAGAAGAGGAGAGTTGAGTTTTGGGTTTGGGAGAGTGGTGATTGTTATAGGATTGAAGTTAGGTTTGAGGATATTGTTGAAACTCTTGGCTGCTGTGTTAATGGTGCTTCTGAAATTAATGCATTTCTTCTGAAGGTAAAAATACCTTTTTTTGTAATGTGTTTTTGTCACTATGTGAGTCTGTGTTGAGTTTATTTAGGAGTTCAGGATCTGTGATGATGATTGAAGATTGAATTTTTGGTGACATTTTTAGAAAATTTGGTTACTCATATGTGTTATGGAGGTTGTTGTTTGAAGTTTTAGCTTAGATTTCACACATGTTCTTTGAATCTTTCTTTGACAGCTTTATGGTCTCTTCTGATTTGTTTTGTTTACCTGTTGTCTTGTTTCCAGCTGAAATATGGACCGAAGGTATTTAAAAGAGTAACAGGACCACACATAGCAACAAAGTTTAAACCTAATCGGTATTGTTTCTGCGAGGAGGATTTTGATTTCATGTGGATTCGCACGACTGATTTCTCTGGTTCAAAGTCAATCGGTATATCAACTTGCTTTTGTTTGGAGGTCGACAATGGCTCAGAGATGTTAGACATTTTCTCGTGCTTCCCTTACTACAGAAAAGACACTTTGAGTCTAACCATTGTGGTTGGGAATGCGTTTGCCTCTGCTTGTCAAATTGTACCCCTCTTGAATGCTGGCAGTCTGGGGTTAGAGTTTCCATATGAGATCCTTTTCCAACTCAATTCGCTGGTTCACGCGCAGAAAATCAGTCTTTTTGCTGCGTCAAATAAGGAACTCATCAACATCTTTCGCGGTTTGAGCTTGGACACCGCATTGGTGATCCTCAAGAAACTTCACCAGCAATGCTCTATATGTTATGATCCTGTCTCCTTTGTCAAAAGTCAGATGCAATCCCCGATTAAGAAGATGAAGCACTCTCCTGCATCAGCCCATAAAAGATTGACCGAGCAGAACATCATGAGTTGTCAGAGAGCCTACGTTACACCCTCAAAGATTTATCTGTTGGGTCCAGAGCTTGAGAAAGCTAATTATGTTGTGAAGAACTTTGCAGAGCATGTCACCGATTTCATGAGAATTACTTTTGTGGAAGAGGATTGGAGCAAGCTTTCAGCAAATGCTCTTTCTGTGAACTCCAAGGATGGCTATTTTGTGAAGCCCTTTAGGACCAACATTTATAACAGGGTGTTGTCGATCCTTGGAGAAGGGATCGCTGTTGGGCCTAAGAGGTTTGAGTTCTTGGCATTTTCAGCCAGCCAACTGCGAGGAAATTCAGTCTGGATGTTTGCGTCTAACAAGAAAGTTAAAGCAGAAGATATAAGAGAATGGATGGGTTGTTTCCGTAAAATCAGAAGCATTTCCAAATGTGCTGCTAGGATGGGTCAGTTGTTCAGTGCTTCGCGGCAGACACTTAATGTCCGTGCACAAGATGTGGAGCAGATTCCTGACATTGAAGTGACTACTGATGGTGCTGATTACTGCTTCTCGGATGGCATCGGGAAAATTTCATTGGCATTTGCTAAGCAAGTTGCTCAGAAGTGTGGACTGGATTATGTCCCTTCTGCATTTCAAATTCGGTACGGTGGGTACAAAGGTGTGATTGCCGTAGACCGCAGTTCCTTCAGAAAGATGTCTCTGCGTGATAGTATGCTTAAGTTTGACTCGAACAACAGGATGCTTAATGTAACCAGGTGGACAGAATCGATGCCTTGCTTCTTAAACCGGGAGATCATTTGCCTTTTGTCGACTCTTGGAATAGAAGATGCAGTGTTTGAGGCGATGCAAGCGATGCATTTATCTATGCTGGGGAATATGCTTGAAGACCGCAATGCAGCTCTTAATGTGCTGCAGAAATTGAGTGGAGAAAATTCCAAGAATCTGCTAGTTGACATGCTGCTACATGGATATGCACCGAGTTCAGAACCGTACCTCTCAATGATGCTGCGTGTACACCATGAGAGCCAACTTTCTGAACTAAAGAGTAGGTGTAGGATACTTGTACCAAAAGGGCGGATCTTGATCGGTTGCATGGATGAAATGGGTATTCTGGAGTATGGCCAAGTGTATGTTCGTGTAACCCTGACTAAAGCTGAACTGAAATCTCGTGAACAGAGCTACTTCAAGAAGATTGATGAGGAAACATCTGTGGTGATTGGGAAAGTGGTTGTGACGAAAAACCCATGTCTTCACCCGGGAGATATCAGAGTACTTGACGCTATATATGAGGTCAATTTCGAAGAAAAGGGATTTCTCGACTGCATCGTCTTTCCTCAGAAGGGAGAAAGGTATTGATTAAAATCCTTTAAAGCTATGCACCAAACCAGAAAACATATGCTTTTGATTCTTAGTCTCAGCTTAGTTGATAATATATTTCTCCTTGGTTTTTGTGACTCTACAGGCCACATCCAAATGAATGTTCTGGTGGTGATCTCGACGGAGACCAGTTTTTTGTTAGTTGGGATGAGAAGCTTATACCGAGCCAAATGGACCCTCCAATGGACTATGCCGCAAGCAGACCTCGTATAATGGATCATGATGTCACCTTAGAGGTTAGTTTCTTGAATAGGCTATGATGATGTGAAAGTTTCCTAAATTCCTAATCTTTGGAGCAATTAGCTGATTCTCTTTCTTTCACTTTGCTTTGTAGGAAATCCACAAATTTTTTGTGGATTATATGATAAGCGACACGCTTGGGATGATCTCAACTGCACATTTGATTCATGCTGACCGTGACCCAGAAAAAGCCCGGAGTCAGAAGTGTCTAGAGTTGGCGAATCTTCACTCTAGGGCTGTTGATTTTGCGAAAACTGGAGCTCCAGCTGAAATGCCTTATGCCTTAAAGCCCAGAGAGTTCCCTGATTTCCTGGAACGTTTCGAGAAACCAACATACATCTCTGAGTCTGTGTTCGGGAAACTATACCGTGCTGTGAAAAGCTCATTAGCACAGAAAAAGCCAGAAGCTGAGAGCGAGGACACAACGGCTTATGATTCAACACTTGAAGAAGCTGGCTTTGAGAGCTTTATAGAGACAGCAAAAGTCCATAGAGACATGTATGCTGAGAAACTGACCTCGTTGATGACATACTACGGAGCTGTGAACGAAGAAGAGATCCTCACAGGCATTTTGAAAACCAAAGAGATGTATCTGGCGAGAGACAACCGGAGGTATGGTGATATGAAGGATAGAATCACGTTGTCTGTGAAGGAACTGCAGAAAGAAGCCATGGAATGGTTCAATAAAAGCTGCGATGAGGAACAACAGAAGAAGAAGTTAGCTTCGGCTTGGTACTACATAACATACAACCCGAGCCAGGTCGATGAGAAGTCGAAATTCTTGAGTTTTCCGTGGATCGTTGGTGACATTTTGCTGAAGATTAAGGCTGAAAATGCACAGAGACAGAGCGTTGAAGAGCAAACAAGTGGACTTGTATCCATTTCATTACACTATCCCTAGCTATCACTCGTTGGTGTAGTAGTATAATTGCTAGATGAAGACAAATGAGACCAGCAACATAACGTCGCTTGTATATGTCTCACTCAAACCTATAACGTTTACCAAAGACTAATGAGTAATGACTACTAATATATTATGTGTCATTTTGTTATTTCGACTGTGAAGTTACCAAACTGGTAGATTTATGAAAAAACACTCGAGCCTCAAAATGCGATCAACTTGGATCCATACGTCTCATTATTAACCTAGAACAAAAGACACATACATAAACAATAAAGTACAACAAAAGACAAAAGACATGAGCCTGTAAGACTAGTAAGCTAATAACGCTTTGTAATTTTAGGCTACGCTTAAAATTTCAATTCCATACTTAACGTTCATCAACCATGTACTTGGTCTTATTGGTCTCTAGCTATCCTTTCTTAAGCCAAACATGGAACCAAAAGAAGTGATATCAGAAATGTGTTATTGAAGGAGTACCATCTTAAGAAATTAAAGAAGTGAGCTACTACATCTTACTTGCTAGTTTCCAATTTCTTATTTGCGCCCATCTTGTTCTTTGATCACTTTTTTACAAGAGGTCAAATCATCAGGCAAATCGAGTGATGGTTGGTGGCACCAAATTTATTGAGTCACGGACTCAATGAGAAGCCGACTGTTCTTTACACTTTACACATTTGACAATCTTAAAAAAAAACTGTAGGCATGTTTGTTTGAATTTTATTTAAAATTTGAGATCATCACTAGCACAAATATAGGCTTCGAATCGTAATCATACCGTACTACAAAACCGCACCGCAATAGTGTCAAAATATTTACATATATATATATATATATATATATATATTTTCGTTACTATTTGAACCACACCGCACTTCTCCCGCAGTAAAAAAACGCAGTTACCATTCGGAGCCATAGTGTGATCAGCAATATTATATTTGGTCTTTTCTCAACTATAAACCTAGACTAAACGGTCCTAGCTAGTCCACATCACTACCACCAACATGGCAACACAATCCCATAAAAACGAATGTCGTGCTCTCTTATGGACCTTACCATTTTGTGTGGGTTTCGCAGCTCTCAAAATCACATTTGAAAGAGACACTCAACTTCAAATATTTTCCCCTTTTTGAAATTAACACTGACAATGATCGAAATCCGAATAACTTATCCAATATCTATATGCATATATCACAATGATACGATGAGATTTTTTGGTTGCAAGATTTCGGAAAATAATAGTGATTAATGTTGCAAGGTTACTAAAACCCCAAAACTATGTAAGGTTAAATAGTATAAAATTTAAAGACAAGTACTTAACATTCATACCAAAAAGTTTATATATAAGTGTGAGACAAAGAAAACAATTGAATGAAGTGCATGGGAATGACACGAGAAGTGTACGTGAAGAGTGATAACGTTCAATATATTTGTACGTGGGATAGGATGATAGATATAAGATTCTATCCATCTATATAGGAGTTTATTTATTAAGAACTGCAACATTTCATGAGACCTATATTATCCTATATACATCTCTTGTTTACCATTTCAAACATTTATGATTTGATATTTCTAGTTCTATACCTCATCATTAGTAATAAATCAGACTATTATTGTGGTGGTCAAAATAGGTCCACGGACTTGTACGCTTCGATCTTGATTTGGCCTACTTTGTTTATATCATTTTACTCGACTCTATTGACTTGTGCATTAGTTATGCATAGCCCTACGAGTTCGACTAACCGATACCAAAACAAATCGGTTTTTTTTCGATTTTTCAAAAAATTTCGGTTTCAAATAAACTTACCAAAATTACTCGAAAAAATAATAAATCTGAATTTGTTATTTATTTTTTATAACCGAACTGTAAACCAAATATGATTCAAAATCTTGTCGAAATGAACCGATTTTTAATTAAAAACCAAGAAAAGTGATTTCTAATCGATTGCAATAAACCGCAGGCCTAATTGGTTTTTAAGTTATAGTTATTCTATTCATAAATTTTACTTTTCAATTCTTTATGATAAAATCAAAAGCTGTCAATGCAAAAAAAAAGTAACTCTTAAACTCTATACGACATTTTCACATGTATATAGACCCTAAAACGGAAACAAATCAAAAGCTACGTAGAGTTAAAGAAGAAGCAAGTGTAGTGTTAATTTTATTTTTAGAAATGTTTTTTCCAACACATGTAGAACTTAGTATATAGTATATGACTTTCGTAAAAAAGTTCAAGAACACATGGTATGAATCAAATTCACTTCTTTCTTTTATATAGACACTTGCCAAAAGATTCGATTCTTCCTCACGTGTAATTCTATATCCCCAAATGTAGAACAATATTATGAATTTTCTATCTTCCAAATTAACACATTTGTATAATAATCATTATAATTTAACGTTAATTTAAGTAACAAAAAATTTAACCGAAGCTTTTCATTGATTCCTCGTCACGTGAGACAACACGTGATTCGTCAAAAAAGACCAAAAGAAGAAAAGTAAAAGCGTGAGATTTGCTCAAGCGTGCGTGCGTGGCTCCACGCCTCCACGCCGTTAACTAACAGACGTTTATTATTTAACGCCAAAAATTCACTATTAATTAAGTTTTATTTTTTAACACTTCACTATTAATTAAGTTAAAAAAATTTAATTATATATAACAAAGGAATTCTTCATAATAATTATTAAAAAAAATCGCCGATAATTTTAATATCTCCGCCGGTAACAAAACTTCACCTAACGCCGTTAAATAACAACCGGTGTTTTTTTTTTCTTTTAACGTCGCCTTTTATTTTTAAACAGCTAAGAGAGGATCCGACCCGAATAAATCCCCAATATCTTGAAAATGGTCCTCCACGTGCCAGCTAGAGAATCCAGACCCAAACCCAAACCCAAACCCGGATCCAAACCCGGATCCGAAACTCATATCCGTGAAAAGATCCTCTCCGAACAAATCTCCGCCGAAACAATCAGTCATCGACGTCGGAAAGCCATAAAACTCGTCGCCTGAGAACAAAGACTCCGACAAATCCGTATACGTACTCAACGGCTCTTCCTTCACTTCAACCATTGCCGATACACCGGGAAACTCAAACTCCTCCTTAACCGCCGTACACTCGCCGGAGAACGGAGACTGTAAAACTGAAACCGGTGAAGCAAGACATTCTCCGCCGCCGTTACTGATAAAATCCGACGTTTCTTCAACCGGAGGAGGAGGAGGAGGAGGGAAGTTAAGAAACGCGTTAGGACCACGTAGCTGAATAGCTGCGTTATCATAAACAACGGCGGCTTCCTCCGCCGTGTCATAAGTACCTAACCAAACACGAACACGTCGTGTCGGATCTCTAATCTCCGCCGCCCATTTCCCCCACGGTCTTTGTCTCACACCACGAAACTTCCTCGTCGTCGCCGGAGTAACAACCACCGGAGGAGTAGCAACACTCTTCCTTCTCCTCTTCTTCGTCATCTTCATCGCCTTGTCATCTTTATCATCACACACCGATTCAAGAACCACTTCGTTCACGTACCTTTTGACACGACGTCGTTTTTCAGATATCGCTTCGAAACCTTGTTCTTCGTCGCTTGATGAATCTGTAGCGTAAGGATCAGTCATAGAGATTCGTAAGATTCTTGGTTGTGTTGTGACTATGTTCTTGATTCTTTGCTCTCTCTGTCTCTGTAATGAAACTTTCTTCTCTGTCTCCATTTTCAAAACTCTCTCTGTTGTAATATTAACTTATGTGTTTCTTTCTTTCTTCGTTCGTGTGTTTTGTTTATATATATTAACAAAAGTTAGGAAAAGTAAAGAGAAACAAAAAAAGATTGATGCTTTTGTAAAAACAAGAGAGAAGATTTTCCCGGGAAAGTTGAAAGAAAATAAAGAAGAGAGCTTTAGTTTTTTTTGATATATGCTTAAGGAATCAGAGTTTGGTGAGTTAAGCAAAGGAAAGGGGAAAAAAAAGAGAGAGATGCTTTTATCTTGTTTAGGGATGAATGGGTTTTGTAAAAGAAATATTCCTGGGAAAAAAATTTATGCAGAGAAAAGAAAAAGTTTATGTTGTGAGAGAGTCAGTGAGAGTGACAAAGAAGATGAAGAAGAAGAAGGCAGAGAGCAGAACAGAGCAGAGCAGAGCACATGGAAGTGAAAATATAAAAAGAGAGAGACTCTGAAGAGAACAGAGTCTTTTATAGGATCTTGAAACGGCGGTTGCGGCGTTTTTACACAATATTGTTTTTTTTTTTAATTTTTTTGTTATTAGGAAGGAAAAAATGAATTTAATATATTTATGTAAAAGTTAGGAAAATAAATTTAATAACGTGAAAGACGGTTTTTGTCTTTTGGTCTTATCTTTGACCATTTGGAATTTAATATCTTGTAATCAAGGGTGGTTTAATTGCTGTGATTAAAATTTCTTGTAAATAAGGGTATATTGGTCATTTGATAGCAAAGTGAAGTAAAAAAATTAGACCGTTGCGGTGAAGTTTTTTAATTTTTAGCAGTCTCGAGTCTTTTTCTACAACAGGTTTTCTGACGTGGCAGAGAGACAGAGACGACAACATAGGACGTTACGTCAAAAAAAACAAATGTGTTGTTGTGTGTCTTTTTTTATTTCACTTTTGTTTTGTTTTTTTTTTGTATTTTGTAAATTGAATTTCTCTTGTTTTCTTTGACATGGATATTAATTAAAAATAAATGATTTTATTAAAGTTTATATTTGTCCTTTTTTTAAAACACTTTTTTGTAGTAGGAAAAAAAAGAACTCCTTTTTTTCACTGCATATTTTCACGTGAGTTGTTAAAAACCAGAGAAAACAAAGTGCCTTTAATATTTTTTTGGTTCTTTTAACGTGGACCGTGTTTGGCCTTTTTCAAGTAAATATGTAGTCAAAAAAAAATTATACAAGTAATAAAATTCTGAAATAGAAAACTTCAGGAAAATATATTTTAAGAATTACTATAGTTATAAAAATAAAATAAAAATTGTGAAAATTTCAAGCCTCCATTATAGTTTAGTATCAAAACTACTATACAACAAAAAAATATGAAAAATTCAATTCCTACAAAATTATTTTGCAAACATTCGGTGGTTATAAAATCTGTAATCAAATCAAAAAACCAAAATAAAATAAAATTATTGGACTTAAAAGCTTTATTATTTTATTTGGTTATATACTAATTTGTTTAGTTATTATTAGAGAAGTGCTTGTTTTATGAGAATGGAGAATATTATGTAAAATGTGTTATGATTGATTTAACTAAAAATGTTACAACTAATTAGAATTTTTTAAAATTTATTGTGTTTTGTTAAGTTATGATTGGTTTACAAATATGAATCATCCCCTTTTATAGAAATTGTTTAAAATCAATGAAAAGTTATCTTACTGTATACAACCTATAAAGTATTACAACTATGTTGAGCGGAAAAAAGCAAAAATCTCCACCTTCGCAAAATCTTATAATTCACGTAAAAACTTGAATCACCGATATATCCACATGTGTCACTTATGTTTTGATTTAAACATGTGTGTTTTGCTTTTTCTCTAAATATGTGTTTAGTATCTCTCGACTAGATGAAGTATTTTCCTGTTCGAGCTTTTGAATTTGGTTGGTGAGTACTGAGTAGTGTCACGCAAATAATATATTAGTTACATATATCCACATGTTTAGCATACAAGGTTTTAATCAATTTGAAGAAACAAAACAAAACAACTAGCATTTACATTTGATCATTTTGGTCCCTTGCACCCTATGAAAAAAATAGCATTTAAAATATTGCTTTGTTGTTATTGATATGATTTGATATGATCTTACACGATTAATGTTTTAGGGTTTTTTTCATACAAATTAAAAAGAACAACATATAATTTTATAATATTTTATTAGTTTAGCACTCCACTTTATTCTTTCTTTTATTTGTTACAAACAAAAGTTATTATAGTGCTAATACAAAACATCAATCTTTGTGAAAAAGGTATTAAAAACCGTCAAAAATCATCTTTTACTAACAGAGTGAGTTGTTAACTAATTAAGGTTATTGAATGGTTACAAAATGCTAATTCCCTAAAAGTTTTTAGAACATTCGACAAAATAATCATAGGATGGGAGGAGACCCAAAAATGGATAGATACATATATTGATATACATAGCTCTCCAATAATTCAACCTAGTAAATAATTTGTCCCGAAGGTAAAAAAAATCAGGCCATGACACCACACCATTGTGTCGATGTGACCAGTATATTACTAGAGTTAGAATCACCAACATATTCGTGAATCATGATTTCTTAGTTTATGAATGGTTCTTCTGTTTACGTAAAAAGAAGTCGAAATAACTATTTGTCTGAAAAACACATTTTATTAGTCAACCATACACAATAGGAAATCGAAACACTTGGTTTGAATTTGTTAAGATTTTTGTAAATATAATAAGTATGATTACAAGACTGTTAAAAACTATGTAAGACAGGTCAAATAAACATCAAACCCAATACACCCCGAACAAAAAAAAAACAAGTTGAGCCACACAATTTTTTATGAATCCAATAAAAATAGTACCAATAGAAATAGTTTTCTTTCAAACAAATCAAAATTCGTTAGAAAGAGAATATTTAGTAGTATATGAAATAATAGTGTAATGATTAATTAGCCATTGGTTCATGTAATATCATCATCACACAATCATAAGAGTAAGTCTTTTCTAGTAACGGTAAAATTCACATAGTAATAACACATTGGGAGTTGGGAGACTATACAATTTGATGTAAGATTAGTTGGTGTTTAGTGAAAAGTTTAAATTAAGAAGAGACCGTACGGAACAATGTTGAAGAACATAAGGACAAGACTTGGACGTAGGAGGGAGTCCCACTTGACCGCTCTCACCGTTGTAGTTCCGCAAACGGCGCCGTTCTCTCGTTTCGAGTACAAATCCCACTTGGTTAGTTTTTTGTATTCATGTGACTTCGTCGTCTCGAGGCAAAGATAAGAAAAAGAACTCTTGACTCTTCTCTTTCGCTTGTTACCTATTTGTCTGCCAACATCTCTTTTAATTTGGCAATATATATGTTCATGTCACTCCAAATTTATGTTTCTTTTTCCTTGATTGACCATATAAGCTATATATATAGTTCATGAATCGGAGAAGAGAAAAGAGTCTTTCGCGTTTGGCTTATATGTCACTTTGTTGTATAAATCATTTGTGCGTAACGTAACGTAACATAAGCTATGTGAAATAATATTGACATAAAACACTTATACTAGTATTATATAAACAAGGGTTCATAGTTAATGAAGATATGATATGAAAATTCAGACATATTAATAAGAGTTTGGTCCTTGGAAAGTGACCTCTTCATTAATTATTACATTGATTCAGGTGCTTAGGAAAATGTACAACAACAAAAAAAGATAAAATAGTGAAGTAAAATAAAGGAGAGTGTTGATTTGTTTTAGGCGGTCGATGAGTATATGAATATGACATTGATGATAAAGGTTTTTTATATAACAAAAAGATAAGAAAATGTATCATTCATCGATTTGGAGTTATCTTAATTTATAAAGCTAATACAATTTATATAACTATTTTCTAAATTCATTGTGAAAATGAAACGCAGTAACTTGTTTTTTTACATGTGCACTTAGTGAAATCGAAACGAAATTTTATTAGAATTAAGAACATAATGAGACTCTTGTTTAATATCGTTTCGACAAAGTGAACGAAAGTATTTTAAAAAATGTATATTGGTAGAACAAAGTGAACCACTTAAAAGTTTCCAATAATGAACCAATTAGGCCAAATTATAATCTATCAATGGTGTGTACTTGAAAAGTGCTTCAAACCATTCTGAAAATATGGGCATGGTCAAGGAACTTATGTTATGGATTTTTTTTTTCTTGGTCTGCCAAAATGGTTTTCCTTTTTAATTCATGAAATTAAAAATGTTAAAATGTTCACAATATATAGTTTAAGAAAGCAATATCCAATATTAGACTCCTATATTATACTATTAGTCATGTTTCCATTTCGGATATGAAAATAATAACAAGTAACACACTATTTATAAGTTACAACTTATTGAGCTAATCAAAGCTTTACCATTTTTTGGGAACATGCAACCCACATAATATAGTGTCTTTTGAAAATGAGTTTATATGTGTTAAAAAGAGAGTGTACATGATTTAGATAGAGGAATGACGTACTTAAGAATGTTAATCAATTAAAACCTGATGATTATCAAAATCACTGATTTCAAGTTCGTATATTAGACCCCTAAATTAATTTGAACTTCAACTCAAAAAAGGTTGTAATTATATCTATGTGGCGACCCGACAAGGTCCAAACCAATGAACGAAACCCACACAAAACATATATGGTGCTCGTACACTCACGAGTCATATACTAAACAGTACTTTAAGACATGACCCTTAAAATATGACACTATATATGTTATGTGTAAACAAACCAACATATATCACAATAGGGATAGAAATATCTAACATATCTGATTTAGATGACACATTCCACATTTTACCAACATTTTTTCTTAAGCTAAAATGTATACTTCTTTCTTCTTCTTTTTTTAAGCTAAAATGTATATTTTGCGATGGAAAATACAAAGAGTTTTCTATAAAGTAATTTTCTGATAAATTATTTTGACGATTTAGTTTTGTCGGAATAATTTGTTTCCTACAAAATTTGGACTAATATGATAGTTAAATCTGCTATGATTTATTTGTAGAGTATATAATAAACATTTGATAACATGAGTTGTGATATATTCCATTTGGTTTAAGTAATTTTTAAAGTGGGGGTGGACGTGTGGGATGGTGAGCCAGCAGGAGATTGTCACTCGTTGTCATGTAGTGAGACAAATCTCATTAAGTACGCATTTTTTAGATTAATCAAATATAATTAGGGGATGCTTAATTTTAGGGTCCTTTCCAACACTTTCTCACGACCTTATTGCTTGTTGTTGATCTCTAATTTGATTGAATAATACACACCACTTTTGGTTTACACGTGCATTAAACTGTATAAAGTTGTACTTAAGATACTAATTTAAACTTTAGTTTAACTTAAACAATGTTTGAAAAATGTACTTGTGGTAATAGTTTATTTTAAAACTGAGATGTCTTTGTTTTTCGATATGCTTTCTAAAAGGTTAACGATAGTACTAAAAAACTTACAACTATGTGATAAAAGAAGATGGAGATATGGGCTCGTATAAAACATATTATTTTCTTGCATCTAAAATCCAACTTTTATAATTGACAATTTAAATTATATGTTGATTCTGATTTCATTTGTCGGCAAATTTTGATTACCAATAAAACAAAAAAATTTACAGTAATTATTTACTTGAAAATATATAAATTAATTTGTACAAAAATATTGAATCGCTAAGTTTTAACTCGCGGGATGATTTTATTTTTTACTAAAAATTTATATTATAATTTAATTCATCAAAAATTTAAAATATAGACAACAAGTAAGAAAAATATAAACATATTTACGTAAACTCAAACCCGTTCAATCATATTTATGTACAATATTATTATATTTTAATTATTTAGAGTTAAAGTATTAATAATACTTTAATTTTTTGTAGAGTTTAAATATTTTTAATATTCAATAAAGCTTAAATTAAATAGTATAATATTTCAAGCTTTTAAAAGTATTAACATTTTAGAGAATTTGTTAAGAATAACCTTCTCTGGATAACCTTTAAAAAAAAATGAAATTTGTTGTTGTAATTATACTTGATTAATAAATGAAATTTGTTGATTCATGAATATAATCTAATATTTTTTTATTTTTTTGTATTCAATTTTCATGGTTCGCGTTTTGGTATAATCTACAAAAATCGCTTTCCCAGCTTTTGATTGGTTATTGGTTATTGTATGTGGAATTTTCAGATGTGTGTTTTTCATATGATTCACTACTTGAGAATGTCTTATAGGTGTATGTAAACACTTCCCCTATAAAATGTAATTAACATAACGTCCTCGTTCCCGTTTAAACAATTATCTTGTTACAACGCATACTCTAGCATATTATGTTTGTTCTGTCAACCAAACCAAGAAAAGAAAACGCGGTAACATCCGTGTTCGGAAATGGTTGGTGTCAATCGACACCAGCATTTTTTGGGTTAGTCCGGTTCAATTTTTCAATTTTTGATCTATATACAAAATATTTTATTATGAAATAAAACAATTTAAACGGAAAATGTTTTGCAATATCATTTCATTATTTTACATATTATACATATCTAATTAAGTTAATTAAATAATAATTATTAAAAAAAAAAATTGGCATACGGTATTCTGCGGGTTAAATCCTAAACTTAACAATCAAAATACAATTTTATACAATCTTAAACATTAAACAAAACAAACAAATAAATATAAATTTAAATATAAAAATTCTAGTCAAAGAATCGTCCCACGGTAGACCGCAGGTTAAAATCTAGTTGCAATCACTTATTCGTCTCCTTCTCTTTGGGTAGGGATGACCGAGGTTACAATTATCACTGTTACGTTTATTAACCACCTGTTACGATCATAAATTTTCTTTAACCATAACCTTAATCTTTATATATACGGTTACAACGGTTATGGTTATATACGGTTACAGTTAATTTCGGTTACGGTTAAATACGGTTACGGTTAGTTAATAATTATGATATAAATAATATTATACGCAAAATTTTAAATTTTCTTACCATATCAATAATGTTTATTTACAGTATGAAATATATGTAATTATATGATTCAAATATTTATAGTATATTAGTTAAAGAAATGATTTTTGTTTAATCAAACACAAATACAAATATATAAATTAATGGTTATGAACCTACAAATATTTAAATTTAATTATTTTTGATTTGATTAATAGAAATGAGTAGTGGAATGTATTAGAGTTACTAGTTTATACATTTAATCATTGAAAATATTGTTTTAATGAAATAATTTTTATTAAAGGTTTAACCGTACGGTTAATTATATGGTTAACCAACGGTTTTATACGGTTACGGTTAAAAAAATTTATAACCAAACTGAATTATTTTTACGGTTATTTTAACCGTTTTATACGGTTATGGTTGAAAAAACGGTCCTTGTTAAGGTTAAAAATACGGTTAAAATAAGATTTTGGTCATGCCTGGGAAGTTATTCTCACACGCTCAATCACTTCTTCTTCAAGTAATCTCCGGAAAAGTTCACTCCCGAGTCTTCACTACATCCTCTCTGTTACCCTAATTGACAGAATCAGAAACGTCAAAAGCAAAGTTTCGACTCTACGAAGTAATCATCAATACGTATGTTCATTCCCAATCCCTAGACTCATCGATCTCTTACTTCAAAGAAATGGTCGGTAAGGGTTTTGTTCCTGGATCGAATTGCTTCAACAATCTCTTAACTTTCGTTGTTGGGTCGTCGTCGTCTTCTTTCAATCAATGGTGGTGTTTCTTCAACGAGAGCAAAAGAAAAGTTGATTTGGATGTGCAGTTTTGAGATTGTGATCAAAGGTTGTTGTTAAGCAGGTGAGATTGAGAAAAGCTTTGATCAAAAAAAAAAAAAAAAACTTATTAGTCAACTATCGAGCCAGCTTGAGCTCTGAGTTTGACCGACGATTCTAAAGAATCCTGAGTGCACATTCAAGATTCTTCTGACCATAGCAACGCGATGAACATCCCTACCAACCCGAGCCTTGCAAATGTCCTCGTATCTAATGTAGAAAATTGCATCATAGGCGTCAAGTCCCATATTATAGGGCTCCAGGTTTCGTGTAATCTCCATAGCCACTTTCAGAATCGTCAAATCGGTCATACCATGTGTGATATGGTTCCTGAAAGATGTGGCAACTGCAAGTTCCAAATACAGACGAATCCAGTCATTCTCTTGAACCTCTGATTCCTTCAGCTGCCAACAAATAAAAAACATTGTTGATCCATAAGAAGCAAAAAAAAGATCTAAAAAAACAGACTGGATTTTAAAAATCAAGATTACCACGTAAAATCGGCCTGTGTCGTCGTTGAAAGGATCCTCTGACGGTAACTCAGGCATGAATTGTCTGAGAACCTTGTTATTCAACACGTTTGTTGTTTTGTATCCACCATCGTTAACTCTGGTTTCCCCTACACAAAATATTAATTATAAATTCGGCAAATTTAAAGAGAGACAGTGATGATGACATATATATTACCAAAACCAATAATTTATTTTTACCTAGAGGCATAGCAACACTGCATAACAAAATGAATTGGCCATAATCCAATTCACAAACTCGAGCCCGAAAAGTTATAAATTGAAGCAAACCAGAACTGGTCTTTAGGTCCAAGGCCTGAAAGGTTATGCAGTAAGTGGAAGCAGCAGAACCCGTGGACTTGATGTATTTCTCTACGCTACTGATCTTCAAGTCTTTGCCTTTGAGTAAATTGTAACGATGAAGTCCCAACTTAGCATAAAGGGGAACTAAGGCACGACGAGGAGCGTACATATCAGTGGACATCGAATAATGCAAACCACGGTGGACTTTGAAGAGATCCTAAGACATGCACGTTTGTAAATTTGTTATTAGCAAAAAGAGTATAGTCAAAACTAAGAAACTGCGATACAGAATCAAATTAAACAAACAACAAAGTTATATCAAACAAGTATCAGTATTACATCGTCTATCATTTGCTTCACGACCTTGGCACTGTCACGCTCATCCTTCTCACGATCCTCTTCTGATCTCGACAACGGCGGCGTTTTCATCTGACTTTCCTCTTCTGATCTCGACAACGACGGCCACTTCATATCAATTTCGCCTACTGAGCTCGATAACGACGGCGCCTCCATCTTCTCTTCGGCGGCTGATGGATGTGTGGATGCTTTTTTGTTTTTTTTTCTTTCTTGGTCGATTTAGGTTTTCTTCACTCCGCGACATTTATTTACCTCACTTCTGGGCCTTAATTGGGCTTTCCCAGCACATTTAATATCAACTCTTCCCAGCCTGTCAGCTTTTGGGAAGATTCTAACCTCTATCGGTACGGATTCATTTATTTTATTTTACTAGAGAGGAGATCCGCGCATTGCGCGGGGTTATTTCTTATAATTCTTTTTTAAAAATATTTCTCTATTTGTAGTGTGTTGTTCTTAGGAACTAATATTTAACTTAGTTTTTTGCGGTTTATAAGTTTGATATATACAGTCAAATATATATTTTTACTCTACCATGTATTTAATTTTTTCTTCCATTTTAAATCTTATTAACAGATTAAATAAATTAATTATATATGATCATATTTACTATTATTGATAACATTTTCACAATATTTCTTTTAGGATTTTAAATTTGATTTATTTAATTTAATTCGTTTTTATTTAATTTAATTTTCTATTAATTATGAGTTACATAAATATGCAATAAATAAATATTTTAAATATTTAAATATAGTTTAATTTAAAAAAATCTTGATGAGGTGGATGCTGATGTGGATAGGCTAGATGGAGAGAGAACTCTCCTATTATATATATAGATTTTTCTGTCGTCGACTTTTCATTAAGTCTGAATAAGAAGATTATAAGGTGATCAGAACCCACATACACATAATTGTAAGTCCAACTAGCCCAAAACTACATAAGGAAATAGAAAACAAAGTAGGTCTGGAAGGGAGTACGTGTAAGGACACGTGTATGCATGATGGAAGTGGAAAGGCACAATCATCGAACATGGCATCTCCACCGAACTGAACCACCGATCAATTTTCCGATCAGCATAAATGAAATTTCGTTTTCCACATCGAACAAACACTTTTTCTGCTCAAGGATTTTACGGGGATTTCAGCAACAAACTCCAATCACCTTAAAATGCTACTTTTTGCTAAATTTTTTCGAGCAAAGAAACAGAGATTCGTAAGTCATTAGATCCATAAAGCACAGAAGACGTGATAAGTGAGAGGGCAGATCAGTCGCAAAACACGCTCTTCTGAACTGTTCTACACTAGTCAAAGAGATCCACTCAACACGATTTGCAGTCTTAAGGTGATACCTTCACCCAATGCCGATTTATGGCTCTAGTTGGGTATGAAGGATTTATTCTTCTTGCGAATGAAATCGAGCAGCCAATGATCCTCAAAACTCTGAAATAGTCAGCCGGCTTTTAAATCTTCTATGTAAGAAGATATTTAGACCTCTGCAAAAGGAAGCAAAACAAAAAAACTAAAACTAAAAGTAAAAGAAGATAGCCACAATGGCTAAGATAAAACTTGCACTTAGACAAGAGGATATACAAATCCAGCCATAGCTGTAACAAAAAAACCTGACGTCGTCATAAAACAACTACGATGAGCTTTTCTCTCTAAAAGATGTATGGATTCATTTTATACGTCAAATTTCAACCTGAACAATTTCAAAAGTGTATTTTCATACCTTAACTTTGCTATCGTGTGAATTTCAACCTAAACTAAATATTTTTTCGAATTAACAACTTAAACTATTAAATTTATGCAAAAATCAACATTGACCAGATTATGTTGGTTAACTACGATGAGTCAGATGCCATGTAGACAGATTTTGCTGAGTCATATGTCACATGTACAAATTTTGCTTAGTCACTTGTCATGTGTCAAATAATGTGGGTCAACTAAAATCGATTAAGTGACAGTAATTAATGCCAATGATATTCTTTGTAAAATACTATTGAATTCCAGAAATTATTTTAAAAACTGGTGCAAAAATGTTAATATAGATTAATCGTCTACGTTTAATAAAATTAGTAAAACCATACTTAATTTCAATCTTGTAACAAGCCAAAGACCAATACGAATAAACTTTTTATGTGCTTCGGTGTCGCTCGCTCAGCATAAGGCAACAACGATAAGCAATCTTTCAACCCGGAAAGAGCCACCTTCAGATTGGTTTTATCTTGCACATATAAATGGTTAAGTATCTGAATAATGATATCCTTGAATCTTCAGCACCAAGTAGTAGCATTCTTGCATGTATAAAAGGCTTTTTGTTACAACACGAAAAAAGTTGGAACTAACCTTTTCAGGATACATGGAAAATGAAGGTGGGTAGTAGTCCACAACAAGGTGTCAAAACTCCAAAGCCATCAAACGGTATTAAAATGGGTCTTAGGCCCATGAAGAGGCCCAGAAATAAACTCGTTTTTATTATTTAGACGCCTTGTCGTTTTGTATAATCCTCTAAGAAACTGTATCCCGTTTTTTTGTCATAGTCTAGAAACAGACAACTTCAAATTACTCATCACCACGTTGCAAACACCCGATCTACGTCCTTCTCTCTCTCTCTCTCCCAATCTCTCTACGCCACAGAATCCTCGATTTTACGAAATATCTCCGATCGTTAACGGCGACCGCCGATTTTTCCGGTAAAAGATGAATGACGGAGATGTATCGAGGCAGATCCAGCAGATGGTGAGATTCATCCGCCAAGAAGCGGAGGAGAAGGCAAACGAGATCTCTGTTTCTGCTGAAGAAGTATGTATCTTCTTCACTTGTTTCTCTTTCCAATTCTCAGATCTTCTGATTTCGAATTGTAATACTCGCTTCTCGATTTCAATTTCGGAAGTGGTTTTTTCTGATCTGGTGTGTTTGGATAATTTTATTTTATAGGAGTTCAACATTGAGAAACTGCAGCTAGTTGAGGCGGAGAAGAAGAAGATCAGGCAAGATTATGAGAAGAAGGAGAAGCAAGCTGACGTGCGTAAGAAGATGTGAGTTCAATTTTGGATTTACTGATTTGATCTAAGGTTGATTCGCCTTTTGAACTGGATTACAATGTCTTTGAGGTTTAGTTTACTGATTTGATCTTAAGTTTGATTCGCCTTTTGGTTTGGATTAACAATGTCTTTGACCTTTGAACTTCAGAAATGTATGATTTGTGGTTTACTACTAGGTTGAGATCTCTAATTCTCTGTGAAAATGGTCTTGCTCATTACTGTGTTAGTGTGTATTACTTTGGCAGGAAATAGCTGTGTCATAGATGTTTTTGTTTTGTTTTTCAGTGATTACTCTATGCAGCTAAATGCTTCGAGGATCAAAGTTCTTCAAGCGCAGGACGATATTGTCAATGCCATGAAAGACCAAGCAGCTAAGGATCTTCTCAACGTGAGCCGCGATGAGTCTGCCTATAAAAAGCTTCTCAAGGATCTGATTGTTCAGGTTGGTACTTTAAAAGTGATACATTCAATTAATTTTTGGTATTGGAACTTTTATTTTGTATATCCTTGTGGTTTATTTTAAGCATCTGATTATGTAATTGCTTTCTTTTGTTGGATGGCAATTTTTTTTTTTGTGGTCTGACCTCTTCTTCTTATCTATGCTGATAACATTTTTCATTTCTTATACTTTTTGGTCTGTTAAAGATTCTCTCCTGTACTATTGCAGTGTTTGCTTCGATTGAAAGAACCTGGTGTGTTGTTGCGTTGTCGTGAAGAGGACTTGAGTTTAGTTGAAGCTGTGCTTGATGATGCAAAGGAGGAATATGCTGGTAAAGCAAAGGTTCATGCCCCAGAGGTTGCTGTGGACACAAAAATATTCCTTCCACCTCCTCCTAAATCAAGTGACCCTCATGGTCTCCACTGGTAAAATTCATGTTTCTCATCATTACTTTATATTGCAGTCATGTAGTAATTATTTTTAGATTTGTAGAAAAAAGAAATTATCGGTATTTAGATCCGGCTTTGATATGCATTTGGAACTTGTTATAGCTCTGGAGGTGTTGTGCTAGCTTCTCGTGATGGGAAAATCGTGTGCGAGAACACTCTCGATGCACGTCTTGATGTGGCATTCCGCATGAAACTCCCAGTGGTATGGAAACAAATTCTTAGATTGTTTTCTGTGATCCATCAGTAACTGTCTTGTCTGACTTTGGTTCTCTTGATCTTTTTCGCAGATCCGTAAGTCGTTGTTCGGCGAAGTTACGGCCTAATGAAAGAAAGGGAGATTGAGAGAGATGATACAAACCGGTTTGTGTTTGGTTACTACCCATCTTGGGAGAGATTCCTCTTTGTTGTGATTCTTTGTATTTTACAAACTTTTACGTTGATGCCAAACTCATCGAACTCTTCGTTTTTTGCATTTCTTTTATTTTTCATCCTTCTCGAGTCTGTTATCATGGCTATAAAGATAAATAAAATGAAAGACATTTTTTTCGTTCGTTAACATTATCTTCTTCTACAACATCTCTCAAACTAGGTTCAGCATCTTAATACAGTCTTGAATTTTTGTTGCAAAACCAAACTCTGGATCCTCTCTTATACGTATGCAAAACAGCAAATTACATAACTTGACTGAGATTGTTTTATTGTTGGGCTAAAAATGCTATGGGCTTGGGTTTTAGCCCAAATACATTTTAGGTATCAAATTAAAAAAAAACATGGAAGTAAGAAAACGAGGTTTTTGCGCTTGTGATCTTCTTCATCCTTCCGGTGTAGAAGTCTCTTATTTTTCTTTCTTCAGACTAATCTCCCACGATTGTCTGAAGAAGACAAGAATTCATAAGACCGGAGATTCACCGTTCTGTAATACTTCTCATACCATTTCAAGGTTAGATGTACTTGCGGCTAATCTGATTTGTGTTCTGTTCTGAATTTTGTATGTGCGCACAAGGTGTTTGTTCATTTGTCTAGACCAAGTTGCTGCGTAATTTCGTAAATTTGATTTGGTTATGCTTCTCATTCATCTACTCTAGCTTTTGTACTTAATCAATCTCTGGTGCAATCCGACTCGGACCTATGGGATCTGTTTTATTTCCTGTTTTCAAAGATTGTGTGAATGTGTGGAGAAGAGGCAGAATCCAATGTGCAGTAACTAGAAGCTTCTCTTTAGGGTTTTGGGTTCATAAGAATCATTTAGGACATGCGTTTGATTCTCTCAAGTTTTGAATTTGTTTTTTGTTTCTAAATGAACTTAACGGTAGTTTGATTTGATGCTTATCAAATTGAGGGATTTTGGATTTTATGCAGAGATTGATTTGACATATGAATGGCGTCGAGGCACTTAGGCAAGAAGGTACTTTTTCGTACTCTTTGCCTTCCTCTATTGTGAATTTCATCGAACTTTGTCTATTGTTCCTGAGGAATTCGAGTGAAAGCTTTTAGCTTTAGCTTCTGTTTCATACTATTTTCCTAATATTTGCATACCTCTAGTGTAAGCTCTTGTTTTAACCTTGCTGAGTAGTTACACAATGTTTGAATTGCTTTGCGTAAATATCAGTATTTCGGCCTTCTTTCGGATTCTTGATTGGAACTGTAGTGAACTACTATGAATTTTTTGTTTACATAGCGTAGTTAAGTCTTCATTTCTGTCGTGTTTGTTTGGTTTGGTTAGTAGTTACACAATGTTTGAATTTGCTCTGCATATATATCAGCATTTCAGTCTTATTTTTGTTAGCATTTCACATATGTTTATGGATGTCACATGTCTCAAATAACTTTACATATTTTCAGGGTATTCAAGCCTCTTTTAGAGTAGGTTTGGTTCTTCCACGAGTAGTAGCATCTACAGAGAGGCAGATTTCCTCTACGGTTTTTAAAAGAGCTTCTGAAAGTGTCTGTTTTTCATTCGCTCGGTATGTAAATGGTAAGTGTTAAAAGAGTGTTCACTGACAGGTGATTACAGTTTTTCTTCTACTTTGTTAGAAAGTGAATTTGAATAACGAGCATCTCACCCTTTGATTCATGTTTAGGGTTTGGTTTTAGCTCGCTATCAAATTGGTCTCGTAGTCATGAATCTTTCCCTACTGAAACATCCATAAGGTAAACCATTCTCCTGGCTTTTTTTTGTCAATTCTCTCATGAATATTCTCCTCAAAGTACTCAGAGTATCTATCTGAATTTTTGCTGGCATGGATTGGGTTGTTTTTTGAACAGGTATTTTCATGCAAGCCGGGAAACATTGGCAAGAAGAAAAGAGGATGCTGATCGCCTGCTGAGTCATCGTGAGCGCAAGAAACAGACTGTGAAAACAAAAGGAAAGTTTTCAAAACGGGAGAAAAAGCCGGATATGCCACCTGTTGAAGCTCCTTATGTGCCTCCTAGGCTGAAAAGATTGGCAAAGGGATTACCTGAGAAGACGGTTGATATATTCGAAGGGATGACACTACTTGAGCTCTCAAGGCGTACTGGTGAGTCGGTGGCGGTTTTGCAGAGCATTCTCATCAATGTTGGGGAAAGTGTTAGTTCAGAATTCGACACAATTAGTGTTGATGTCGCCGAGCTTCTTGCAATGGTAAGGTGATTTTACCTCTTATTCTCGGATAATGGATTTCACAGATCAATTAACTTGGTTTTTAATTGGATATATCTTTCATTTCAAAGGTGTATAAGGTTTGGTTTCAGTTTATCAGAGAAGGATATTGACAGAACATAACCATTTCGACTAAATTAGGTTATTTTTGGTTTCTGTATTGGTTTCTTTTAGTTCAGATCAGTTTATCCGGATCGAATACCCAGAAAAGTTTTCATTAGTTTTAACCATAGTAGGATTTTGTTTCGCATTAAAATTTGTTATCCCGGTTTTGAGTCGCATCAGATTGGTCCTCCGGATATTAGTATAATTCTGTTTGTGTTTTCTCATTTCTCGCAGGAAATCGGGATCAACGTAAGGAGGCAACATTCAACAGAAGGATCTGAAATTCTTCCACGCCCTCCAGTTGTAACCGTAATGGGCCATGTCGATCATGGAAAAACCTCGTTGTTGGATGCTTTAAGAAACACCTCTGTTGCGGCTAGAGAAGCTGGTGGAATCACTCAGCATGTGGGTGCTTTCGTGGTGGGCATGCCGGATTCTGGCACTTCAATCACATTCCTCGACACACCTGGCCATGCCGCTTTCAGCGAGATGCGAGCTCGGGGAGCCGCTGTGACTGATATAGTCGTCTTGGTGGTTGCTGCTGATGATGGGGTAATGCCGCAGACACTTGAGGCCATTAAGCACGCTAGATCAGCAAATGTTCCGATTGTGGTTGCAATCAATAAATGTGATAAACCGGGAGCTGATCCGGAAAAAGTTAAGTACCAGCTCACGTCTGAGGGGATAGAGCTTGAGGATATTGGAGGAAATGTTCAGGTGAGATTTAGAGTTTTACTCGGAATTTGTATTCTCTGAGCCTTTTAACTTTATCGCCATTCTTCAGAAATTGATATGGTTGGGTTTAATATGGTTTTTGTTTCAGTTTCGACTTGGTTTGTTAAAATTCTTTTCATTGGTTTGGTATTTAGTACAGTGACGCAACCTGGTTTCAACTTTTCTTTTTGTTTTGGTTTGAGTTTTGACTTTATCCACTATGGTTAGTTTAACCATGGCGATTTAAATTGTTGTTTCAGGCTGTTGAGGTATCTGCAATGAAGAGTACAGGGCTAGACAAATTAGAAGAAGCTCTGCTTCTCCAAGCCGTGGATATGGACCTTAAAGCACGTGTGGATGGACCAGCTCAAGCATATGTGGTGGAAGCGCGGCTCGACAAAGGCCGTGGACCGTTAGCCACCATTATTGTAAAAGCCGGAACCTTGGTGAGAGGTCAGCATGTCGTCATTGGGTCTCAGTGGGGAAGACTCAGGGCTATTCGGGATATGATCGGTAAGACGACGGACCGAGCAACACCAGCGATGCCCGTTGAGATTGAAGGGCTTAAAGGTCTTCCAATGGCTGGCGATGATGTCATTGTGGTGGAATCAGAGGAACGCGCAAGGATGTTGAGCGAAGGAAGAAAAAGGAAATATGAAAAAGATCGGTTGTTGAAAGCAGAGGAAGCGAGAACAGAGGAAGCAGCTAGAACAGAAACAGAGTCCGAGGAAGGGTTTGTTCGGGTTGAATTACCCATAGTAGTGAAATCAGACGTGCAAGGAACCGCACAGGCTGTTGCTGATGCGTTAAAAACATTAAATAGCCCACAGGTGCGTAATACCGAAATGTTGATTATAACGTGATTGTGCTTATTGGCTTTCTTCTTTGTTAATTTGCTATTGTTTAAACTGGCTAGGTATTTGTGAACATTGTTCATAGTGGAGTTGGAGCAATTTCTCACTCTGATTTGGACTTGGCACAAGCTTGTGGTGCTTGTATCGTTGGGTTCAACGTTAAGGGTGGAAGTTGTGCTAATCTTTCTGCGGCTCAAGCCAGCGTCAAGGTACCCGGCTCTGTTCCAAAAAACCATTTCAAAAATTTCCAACTTCTACGTTTGCTTTCACATTTATATCTTGGAGGTAGCTTTTAGCATTGTAACCAATGGTAATCTCTTAGGTATTCCATCACCGTGTGATATACCATTTGCTCGAGGACATCGGGAACTTGATCGTAGAAAAAGCCCCAGGAGTATCGGAGATGGAGGTGGCTGGTGAAGCCGAGGTACTCAGCATTTTCAAGATCTTAGGAAAGAGGAGAACCGAAGATGATGGAGTGAGCATCGCGGGTTGCAAAGTGATGGATGGCCGGGTATGTAGAAGCGGACTAATGAGGCTGTTGCGGAGCGGAGAAGTAGTGTTTGAAGGCCCGTGCGCATCGCTGAAACGGGAGAAACAAGATGTGGACCAGGTCGGGAAAGGGAACGAGTGTGGGCTAGTGATGGGAGAATGGAATGATTTTAGAGTCGGAGATGTGATTCAGTGCATGGAGCCAGTCATTAGGAAACCAAAATTCATTTCCTCTGAGAGTGGAGCTGTGAGAATTGAATGCTGAGAGGTCTATCTACTAAAAACCCAAAACTCCTAAAAATCAATTAAATCTGATTGTTTAGGATATTGATTTTTGGTATTTACCCTGATGATTATTTAATTGTCACAAAAAGGTTCTTACTTTTAACAAAACAAAAAAATGTCATGAATAATAAAGTTTTGTAACTTTGTTTACACATTTAAATAATATCAGGGACACTTAAATACTTATATTTGTCAAAATGTACGATAATTCTTTTATAGTAATTTTCTTACTAGATCAAAAGAATTTTTTGATAGAGATTTAAAGCTTTAAGATAATGTATTCATTTCTGAATATTTTTTTTGAAAGTCTACAAAGACTTTAGAAGTCTATGAAGCTTTTGAACTTAAAAATGTTAATTTTGAATTTCTGTTACCAATCTTGATATATAAAATTTGTATGTTGACCTGTTACAAAGGTCCAGTTGCAATATAATAAATACAAACGAAATTAAAGTAAATTCATAGAAAAACTTATCTAGCTAAAGAAAACTACAAACAAAGGGAAGATACTTAAATTTTTATCTTCGATCCTCTCTCTATCCTCATGGCATCTTCTTCTACAAACTGTTGGAGATACGACGTCTTCCCTAGTTTCAGAGGAGAAGACATCCGTAATAACTTTCTCAGCCACTTGCTCAAAGAGTTTGAAAGCAAAGGGATAGTAACATTCAGAGACGACCATATCGAAAGAAGCAACACGATCGGTCCTGAGCTGAGAGCAGCCATTAGAGAATCTAAGATGTCTGTGGTCTTGTTCTCGGAGAACTATGCTTCTTCAAGCTGGTGTTTGGACGAGCTTGTTGAGATCTTGAAATGTAAAGAAGAACTAGGACAGAAAGTGATGCCTGTTTTCTATAAAGTGGATCCATCTGATGTAAGGAAACAGACCGGGAAGTTCGGAATGAGTTTCTTGGAAACTTGTCGTGGTAAGACGGAGGAGCAACAACTTCACTGGAGGCAGGCGTTGACTCATGCTGCTAATATTGTTGGAGATCATCGTCAAGATTGGTGAGTTTTTATATATTTTTTACTTTTGTTTGATTAGTTTCTTTGTGATTAACTAGTGAATTAAAGTTTGATCTTTAATTTGGTCGTTTGAAATGTTTTGTGTTAAAATTGTCTCGCAATACATTATATTAAGATAGAAATTAAAAGTAGTATATAAGGTTCATAGGTCAAGAACTAATTGCCAATTTGTTTTTAATTAAGTATTCGAAATTGAAATAGTTTTAATATAAAATGTTTTAATATAAAATGACATAGAACATTTATAGATCTTTCGAGTTATAAATGTTTTTGGAGTATTACAGTCTGCCATAAATGTTTCAAATATTTTGAGTGATTTTTGGATTATAGTTTTTGGATTTTGGATCTTAGATTTTGGTTTATGATTTACAGATTTTGTAATTAAAAAAATGAAAAATAGAAAAAAATGTCAATTGACGTTAAAATAATTTTCAGGAAATCTATATTTTTAAGAATCATGAATGGCTAATAAAATGGATTTTTGCATAATCAAAAGCCAAAAACTGATTTAAAATCACATGTCATTCAAGGCCTTAATTAGACTAAGGAAATATGTTTATACTAATTGTTAGAGACATTGAATGATATTGTTTTTAATCATCAGGGACAATGAAGCATATATGATCACAACAATTTCCAAGGATGTATTAAACAAACTATTAAACGCAACGCCATCAACATATTACAATGACTTGGTTGGAATTGAAGCTCACATTGCAAAGATGGACTCATTGTTATGCCTTGAGTCTCAAGAAGTGAGGATAGTAGGGTTATGGGGTCCTGAGGGCATTGGTAAGACTACCATAGCTAGAGCTTTACATCACGAGATTCATGAAAACTTCAAATTTTCAATATTTATGGAGAATGTTAGAGAAAGTTATAATGGTGAAGCTGACCTTGATGACTATGGTTTGAAGCTGCGTTTACAACAAAGATTTTTGTCCAAACTTCTTGATCAAAAGGATTTGAGAATACGTCATTTAGGCGCCATCGAAGAAAGGCTAAAGAACCATAAAGTTCTGATTATTCTTGACGATGTGGACAACATTGAGCAACTCAAAGCCTTGGCTAAGGAAACTCGATGGTTTGGTAACAAGAGCAGAATCATTGTGACAACTCAAAACAAACAACTTTTGGTTTCACACAATATAACCAACATGTACAAGGTGGCTTATCCTTCAAAAGAAGAAGCTCTTACTATATTTTGTCAGCATGCTTTTAATCAAAGCTCCCCATCACATGATTTCAAGGCTCTCGCAATTGAATTTTCAGCTCTTGCTGGTCATCTTCCACTTGGTCTACGAGTTCTTGGTTCGTTTATGCGTGGAAAGAGTAAAGAGGAGTGGGAATTTTCCTTGCCTACGCTAAAACATCGACTTGATGGAGAGATAGAGAAAGTACTAAAGGTCGGGTATAATGGCTTACATAAGGATGACAAAGCTTTATTTCTTCATATTGCATGTCTTTTTAGCGGTCATCACGAAAACTATGTGAAAGAGATGGTCATAGCTAACAATGACTCGGATGTTGGTTTTGGACTTAAAGTCTTGGCTGATAAGTCTCTCATACAAAAATATGAGAATGCTATAGTCGAGATGCACTCCTTACTTCGACAATTGGGGAGAGAAGTTGTTCGAGAGCAATCTATTTACGAGCCAGGAAAACGTCAATTCTTGATGAATACTAGAGAGACTTGTGGTGTCCTTTCAAATAATACTGTAAGTTCTTTTTTTTTCTTCACATAAGTATGAAAAATTGCATTCTTAGGGAACCAAAGCAACAATTAAAGCAATTTTTGTTTTGTAGGGTACGGGAACTGTATTAGGTATATCATTAGATATGAGTGAGATCAAAGAGGACTTATATATAAGTGAGAAAACTTTTGAAGAGATGCGGAACCTATTGTATCTAAAATTCTATATGAGTAGTCCTCTAGATGATGAAATGAAGCTCAAGTTGCTTTTACCAGAAGAAGGGCTAAGCTATCTACCACAGTTGAGGTTATTACAGTGGGACGCGTATCCTCTCGAGTTTTTGCCTTCTTGCTTTCGACCCGAATGTCTTGTCGAACTCAACATGTCGAATAGCAAGCTTAAAAAGCTATGGAGTGGAGTTCAGGTTAGATATAATGTTTGCCATTTTTTATTTTCTTCTAAGTTCAAAAAATATTTTATAACGAAGGTTTCTGATTCAATATCAAGTTGCAATGAGTAAAGTGGTCTATGTCTTTTATATACTATCTTTAATCCCATCTCAGTTTAATGTAGGATTATGATATTGTATAGTTTTGTATAGAGATGATACTATAGGGTTTTTATGTTTTTTTTGGTTGTTTTGTATGCATAGTTTTGAGCTTTTTGTGAGTTTTGTGGTCTGTCTTGATGTCCTTTCTGCTTATGTTTATTTTCAGCCACTTAGAAATCTCAAGGTAATGAATCTGTATAACTCAAGGAATCTAGAAGTCCTTCCAAATCTTTTGGAAGCAACAGAGCTAAACACATTGAATTTGGGTTGGTGTGAGTCTTTGGTGGAGCTTCCTTCATCTATAAAGAACCTTCAAAATCTGTTTTTGTTAGAGATGTCTTGTTGCGGGAAACTAGAGATCATCCCAACCAACATCAACTTAGCATCTCTAGAGTTCCTCCACCTAAGATATTGCACTCGTTTGAAGACCTTCCCAGAGATTTCGACCAATATTCGTCTTCTCAAAATAAAAGGCACTGCCATCACTGAGGTGCCTCCATCAGTCCAATATTGGCGAAAAATCGAAGAAATTTGCATGGAGAGGACTAAGGTAAAGAGATTGGTTCATGTTCCTTATGCTTTAGAAAGACTATGTTTGAGGGGTAATAGAGAATTGGAGACTATTCCGAGATACCTCAAATATCTCCATCGGCTGCACATGATTGACATATCCTATTGCATCAATATCATAGTACTACCGAAGCTTCCAGGCTCAGTATCCTACTTAACAGCTGTAAACTGCGAGTCACTTCAACGGCTACATGGCCACTTTCGAAACAGAAGCATTACCTTGAACTTCACTAACTGTTTAAAGCTAGATCAGAGAGCTCAAGAAAAGATCCACGAGTCAGTTTACATCAACCAGTCTGCATACCAAGTTGCTCTCTTACCTGGTGAACAAGTACCTACATACTTCACATACCGAAGTACGGGAAACTCGATAATGATCCATTGGGATAAGCTAGATCTTTCAAAGTACAACAGATTCAAAGTATGCCTCGTTCTTGGAGCGGGAAAAAGTTTCCAAGGTTGTGATATAAAATTTTACAAACAAATGTTGTGTAGACCGAGGGAGTATCACGTGGCCAAGCGTCTTGATGCACCACTACTTGGAAGTGATCATCTTTGCATGTGCGAGTTTGGATTAATGCCACCACATCCTCCAACGCAAAGGGAGCTTCTACGGCCAATAAAAATGATGATGGTGTCCTTTGAGAGTCGGGGATTTGATAAGTGCCAAGTTAAAGAATGTGGTTTACAGTTCTTGGAGCCTCATGAGACATCCCAGTTCCGGTCTCTATCGCTTCATCAGTACTTGGGTAGTAGTAGTAGTAGTGGTAATGAAGACCATGAGGAAACCAGTAGTGATATTGAAGAAATTATCCATGGAGATAAAGAAGGAAGTAGCAGGAACAAATATGTTTGGAGTTGGCTTAAGGTTGGAGCAAAAAAATTGAGACTTAGTTTGGATTGTCTAAAGCATTAATATTATTTTTATATATTTTGGTCTAATATATATATATAAAATTGTTGGCACTAACATGAACAGTGCCGAAATTTATATAGATTACCACTTATCCTATTTTCTTTTTCCGCTTGCCACACCTTACATGAAAGAAGACGATTTTGTCCTTTTTTATGACTTTCACAAAACCTCAAACATGTTTTGTTGCTAAAAAAACATGATCTTTCGTTGGTCTTTCCCCAACAGTCTCTTCCTCACACTCTCCCAACAATATGATGGATAAACAACAAATTATCTCTATTTTTCTATTAAAAAATTTCTCCACCCTCATTCATCGATGAAAAACATTCATATTTTTATGGTTATGGACGACCCTCCTCCTTCTGTGGCCAGCGCCACCGACGAAAAAAGCTCTACTACCTGAGACCGAAATTAACCCACCAGACTCTATTATATCCTGCCAAGATAGATCCCCTTCCGACGAAGCTGTAAAAACCTACTTTTTTCTCATTCCCGATGGAGCAGTCATAGCCGGCGAGCCCAGAGAACAAACGGTGAATCGTTCTACCCAGTATGAGATCCCAATAAAGTTGATGGCAGACGACGTGAATGTTCTATCAAATATGAGATCCCAACGAAGTTGATGGCCAGATTAGATGTTGTCCATCGAGAAACCGAAGAGTTAATATTTGATGGACCAGATCTATTTTCCAACTGAATGTTCTATCAAATATGAGATCCCAACGGAGTTGATGGCCAGATTAGATGTTGTCCATCGAGAAACCGAAGAGTTAGTATTTGATGGACCAGATCTATTTTCCAACTCATCCGGTATAATTTTGTCCACTCATCTAAATTTTGATTTTTGTCATCCATATTTTGATCGTTCTGTTAATTGTTCTACGACGCATGTCAACAATAGATCAGGTGTTGCCCATCGAATAACCAAAGAGTGAGTATTTGTCCATCAAAGACTAGATATTATTTAACTCGGACATTTTATTTGGTCCACCGATATGAGCAGTTGTTTTTTTGTCCATAGATTCTCTTTGTCTCGCGGCGCATGACAACAATCTCGGTCCGGATACGAGATCAGGTATTGTCCATCGAGGAACCATCGAGTGAGTATCTAATAGACCATATTTATTATTTAACTCGTACATTATAATACATTGTCCATTACAATTTTTGTCATTTTACGTTCTTCATGGACCAAAGCTATTATACTAACTCGTCCATTATTTTAACATGTCTTTTATGTTCAACTCTAGCCAGTAGCAGATTGCATAATGGACTCTTCCTTGGACTCAAAGCCATTGACTGTAATGTACATCAAACTTCATCCATCAACGCTCAGGCAATAGACATTCACACATCTACGAGATATGTTTAAGAGATGGACATTTATCCTTTTTATTGGGAATTTTGTCCATCGGCGACAAAATTTCATCGCTTCCCGATTTTTTGTTACAGGCCAAGTGTAAACAAAATTGGAAGAGCTAACAGTATAGGTCTACCGCATGATGAATTTGATCCCTATGTGCTCCCACCTCATTTATTTGCGACCACCTCGCATATAATTAATGAACAACATATTATTGGGAGACGACACATCATCATTATATTTATTCTCCATTACCTTTTCAGCTTCAACATCCCACTTTTGTCCACCATCACGGACATGTTTCTCAGAGTGTCCCAGCCTGCTAGTGTCTATTGTCTTATCGGATTCAACATCCGCCAATTTTCCACGACCATGGACATGTTCCTCAGAGTGTCCCAGCCTGCTAGTGTCTATTGTCTTATCGGATTCAACATCCGCCAATTTTCCACGACCATGGACATGTTCCTCAGAGTGTCCCAGCCTGCTAGTGTCGATTGTCTTATCGGATTCAACATCCGTCATTGTCCACGACCATGAATATGTTCCTCATAGTGTCCCAGTATGCTAGTGGACAACAGACCTGCATCATCTCCGTAGACCATAACTGTTGCGTATAAATATAGTCCTTCAATTATCCTATGGGTAATAGATTCACTTTTTCACTCATTAATGCTCACTGTGCCCTGCCAAAAATCTTGTCAAATCAGTTCTTTTTTTTTAGCACTGCGCAAAACCTCTTCTCCTGCTGGAGGGTAGTTTTGTCTTCTTACCTTATCCCTTTTCACTGTTTGTAGCACTACATAAAATACATAGAAGAAAGTGGCAGTTCCAGTTTTTTGGATAAAAACTGACAAAACATAAAATATTTAGGTATAAATATAACATTATTTTTATTTTTCCATGATATAACTCAAATCAATTCGATTATTTTGTTTTTTTGTTATAATTGATTTATTAAATTATATACCAATGGTCATAAACTAAAAACTTAAAATTAATCAAATTGATTTGAGTTATACCATGGAAAAATCACAAAAAACTAGATGACATGCCCTGTCTCAACTAAACGCAGCGTATCATATCCCAGTAGTAACGCCAATTTTGGACCAAAGGCTTAATTCAACAAAGCTTGTGGTCGTTTTAAAAAGAGAGGATAGATAAATTAAAAAAAAAAAACAGAGCTTTTAGGGATTTGAAGGAAGATAAGAAGTGAATACACACACAATGCTTCAACTCTGCTCCACGTTTCGTCCTCAACTTCTTCTTCCTCCTCGTCAATTCCGATTCACAGATGGGGTTTTGATTCGGTAGCTTCTCTCTTTCACGATTCTTCCCATTTCATTACCTTTATTCGAAAACTTCATCTTTTCGAATTGGTTTTGTGATGAACACAACTGTTTGTTTGTTTATACGATATGAGGTTAGGTCCTTTAGTTACAGTTGTGCTTTAGGTTTCAAAATCCCGACCAAAAAGTGTTTTGCTAGTTTGGGTGATAAATAAAAATCGATTCTTTTGGTTCTTTTGATTCATTTGATGAATAAAAATCGATTCTTTTGGTTCTTTTGATACGTTTGATGGATAAAAATCGATTCTTTTGGTTGGTTTGATGGATAAAAATCGATTCTTTTGGTTCTTTTGATTTGTTTGATGAATAAAAATCGATTCTTTTGATTGGTTTGATGGATAAAAATCGATTCTTTTGGTTGGTTTCATGGATAAAAATCGATTCTTTTGATTGGTTTGATGATTGCTTAGGATCTTTATGTCAAGATTTCAGAGCTAACTGTGTTGTTTGGACTTTTGTCTTTGTAACAGCCAAATAAACGTTGGTGGATGCAACTCAGTGAGTATCAGACCAGTGATACGTTGTCAGAGAGCTAGTGGAGGTAGAGGTGGAGCTAACAGAAGCAAACCCGCGAAGCCGCCTGTTAAAGAAGGGAGCAACAAAACAGTAATCGAAGGTTTAGTGACTGAATCATTACCTAATGGTATGTTTCGAGTTGATTTGGAGAATGGGGATAACATTCTTGGTTATATCTGTGGTAAGATTAGGAAGAACTTCATTCGGATACTCCCCGGGGATAAAGTGAAAGTGGAAATGAGTGTTTATGATTCAACTAAAGGTCGTATCATTTTCAGAATGAGTAGTAGAGACTAAGTTAAAAGAAACCACTCTTTTAAGTGTGGTGTTTGTCTGTGATCCTGTCAATTCTTTTTTTATAAGTTTAGGCAAGTTTGATGGGAAAGAATCGTGTAATCGTACAGGTTTCTACATCGTAATTCAGGTTTTTGCCGCGTTATGTTCTTCGTTCTCCTATATTTTCATAAAGCTTGAACATCTTCTTGGCTTGGTCTGTCTAAATGGGACTACTATGCAACTGTGATTAGTGTTTTCTGTATCAGTAAAGCGAGTCTGAACTGTCCAACTTCTTCATTTGGTGTTATTGTTGTGTCCCTATTATAGAAGCCATTGTAAAAACCCTTTTGCGATACGACTTGTATGTAACAAAAAGCTTTATAATGGGTTTAAGGTTTTGAATGTGGTTTGAGTTTTTGATAGTTTAGAAGACTATTGCGTGATTAGAAGTGTCTTGGTTGGTTTTTCTTGATAACAAGTTATAATTAATTTTCAGAAACCGGTTAAATTAACTTTAAGTTGAATGCAATTACATCCCGACCTTAGCTCAGTTGGTAGAGCGGAAGACTGTAGTAGTTGCTGTAATCTTTAGGTCGCTGGTTCGATTCCGGCAGGTCGGATTTTTTTGTTTTTCTTTTTTTTTCTTTTGGGCTTCACACGTTCAGAGAGTTCAGTTGTAATTTGTCACTAATTGGGCCAAGATATAAAAATTCACGATACAGTCCTTTAAAATACTCACAAGTTTAATATTTGTCCTTCTATGAATTCTGAAATTTTAACATTTTGAGATAAGTGCAAATTTTTTGAATAGACGCATTTCTCTAAAAACGCCATCTGATTTGAACTTATCTCAAAATGTTAGAATATTTCTCTAAAAATATGTTATAGCAAGAAGAAAATTTGTGGAGGAACAAAACACATACAACACAACAAGCATGGACTTTTACCTAACGACGAGAATGATATCTTGGGAGAAGTACACTTGGCTGCATCCGATGCAGGTATATCGGATACATGTATATTCACCTTGGGATAAGTACACAACAAGTGTACATATGATTTTGGGCAATGTCATATAGTGTTAAGTCAACCTTATACTTGCTCGATGATTCACGTTTTCGGAAATACTTGCGTTTTGAGAGAAGTACAAGGTCGACTTACATCGGTTTATCTCGTGAATGACAAGAAGAATTATGAGTTTTAAGAAAATGTACAGTGGAAATCGAGTGAAGACGGCATAAAAGAATAAGACGAACATAAGAATTTCAAAACTTCTCTTACATTACAATTCAAGAAAATTAACTTAAAGTTTATTTTTAACTATGAAAACTGCAATCTATTTGAAACAATACAATAGTAGTAGTATTACAAAGTGGAAGCTAATAACTTTTGCTCAGTTAAAAACAACTTTGTCCAAGATTGGTATAGACTTGCATTTGGCAACTAAAGGTACAGCTTTAGGCATGGTAAGACCTTTTCCTTCCAACATGTCAACCATCACACCATCATCTCTCTCCCAATCAAAACATTGGATCAACGAACCTAAAGCCGAACCCAATACAAGTTGGGCCAGGCCCATACCTGGACATGCCCTCCTACCAATTCCAAAAGGCAGAAACTTACCACGATGGGTCTCTGATTCAAACCTCTCCGGCTTAAAAGACTCAGGCTCATCCCATAACTTCGAGTCTCTCTGAATAGCCCACGCATTTATTAGTAGCCAAGTGTCACGTGGAATGTCATATCCAGCAACTTTGCAGTCAACGGATGATACGTGTGGAACAAGTAACGGTGCCGCCGGATACAAGCGAAGAGTCTCTGAGACCACATTATTGAGATAAGTACACTTGGCTGCATCTGATTCCTTTAACACACACCTTTCTAACAAAACGTCGTTTAGTTCCATTTTCAACCTCTTTAACACTTCTGGATGGTTTAAGAGATTAGCCATTGCCCATTCCAACGTCACTGACGTTGTGTCCGTACCAGCTAGCAAAAGCACCTGCAACAAATTCAAGAACTCTCTTACTTAATGATGAAAACTCCAAAGCAACTAAAAAGTTAAACATGTTCACGAACCTCTACGAGCCCTTTGATGATATCGTCTGTGTAATACTCAGGTTCAGAATCTTGAAGAGTTAGTAAATGAGCGATCATTGTATTCTCATACTCTGTTTTTCCTCTGTTTCTCTTCTGCTCATCGACCAAATCTTGAAAAAACTTATCCAGTTTCGCAAAGAGCTGCTTCATTCTCTTTATGTACCCACCGGAATCAAACATCTTGAGAACCGGAATAAAATCTCCGACGTAAGTAACACCGGCGAGCTCGAACACATCTCTAATAAGCTCACGAACGTTCTTAGCTTCCTCGTTTTGCTCTCTTTTTCCGGCGATCATAGTCATCAAGATGTTAAACGTAAGCGTAGAAAGCAACGGTCTAAGACTCACTCTCACGTAACCATTTCTTGATCTTGACGTTGTTGTTGTCGCTACGTGAATGGTCCGAAGCAGAGCTCTCACTGCGTCTCTACGAACCTCAGAGGTGTCTCTGAGACGAGCAGGGGAGAAGATATCAACGGTGCAGAAACGGCGGAGTCTCCGCCAGTGTTCTCCGTACGGAGCTGAGCTAAACACCGTGTAGTTGTAAGAAATGATCTCGGTTAAAGTAGCCGGAGGCCTGTTGGCGAAAACGACATCGTTCTGGTGAGATAAAAACTCCTCCGCCGCGGAAGCTGACGTCACAACCACGACACGACGAGAGCCTAAGCGGAGAGAAAACACGTCGCTGCGGAGGTTTTCGGAGAGGTCACGGAGGCAACGGTGAATAGGTTCTTTGAGAAGGTGGATGTGTCCGATCACCGGAAAACCAACCGGACTTGGCGGTAAATTCTTGTTCTTTGATCGGAAAACATAAGCCACTGTGATGATAGATCCAACGGTGATGAGAGCGAGTAAAAACAAATCAATCGTCTCACTGATTTGTATACACATGATTTCTGGAGACAAGTCATAAAGGATAGGAGTGGAGTGGTTATTAAAGAGTGGTCTCACTCTTGTATGTATAATGACATGTTAAGTGGGCTGGGCCTAAAAATTAATCTACTTAACGCTAGGCCCATTAGTACTATTTTGTGTTTGTCTACCAATTAAGGTTTGGAATTGCTTCTAGAGAATATTAGTCATGATTTCATTTTTTTTTTTTTGGTAAAATAACAAAATATTAAGTTATATTACTGTATTTGGGACATCCTTTTTATTTTCGTAACTAGTACCTGAAAATAACTATGCATCACCAAGTTTAAGTAACTACCAAATGAGGATGGCTTCCTTGTATGTTTAGCAAATTTCCATGGCATGATTAATCCATTGAGTGTTGTTTATATATTTGTTCACAATTTTGTGGAGCTCTTGTGATTTGTAGCTGGATCTATATGTTTAAGTAGATTTGTCGGTATTTGTAGCTAGAAAGAGTGAGACATCCATCTATAAGATAAATTATATGCGGTTCTATATACAATATAGTAGTGATTAAAGTTAAAACATCTGAGATTTTGGACTGATGATCAAAGTTATAAACGAAAATAAGAATGTTCTCTTGTTTCTGTTAAAAGTAAAATTTAAACATAAAATTTTGGGTCACATACAAATATTGGAGTCAATTTACCTAATTAGTATATAACAAAACTGAAGTCAATTAATTGTTGACAAAAAGAAATGAAGTTAATTATTAGACCAAACATGACAACAATTCATAAATCAAATATATAAAAATAGATAAATTAGTATTGCATGAAAATATACTAATGGTGAGAAACTTATTAACTTTCTTCCTCTCAATACACATCTCCTAATTTTTAGCTTAATAGGTGACCATACCATTTCTTTCCTACTCCTTTTTCAAAACGCCTCTCTTCTCCTTTTTCTTTTGGTGGCTTTGAATACCGTATTTGCTAGGAATGTTACTAGTGACTTGAGATATAACGGATACGCCTCAGGAGACACACCATCGAAGAATGCATAATCGCGGGTATCGAAGAGGATGATGTGAAAGACTTGAGGCTGTGGTGTAGGATCTCAAAAATCTTATGCACAAATGGCCTTAAGAAAATCCATTCCCTTTAGGTTGTAAGGCTTCCCTTATGGAGCTGCGATGGTGAAGCATGTACCAAAGTAACATAATTGTCAGGATTTATGTCCTTTAGAGTTGTTGGCCGAAAATTAGAGAAAATAGTTGATTCGAATTAGGTCCTTATGCGGTTTTGATTAGTCTTTGGTTCAGTAAAGATCATAACTACGGTAAAGATCTCATTGCATTAATGAATCTTACTTTAAAATATTTACTAGCTTAAAAAATTACCTAACTTTTTTTTGAATACTTTGATATAATATTCTTACAATAAAAAATTTAGTTTTAATTTTATTTTGAAAATAAATAATCTGTCTAATAGACGTGTCCTAATCTACATTAGAAAATATTATATTCAATTAATATTAATTTTTTTGGTTGATTTTATGATTTTTCAATTTTTAACACATACAATATTTTGCATATTTTTACATTATACGTGAAAACATAAATTTTAACCCATGTTTTTACGCGAGACTTTATCTATATATGGTTGTTATTGGAACTATAGAAGAGTAAACTAACCGACCAGCAGCAACTAGCAAGGAAGTGCAATTAGCAAGCAAGTGCAATTATCATAATCTTATATTAATGGACGCATGTTCCCCACCAACCAAATTCTCTCATCTTTATGACTCCATCTGTACGTAATCAATCTGATCTTCATACTCCCTAGTATTTTATAAACTGCAGTATGTATTATTAACGTGATAAAATATAATTATTAAGAATATAAAACTAATTATACAAAATTAATTGTAATAAAACAATACTAGCTTAACAATAGTAGTTTTTCAAACATACAAAACTAAAATTGTAAATTTCACAATCTATTTGTAACATAAAAAATATTAAAATATATTAAAATAATAATAAGATATTAAGAATGACTTTTAAAGTACTTAAGAAAGACTTTAAAGTTTATACACATCAAAATTTATAAAAGATTTATTGAATATTTTTGGAAAAAAAAAATTAATTTAAAGTTATTAGAAAGTGATAAAGGATAACAAGTTGATATAAAAGAAAAGTTGATTTTTTAAAAAGAAGAATAGACCCATATTAGTGATAGCCCTCAGTCATATTTTCTACCCAAGAAAGGAAAGTTGGTGAACTATATCTATATATGATTCCACTCCAAGTCCTCTTTCATACTAACAAAAGCAATAATACTTACTCATTTTTCTACTAAAACACATTACTATGACAAAAAAAATGTACAAACAAGTACTCTCCTCCTTCATCTTCTTGACTGTTTTACTTTACCAATCCAATACTGTCTCATCTTTCCGAAAATTCCACCTAGCGAAACCATGCAAGCGTTTCGTCTTGCACCTCCATGATGTTACCTTCGATGGAGATAACGCGGAAAATGCCACGTCAGCAGCAATTGTGAACCCTATAGGAGGACTAGGAGACTTCAACTTTGGGAAGTTTTTGATCACGGACAGTCCTGTGACAATGGACGAGAACTTTCTCTCGGAACCGGTGGCTCGTGTGCAAGGCTTTTGGTTCGTCCACGGTAAGACGAAATTCGACACTTGGCTCGCTTGGTCGGTGGTATTCAATTCAACAAAACACAAAGGGTCGATTAACATGATGGGTGAAAATCCGAGTTTGGAGCCGACTAGAGATGTATCGGTCGTTGGTGGCACTGGTGATTTCGTCATGACTCGTGGGATCACTACGATCACGAACGATGCCGTTGAAGGCAACAAGTATTACCGTATCAAAATGGACATTAAACTCTATGAATGAATGTTACTATTGATATATATATATATATATATATATATATATTGGGTTTGATGTTTGTCTCTTTTGGCATTTTATTGCATTTCTCTTTTCTTAATTGGTGTTGTTCCAAGTTCCATCAAATGTCTTAAGTAAAACTGTGGTAACAAAGTTACAAAAGAGTCCTTGTATTTCTTATACCAAGTTTTAAACATACAAATCGGCTAAAACTATTTAATGTCGATCGTATATATACAAATACTATATAAAATGAAGTAGGATGACAAATTCGAACTTTTACCATGAGCTTTTAACACAAAATCAATTGGCAATGAGTAAATTGATCATAATCCTATATATATTATTTGATGTATTCTCCAATTACCGATGTGGGACTTTACTTTACATCACCCCCCTCACGCTCAGAATACATGTAACGTGGACATATGTGGGACTTGAAATCCACGAGGTGGAACAACAATCGGGTGGCTCTGATACCATGACAAATTCGGGCTTTAATATGGGCTTCTAACACAAAACCAATTGACGATGAATAGATTGACCATAACCTATATATATTACTTGATATATTCTCTAATTACCGATGTGGGACTTTACTTCATATCATAGGATAATAAGAAAAAAGGAAAAAGAATAGTATTGAAGCTAAGTAATCTAAAATGAACCAATCCAATCCGAACCAAGGAAATTGATAGGTGAACGAGATACGATGCGTCTCACCATAAACCAAAAGTTATAAGGAAATAGAAAACATCACTCAAATAATAAAACCAAAGATACAACAACAGGCGACGAAGAAGGTTACGTTGTATTGATTAAAAAGACAGCCAATGAAGAAAACAAGTTCTCTAAGGACTCCAAGATCGCTAAAGATCCTTTGTCTTGGTAGGTAGAACAGAATAACAATATCAAAAAAAAGCTTTGATTATCTCTTTGTCTTGGTTGGTACTTTAATGGAGATAAACCATAGTCGTGCTTGCATAGTCTCACTATCAACTCTTATGATAATATATGTTACCAATTTGAAGTTTAATATCTAACATTATTTTTGTGACCAAAATAAGTTGAAAGCATGGACTAAAAAGCATAGCTAGTAAGTGATGTACTGGTTGGAACAGCACTGTGGCACTAATTATAAAGTCCTTTTTTTTTATGTGCACCAATAAGATTTATACAATATTTTTTTGAAATGGAATTCCAACATATAGAAAGGTTTACTATAATCTGTATGTTCTTTAGATATATGCACATGAAAAGATAATACATGGGTTGTTGGCCTCTGCATGCATTATATTATTGCATCAAAATAAACTATTTCACTTTATGTTATCAAAAAGTGGACTCAATGAGTAATGTTCCTTGCAACTTTGATGAACTTAGCGTTAGAATCGCCGTGATCGATGGATACGTTAGTCCAAAAAAAAAAGATTTTTTTTTTATTGAGATGATTGACAGTGTATTATGTGAGGATTCACTTATTAATTTGTGATATATATGAAGATTTTCATTAGCTCATATATAACCAAAAGAAAAGAAACAAAAAATAAGCATGAGAATACTATAAATGTACGCATATACATATATAGGTAGATTTTCTTTTTTGCTATATAATAATATTTCTTATAAAATTATGTTAGTTTTTCACATTATAAAAAGTTGGTCAAATGGAACACAACATTAAAAACCCCAAAAAAAAAAAAAAAATCTGATAAAGGGTTTTCATGATTTTTTTACCAATGTATGGTTATACTTAAGAGGGATTATTGTTGAATTTGCATCTAGTCACCCAAATCTTTTGAATTTTTCATTCTCTTAATGGGTTGGTAGATTTGCATTTAAAAAAAATTTGGCCACTTGAGAAATTTTACATTTATGAATATTTTTTTTATAACATACATTCTTTGTAATAACAAACACTATAAACTCCAAAAATGGAACAAAACAACTGAAACATAATGTGTAAATTTTTTTTTCCAGATCTTTAAATATCCTAAATTTAAACACATGTAAACCAAAATGGCAAAATCCATTAGTGCCATTAAAAATAGGACTTTTCACTAATAAAAACTACTACTAAGAAAAATTTCCGAAATTTCTTTTTTTTTTTTGGATTTTGACGAGACACACGAAGGATTATTTCCCAACCACTGCTTGTTGGAAGAGAACATATAATCTAACTGAATTTGTAATGGTGTGGATCCAGTAATTTTACTAATCCAGAAGCATCTGTTACTAACTAACATTTGGTAATTAGATTCATTTATTAAACCTACTACCATATAAATTGACATATATCAAATAAAATGGTCAACGTAGGGCATGTTCTTTGTTAATCGCTAAGATAGCGACATCGACAATTCAAAATGACGGTGGATGCAAAACTAGATAGTGATGGAGATGACTCTGTAAAAAAAATGGAAATGTGCTGCCACAATCACTGAGGTTATTACTGAAAAGTGCTCCTAGCTCAGTTCCAGTTGCTACAATCCATCCCATCTCTCCTATTCCAGTTTTAGTGAAAGTACCTAATGCTAATCCTAATGTCTCTTACGCACAAAGTCATTACCATCTGCCCACACAGCATCTTTAGCAGAAGATCATACTATTTCCAACAACTGTCTCAATCATTGAGAGTCCCCCTACCGCAAAAACTATTCCATCAACTTTTGTTTCTATTGAGTCTCCTATCCAGGGGACTGCACAAATTTCTACTGCCTCAGCTCATGCTCATACACAATGCTACTGTCCATAGGGAGATTGCTAAATGCTAATGTTGAGCATAATCTTGGTTCTAATCAGTTTGCCTCTTTGGTCTTTTCGGATGGGGAAGAAGATTTGTCAGATTCAGATGTCGAATCTGATTCGATGGATCTTATGTCTCCTTCGGGTAAAAGAATACTTCGAGAAAGACCGGTTAAACCATCAGTAAAGGCTAAGGAGATGTATGGGCAAACCACTGGTCGCAGAAAGGGCAGAGGCCGTGGGAAGCGAGGTGGTCGGGGCTAATGGGTTTCCAACAACCAAAACACTAAGTCAATCAAAGCGGAAGACTTGATTGTAGCTGTGCATCTATTGTACCCTCTCTTTCTACTACTTGTAATCGTTTTAAAAACTGTATTACTTCGTGTCATGGCCTGTTGTATCGGTTTCTTAATAAATATATTTTTACAAAAATGGAAATGTGATACCGTGACGGAAGAGTTTCTCAAAAGACCAAGCATTTAGAAAACAATTACACATCATCAACTACAAAATAATCCGCGACTGATTTTCTTGAAAGCTGTGTTGTCTGTTTATTTTCTCCTTTTTATTTTCCGGTCGATATTGCTATCGACAAGTAAAAAGACCAGGCCTATAAAAAAAATTTAATTCATATTTTATCTTACAATAAATATTTTAGAATTTTATATTTTTTAGATAATTGTATATTTTGTTAAGTACTAAGAGTTCTAATTTCCTTTTTTTCCTTGAAAAATATAGTTGTGGTTTGCTATCTACAATCGATGTCTTTACGTAATAAAAATTAGTGATCTCTTGTTTCGTTCCACATATATTTATCTCTTTTATCGATATTTTTTTGGCACTTCTAATTGAGAAGATCTAAGAGTCTCAATATACAATTGGAATATATAGTTTCTTAATTTCAATCCATATATAAATGAAATAGAAAATCAAAGTTTCAATCACATGACACACGTTGTTGAAAAAAAAAAAAAAATCTCATGACACAAAAAAAAATTATTATGATCATTTGATCTTGCGAACCCATTAAAAATAGTGCTACGTACTTGAAAACTATATTCCTTGTTTTTCTTTCTTTAATGATCAGTTAATCACTTTGTGTTTGGACTTTTGTATAGTTAGGTCATCTAAATTAGCAAATGATTAAACAAATAAAACTAACAAGGGAGCAAACACAAGTTACGAAATAAGACAACAAGTGAAAAGACAAAAAACAAGAATACATGAGACAAAAAAATGGAAAATACGAAGTAGAAAAAATGAAAGACCAATTAGAAGAAAAAAAAAAATGAAAACGACAATCTAACAAATACAACCGGCATAACAAAAGCTTAGTTTATTTTATTTTGGTTAGTTATTTTATTTTTCAGGTTAGTTTTGCAACTTTAACTATTACTAAAATAGTGAATGGTGATCTGTCATGAAACACATGTATCTCATGGTAATGCTAAATTAAATGTTTTTTTTTCTTTTCAACAACATTATACAGTATTTCATTATGTATATAAAAGATAATTGCCGTTGGATGGAACATTTTTATTTATTTATTTGCTTTAGCATTTGCTCGTCGGAAAACTAATGATATTGTAAGATTTTTTTTTATAAAAAAGACTTAAAAAATGCTGGTCAATATTATGCTGTATAAATTTCAGTATGCATGTATCATTATTAATAAGTTTAATGTAATTATTAACAATATATTTTTTTATAATTTTATTAATTAATAAATACTAGCTTACGCATGGGAGATTTTCTTCCAAAAAAATATTTCATAACAATAGTAATAATAGTAATAATAATAATAATTTAAGTTTAACACAATAATAATAATAATAATAAAAACTTGATATCGATCCTAATATAAATATTACACAATATCTAAAAGCAAGTTTTGCAACTACATAAATATATATAAGTGGGTGTATGCAAACTAGAATTGATTTGTTATTTTTTTTGAACAAACTTAGGAATAAGTGATTTGTTCTTAAATTTTTTTTTTTTTGTCGTCAATTTGTTCTTAAAAAAATACAAATCCTATGTGATTTGTTTAAAATATACAAATCCTATGTTATTTTTTTTTTGCTAAACATGTAAATATCATATAAATGAATAAAAGGTTTTACACAGAGCAAGACTTTAACGAGAGCAGCCAAGGCAAAAAAAGAAAAACAAGGCCACAATAAAGAACAACATATAGCAACTAAACAGAGCTATCTAATCCAAAAGAGCATTAAGCTATGCCAACGCTTCATGTGACGGCGAGAGTAGATGATGTTGCGCATGTCCCGGTCCACAAACTTGAAGATGAGAGCTGGGGAGATCCTGGTAGAGTTATGGAGGACATTGTTTCTTTGTCTCCATATATTGTCCAACACAACTTGGGCAATTAATTTGCGAAGGAGAGAAGGAGCTGCTACAACACAAATCCTATGTTATTCAATAATGGATTTTATAAAAGTGTTATAAAATTCAGTGTTATTGAACTAATGATTTAGAAATCTACTTTAAAATCATTGTGGATTTGATTTTTAATGATTTCGAAAGATTTAAAAGAATTTGAGAGGATTTTGTTTGTTAAATATATAGAAATGTAAATCTCATGATTTTAGGTAGGATTTGAAATGATTTTATAACAAATCATATACATTTTCTTAAAATCATCAAAATCTTAGAAAAAATCATAAAAACTCTAGTCACTTACACTAGTATAGTTGAATACCCCTCCCCCCCCCCCTTAAATTTTCCTTGATTACACAAATTTTAATCCTAAAATTAAGTTTAATTCATGATTGGTTAACACTTTTGACATAACTACTATTAATTCATGATTGGTTAACACTTTTGATATAACTACTACCAAAAGACACACTTGATAGTCATGGTTACTACTACCAAAAAGAATAATCTTTATTTACTGCCAATTTGGGAAGCTAGAGTTTAAAGATTCAAGATCAAATATTTAATTTCAATAACAGTAAATCAAACAGTAGTCAACCCAATATAATTATTGAATCATCCACATGATTTTGAAATCTTTAAATTCTATTATAAAATACACCAATTTTGGCAGTCTAGATCAACCACCCAATTATAGATGTCTCTCACTAATTTTTTTTTATTTTTAATGCCCAAAAAGGAAAGCACAAGAATTATTCTCTATAAATAAAGGCTCATAGAGCACTCTTTCATACTCACAAAATCAACAACACTTGCTCATTTCTTACTAGAACACTCTTAACTATGGCAAAACAAATCTCCAAACAAGTGTTCTTCTTCTCCTTCATCTTCTTGTCTTTCTTACTATACCAATCCAATGCCGTCCCATCTTTCCATCGCAAATCACTCGACCTAGCGAAACCATGCAAGCGTTTCATCGTCCACCTCCATAACGTTGCCTACGATGGTGATAACACGGCTAACGCGACGTCAGCCGCGATTGTGAACCCTATAGGACTAGGAGACTTCAACTTCGGGAAGTTTATAGTCATGGACAACCCTGTGACAATGGACGAGAACTATCTCTCGAAACCAGTTGCTCGTGTTCAAGGCTTCTTCTTCTACCATGGTAAGTCGCAATACGACACTTGGCTCTCTTGGTCCGTAGTATTTAATTCAACAGAACACAAAGGGCAGTTGAACATGATGGGTGAGAATCCGTTTATGGAACCGACCAGAGACATACCGATCGTTGGTGGGACTGGTGACTTCATCATGACTCGTGGGATCGCTACGTTCACGACCGATCATATTGATGGCAACAAATATTTCCGTATCAAAATGGATATTAAACTCTATGAATGTTACTAAGATCGTGTCTTGTGTTTTATATTTTGAGTTTGATGTTTGTTTGTTGCAATTTTATTTATTTTCTATGTATCGAAGTTGATGTTGTTTCAAGTTCCAATAAATATGGTATTATTGTAAACGAGCTCTTAATAAAATAGTCTATGATTAAACCTTTTTCTTGCGTATCTAGAAAAATAATTATTATATATGTTATCTAATGACAAGTTTGATCTTTTATCATCACTATCATTTATCCTTTTTGTTGTCATCTTTTAAATTATTTTATATTTGACGCAAAAGACTACAACTTCTTAAAACTCCATTAAATTTTAACCAAAATTTTAGATGATAGAATTAGTAACTAAGTTTATACAAATACACTGGTACATTTTCAAATTTAGCCATAATCCTCTCGATTCTTAATTAAGCAGTCCCGATACGTTACCATCAGTGTACTTAAAAGGCCAATGATTCTCTACGTTAGTTTCGTAACATTACTTTTTCTTGCTTGTGACCAAAAAGGTCAAAAACTAGTACTGGTTAGACTTTTTGTTAAATTTGCTGCACACTGTGGCCAGTAATAAAATTGCTTTTTATTTTCACCTACTATGATTTTGTGGTTGTTATCAATTGCTTGCACATGTTTAATTATACAATACTATATAGAAAGATTTAATTAACTCCATATATATATATATATACTATAATGTGCAAGTTCTTTGGGGGACACATGAAAAGATGTATTAGCTAGTCCTCTGGAGGCCTTCTGCGTCAAAAGAACTAGTATTTCACTTTATGTCCTGAAAAAGTGGACTCATCACTGATTCTTGAAATATATTATTGATTGCAACTTTAAGATTTCCGTAGTATAAAATGAAACTCGAGTACCCTTATCATTTCACTAATAGAATAGAAAGACGAACATAAGTTATCTAATTTGATGAACTTGGATAGATTTCAGAAGTTATCTAATTCCCTTAACCTCAAAGAGAAATGATACGCAATCTTTGGCAATACTTAAGGAGTTGCACCGTATATACGAGAAACTGTATTCGAAAATATAAGGTAATTAGTTTGGAAGTTTCTATAACTCTTAATTAAGACCATTCATTGTTGCATATTGTCTATTTGTTGATACATTTTCACCTTCACGTAGTTGATTACAATGTATATATAGGCATACGTGGATTATTTACTTGATGACAAACTTATGTTTTTGCAAACTTATATATGTATTTGTAAATTTTTGTATATATATTGTAAAAATAATTGTCTACCAAAACTAAAATAAATATGTGACATAAATCTACGATATAGTTTAATTACAACTAAAAACGTTATTCTAGCCTAATAATATTTTGCTAATACGATTGTCAAAACCCATATAATGCATATTGTAAACAAAAAAAAAAAAAGAGAGTAAAAAATAATAATGTACCATGAGTCCATCACCATGAAATAGCTACTTCAGTAATTATATTTACAAATATGTCCAGTTTGATTGAAGACTTTTTTTTTAAAGTCTGCAATGTATATTACATATTTTTTAGAACTGCGTCGCATTGAGAAATAACTATATGTAATATACACTAGATAGTACCCGCGTTAAGCACGGGTTAAACTTTATTTTATAACAAAATTTTGTATATTTAAACATTATAGAATGTTATATTAGTTTTAAACATTTTATTTCACATGTCGTTATAGGAATCATATAACTCATTCTTTTTAACCTGTTTGTTATAAATTATTTGGAAAATTTTAATTATACTATTTTGTAACTTTTTGATATGTTAAATATTAATCATATTCTTTTATTTTTGTAACGGATATTAATTAATATTCTCTTATTTTTGAATGTATGACATAAATTGCATGCAAAAATGCATGATATGTGATATGATTAACACATACCTTTCTAACTAATCAAGAGACAACTTCAACCTTTAAAATTTTGAAAACAGATCAAATTCATGGTGAGATACCCAATTTATAGGGATTTCATGTTATGGCTATGGATAAAGATCTCACTTTACCCTGCGTAGCTGGATTGAGTTTTGGATTGAGACATGCCGAATTAATGATTAAGACCTAAAACAAGTAACATCTATAGGGATTTCTTTAAATATATATTTTTAACTTGAAAAAAGAACATCTTCCCAACAATATATTTTCTTCTTCATCTTTAAGGTTTTTTTTGTTTTTTTTTTGTCCCAACAAAACAAGAAACATAAAATGTGGAAGCCAGAAATCTTGAATGCCTTGGGAAGTCCCTCTGAAAAAAGTTAAAGTCATAGGAGTAAACTATCTTTTTGTTTCAACTGATTTACGCCGTGGAAGGTTTTGGGATTTTTTTCAATTTAAACCTATGTGTGCTTGGAGTTTTTACAGGAATGTCTGGTTTAGACATATATTTCGGAGCAGTTTTTTTTTTGTGTGATCATCATTCATATATTTGTAGTGTATTCACTACAAGTTTGTAACGGGAAAATGTCAGCTATGAAGGAAGATCATGTGACTGATTTGGAAATCGACTTTGCAGATATATGAAAAATATAAAAATCTAAAATCTAAAATCTAAAATAAAAAGAATGAGAATAAAAATTATATTTTCCTTAGTTATGAAAACTGAAATCCGCAAGAAGGATTTGTTTGCTGCTCTATTTTCTAATTTTCCAAAGTATTGTATTTATTTGGTTGTTATTAAGAATTAAAAAAAAAAAAAAGTATATGTATATATTCTTAGTTAGATGGAATTTAATAGAACTACTTACCATGGATTCTAATAGATTAAATTAAGAACTTAAGTTCTTGTTTTGTAGTAGTTGATTCTCAAGTTATCATCTAATCTTGACAAACATTAAATTCAAGGCAAAGATTTATAAATTAGTCAAAAGAACAAACTCTTAAACGATGTGATTGAACCTCAAATATGGCAACCGTAAAGGTAAGTTCAAATATTGTTGGGTTGTACTGTAGTATTTATATACTTCTGTTTCGGACATGTAAGATCTGTAAGCAAGCTAACAATTATAACTTTATTGAAAATTGATATATACCAAATAACTTTATTTGAAACTGTAAACAACTTGACAATTAAATCATCCACCTCCAAATCATTGTTTATATATTGAACATTCATTTTATTCAACGTTATATTATTATCTACTGACATGATATATTTTTATTGACATACAATATGATTTGGTATCTATGGGGAAAAACAAACACAAGATTCTCAGAGCCATGGAATAATGAATAATCCTCAAAAGCTCTTCCTCCTTCTGACGTTGTCGCTATCTTAATAGACGTGAACAGCCAATTTTAACATGTTCATCATGAACAAAGAAGAAACATTCACCACACCAAAGTCATTTTTAATGTAGACAAGGTTTAGAAGAGCAACACAATGGAAATAGGTAGAAATGACACAATGTCACCAACGTCCAAAAGAAGATGTATTCAAATATTTGTTGGGAACCTCCCACCCCAGTTTGCTTTGACAAAACGATAGACATTCTCGAGAAGACGATTAGGGCCAGTCTTATGTTTGCAAATCTCTTAATGGTATCAATAAAATATTTTGTCAAGCAAAAAGATGAAATGTGAGTCAAAAAAAAAAAAAAATCTCATAAAGTATTTTGTTTTACCAAGTTTTAAACATATAAGGTGTTAGGTGTCTAATGGTTTGACAAAGAGAGAAAGATAAACTCTACAAGGTGTGAAGGGCGAGATATGCTTAGGGTATTGGATGGGCTGTAACATACTCTACCCAAACAACATTTTGTGATTTTATGGACTAAATATTAAAGGCAATTAGGCCTAGAGTCTTATGCTTTTCATAAAAGGTAATACAAATTTTGGCCAATCAAACTAGACTAAGGCCAAATTTGTCCTTCTTTTGCTACATTTTTTAAAAGTTGAGTCCCACATGATCATTTGGATTATAGGTACATTCTATAAACAAGGAAGAGACCTAAATTTGGAATGATGTCCACGATTGCATGAGTTCAGGATGGGATTAGACAACATAATCACATGGTATAACATCCCTACTCATTGCAAGAAATCAAACCAGGCTGCAACCAGTGGTAGTGTTCCATTTTGTTGTATAATAAGCTTTCAAAAAGATAATCTTAAAAGTTAAAGTGGATCATACTATACATTGATTGGTTTATTGACGTGTCCCACTCTTTTCTTGTCTCTTATAAAATTTTATATTTCTCATATGATTCTTTGTTGAAAATGGAACAAGTGAGATGACTAATTTCTTATTGTAAAGACTTATTATTTGCAGCAGAACTAATAGTAAAATCACTTTATGCTTTTTTACATGTTCTCAAAAAGCCAAGTGACTTAGTGGACACAGAGTAAACATTTCATGGAAAATATTCATTTTTTTGTATGAAATTACAAAAATAAAATTGAGTAAAAAGAGGAATGGCCAATTGAAAATAGACAAACAGACAGCAAAATCAAAAGAGATTGGTCGTGGACTTGGGGTCCCTCGCACGCACTCTAGAACTTTGATTGGTTTTGCACTCTACATTAATAATTGTATATAAAATATTAAGTGCAGTTTAGTAAAATAAAAAGTGTTTTTAACTTTATTACCCTATAATGATTTGTAACCTGAGCAGTCGATTATAGAGTGCATAATTGGTGGCAATCTACTCAGGAGTACTAACTATTGTCTTCCACTTAAAAAGATTTTGATTTTATAATCCGGTAGCTCAACTAGTTTAACCAAGAATACATTATGTTGACAAGAAGAACTATTAATCCATTTTGATTTTTACTCTAAAGAATGTATGGGTCACCTAGTTCAAAACTCTTTGGTAAAAATGATTAATAATATGCTACACAAACCACGAATTCGATAGGAGAGAACTCATTAATATGTTTCGGTTTCTATTTGAGGCGGATTAATATGTTTCGGTTTCTCATTTAAGGCGGATTAATATTATTATTTTTTAAAAATATATATAATATGGATTCTTTGGATTTGTGTAGTAGAAAGACAATTTTAGTGTCTTTTACCAAAATCACTAGTAAGAGCCAAAAATTCAGCCAAGAAAATAAGACGATTTGATTTGAGTAGTAGTAAGGTTTGTATATTATTTACTTGGAGCCAAAGATTCTCTCAATTAGATGTTTTGGATTTGATTTGAGTAGTAGAAAGAAAATTTTAGTATTTTTTACTTTTACCAAATAAAGTAGATTTTCTTTATTAACATCCAAAGCCATGATTACATAAATTAAGATAACAAAGACTTTCTTGTGTGTGCAAAAGGATGCTATATATAAAGACAAGAAGTAGAAAGAGAAAGACTCTCTCTCTCTCTCTCCCCATTTGTAGCCATGGAAGTTTAATCAAGATCAAGACCTCCCTAAGTTTGGATGAAACTCAAAAGCTCTACAAGGTTGATTCCAAAAATGGGGGTGAGCTTCAGCTTGAGCTGAGCTTCCATGGAAGCTAGGTGGAACAAAGGGTTTCACCAATATAGCTTAGAACACACACCAATGTTCACTCCATGCAGTTTATTTAACCGGTTGTGATTATATTGATGATTTCTTCAAACTGTTCCGGTTAAAGCGGTGGGGTTGAACCGGCAAGTCATGGAACGGCGGTTAGGCTCGATCATCTTCGAACCTACCAAGGTCTTATATCGGCTCCTTATCTAGGATTTTTCTTTTATTTGATTTTGTTCTTTTGAAAATTTTCGTTAAGGTTATAAATCTTGTTGTTGTTTTTGTCAGTTCCGTTGTGTTTATTTTATGGAAATTTATGGAGTTACGATCTATGAATTTGTTTATTTTCCTATTTAATTTATGAATGTGATGATTGCAATATATAAGAAACAAAGAGCATTTTATTTTTATTAAGTCTTTAATTTACAAGTACATTCTTACTAATTATGCTTAATTTTTCTTGCAGAATTAGTTCATGTACAATATATTTCAGATTCTTTTTGGTATACATATACATTTGTGTTCTTAATTTTATTTATTAAAAACAAATTTTAAGAATATTTTTTTTTGTATTTTATTAATGATTTTGATTTTTGCAAACCATGGAGTTATGGAATCCATACATGGTTTATCATGTAAGCAAAAATATGAGTTACCCGAAGAACTGAACATTGTCGACATGATTAGACGATTGGCCATAGTTTTGCTTAGAAAACCATGTGCTGATGATACCTAAATATGACATTGACAAGGTTGTGGTGAAATAATGATTTTTGTTACAATGATTTGTGTTGAAAAATAAGAATTGGAATCCAACACTCCAACAGTAAAATTATTACATTAGGCTTCAAGATTCACCATTTTTGTCCACATCGAATTTGTATACTTATTTTATCCGAATTTTGGTAACCATACTCAATCATAAATGTATTTTTTTTATCTGTTTAATGTGTGGTCGAAAAAGGAAAAAAATAATAATAAAGAAGAGTTAAAAACTTAAAATCATTTGGAAAAGAAATTAGAAAGAAAATAAAAATCAGAAAATGAAAAAGTAAATGTGAGAAGTGGGGTTTGAACCCACGCCCTCGTAAGAGGACCAGAACTTAAGTCTGGCGCCTTAGACCACTCGGCCATCCTGACTTTGTTGAAACAATTCGTATATTGTAAATATTTATACGAAATATTATCACTAACACACATCATTTGTTTTGTCTATAAGAAATAAAAGTATTGAATTGTATAGTTGTTTTTTTTTGTCTTTTCTCGGTTATTGAATCTCGTATGGTTTTAAGCAGATAACTGAATTTTCTCACGACATCATTGTCCCAAACCTTAATAAAGGCTGATCATAGCACACTGATGTCTCCAATCTTGTAACATTGTATAGCTGTATTAACAAGCTCTTAGTAAACCGGTTACGAAAAAGTATATAAAGGAGCTGGGCCTTGATTATGATGGGCTTCAATAGCATAGGCCTATATCCTAATGCCACACAACACCAAAACTACAAAACCAAATTCAGAAGAAAAAGAGTCAAAAATAAAGAAGCAAAGTTGTTAAGTGAAGTACTTTGTACCTGTATGTATAAAAATATCTAGAATACAATTAATTAAAAGAAAAAAAACAATTAAATTGTCAGAAGTGGGGTTTGAACCCACGCCCTCTTACGAGGACCAGAACTTGAGTCTGGCGCCTTAGACCACTCGGCCATCCTGACTTTGCTGAAACAATTGCTAATCCAATCAATATATACAATCATTAAAATAAAACCATTAATTATCTTTCCACTTCGGCGCCATCGAAGCATACAAGGCACATAGATTGGATACACAAAAGTCAAGATCAAGAACACATAAATACATATATAAGACCAAGAGAACAATTACAAATTTTGTCCTCATTCATGCATGCCCACAACAACACCAAAACCGCAAAACAAAATAAAGAAGCAAACTTGTTAGGTAAATTTCGGAATGGAGATCTCTAACAACATAACCTTTTTAGATTTTACCAATTCACAACACAACCCACATCTTAAAACCCCACAAACAAAAAATTCTCTAATCTTTCTTCTTGTTCTTCAAAGGTCCCCTTGGGATTTTGCTCAATACCTTTGAGTCCAACACAACGTATTGCTTCTTCAGTTCAGCCATTGCTTTCTCACCGTATGAGTCTACTTTGTCTTCGTACTTGTCATAGAGAAGAGGAACAGTGAAGAGCAGAACCAGAGCTGAATCAATCAAGAACCATATTCATCAGCACTGCTGTAATCAATCAAACCAGAGCTAAAGGAGTGATACAATTAGGAATAATAAGGGTTATTACCTATGTATGACAATGTCAAGAAACTACAGCAGCCGCCCAAGATTGACAGAACCCACAATCCCGCAATAGCCTTATTCAATCAAACAGTACAATTATTCTCAAGCTTCAAAGATGAGACATCTGAGAGAAAATAGGTAATCCTGGAGAGCTTAAACTCACAGAGAGGAATTTCTTGAGATCCCTTCCAGATGCAATATCACGAAGAGAAGAGAAACCACGGTTGATTTCGATTCTCAACCCCGAAGCAAGCTGAAGAAGTGGTTCTTCAGGGATATGAACTTCAGGAATCTTTGGTGGAGACCTGAAAAAGAACCAATTTAATAACAAACCATGTCAACACAACTAAACTTCTGATCTGTGATATGAACCAAGCAAGCCACTTTCATAGGATTAATCACAAAAACTTACTTATGAATAAACATGGTGGCATTAGACCATAGAAACAACACAGCAAGAGCAACAATCATAACATGACATAACAGAGTAAGAAGATGATACTCCATCAATTCAAACAACACCCAAGCTACTGTAGCACCACCAATTACACCACCTGACATCTTCTTGTTCTTCCACATAAATATATCCGCCGCTGCAATTACCAAAATCAACACCACCAAATTAGAGAAATTTACAAAACCAACATGTAATTTTAGAAATCTTCAATCAAAACTATCAGAATCTAAGAAGATCATTAAATTAACAAAATCTATCTTCAAATTAACCATCTTCTTCACCAATCCCTAAAACGAAGCATCAATATATAACCAGCGATCAAAACGAAAACGAGATCGGAGTTAACACATACGTTTTCCACCGCCGAGAACTTTATGAACAGGTCTCTCTCTACCAAACAAACGATAAACCTTCGATTTCAAAGACCTCGGAGACGAAGACGATTTCTTCTCGTTCTCGTCATCTGATGACGACGACGACGACGAATCACCACCTTTGTGATGGATCTTCTCTGATAACTTCTCCATCAACGATTCTCTCTCTACAACCTCCACCGCTGGATCCAACTTAGGTGAAGACTCTTCATGCTTATGTTCATCCGCCATTGATTCCGATCGAAGCTTTCCGATTCAATCAAAGGTGTAATTGTTGTTCTTCTTCTAGGCTTTTCTGAGAAGAAGGATCTCGAAGGAAGAAGGCTTAAAAACACAGAAGAAATTAGAATTAATCTGAACCGTTGAGTTGATTGTTTTGATCTGAGCCGTTGATTTCAAATATTCTCTCCCTTTTTAGTGTGACGCTTGGGGGAAACGATAAATAGACATGGGGACGTTATAAAAACGAACGAGATGTTTAACGCCGTTAATAGTTTAACGGCTTCTTGAGCCACGTGTGATTAACGGTGCCGTCATTCAATTTATTAATGTGGTGTTCTGGTTCAGGTGTCACGCGGCTGGACTATGAGACTGATCGAACTAATGGTGTTGTGACACGTGGTGAAACATGAACCATTCGGGTTAGGTGAATCATGCACTTTCGGTTCGGTTGTATCAAAAGACAATTGATAATTAAAATTATTTTAGCTTAACGATAATTTTAATATAATCAATGACGTTGGAAGTTCGAACCGTCTTAATTTAAATTAAAAATGTTAGAGTAGGAATGTTCTAGAAAGTGAAAAAAGCATTTAATTTAATAAAGTAGACAGCGTTAGCTCGAGTTGTAATATGGGCCCAAAGAGCTGAACAATGATGAAGCCCAGTTGTAATTTTTTTAAAAGCAATTAAAACCGGAACCTGGATACCTAAACCGGTCTAGAACCGACATTGATAGAATTTTCGATTTTTGCATTCAAACCGGAACAAAATTTTGGGATAATTGTTCTGTTCTGCAATTTGTTGGAATTTCTCCTTTTCTATTTGTCTTTCTATTTCACTTTTTCACAAGCTTTAACTGTGATTTTCAACATTTTTGACAGTCCTACTCTAAGATGAAATGGTTAAAACTTAAAAGTGTGATACATCAAAGGTAAAAAATAACAAAGATATGAAAAAGAAACATGAACAACGAACCATTGTACATATATACCTTTAGAACTGTTCTTTGTGGAACTCGAACCTGGAACAACCCGTCTGGTTAAACTCATGGCAAAGTGTTGAAAGTTCCTTTCCCAAACTCGGTACTCCACAATAGAACACTCCTGTTTTGTTTTCCAAATTTAAAACTCCTTCAGACAAAGAACAACTAATGAAAAGATTATTAATCCTGTTAACTGATTTGTTCTGTTTTACCAATTCTTGCATTCCTATGTTTGGAGCTGATCTTTGATAAAACCTTCTTCCACTTTGGCCTCCCAAAATGTGTCCGTACCTAAAATAAACCAAAAAAAGTCGTTATACAAGATCAGAAAGAGTAATGTTTCTAGTGAAGTTATCGTTAAAAGATCATTACCTTGGTTCCAGAGAAAATGTCTACGCCATTTTTAGCATGGTTTAGCGTTTGGATCATGGTGAGAAGAGTGGAACGAGTATCTCCTTCTTCGTACACACTAGTCAAGTAGTTGTGCATCTCAATAACACCCTTTTGAATTTGTTTCACAAGAGACAAATACATCAGTAAATCAACTTGAAAATGTAACAATCTTTTGATATGGTGTTTTCTAACATAATAATTATATATCTACTTGCCTTTTACCTTTATATCTAAATCAGCAATTTCGTTCATGATTTCTTTGAACCAATCGAACGAGCCTTGTTCTCGTGTTACCCAGTAAAAGTACGCTTTCTTGGTCATCAGTGTCTTCCTTTGGTTTTGAGGACTTCTATTTCGAGCTTCCGAGTTTAAGCAACTGGAACTGTGATCCGAGGAGATGTTGCTGTTACTACAACTACCTGATATGCATTCCTAGAAATATAACATAAACTCGAAAATAAGTTGGTTAGTTAAGATTCTGTTAATTAATACTCAAAAAAGAGTTTTATGATCAGTTTTATACTCACAGCTTGTTCATGTTGCTTAACAATGTTGTTGAGTAGATCTCTCAAAATGCTAATGAAAGGTGTTGCACCGATACCAAGGCCAACGAGTAATACCACGTCGTACTTCCAATGGTCTTGCGCTGGAGCGCCATAAGGTCCATCTATCAACAGCTCTGGCAAACTAAATTTCAAGAGAAGCATATCAAAATGCATATTCTGAGACTGCAAGTTAGTAAGATATGGAATTCAAAAACGTTTATGTACCTTCTTTGGATTGGTCCATCTGCTCTGAGAAGTCCGCTTTTTCCAGCTTCAGGAGCTTGACATACCACTGAGAAGGCCTTTTTAATACCTTCAGTCCAATCACCCAGCTGACGAATGTGGATGCTGAGATAATCATCTCCAGGGGAAGAAGTAATAGAAAATGGATGCCTGGAGATGGATTTTAAGAACCAAGAAGCTTTGAGTTAGTCTTTGTGTAGTCAAAGAACATGGTTTTACCACTCAAAAGGGCTTACCACTCAAATTTTGATACTGCAGGACACTGAACAAATATGTACTGTCCACTTTTGTAATCAAATGATGTAGGCTTAGACATGCGTAGCACAATAACGTTTCCCGGATAAATTACAACCTGAAACCAAATAAATTGAGTTGGTATAAATATACTAGAAGACTATTTGTTACTTCGATGTCGCATGATAACAAAGATATATGTAAGACATACCTTGCAAATGTCAACGGTGTAAAGCCTTGAACGAAAGAATCTAAGTATCCTTTCTCCAACATAGAGTAAAACTGGCACAGAAATATACATCCATATCTGCAGGAGGCAGCATCTGTTATTATCACCGATAATTTGAGAACGCGAAAAGTAAAACGGTAAAGATTTATATGGAAGTTACCGTTTTGCGGTACCATTTATGCTCAAGATATAGCGAAACACCGTGGATAACTAGAAGGACATAAACCATTAGAAGCAAGTGATGTGAATACCAAAAGGCGTTATATCCGGTTAATTTGTCAAATGGTTTCGGCAACTTAGTAAGGTTCCGCCTGCATCTTCGACTGGCTAATGTGAATGCGATTACCATAAAAGTAACCATTATGAACCCAGTGATTCCCACAGGAGTGTTCACCAAGTCAAAGTATGTGGGTTTGGTCACACCAAAGTAATGAACCAAGTATCTTTTATAATCAGCTTCTGTAGCTGTTATAATCCTCGGGAAATCACAAGCAAGGTGGCTGGATGAATGGAGAAGCATTGCAATAATGATTGCTATAGAGATGGTCTGTGCAGAACCGAGAAACCGGAAAGTAAGATTTAGTTGAAGCATATATAGTCTTTCTCATACATAAGGCAGGACAAAATGGTTTTTTGATTTACCTTGTGAAAATTGATGCAGTCATCAAAAGGAAGTGCATAGGACATAGTGGTGGATCTGAGATAGGTGATGGTGTTTCTGCAGACAGGCAAAAGGATAAGAGCCATGTTGAATTTCAAAGTCTCAGCTGCACCTTTTGCCACGACAAGGCAGTAACCCATTACATGAAATGCGCCTTTGCGTTTGTACTGAACACATTTCCACATAAACAACCAGGCCATGATCACTAACCACAATGTCAAAACCCAAATCCTTTTCCAATTGTCTTGCAAAGAGTATAGCAAGCTCCTGCTTATTCCCCATCTTGTATCCTTTAGATTTTGGCTTAAGGCTCGGCTTGTCTGGCTGAACGGTTGGCTGTTACTATGAGATATGTCCTTCTCTAGTAGTAGCATCTCTAGGTCCTTTAACTGCATTATTTACATCAAATTAGAATGTTCAAATAGTATCCTACTACCCATTTTGTGTACGTCTCACATAGCCACTCAGGGAAACAATTCATAAAAAATGGGCAGGCTCTCAGAAAATATTTGTTACTATTACTCTAAGGTTATCTAAACTCTTAATCATAGACTTAAACGTCACTATACCACTAGCTTGAGCTCTCTTTGTGAACCTCTACTTGTTTGCTTAGTCAAGGTTTTAATCTATTAAAAGTCCTATACAAAAACAAACTTGCATAGTAATAGTATACATAGCTTTAATTTTCATTGTTTTTGACTTAGTCAAATGTCCCTATCAGAGAATTTTAAAGGTAGGAGAGCTTAACATCGTCATCAATTACTTAAGGTCAAACTTAACAAAGAACCCTTCTACTCTCCCTCATAGAAAGGGACTGATCTACATACTATCTCATGTTTTTGTGTAAGGACCTTTCACATGATGAAAGATAAAAGTGATGGAACCACCTCTATGTACTGAGAGTGAATCCCATCAGGGGACAGTTCTTCCATGATCAGTGCAGCATACTCTTCAGCTCGTTGTCTCAACCTTGATAGATTATTTGCTGATGCACTTAGTATAATGATCTATAGGTTGTCAAAATCAAAGAAAATGTTAAATGCCAAAAAAGAAGCTTCTAAATAGAAAGATTCAACGTAAACTTAGTGGTTAGATACAAAAATCATATATTTGATTGGTAGTTAGAACTTAGAAAGCTGCTGCTACAAGGTCAAATCAAAATTTTATGCAGAAAACAAATAGCAACTCACAAAGTTTTCTATTCTTGCATTGGTTAGAAAGAGAGACATAAGAAATAATTATATCAAGACCAAAAAAACAAATCAGCAAGAGGGAGATTACAATACTAAACAACATAAGATAATGGGACACATGTAAGATTCATTATACGTAGTCAACGATTCAATGCTGATTAGAATACTAAATATAGGAACTTAATAAGTCACCTCTTTTACTTCGTTCTCTGTGATTCTACCATCTCCATTTTTCACCCTGTAAGTATAATACAAATGTTAAAAAAACCAAACATAAATCAAGAACCTTAAAAACTCATGTTGAAGAAGTGATTTCAATACATGTTGAAGAAGATTTGTAGCCGAGAATCGAAGCTTTCGTCTGTAATCTGACACCAAAACTCATATAGTTCTTGAAGATTGATCTTGTCAACAATTAATCTCCTTCTCCTACACATTGCGTCGAACAACTCCTCTGCGAACTCTTTCGAATTCTCATTCTCCATCCCTGTTCCAACACAATAAATGTCAAACCAAATCAAATATATCAAAATCTCCATACAAAAATTTGTAAAAAATCATTGTTTCAAACCTATGCAATCAGCAAAATCACTTCGAGAAATATAACCATCTTTGGAAAGATTAACGAAATTGTTCTGAACTTGTCTCCAATTCGCGATTCCATTATCTTTACTGCTTATGAATTTCAAACCATGAATCGCTCTTTGCGTACACGATCCAATCTTATTGGTGAATCGTTGTGTTAAAGATCGACAAAGCAGAGCATGATCTGTAACTTCAGATACATTAGGAACCACCGGCTCAGGCGCAGACCGAGACGAATAGCCTAACGAGATCTTATGAAGCTTCTGTTTCAAATCTCTCGAGAACTTTTTTGCTTTCTCCACCGTAAGCTCGGAGATCCGATGACTAGACGACGCGCTCCATCCTAAGCTACGAGACCTTGAACCTGAGTTATTAGAGGCAGAGCAAGAGGTGATCTCTGGATCGGTGGTGGTGACGGAGTCGATGTTTAGTAATACGCCGCTTGGGAATTCGATTGTTACTTCCACGAGCTCATCACCGAAGGAGGAAGGTGAGTATGGTGCAGTTATTGGTAACGATGGAGAGCTTGAGGTGAATTCTCCGGCGGAAGCTAAATCGGATCCCCAACGATCGTCGTCGTGAGTCCCGCCGGAAAATGATATTGACATTTTCGAATTTGGTTGGGGAGGAGAAGAGACCTCTCAAAGGAGGGAGAAGAGTGAATAAATATACCAAATTTTTTGAATTGTTTTTTAAATAAATTTTGTTATTGTGCTAACCAATCAAAGCAGAGTTGAACCATGAACGAAAATTATAATAAAAAAACAAGTTTTATTTTAAATATAAAAACATTCTTTCTTTTTCTGCGTATAAAACATTTTATAGATATTTTTCCATATACCAGTACAAGTGTAAACATTTATTTTCTTACAATATAAAAGTATTTAATACTATTTTAAATAAATTATAACGTATGCAAAATATATAAATAGACGATAAATATATTTTAAAATTTTTATAAATACGCATATATTTCACATAAATTTTATTATTATCAGTAAGTTTTCTACATGATGAGTTTTGGTTATATGCATATATTTCACATAAATTTTAATATTATTAAACATTTTTAAATTTTGATATTATTATTATTGTAAATTTCAAAATCTCTACCATGTATTTAGATTTTATTTCTAATAATTTACTCATGAAACTTCAAGATATTTCATTTTAAATGACTCAATATAAAAATACTTTTGAAGTTATTTTAGTTTTGAATAACACTATGCTTTAAAGTTGTGATGAAGTATTTGAAAAAAATAATTGAAATGACACTAAACTTTTTTAAAATTAACCATAATTTACAAATATAAGATCCAATAAGGCGAGATTTTGAAGCATAATCTAAAAGTATTAATTTATTAATCTAAAAGTATTAATTGAATAACAACATATTGGGATTGAATTTTAATTCTGTTAACATCCATGTATTAAGAAAGAAACAAAATTTTCATAATACATTTGATACATAAACTAAGGATGGACAAAATTATTAGAAACGGATTTTTTTTTAATGATCCAAACGATACATTTGTATCAAACTGAACCGTTTCACAAAAGTGAAAAAAATGTAATAATGGCCCTGTTCGTTTTATCACCGCCGACGGTAGCGGCAGCAGCAAACGTAAATTATGAAAGAGAGAGACACTATCTTGATGCAGCGTACAAAAAGAGTGCCTAAACAACCCAGAAAATTATGAAAATTGGTGGAAAGATTCACAACAAACATACAAAGCCACAGGAAAAAACAGATCTTGCTTTTGATTTCCGGATTAAAAGTTATGAACAAATTTCCAACACATTAACTGGATTGACACAACACCACGAACAGTCAACTTTGAAAGCAATTTTCTATCAAACCAAATGGAACCAGAAAACTATCTTTATATCAATGGAAAGATCTTGCTGTCTAGTTTCCAGAACATATTTCAGATATAAAACGGAGGTCTTTACCACACAAGCAACATAATCAAATAATCTCAATCCATTAAAGCAAAACCCATCAAAACAACACAATCAACTAATCTCAATATATGCTAAAACATAGATAAAGAAAATTATAGAAGAAGATCCAGAATAGCTTACCAAGAGAACAAAGATGAGAGAGAAAACAAAGATGAGAACAGAGGAGCAGAGAAATTAATCTGGAGATGTTTTTCTCTTTTTTGTCGCACGTTTTTCTTCTTTTAGGTTTAGGATTTGTAAAACATTAAAAAGGGTGTTTTTGTCAGTTCCCAGATTGAACGCAACATTTCAATGACCACCGCTAAATAAAACTGGCGTTTCAAAATTCTAGTCACAAAACGCTGCGTTTGTCGTTGTATTATGACGCAGCTCCTTGCGTTGACCAAACGAATATCATTACCTGTATCCGTCGCAGCCGCAACTACCTGCGACGGTTAAACAACAGCCCCTATATATAAAAAAATCAAAAAATAAGTTAAAAATTATATTAAAACTATAATATTAATTAAAGCTAATTATATTTTATTAATTTTTTTTTGTCCAAAACCGAACTAAACCTGAATAGAACCAACATATGGTCCTGGTCCTGGAACCCAAATAACCGGAGTCGTAAGCATACTAACCAAACAACAATCGCACGTGCAGATGAGAACTTGTCACGTGCGGATGTTAAGGCCGCGCTCCTCACGCTCCTTTGGCTTTTTAAGTTTTTGTGGATGATTAAAAATGAAAATTACCGCCTTTATTAAAAAAAATATTCTAGGGTTTACAAATTTGGGTCTCTCTCCTCTACTTAACTCTCTCTGTTTCTTTCTTCTTCTCCGTCAACGATACGAAAACCCAGAGACGCCGGCGGTTAAATAAATCGTCGGATCTCTTTGGTTTCTTCAGCCGAGAAGTTTCCGGTATCTAATTTTGTTTTTGAGTGAAAGACAGAGAGAGAGTAATTAGGGTTTTGTGGTTGTTGCTTTCGATGGACGAGACTTTACTTGACGATATAATACGGCGGCTTTTGGCGACGAATAATGGAAGGACGGTGAAGCAAGCGCAGATTACTGAGGCGGAGATACGGCAGCTATGTTTGGCTTCTAAAGAGGTTTTTCTTAGCCAGCCTAATCTCCTTGAGCTTGAGGCTCCTATCAAGATTTGTGGTAAATGTTACTGAATTAGAATTTTTTGCTTGTTTCTCTCTGTTTAATTTATCTTAAATTCGTTCTTGTATTGTGGGTTTTTGAAAAAAAATCATTTTTTTGATGTGAGGTTTAATCTTAGCTCTGTGAGCTCTGCCACATCAAGTAGCTGTAGTGTGACCTGTAACATTTGTGAGTCTTTGAGAAACAATGTTTGCTTTAGCTCTGATGTGCTGTAACCTGAAATTAGAATCTCCCCTGACATGTGGTTTTATAAAGAATAGCAAAAAGTTTCTTTTGATGGCTAATAGTTTTGGTTAGTGTCTGAATTTGGTGTATGATACTGAACTATCCTTACATTAAAGCCTCTCTGCTGCTGTGAACTGTGTGATTTATAATTGTTGACGATTTTAAGTTTTTATGTTAATGAGCAGGAGATGTTCATGGACAGTTTCCAGATCTCTTGCGGTTGTTTGAGTATGGTGGCTATCCACCAGCTGCAAATTACTTGTTCCTCGGGGACTATGTTGATCGTGGTAAGCAGAGCATAGAGACGATATGCCTTCTTCTTGCATATAAGGTCAAATACAAGTTCAACTTCTTTCTTCTCAGAGGCAATCACGAATGTGCTTCCATCAACCGTGTGTACGGATTCTACGATGAATGCAAAAGAAGATACAATGTCCGCCTATGGAAAACTTTCACTGAGTGCTTCAATTGTCTGCCTGTTTCTGCTCTCATTGATGATAAGATCCTCTGCATGCATGGTGGACTATCGCCTGATATTAAGAGCTTAGATGACATCAGGAGGATTCCTCGTCCTGTTGATGTTCCTGATCAGGGAATCCTTTGTGATTTGTTATGGGCTGATCCTGACAGAGAGATTGAAGGCTGGGGGGAGAATGACAGAGGTGTCTCTTATACATTTGGGGCTGACAAAGTTGCTGAGTTCCTTCAGACTCATGACCTTGATCTTGTATGCCGAGTGCATCAGGTAAAACTACACTAACAAGTTTAGCCATTAAGTTTATATCTAAAATGCTCATGATGTTTGCTCTAGAATTCGTTCCTAGGTTCTCTCTTTAATTCAGTGGATTGGTTTGTTCATATCTGTAAATATTTCAGAGGGTAAGAAAGCATAATTTAGTTGTCAAACCATATCAAATTTATGATTAGAATTGCTGATATTAGGATCCATGTACATTCATGGGCAGGCTCTTTAGTGCAAGGGTCTGTAGTGTGTTCACTAAATCATATTTTTCTAACTACTGAATGTACAGGTTGTAGAAGATGGATACGAGTTCTTTGCAAAGAGACAACTGGTGACAATATTCTCTGCACCCAATTACTGTGGCGAGTTTGACAATGCTGGCGCATTGATGAGTGTTGACGATAGCTTGACATGTTCTTTCCAAATCCTTAAGGCATCTGAGAAGAAAGGACGGTTTGGATTCAACAACAATGTTCCTAGACCAGGAACCCCACCTCATAAGGTAAAAAAATATACTATCTCCCTAGTATATGATCTACTTTTTTTGCAGTATATAATCATAGATAGATTGTTTAGATATAAGGTTGATAGGTTTAACTTTTTTTGCAGGGTGGAAAGGGTCGTTAAGATCTTCATACCAATGTGGGAGAATCAAGAAAAGAGTGAAGCCAATGGGTTCGAATTTTTGAAGGCTACAGTTTGTTTTGTTAGATGTTTTCTTATGTTTGGTTGAGGCAACGTTATATTTTGTTAAGATTGTTTTGTAATATTGTGGAAAATGTACACAGCATTTTCAACTGAAGAAAGTTGGGTTTATACATCTAACCTTTTAGACCACAATGCAAGAAATGTTTTGAAAAATGTCTCGATAAAAGAAAAAGGTACAAAAAAAACAGACTTGCGAGTTTAGTAGACTTTGAAGACCAGAACGCAAGAATGAAGAGACAAGTTCAAGCAAAAGAGATAAGCAACCTTAAAAAGTTCAAAAGATTTGTCAGACTTTTTTGACAAAAAACCTGAAAAGAGGATTTTAACAAGATCAATACTCCCACTTCTTGAGCTCCATGCCATCTGGTGGAGTGCTCTCCACTTTCTTAGTCCCAACTTCTTTCCAGTTTGTTGACAGTACCGTCCCGTTCGACTCTGCCTGTCAAACACAAAAACCACCCGAGCAGGCATATATCATCAGTCAAAATCAATGGACAAAGTTATTAAACCAAAAATTAGAGACAAGAGATTAGATTTGCTCACAAATGACTTGTTCATAGCTCGCCTCATGTCCTCATCTGCACTTGAGTATATATCGCTGAAAAATTTGTTCATAGCTGCATCTCCATCAAGCTTCTCATCCTTCTCCTGCAAAATTTAAAAATCGAAAGTGATAAGCATAAAGAATTAAGTAAAGTAAAGCAAAGCTTCTAGAGTAAAAATAGGAACCTGTTTCTTCACTTCAGCTTCCAGCTTGTCCCAGTCTTTAGGTGGCTTAGAAGATGGGTACACTGGTCTGTTCGTCACCGCTGCATATTAACACATAAAAATAAATGAGAAGAGAGACCACTTTGGCTTCAGTTTTGTTCAAGGTTGTATAATTTTGATTCAGAATAAATAAAGTAAAGGCTAAGAATGGTATCTTCTGAGATGAACCTGATGAGACATTGGGTTTGGGCAGAACACCTTGCCCTTTGTCATATTCAAGGGAGGCCCAAGTGATTATGTCTGCTTTTGCAAGACGGATCTCGACTTTGGTTGACAATACTTCATATCTGCACTTCTCTGGTATAATCTGAATAATTCCATGAAGAAATATTTAGCAAAGTGCATGTAAACACAATAACATTTCGTTTATCAAATTAATATTACCTTCCCGAACAATCTCGGCTGAAGATGATAAGCTTCCTCTCCAGCAACATCAATTACAACACTCAGCTGCACAAAAAAGTCCAATAAATATCTCAAGTCAGTACAGAGTGTGCGATTATAATTCAGAGTAGGTTCACAGTTTCATTTAAAAGCCATGAATTCATCTTATTGCAGGATACTCACAATCTGCTCACCAAACTCGACAGTTACTTTCTCCTTAGGTATTCCTTTGGCGAAAATTGTCACGACCGCTTCTTCTGGTTTTTGGTAGAACTCGTGTCTGTTGAGACATCAAGTTGTGAGTATAGAGTTATTCTCAAAAATTCAATACGAATTTACAATTTCAATAACCAGACTACCTGAACATGGGTTTGGCAGGTGCTGCAGGACTTGGAACAGGAGGAGCATCAGCTTCTGTTGCTACTGGGGTGGTGGTAGAGCTGGTAGGCAAACTCGGTGGCACTGGCTGAACCAAATCTTTCTCTTCTTCTGAACATGGATTAGAAAGACTATATTGTAAATCTAAACTTATGTGCACACAAATAATGAAAAACCGTTTAGTACTTTTATTCTTAAGCTATAGAGTTTACAAAACATACCTGCAATGCGAAGATCACATTCATCAATCATCTTCTTAAATTTTGAGTCATCTGGTGCAACAGAAGCACCCTTCTCCAGGGCTGCTTTAGCAGTACTATACTCTTCTAGCTTCATACAAGCAGTGCTGCAAATACAACATCATCATAGAATCAAAATTAAACAATCATCAAACTCTAACTAGAAAGAACTGATAACAATATCATACCCCTTCCTGAGGTAGGCCTTTGCCAATGTAGGTTCTAACGCAATGGCTTTGTTCGCATCTCCAACAGCTTCTGCTCATTGTAAACCACAACAGATAACGAAAACTAAATCAGATCACTTAAGCAAGAACCAAGAATAACTAAAACAATCAACAATTCAACCTTTATATACTATAAACACCTCAAAAGCAAGCCTTTTTATACTAAACACCTCAAGCAAGAACCAGGTAATAACCAAAACAGTACAATACGTCAAAGCAATTAAGTTTTCTTATCCGATTCAAAGCAACACATCTCAGCAAAACCAACCCTAAAACTAAATTAAACCAATAACTTGATTCCACTAAGAACAGATCGAATCAAGAAACCTGAAAACAAAACGACCCACAAAAGAAAAACACAAACCCAAAACCCCAAAAGCGTCAACGACGCAAGAGGGAGACGAATTGTCTAATAAAGTTTCAACCTTTTCACAGAGATTCCATGGGGAAGGAAGAGTGATTACATACCAGTGAAGTTGTCGAGTTTGATGTAAGCCTGAGCACGATCGACGAAGTAGGCGGCGCAATTGGGTTCCAAGTCAATGGCTTTAGAGTATAAGTCAACAGCGACATCAAAGTCATCTTCTAGACACGCTTCTTTAGCTTTATCAGCCAATTCCTTCGCCATTGAATCTGATCAAAGGATTTGAGAGAATATGCACAAACAACAGAGCAAGAGAGAGATTTATAGAATAAGAGATTCGTAGCCTTTGTTTTGTGTGTTTGAGCTTTTTGTTTTTTCTTACTTAGAGCTAAGAACGTTTTTATACCACAATTAGGTTTATAGAAAATAACAAAAATAAGGACATTAGACTTTTTATTTTCTTTTCTTTTTTTACATTAAAATTGAATGTCGATAAATCCAGTAATTATTTTTAACAAATAGATAATACTGATTTAAAAGTAAATATATATAGAAGATACATATATTAAAACTTAAATGTAAAGTAATTGTAAATTTTATATTTTAATTACCTAACAAAATTAAAATTTGTTTTAGAAAAAGAAAGGTAAAATATACAAAAAAAATGGAATTTTACTTATTCATATGTATTTTGTTTTCTTACAGTTAGAATCACATCCAAAAAATATAGAGAAAATTTCTTGGATAGTATGCTTTAAGTTTTTTTTTTCAAAAATACCACCATTTGTTTTTTTTCATAATACTACAAAAGTTTTATTTTTCCAAAAATACCATAAACATAAAAAAATGAAATGTTGAAAATGTAGAATTATTATTTTTATGTTTATGTTGATTATTTACATTTAGGGTATAGTTTTTAGGGGTATGGAGTAATATTTAAGATTTGTGGTAATTTTGGAAAAAAAAATATAATTTAGTGGTACTTTTGGAAAAAAAAAATTCATAATAGTAGTTTTGGAAAAATACTCATTTTAGTGGTAATTAAGAGAATTTCTCAAAAATATAGCCACGTAATATACAAAAAAAAAAATTTACATACTAATGGGCCTGACTACTTCTTCAATGCAAACATGCTCATCTGTATTACAACACAAGCGCAAAAGGCCTATTTAGACCTGGTGTCAGACAAATCTCCTTCGTCGATTTCTGCACCAAAGATGGTTTTGCCGAACTTCTTTAAATTATGTAAAGTGATTAAATGATTTTATTTTTGAGAAAAATTTCAAAAATACATAGATTTCCTAATCTGGAAAAAAAATGTTCAGATTTTGAACTACAAATACTAATTAAAAAAGAGGTAAGAAATCAATTAGTTGTGAAACCTTAGCTTGACCTTTGGATTGTACCTTGGTTTCCCGGACTCAAGTTTCGTGAATTTTGTAGCATACACTCTTGTATGTTGATGTATTTTATTCACTTGGTGTCTTTAATGTAGATGCTTTAAGTTTCCCGCTTATTCAGAAGTTTTTTTTTGTGGTTTATGATAATATCTATACACACTAGATTTATTCCAAACTCGTTACTTAATTAATACAAATTAATTTGTATATTACATATTAGTCAAAGATTATTATTTTGCTTTCTTTTATCCTATATATATGCACATAAATAAATAAATAAAGTTTGAGAAATTTTGATATTGTCAAACTCCTGATTTGGCCATCGGAAATATCATGTTTTTCTTGTATTGAATTATTTTATAAAAGACTAATATGGTAATAATTCAAATAACTTAGATTCTTTAATTTGTAGTAATACAGATTATTAAGTCAATATGAGTTAATAAATATTTGTAGTAATTTAGATTAATAAGTCACTCACTACAAAGAATCTCATGATGTTGAGTTATTGTATATTTTACCGCTATGATGAATCTCGATCCAAGTTTTTGTTCGGCACCGTTAGATCATCATAATTGATGGCCTCTTAACAAATTTAACTTAAAATTTCTTATATAAAATTCATTTTTTAGCAAATCTTAACTCAAAATTTTGCTAAAAAACCATAAATAATAATGGTTTTAAAAGTATTGTATTATTATTAGTTTTAATTCCATGTATCTTTTAGTCACGTCCTTTGGTTATTATATCCAACCAATCCAAGATGAATTCTATACCATATATGAAGAGTCATTCACATGGACGCTAATTAATTTATAGATATCTAAAATATTGATTAATGTCATTAACCAAAATACCTTAAGTTATTACTTAAGTTATAACTTTAAAAGTTAAAACCGTCCATCCTTGTTTAGTGTTCACCTCGACGAAGATGTTCATCATTTAATTAACTTAAAATTAAGCTATATCCCAAACTCACTGATTGACAAAACACTTGAAAGAGATATATGTAATGGAATCATCGAAATTTGATAAATAAAAGATCGTGAAAGTAGTGGAAGTCAACTTTTGAAACTATTTTTTTTTTATTTAACTTAATTAAATTCTGTTGTGTTGGTTAAACACTCTAAAACTATAAATACAAATATAGCCTTAACATATCAAAATATCTTAATATTTTTCTTTATTTTTAAACTAAAAACTATTAACTCAAAGCCTCTAAAAAAAGAAGGAAATATTTGATGTATAACATATATACAAAAGAATCAAACCAATATTATTATTGCCTTATTGGACCAAACTAATTATGAAATACGATTAGGCCCACTAGAACAATAGTGCAAAAACACTGAGCCCAAAGTATGAGGTTCATAAGCCACCGGGACATCAACGGCGGCGGCGATGGCGGCGTTGGGGTTTACTAGTGGCTCGTCTTCTTCAATATCTTCTGGAATCAGTACTTCTTGTTCGAATCCATTGACAACATCAGATTCGTCATCTTCTTGATAATCATCTATATCAATCTCTACCACAACTTCTTCTGCAAATGCGTTGTCAACATCAAAGAACTCATTGTCAATGTTGGGAACATCATCTTGAACTTGAAGGGGAAACAAGTCCGGCTTGAGATGTTTATAGAGGAACAACATTGAAAACGAAAAGTGGATTGCATAGACAGGAGCGTTCAGCTGAGAAAGAACGTGTCCGTAGATAGCGAAGAGCAAGCCATCTGAGAAAGCAATGTCTTCGTCCACTCCAAACTCAATATCCACCGCAAGAACGTAAAGGTAAAAGAACTAGCTGCAAGAGACATTGACCAATCTTCTTACACTTTTAGAGAACAAAACAAAGACGACACACTGACCATGCACGCAAACATCAACATAGATACCATGTTAAATTAGGGTTTGTTATGGGCTTCCAACTCAAAATCAATTGGCAATGAGTGGATTGACCCTAAGTCTTTATATATTACTTAAGTACCATCACATTTTCCAATGTGAGATCTTTCCCCACAATATCCATGCTTGAATCCTCGGATAAACCAATCTTGTTCTTGCTACGAAAGCCAACATGATGATACGTAACTCGTAAGAAGAAGAAGAAGAGAGATTCTTGTTATTTTATTTTCTTTTCGTGAGTGCAGAACAGAATCGATTTAAAACTTAAAAAAGTGTACTCGTGACTTCCTTTTATAATGCTTGACTATCTTAATAAACTCTGCACGTGCTGTATTTGTTCCATTTCTTCTCCTTGTATACACGTGAAGTGGCTTATCACTCAGCTCTTATAAATCCAAATTAAAGGACTACGATTGATGAATAAGTTAATTAACTGGGAAATACCATTCTATACACTTAAATAAATAAAAATTAAGTATTTAACCTCAATATTTTTAAAATTAGTTCTCTTTCATAGTTATTTTAGTTGGATGAAAATACCCCTAAATATGGTAACAAATAGCTTAACGAGATAACATAATAAATATCAATAAATTATAAATTTTTTTTATCCAACATTTATACGTTATATATTTTTAACTTCTACAATATGATACAATGATTCAACACGATAATAAAAGATTTATCAGAATAATTTCAAACTTATCATATAACTTATAGTTTTATCCCGATACAATATCATTTATACTGTTAATAAATTATTTAGCATATTAAGTTTAACACTAAAATGACAAAAAATATGTTTTGAAATTATATTTTGGGTTGGGTTGACAAAATAGTGGTTATGGTTTAGATTTTGTAATTGAACAAAATTATATTTCGGTTTGGGTTGACAAAACAGTGGCTAGTGTTTAGATTTTATAATTAAACGAAATATAATTTCGGTTTGGGTTGACAAAATAGTGTGGTTTGGGTTGATAAATTACCGCGATAACAGATTATTAACATGTTTTAAAAAAAGTTAACGAATGCTATTAAACACTGATGAACAGTGTTATCGAATTCTGTCAATCACGTATGAATAGTGTAATTATTAATTTAACAGATAATATGTAAATTATAGCGGTAACAGATTATTTAACATGTTTAAAAATAAGTTATCAAATGCTATTAATCACGGATGAACAGTATTATAAAATTCTATCAATCACAAATGAATAATATTAGTATTAATTTAATTGATAATATGTAAATTATCGCGATAACAGATTAGTTAACATGTTTAAAAATAAGTTATCGAATGCTATGAACCATGTTACGTATCCTACTCTTTTTTGTTTGTTTTGGCTAAACCAAGTGAAGGACATAAATGTCATTTTAGGTGGCTGGAGGTGAGAGAACTAATTTTTGGATTATTACATCTTTAATTTTTGTTTTTAGTTTATTGAGGTACAAATTTTTAACAAGCCCTAATTAACTCATCTAAAACAAAATCAAGAAAAGGAACCAGAACATAGAACTTTTCTTTGCTTGATGTTTCTAAAGAGTTAGCCCTAAAACTCTCCCAGGCACGTTTTTCTAGGAGCCGCTTCCTTTGTTGCTATGGCCTCTTTTCTCCGATTGTCCATCTCCGGCAGCCTCTTCTCATGATCAGTACTTGTTGCTAAGGCAAGATTGCTCCGGTGAATCTCCTTTTCCGGTGACATTCATGTTCCGGCGAAACTGTTTTCACCTGAGATGATTTCTGTTCTGTTGTTGCGTTCGAGCCACTCTCATCACTTTCCGATGTGTTCGGTCTCCTTCCTCAGTTTGAGACCTCCTCCAGCACCACCACCGGAACCTCCGCCTCCGCCAACCCCACCAGACCCACCAGACCCACCGGATCCTCAGATCTGTCTCTCCTTTGACGATTCTCTTGTTTGGTCGCTCTGCTCCGTCTCCTTCTCAGCGTCTTAGGCCATGTTCTTTTGGTAATCGCAGCGATTACCTTCTGCGATCAAAAATTACACTTACTTGCATGTCAAGCAGTGGAGAATAATCAAATCGTACGCGTGAAAGTAGTCGCAGCAACTCTAATAATTGTCGCCGTGTTTTCTAGCGGCATCATGTGTAGAAGTAATCGCTGCGACATTTTTATTATTTCTTCTCCGTCATTTTTGCTGTTGTTGACGTTTAGTTTTCAGCCGCCGAACGCAGTCGCAGCGGACACGAAAAGAACATGGCCTTACTCGTTTCTCCACATTCTCTCCGCAAGATCTTGCCCTTCGTCGTTCGCGAGTCTCCATCTCTATCCTGCCAAGCTGCTCAGCTTTGGAATGTGTTTTCCCGAAGCGTCTCCCTTTACAATTGCGTTTTGGCTTGCAGAGCTTGATGCTCGTCTATGTCTGACCAATTCGATCACCGTCACGACCAGAGTTACTTGTCATCTCTATGACGCCCTCACCATCACTTTTCAAATGTTCCCGCAGGTATGCTCTTTCTCATTGTCTCCGAATTCTCCTAGGATAGGAAGATATTGGATGCACGTTGAGGTTGTGGCTCTGAGTTTGTGGAATTTGGAGTTAGTGCTTTCGGGTTTCATGGTTTTGGATACTCTTGTGTCTATATTTGTGCTCCCTTGTAGCACCTTTATCGCGTTGTTGCGATCATTTACTGCAATATGCAGATTTTGTCCCGTTTTGACTCTGGTAGAAGTAGATCCATGGAAGCTTCCACAGAGTTCGTTGAGACATTACATCATCCCAGTTAATCTGGTTCATTGGGTCTTTTACAGCCCTCATCTCTCCTTCACGGAGTTCTTTACCCTCCCATATACTTCTTTTGTGTTCAATGGTAGTATTGCAGGGAGCTTTGTGTTCAAGAAGGTTCTGCTTGCAACAGAAGCAAGCCCCTTTGTGCCGTCTGCCCTTGTTGCAGAGGCGTTAGCGATCCGTCGTGCATTGTTTAACATCACCTCGGTCGCTCATCTCTTTCAAAACCGATCGCTTTTGATCTGTCCGGACGTTCATGTCCTAATCAAGCTTCTCAACTCTCAAAGAAGCCTCAAGGAGCCAAAAGGAATCATTCATGTCTCTTGCCTGGAAGAAACCTTCTCCTCTATCTGCTGGTCTTTTATCTCGTGTGTAAACAATGGTGTAGCTGATGCGTTCGCTATAACTGCTCTCCTTGTTTCCTCATTTGTAGCTTTGTCCTCCCATAGTGGATTGTAACATTTCTCTATGTCTTAATCTAAGAGTTTGATCCAAAAAAAAAAAAGTTAATTAACTTATCTATCTTTGAGGGAATATGTTAGTCATAAGTTCATAACCTTATACATCTACCAAAATCTTTGTTTACCTTGTTTCCTATATTATGCAATAAAACTATCTCGTCTTTATAATTTCAACAGAACTTAAACTTATAAGAATTGAAAATGTGGATTGTCTTTTTTTTTTTTTTTCTCTTTAAGCTGGAAATTGAAATTAGATTTGTTAAGATAATCCTTTAACAATGAATCCTCAAATAATAACTGTTTCAAAGGTAATTGATTCATTAAACTCTTGCTGGAGCCAGTTTTTCCAAGTTAATAGCGATGAGAGGATTGTGGTGGAAGTTAGTAGCAATGAGAGGGTTGTGGTGGAAGTTAATAATAGCAACATTTTCGTTATTGGGAATCTCCATATCACTTTACAGGTTATGTCCTTCAACATGTCCGTTTCAATACGCTAGCATTTGTGGCACAACCTTGTACGTGGTGATGTTACTTATGTTACACTTCCCGACCACTGTCCGCATCTATAAAGCACATGAACCTCCTTTACCCGGCACACGAGCGATCTTTTCCATCATTCTTGTGACGGCCATCTACTACATCACTTTCAATTACCCAAGTGTTGATGTCTTGGTTTACACCTACTCCATGTTCGCTTACGGGATCGCCATGTTCCAACTCAATTCTCCCATGGAAATACAACATGTACAATGCACCTTGTTCGTTGGTCTTTATATCGGTTGTTCCGGACGAGTGTTTGGTGATGCTTGTACCACATACTCGTGTCCATTGGTGCCTTCTCTTTTGTGGGTTTGTTTTCATGCTAAGGCTCTCTCTATCGTTAATGGCTATTATATTTAGAACATCCCCAATGAGGGAGTTCTTATAAAGAGCTTACATATTTAAGCCTCCAATGTTTTGTAGTTTTAAACTGTTTATGGTTTTTGTTTTTTAGATGTTTTGATTTTTGGTGTAAATTTTAGACATATATTAAAAACATCTAATTCCTTTAAGTTTACATTTGTTATACCAGTCTTTTTTAGAGAATTCGAGATGTGTCTTTGATACTTTTATCAACATTTACCATGTGAATTGTGAAGGCTCCCTAATTGCTTTGGACCGGATCATCTTCTTAACCTTTGTGATGCCGTTTTGTTGGGAAACATTATTATTGGAGGTATCATAACCCCCTAAGATACCTACAATAATGTTGGTCTAAAGCAATTAGGGAACCATGCAACTTAATTATGCCTTTCTTGCTGCATCCATTAACTGCCTTAGATAGATAGATACATGTTATCTAAAGGGGAGGCTTTTAGTTAGTAATATAAGCGGTTGCAATTTGAAGAGACTAAAAACACGTTTGTCACTCACATTTGATCAACGCATCTCTTCTTTTTCTTTTGTCTTCGTTTGTCACTCAAAAAATTTGATGTATATATGCTCGTTAGGTGTTGGATAAAAATAAAAATAAAAACATGACTTAAATGTTTGAATATTGGTTTTACGAAGGGGTCATACACGTATATGGTAGAGGAGAGGCATGGTCATGAGTCATGACCATAGAAAAACATGTTGAAGTTGAACCAGCTCCCAAAAACAACCTCCAAGGTAACATGAAGTACGATATACCTACCAATAAATTTGATGTTGTTAATTTACTCCCAAGAAAATAGTGTTGGTAAAAAAAAAAAAACCATTTAAGCAACATTCGCCACGAACAACTATAACATAATACATGATTACACATTTCAACTATAAAAATGTATAGCTAGCTACACAAACTATATGTATTGCGTGTCCACATATATCAACTATATGTCGACATGTGATCAACAACCCAATCATTTTATTCTGGTACATCGTTCGTTGGAATCCAGCATACCGACGTTGACCAAACAAATATTTTTGTTTAATTTTTAATTTTTCAAAATTTAAAAGAAAAATTATTCTATTTAATCTCTTATAGTATTATATAATGACAAAACACATTCAAATGCATGTTGTTCTTATAATTAGTTATTTTATAGCTCAAATTTAATATATATATAAAAGTGAAAAAATCATCAATCAATTATTTTTTGAAGAGAATTACAAAAATAAATAAATTAAAACAGAAATATTTTAAAAAAAATAATTTTGAATACCCGCACTTTTATTTATTTTTCTTAAAATGAAAATTGTGTTTTTCTAAAAAAAATCAAAAATACCACGATATTTTTATTTTTTTCAAAAATACCATAAAAGAAAAATTTATTTTTGAAAGTGTAGAATTATTTTATATGTGTGGGTTGACTATTTATATTTAGGTATAGTTTTAGATGTAAGGTTTAGTGTTTAGGAATTAAAAATTATTTTAATGTTACAAATTATTTTTAGTTTTGTGGTATATTTGGAATAATATGTATTTTAGTGGTATTTTTGGAAAATAAAAATTATAATGTACTTTTAAAAATAATATTTATTTTAGTGGTATTTAAGAGATACCCCAAAATTCTATTATATATTAATTAAGTAAAGAAAATAATAGAATTGGTCAGTGTTGGTGACCGCCGTATAATGATGGTCAATGTCGGATTCCGACGAATGGTGTACCAGCATAAATTGATTGTGATGTTGACCACATGTCGACATATAATTGATATATGTGGGCATGCAATGTATATAGTTTGTGTAGCTAGTTATACATTTCTATAGTTGAGATGTTGAAAAGATTGGTTTTTTCCTTTTTTCTTTTTTAAACTGTTGAAGAGATTGGTTATGCTCATTAATGCTACGTAGATGTTGGATGAGGATGGCTGGATGGTGGGTCTTTGCAGAAGGTAATATTGGAGCCAATCATGGCAGATGACTTGGGCCGTCGTCTTAGATTCGGCGATGGTGACTCGGACGAAGATTCTGTCAATGGTGAATAAGTGATCATCTTTTTTCTTTAGATTTTTAATCATGATCAACAAAGAATATATGATGTGAACAATGCAGTTTGGGATTCGTAGCTTCGGGAAAAAAAAACACCGTTGAGGATTTTAACTATACTGTCACAGAATCTAAAATCCTCTTGGATCCCTAACACCACATCGTCAATGTTGATGGGAAAATGTTTTTTTTTTTTAATTAAGAATTGAACCATTTTCTCCTACTAATAACTGATTTGCAAAAATAGAAAATGATCTAGTTTGAAATTTTTTTTTCTATTTACAAACAATATCAAATGGTTTATACTTCTTTAAATTATATAAAGTGATAAGATGATTTTTTTTGAGAAAAACTCAAAAATAAAAAGATTTCCTGAACTTTTTCGAATCTGGAAAAAAAATGTTCAGATTTTGAACTATAATTACTAATTAAAAAGAGGTAAAAAAACAATTAGTTTAAAAACCTTAGCTAGTTCCAGCCACATTTTTAAAAAGAGCATTTGAGTATGCACGCTGCACTTTGATCTTCAGACTGAAGTTGATGTATTTTACTCAAGTTTGGTGAATTTTGTAGTATACATTCTTCGGACTCAAGTTTGGTGAATTTTGTAGTATACATTCTTATATGTTGATGTATTTTACTCAGTAGATGTCTCTAATGAAGATGCTTTAAGGTTCTCGCTGACGTTTTGGCTTCTTTGTTTAGTTTTTTTTCCTTCAAAATCGAAATTATTAGTCAAAGATTATTATTTGATTTCTTTTATCCTATATATACGCACATAAATAAATAAATAAAGTTTGAGAAGTTTTGATATTGTCAAACACCTGATTTGGTCATCGGAAATATTATATTTTTCTTGTACCGAATTATTTTATAAAAGACTAATATGGTAATAAGTCAATATGAGTTAATAAATATTTGTAGTAATTTAAATTAATAAGCCACTCACTACAAAGAATCTCATTATGTTGAGTTATAGTATAGTTTACCGTTGCGATGAATTTCGATCCAAACTTTTATCAGGCGCCGTTAGATTATCATAATTGATGGTCTTTTAACAAATCTTAACTTAAAATATTTTTATATAAAAGTCATTTATCTTAACTGAAAGCCTCTAGAAGAAGAAGGAAAAAAAAAACTGCAAAATTCTCGCAGATCCTAATATTTGATGTATAAACATATTTACAAAGGTATCAACATGAATATGAAATCAATATTTCCATGCTAAGGCTCTCTCTATTGTTAATGGCTATTATATGTAGAATAACAGTTTATGGTTTATGGTTTTCAGATTTTTAGATTTTGTGTGTAGATTTTAGACATTTATTAAAAAAACATATAATTTCTTAAAGCTTACAAGTTTTTTTTTTTTTTTTTGGTTTCATTTAAAACTTACATTTGTTATAGTCTTTTTTTAGAGAACTCGATGTGTCTTTGATTTTCTTTTACCAACATTTTGCCATGTGACTATATATTGTGATGGCTCTCTAATTGGTAAGGATCGGATAAGCTAATTCGTGATACGGTTTTGTGATCTCAAGAAATTAGGTAACAACTTAATTATGCCTTTCTTGCTGCAACCATTAACTGCCTTAGATAGTGTTCATAGATACATGTGGGGGTGGGGGGGGGGGATTTAGTTAGCTAGTAAGGGTTGCAATTTGAGACACCAATACACGTTTGTCACTCACATTTGTATGTTTGTTAAATAGGTGTTAGAAAAAATAGATAAAAACATGACTTAAATGTTGTTGAGTTAAGCTTGAAGAAGAAGATAACTTGAAGTGCAAGTTATTATAATCCTACCGAGATATGGATTAGGATTATAGGTTTTTATAAGTCCTATTTGAATTAGGATTTAGGTTTTGGTTTTATATAAATAGAGAAGTCGAGTTATGACATTAGGTGTGAGATTAAGAGGTTTGAGAGCTTTAGTTTTTGAGGAATTTTTCTAAAGCATTAATAAAAGAAAGAGTCTTTTATATACTTCATAATCTCCAAGTTCTTAAGGTCTCTAAAACAATATTTGGTATCAGAGCAAAATCTATTGTTTAGAAACCTAACATCTTGTTGAAAAAGATCAAACGTTTTTCTTTGCAAAAAAACATGGCCGAGATTGTAGCTGCTCAACCTAGGCCGAAAGAGAGCGGTTCTTCCTCGATACAATGTCCTATGCTTTCTTCCACCAACTATACAGTCTGGTCCATACGTATGCAACTTCTTCTCAAAGTTCACAAAGTATGGGAATCCGTCGAGCCCGGAGAAGATGATGATGACAAGAACAACATGGCAAGAGCACTATTGTTTCAATCCATCCCCGAAACCTTGATCATGCAGTTTGGTCATCTTACAACTGCAAAAGCTGTTTGGGATGCGATTAAAATTCGTCATGTTGGGCTGATAGGGTGCGAGAAGCTCGGTTACAAACTTTGGTGTCTGATTTTGATAGATTGAAGATGAAAGAAACTGATACCATTGATGAATACGTTGGAAAAATTACTGAGTTATCTTCAAAATCAGCAAGTTTGGGTGAGACTATTGATGAACCAAAGCTTGTTAAAAAGCTTCTCCATAGCCTACCTCGAAGAAAGTACATCCATCTTGTGGCCTCACTCGAACAACATCTTGATATGAAGACTGCAAGCTTTGAAGACATCGTTGGACGCTTAAAGGCTTATGAAGAACGCATATGTGACGAAGAAGAAGATCAACCAGCTGGGCAAGATAAGCTTATGTATGCTAACACGGATGGTCAAGTGACTTATGGAGAGAATAGAGGTCGAGGCTCTGGTGGGAGATACGCAGGCCGAGGACGAGGAAGAGGAAGAGGACGCAACAACTATCAACAAAGAGATCCATCCACAGTGACGTGTTTCCGGTGTGATAAGCTCGGACATTATGCATCTACTTGTCCCGATAGACTACTTAAACTCCAAGAAGCTCAAGAAAGCAAGAAAGGTGATGAGGAGACACAAGAGGCTGAAGAGTTAATGATGCATGAAGTCGTTTATCTTAACGAGAGAAACGTAACTCCAACTGATTTTGAAACAAAGTCGGACGAAAGCAATGTGTGGTACTTGGATAATGGAGCTAGCAATCATATGACCGGGAATCTTTCATATTTTTCAAGGATTGATGAAACAATCACAGGGAAAGTGAGATTTGGAGACGATTCCCGTATTGATATCAAAGGCAAGGGATCCATCAATTTCCATGTCAATGGTGAAACCAAGGTCTTAACGAATGTGTACTATATACCGGAGTTAAAAAGTAACATCGTTAGCCTTGGTCAAGCTACTGAATCCGGTTGTAAAATCTTGATGGAAGGTGATCTCTTAACACTACACGATCGAGATGGCAAGTTATTGGTCCAAGCAAGTCGCTCTAGGAACCGATTATACAAAGTGCGGTTACATGTTGAACCAACTACATGCTTACACGCATTAGAGATGAATGAGTCGGCAACATGGCATGCAAGGCTAGGACATATCGGCGTGGAGGCAATGAAAACAATGGTGAAGAAGGATTTGGTCATCGGTATGCCTAAAATCACAGTTGAAAAGAACACTTGTTCTTCGTGCTTACTTGGGAAGCAAGTCAGAAACGTTTTCCCAAAGCAACATCGTTTCGTGCCTCAAAAGTGCTTGAACTTATTCATGGTGATCTATGCGGACCAATATCTCCTCCAACCCCAGCAAAGAAGAGGTATATCTTTGTGCTCATTGATGATTGTTCTCGCTACATGTGGTCGATCTTGTTGAAAGAAAAAGGAGAAGCATTTGGAAAATTCGAAATCTTCAAGAAGGTTGTAGAGCAAGAAACAGGTTTTTCTATTAAAACATTCCGTACGGATAGGGGTGGAGAGTTTGTTTCTCAAGAATTCCAAAGTTTTTGTGAAAGTGCAGGCATTCAAAGGCATCTAACCGCACCATACACACCCCAACAAAACGGAGTGGTGGAGAGACGAAACAGAACCCTCATGGAGATGACTCGAAGCATTCTTAAACACATGGGTTTACCTAACTATCTTTGGGGAGAAGCAGTGAGGCATGCTACCTATGTGATAAACCGAGTAGCAACAAGAACTTTGAAGACAAAAACCCCATATGAAGCCTACAAAGGAAGGAAGCCAAGCATCGAACATCTTCGTGTCTTTGGGTGTCTTGGTTATGCAAAAATAGAAGCTCCACACTTGAAGAAACTAGATGACAGATCCCGAATGTTGGTACATCTTGGAACAGAACCGGGATCGAAAGCATATCGACTACTAGATCCAACAACAAAGAAGGTAACAGTGAGCCGTGATGTGGTGTTTGATGAGAGCAAAAGTTGGAGGTGGAGTAAACTGGAGAGAGACACGGAAGAGGAACCAGGAGATTTTACGGTTAATTTTGGAGAATATGGCAACAACGGAATACGAGAAGATCGTGTAATAAGAAGAGATTGTGTTATGCAAGAAAACAGAGAAACAAGAGAAAACAGAGAACGACAAGAAGATGATGAAGGTAGTGCGAAATCATTCGATGATGGTAGTGATAATTATGATGAGATCGATGATGAGAGAGAAGAAGAAACTCAACACGAAGGTGACAATCCTGTTCTGAGGAGATCAACACGACAAGTATCAAAACCCAAATACTTGGAAGACTACGTTTTGATGACTGCAATCGAATGTGAAAAGCTTTTATTAGCTATGAATGAGGAACCATGGAACTATGAGGAGGCAAAAGAGATGAAAGAATGGAGAGATGCATGTCAAGAAGAGATCTCTTCTATCAATAAGAATGAAACTTGGAATCTAGTTTCTCTTCCTCAAGGCGCTAAGGCAATTGGGTTAAAATGGGTGTTCAAAATCAAGAGGAACTCTGATGGGAGCTTAAACAAGTACAAGGCAAGGCTTGTAGCTAAGGGTTACATACAAAGACAAGGTATAGACTTTGATGAAGTATTCGCTCCTGTAGCTCGCATCGAGACAATCCGGTTCATTCTTGCTTTAGCAGCTTCGCACTCTTGGGAAGTACATCATCTTGATGTAAATACTGCTTTCTTACATGGAGAATTAAAAGAAGTGGTGTTTGTCAAGCAGCCGGAAGGGTTTGTGATTAAAGGAAGTGAAGACAAGGTCTACAAATTAAACAAGGCACTTTACGGTTTAAGGCAAGCACCAAGAGCTTGGAACAACAAATTAAATAGAATTCTCATGGAGCTGAAGTTTATCAAGTGTTCTAAAGAACCATCATTGTATAGAAAGCAAGAGAAGGAGCACCTACTTATCGTCGCCGTTTATGTTGATGATCTCTTGGTCACGGGATCAAGTTTAAATTTGATACTTGAATTCAAGAAGGGAATGGCATCAAAATTCGAAATGAGTGATCTTGGAAAACTGACATACTATTTGGGTATTGAAGTCTTGCAATATAATGGTGGTATAATGCTAAGTCAAGAGAGATATGCTGAGAAGATTCTTGAAGAAACTGGTATGAAGGATTGCAACTTAGTTCACATACCAATGGAAGCCGGTCTCGAGTTATCCAAGTCTCATGAAGAAGAAAGCATCGATGAAACAGAGTATAGACGTAATATTGGATGTCTTCGATATTTACTTCATACACGACCTGATCTTGCATTTTGTGTGAGTATTTTGAGTAGGTATATGCATAAGCCTAAGCGATCACATGGAGCAGCAATGAAGGTGATACTTAGATATTTGAGGGGAACTTCTTCTTATGGTCTGCACTTTACTTGTGGAGATAAAACAGGTTTGATAGGATACAGTGACAGCTCTTATAACGTGGACAAAGATGACGGAAGAAGTACAGCTGGTCACATTTTCTATCTCAACAAGTTCCCAATTACATGGTGCTCACAGAAACAACACACGGTGGCAATGTCTTCGTGTGAGGCTGAGTTTATGGCGGGTACCGAGGCTGCAAAACAAGCTATATGGCTTCAAGATTTGTTTAGTGAGATCTTTAGTACTTCTAGCAAGAGGGTCACAATTCTTATGGACAACAAATCAGCAATAGCACTCACCAAGAATCCGGTTTTTCATGGAAGAAGTAAGCACATACATAGGAGGTATCATTTTATAAGGGAATGTGTTGAGAATGGACATATCGAAGTAGAGCATGTTCCCGGAACCGAGCAAAAGGCGGATATTCTAACAAAAGCTCTTGGGAAGATCAAGTTTAAAGAAATGAGAGAGATGATTGGAGTAGAAGATTTGAAGAATGGTGTGTTCAAGCTTAAGGGGGAGAATGTTGAGTTAAGCTTGAAGAAGAAGATAACTTGAAGAGCAAGTCATTATAATCCTACCGAGATATGGATTAGGATTAGAGGTTTTTATAAGTCCTATTTGAATTAGGATTAAGGTTTTGGTTTTATATAAATAGAGAAGTCGAGTTATGACATTAGGTGTGAGATTAAGAGATTTGAGAGCTTTAGTTTTTGAGGAATTTTTCTAAAGCAATAAAAGAAAGTGTCTTTTATATACTTCATAATCTCCAAGTTCTTAAGGTCTCTAAAACAATAAATGTTTGAATATTGGCTTTAAGAGGGGGTCATATACGTATATGGTAGAGGAGAGGCATGGTCATAGAAAAACATGCAGAGTGGTTTTGAATGTTTGTTAATGATGTTCTTGGTTAGTATACCCGCTAGTATATTCTTGGTTAATGATGTTCTTTTGTTCTTTTTGAATCTTTGAGCAGTGAGAGATGTTAGAGTGGTTTTTTCACTGAGGAGTTTGATGTACACATACTGAGAGAGAGGATCCAAGCAGATTCATGTAAAGATCTCAAGAGGGTAATGTAATCCTTGGATCTGAGCAAATGGGATCGAAGTTGGAAGATCAACGCCTTAAAATCTTGACTTAATCTTGTAAATCATCACTTTGGAGCCTCCACCCCTATAACTCTATTAAGATTACAACCAACTACTCTATGGAATATAACTTTTGTTCTTAGTCCTCGTATCTATTAGCTAGACTCCTAGTGTGCTATGTTTTGATAGGTAAAACAAATGCAAATTATTTAGTTCTATTAAAACCATATAACACAATTTGCAAGAATCATTGCTTCAAATCCGCATTAAAATGTTTTTTTAACTATATAGCTAATGGTTAGTTACTTAGTTTGTGTATTATACAAAAGGAAAAAAGATGGCTGGCTACACCAACTATAGAGGAATGCATGGTCACACATGCCAAATATCATATTGTACACTCAGCTACACGAACTAGATGTATTGCATGGCCACATGCATCAACTATACAACGTCATGTAGTCAACACCATAGACATAAAATTCTGGTACACCGGTCAACTGATTCTGGCGTTGACCGGTATTGACTCCGGCGTTGACCGTTTTTGACCAAAAAAAATATTCAAAATTTTTCTTTATATAATTTTATTTATAGTGTTAAAAAGACTAAAAATTATAATTATTTTATAATGAATTGTTATGGTTTTGTATACTTTAAAAAAATATAATCTTAGGAAGAAAATTGTAACAATGATTTTTGTATTTAAGTAAATCACATAATAAGTTAATGGTTTTGATTGACAATGTGAAAATAAGCAATTATCTTACTAATTCATAAGATTTTTCGAGTTTCAGTTTAGATTATAATATCTTGAATTATTTTACAATTAGTTTAGCTATAAATTTTTAAAATAACTAATTATAATAAGAATGAATACATTAAATATATAAACAAAACTAGTGTTTAGATATTGAATATGTATAAAAAATAGTTTTTAATTAAATTGTTTATGGTTTTGTATAATGAAAAATATATAATCTTAGGAAGAAAATTGCTATGATGATTTTGTATTTATATAAATCAAATAATAAGTTAATGTTTTTTATTAACAATATAAAAATAGTAATTCCCTTAGTAATTCACATAATTTTTCTACTTTTAATTTTAGTATCTTGAATTATTTTACTATTTTGAATTTTTCTAGTTTTAATTTATATTTTAATATCTTGAATTAAATACAAAATCATAGTCGTCATTTTTTTCTTAAGATTATATTTTTTAATAATATAATATTTTGAAATTGTTTATAATTTTTTTATAATAAAAAAATTCAAAAATAATTATAGTTTTTAGTTTTTTAACAGTATAAATAAAATTATATAAAAAAATTTTGAAATTTTTTTTTGGTCAAAAACGTTCATCGCCGGAGTCAACAGCGGTCAACGCCAGAATCAATTGACTGGTGTACCAGAATTTGATGTCTATGGTGTTGACTACATGACGTTGTATAGTTGATGCATGTGACCATGCAATACATATAATTCGTGTAGCTGAATGTACAATATAATACTTGGCATGTGTGACCATGCATTCCTTTATAGTTGGTGTAGCCAGCCATCTTTTTTCCTATACAAAAATGATCAAAAAGTATTAATTGGAAACCGATGATACCAAAGATAGTGACTGGCCAGCGAAACCAACAGAACTAATTACTACATACTTTGTATATAAACTCGTTTAGATCATATAAGAGAAAAATAACAATTTTTTATTTATTGGCAAGCTCCTGCTTGATCTGGTAATTTAGTATAATTTGTCTATTTTAATTCATTTTTGTCCGTTTAATTATTTCTTTCTTATCTTAAAAGAAATTGACCTTTCAACCAAAATTTAAAAGTAGGTGAAAGAAACCATCATTTAATTTCCCGCATACGAAAACTACGTTGCAAATTATTTATATATGGAAATTATTATTTGCATATGAAAATTTAAAATAGGTGAAAGAAACCATTATTCTATAATTATTTCCTTTTACTCTTTGTGGTAAATAAATTATATATGTAATTATTCTTACAAATCCATAATTATTTGCATGCACTTCATAATTAAATTAATTAATATGATAACACAAAAACGTTTATTATACACAAAAACATTCTAAATCGTTCATGCATTGCATGCAAGATGTTATACGTATGTGTAAATGTTTTAATAGCAGCATTACATTACTATGATAAGCCGTTAGTTCTTCTCATTACCTAATTCAACATATGGTAGTCTGCAAACTACAATATATACTTACACAATATTCAGCTTAATTAGTTTTTGATCATTTTTTCTTTTGTTTGTATTTAAGTTTCTGAACCTTTAGGTTTATTAAAAAAATAAGAAACTAGTAATCAAATTAAAGTGCAATCAAAACTCCCAATGAATTTACTTTTAATCTAAAAGAATTCAGAAAAATGAGAACTAAAATTATATTACAAAGTTCATTGAATTTGTTTTAAAAAAAGAAGTAGTTAAATACCTTTGGAGTTACTTATCCAATTTATTTGCCAAGTAAGGCTATATCTTCTCAAATTGGATAAAGCATAAAAACTCAAAGAACTTCTAAATCAATGTAAGTGAATAAATCAAGTCACATCATTGATGTACATAAACATTGGGGTTGATTATGCTCGTTACGCTTTTATGCATTTTTGTTTTGTTTTGGTTAAAGTAATCGATATGCACAAATATATTTTCTGGTAATTATTACTATATAATTAATAAATAAACTGTTAATTAAAGTATGGTTTTCTCGTAAAAACAATAGATTTCTAACTTTGGAATAAAATAATTGTGACAAGCTTAATACTAATGAGTTTCTTATTTTTTTTTAATATAATGATATATCTACAGGTTCTCAAGATGAAAGCTGACATAGTAGTTGCCAAAGACGGGACCGGAAACTATACGACGCTAAAAAAAGCGATTGCTGCGGTACCTGACAACAACAATAGAAGATTTATCATCTACTTGAAAAGAGGAGTTTACAAGGAAACAACTGAAATTGGGGAAATGAAGAAAAATTTAATGATCATAGGCGATAGTAGAGATGTAACCATTGTTACTGGAAGTTAAACTTCAAGGATGGATATTCCATCAAAGATTCTGCCACGTTTGGTAAAATATATGTTTTCTTTTTATATTAGTAGAATATTATTTTTTTCTTCTATATATATATATCATGGTCAAATAATTTTTTTTGATACGATTTACAGCGGCTACCGCTAACGGATTTATGGCTCTGGACATTTGGTTTCAAAACACAGCTGAACCGACTAAGAATCAAGCGGTTGCTCTCCGCGTGAATTCTGATCAGTCTATCTTATATCGCTGTCGAATAGAAGGCTACCAAGACACGCTTTATGCTGAGCAGCAACGACAATTCTATCGTGATTGTTACATCACTGGAACCATTGACTTTATATTTGGGGATGCTGCAGCAGTGTTCCAAAACTGTGAGATTGTGGCGCGAAAGCCTCTAAGCGGACAGAGCAACGTGCTGACGGCTCAGGGACGCATTAATCCGGCCATAAATTCTGGTTTCTCGTTCCAAAGGTGTAATATAACAGCGAGTTCCGATCTAGCTTTGGTAAAAGGAATAGTAAAATCATTTTTAGGACGTCCATGGAAGAAGTTTTCTAGAGTGGTAATAATGCAGTCTTTTATAGATGATTTTATTGATCCGGCTGGGTGGACTCCTATGTACGACGATGTTGGACGTTTATCGACGTTGTTCTATGGTGAATACGAGAACAAGGGTCCTGGGGCAGACACTAGAAGAAGGGTTAAATGGCAAGGACACAAATTGATTACTGATTCGAAAGAGGCATCAAAATTCACAGTGACTAGTCTTATTAATGGTGAGTTGTGGCTTAATTCTACTATTGTGCCTTACGAGGAAGGACTCTAAAAATCTTTGTGTTTATGTTATACAGTAAAACCTCTATAAATTAATATTTATTATTTTATAGTGTAAATTAATAATTATTAATTTATAGTAGTATTTTTAACTTTTAAAGTTTTTTTGAAAATATGAATTGGGAAAATTTCACAAAAATAAAACTCGTTTTAAAATTATATAAAGTTTTGTAGTTTAGAATTGAATTCTATATTTATAAAAATAATTTAACAGTGAATTAAAATTATAAAAAAAATATATACAGTTATATACAAAAAAATCAAATATGTGATTAAAACCTCAATTGTTATCTTTTAACATCCTATAAAACAAAACAAAAAAATGAATATATTTTTAAATAGAAAACATTAAGAAAATTTTGGTTATTCTGTGAGGTTATGGAGTATATTATAAGATGAGAATTTTGTTTAAAAATATAACATAAATATTATTTATAGAGATGAGGTCTAGGATTTCATTTTACAAAAAAAAATGTTAAAGCATATTTCAACATATATATATATATATATATATAAGATATATCTTATATATTTACATATGTATGTGTATATATAGTGATTATTAATTTATGATATTATTGGGACTATATTTTACATAGGGATGTCAAAAAAATTATTATTTTATTATATTATCGAATTTGGTTAATTTTTACACTGGCCCGACTTGGGACTAGCAAAATTTATTAATTTATAGTGTTTATTAATTTATAGAGTATTAATTTATAGAGATTTTACTGTATTAGTAAATAAATGTTATTAATTTGCATAATTAAAACTAACAAAAAATAGATTTCGTATTTTCTGTTATTCACCAACCTAAAAATGGGAGTTTCTATATGAAAGAAATCTATAGAGTACTTTTAAAACTTACAACTAGCATATCAGAATTACCAATGAGAAGAAAATATTCTAATGCCTTATATTTAATACATCAAATTGATTGTGGAAAATTGTCGTCATCATACAAATTATGTACAAAATGGACAAATATCCATTACAATTATTATATAGCCCTTAATCCCACTTTTACTTGAACATCGGCGCACTTAATACTATTCTACAAGGCCGGTCCTCGAAATTGTGTGGCCTAAAACGAATTTAACTAACGAATTTTAAAACTAATGTTAAATTTTGTTATTAATATACTAAAATGTATAAAAACAAACATTAGGAAAACTCCATTGTTGTTACAGAAAAGGAATTAAACCAAAAAAATAAGTGAATGGAAATTTTTTTTTCTCTCCCACTTCACCAAACACCTAAAATTTTAAACGAAAGCTAGATTTGTATGATGATGACCAAACAAAAATTAAAGACAATTAAAAGGATTAAAACAAAATAAATTGAGTAACATATTAGTGAAGTGTGCAAGAATATTTTAATCTTACGTGTGGCTGATTTAAACATGTACAAAGCCAACTCATCAATGTAAACTTCATGTACAAACAGTCCTACGCTTTTATTTATTATTATATTTAAACCCGCGATACTCCGTGGGACAAATATTTTATTTTTAATTTATATTTTCTAAAATTTACAGATTTTTAGATTTTATTTAATAATTATTAGATTATATAATATCAATTTTTACTAAATCATTTTGATTATATATGTCCTATATTGTTGTTGTTAAAAATAGTAAAATAAAGATTTTTACCCGTATTGAAATATGAGATAAATGATTTAATTTTTTATTAATATCAATTCAAACACGTCCTCTCTTGCAACCCGTCTTATCATACAATCCATTAGAAACATAGTACAACCCTTCCTTTCATATAATCATCGAAAAATTAAACCCATGTTTAAAATTATATCAAAGTCAATAATACTACAGTTTAAACTTGGTGTATATAGCAAGGTCAAAAACATTGTCTACCCGATAATGGGTTTTATACATATGCAAAAAATTATTTGTAATATTCATCTGTTTTCAAAATTTTAAATTGTAACATATGTGGAAAATTTTTTGTATTTTATTATACATATGTTTTAGGTAATAAAATAAAAATAAAAATAAAAAAGATTGTATAAAGATATTGGAAAAATATTTTGAGAGAAATAAATTGAAAAAATAAGAAAATTTTACTTTGTATTTATTATGGAGAGATTTTAGGAATGTTGTTAAATGTGAATAATTTTATTTTTAAATAAATAATTAATACTAGTGACATGCCATTGTAAATAAGTTTAAATCGAAAGGGTTTTCCAATAAGTGCTACAAAAATGTTAATATAGATTGGTTGCTTAAAGAAAATGTTTTTATTTTATTTTTTAATGTTACATATTTAATTTTTTCAAATAATAAAATAGTATAAGAATAAGTTAAAATTAACGGTAAAAATATGTTTGTTAGTTTTCTCTTCGGTCAAAAGTTATAATTCGTTTTAAGGTAATAAAGTTTTTATTTTAAATGTCATTATCTTTTCTCTTGGGTCAAAAGTTAGCATATCTAAAATACCAAAAATTTTTTTTTGAAAAAATCATTAAGATATTATGGTATATAATTATTAGCATTTATCTATTTATTTTTCTGGTCAAAGATATAACATTGAAAACTCATCTTACTATAAGTACATAATCTATTAGCATTTAATTACGAAGCACTGTTTCAGCCTATATAATTTTCATCTAAGTTCTCAAACATCATATAGAAAAATGGTTACATCCGTAAAAAATAACATTATATTTGTTCTTATAATGGTATTACTTCTTGCTGTCTCATCACATGCAAGATTTAGTATTATGGTTACAAAAGGAGTGATCAACTCTATCTGCACCAAAGATTAAAGATCTTTCTTCACTCTGTTTTGAGGTCCTAAAATCAACATCTGAAATTGCAAAATTAGATCTTTTTGGTCTCACCAAATATTTGATCAATTATCAGTCTCGAAATATATTAGATACGATGAAGCAATTGAAATTGTTCGCAGACAACACAACTGATTTTCGCACTCATAATATGTATACAACTTGTATTGAAGATTATGATAGTGCATTGTATTATAATCAATATTCTCTTAAAGATTTGGCAGCCAAAGACTATGATGGTTTAAACACAAGAATTGGTGGTGTCGGACCAGAGATGTATGCCTGTAGTGATGGTTTGTTAACAGTCAAGCCAATACCTCAACTCCTTATTAAGAAATGTAATTTTATTAGTGATCTGTCAAGCATTATGCTAGTGATACTTGAATATTTCATAAGATATAATTAAATAAATGTAGTTATGAAATTATAATAAATTAATAATAATATTTTTATGATATGGCATATGCCTTCTTTTATTTATAAACACATACACAAACATCAATACTTCTATTTGACTATTTGTGCAAGTAAAATGACCTTTAATTTAACCCAAAAAATAAAGTAAAAGGGTTTTCATACACCTCTTATATATTATAAGGACATATTAAAAGTAGAACAATGTAACGCCCCGACCGTCACCTCTACAGTGGGTTCCATATTCACCACCATCCAATGGGTCCACTGCTCTTAATGGACATCACGTTCTCTCACTAGACCCATGAGCCCATCAATATCAGACTCTCAATTTGTTACATCCGAAAGGTTTAAATACTTGTTTACAAACCCTACAAATCACCACATGATCTTTCCCTGTGTTTTGGCTTCACTTTCTCAGTTCTCACAACCACTTCCCTGAAGGTCACCCATCTTTTGACTACTCCAGCATAAGCACGCTTAACTGTGAAGTTTTCTCAGGACCTTTGACCGAAAAGATAAGTGCACTTTGATGACATATGTGACCAAATCAATTCATTTAAACATCTACGTAAAGCAGGGTCTCACAAAAAACATTGGTACTTATACAAAAAAAAATTATATAAATCCAATACACAAAATAGCAACATAATTACATTATTTTGTGCTACTCCTTAAGTTTTTTTTTTCTGAAAAAGCTACTAAAAATGAAAATTTTCTACCTGAAATGAATATATATTCTATATCCACTACATATATATATATATATATTGTGTTGTTTATCCTAAATGAAAATTTAACACCGAAAATTGAAAGTTTTGACTTTTTATTACGCATAATTGAAAATTATAAAACTACCATAAATGCATCCCCTACTTAATAAAATGGAAGTACGAATGTGAGTCGAGTTATATCAAAATATCATTATAAATATAGGTTTCAAAAAATAAATAAATAATATTCGCTAAGGCGAAAAATGTCAATAATTAAGTATTTTTTTCAATTTAGTTACTTAAGAAAACAAAATTTTATTTTCAGTTGTAAAAAATAAATATCTAACAAAAATAAACAAATAAGATTTGATTATAATGATAAGAATAAACAACTTTATATATAACACTTGGTTTTTTTATATTGTTCACCCGAGAGTCATATAAACAAAACAGAAGTACAACAAGGAGTTGAAATTAATTGGTTTTGCTTAAGCCAATCATTATTAACTCGGGTTTGAGTTTCAATCTCTTGTGAGAAAAAACATTGATGCTTCAAAATTCTTAAATTTCAATCTCTGATAAGAAAAAAAAAAACATGATCAGAAATTTCTTAAAGTTGACATTTGTTAGAGAACTCAAAGCGTCGTTGATACTTTTTTCAAAATTTGCCATGTGAATCTATATTGAGAAGGCTCCCTAATTGCTTTGGATTGGATCAGCTTCTTAAACCTTGGTGATGTGGTTTTGTGATCTAAAGCAATTAGAGAATTAACCAACTTAATTATTTCTTTCTTGCTGCATATCTATTAGCTGCCTTAGATATATATATAGGTTATCTAAAGAGTTTAGACATAAGACATGATAGGGTTTTGGTGGCTATCCCCACATCACTCGAAAGGATGTGTTCTTCATCGTGTTGGTTCCACTACCTAACCATCTTCTAGCACGTGACTTACTAACTTTTAAAATCAAGCTTTACAATAACTAAGATATATATATATATATATATATACGTTTCCAAAAATATATATTATACGAAGGGTATCTACACTACATGTACCTAGATAAACATTTTATTAAGTCTATGTATCTTATCTTTTAATAATTAGCTCTCAATTTTCAGTTCCAATTTTGACCCTATTCTCTTCTAAAAAGGTAAGCATTCATTTGGAGAGAGAGAAAACACAGCAAAAACAATTTCGGATGAATCTCTCTCGGCATCTCTTCTCAAATTTTTTTTGATAAAAAATAAATAATAATTTTTGTTTTTCATTCATTGTCTCCATTAGCAGAAAAATATCAGCTGCATATTAGGTTTTTGAGTTGTGCTGCTTTAATCGCCGCCACATAACCTCCAGGTCCATGTCCGCCGCCGATGATAACAACGTCGTTCTCATAGGAATCTCAACGAAGCGAAGCCGCAAGTGAGGGAGAGAGAATCTGAGAGTAACAATAGGAGAATTAGAGATGTTTCTGGTGAGTAACTAGGATTTTTTCTTAGCTAAGTTCGCCATCTCCATTTTTGAATCTTGTCTTGTTCTTCTTCCGTCGAACTTTCAATAATATAATATTCGAATTACTCGATAATTTTACGTTTACCATATAATTTGTAACTTAACGCGATATAGTGTGATTCAGAGTGTTGTCTAGTATATTTATATCTTCATTTGATTTGTTCATAACTTAAAAATTAATAGTTTATCAATTCTTTTTTTTTTGCTTATCATTCTCTTTTGTCTCAAGTATTTGTAATATGTTAAATAATATGTTCCTAGTATTTTTAATATGTTAAAGAATTTGTTATCTCGATAATTTACATATTATATGTTTTATATAATATGTATATTACATGATTTAACAAAATAAATATATGGTTATCGCATAACTTATAACTTATCGCGATATAATATACTTTACATTGTTAATCAAGTAAATATTCACACATATCATTACTTTTTATTGCCTTTAGTGATAAATTGTGTTTCCAAACAATGTATTTGAAGCCAAAATAAACAATTTTTTGGTATAGGAAAATATTTATTTTCATTTATATAGCAATAACGAGTAATTTAACATATAATATATAAATTATCGCGATAACAAATTATTTAACTCATTACAAATACTATATCGAATGCTATCAATCACATATGAACAGTCTTATCGAGATGTTGATGAACAGTGTCTAAGAGATGTGGTAAAATTAATTGAAATCCAAAATATAGTTGTTAGCGGATAATCTAAATCGTATTTACATTGTTTTTTTTGGTGGTTGCTTATTTATCTGATAACTAATGTGTTATTAAGTAATAAAAGATAATATAAATTTGTTAACTAATTGACATTTCTCATTTAGTGGAGTTGTAGGTGCCGACAATAAAAAGAACTCATATATAACTCCCTAATTCCTATAGCCTACCATAAGTAGCAACACCTATATTTAATGTTTTTTTGTCATAACTGTATTAGGGACAAGCAAGTAACTTACACTTTTTTTTGGAGAGAGAACTAATTTTTGTTTTATCAAGTTCTTTTTTTTTTGTTTGCCAATTATCTGAGTACCAAAATTTAACTTACCCTTATACGAAGCTATATTGTATGGAAACGGAAGGTTTAGAAACGAGAAACTATTTTCAATGAAATTAAGACATGGATTTTTTGGAAATATATGTTAATAATAGATTTTTAAAACAAAAAAAATATAATGCCAAATTAGAGAAAATAATAGACGAAAACAAAACGATTTGCCAACAAGCAAAACACAAACACTAGATAAATACAAAAAAATATTTGCTAAGATTACACTAAATCCTCAAGTACAAAAAAAAAAAAAGGTTAGAAAATCTGCATAACCCTAGTGCATGCATGCCATATATACAAATTAATATATAGACATAAGACATGAGAGGGTTTTGGTGGAAGTTAATAGCGCTAGTGTCGATATGGGTCATCCCGACATCACTCGAAAGCATGTGTTCTTCGATGTGTTGGTCGTACTACCTAATCATCTACGCTTTCTCAGTCTTGTACTCGGCGATGTCTCTTTTGATAACCACAGCTCTTCCTATCTGCGAGGAACATAAGCCTCCTTTGCCTTATGCACGAACGTTCTATTCCATCGTTCCTATGATCCCCGTTCATCTATTGTCCTTCTATTACCCATCCGTGGATGTCCTGCTCTACGTCTACTCCATGTATGCGTTGGGATATGCATGTTTCAACATTAACTCTCCTATACAGACTAAGTACGCACGCTTCTCCTTTTTCTTAACACTATTCGTCGGTTTCTTTGGACTCAAGCTTGGTGAGTATTGTAGCACACAGTCTTGTCCGTTGGAGTATTCTCTACTGCTTTCTATTCTTTGGATTAATTTACTCAGCTTCGTTCTAGATTGGTTTAACGGCATTCTAGATTTTAATAATTATTAGGTTTCTTTATATATTCCTTAGTTTTTTTGATTACATAATATAAAGATTTTTATTTTGCTTTTCGTATGTTTCTTATATATCCTATATATATATACAACAACATAAAACTCTTGAGAGTTGAGAAAGTTTGATTTGCTATTGACAAAACACCTGATTCGTTTGTCTTTTTGAACAATGTTACGTATGAAAAGTATGCCGACCAAATACGTACCTAATTCTTTTGCCGTACCATACATATATGATTTGATAAAATAGAGAATGTCATTAACAAAATACCTAAGCGCACTAACTATAATAAAGTAATAAGTAATATAGGGAAAATTTGCGTTTTAGTACATTTTATAAACTTAATTTGCGATATAGTACGTTTACTATTTATAATTAGTAAAATAGCCTAGTTTTACTATTCATATATCAGTACAGACAGACAACTGTACAGAAGCATATTATTATACATAAAATATTTGTATAGAGACAAACAACTATAAACAAAAATTTTAACACATAAACAAATATACATATATAGACCAGAAAAATATATGTACACATACAAATATACGTATATATAAATCGATGTACGGAAGTATACAAAATAATTTCCGTACAACGACACACAACTGTACATGAGGATAGCTGGACGTATCAAAATTTGTTTTAAAAATATTTAAGATTATTAAAATAAAATGCATGTCAAATTATAGAGATAAAAATATAGATTTTTATGTAACTAGAATTTTATAAAAACCAAATATATTTTGATGAATATCATAGTTATTAGATTTAAAAGATTTATAAATAGTGTTCAAATAGTGTTCAAATAGTAAAAATGTATTATTTTGCCAATTATAAATAGTAGACGTACTATATCGCAAATTAAGTTTCAAAAACGTACTAAAACGCAAATTATTCCAGTAATATATAGCACATCGATCGTTTACTACATACATTGTCCTCTGATCTTCTTCCTTGTTCGGTAGTGAATTATAAGTTCACCTCATCTTTAACTTACATGCATACGATAAGCCATAAATATTCCCAAACTCACTGATTTGACAAACAATACAATTGAAAGATATATCATGTCATGTGTGTGTAATGGAATAATAGAAAAAAGCCACATAATGTTATTATTATTATCAAGGAGATTCAACTTTTAATCAGGGCTAAATTAGCAAGTTTGGATTGAACAACTCTCAGATGGATCATTCTCAAAGTTTTTTTGGCAGTTTGGTTTGGATTCATTCAGCTGTGATTTTACTCTTGCTTCACTTGAATCTTGTTTAATACTTAATGTTATGTCTTGATTTATTTTGTTTTTATTTCTACATAATTTTCAAACCCCTATCTATTTTGGAAAAAAAAATTGAATTCTTTTTTTTTATATAAAAGAAAAAAAATAGAAAAAAAGAAAATAAAAAAGATTTCCTATAGAAGAGGAGAAGTAATATATATATGACATATTATTGTAGTAAGTATACCAATAGATAAAAAAAAAATTAATAAAGACTATAGCCACGTAGATAATTAATAAAAACTATCAGTATTTGCCGAGAAGATCACTAGAATACGACGTCGTTTCACCACTTCGTTTCTCCTCTTCCTTATTCTCTCACCCTGACTCGTTCACTGACTCGGTTGGTGCTTGAATCGTTTTGATTCGTGGGGAGCGATGAAGTGCCGATCCGTGGCTTGCCTATGGTCTCGAGCGTCTCCGTCTCATCGAGTCACCGCCACAGCCGCTCTAACCAATCCACCGACTCTCTACACCGGTGGATCCGATGGGTCAATCATCTGGTGGAGCATCTCGTCGTCTTCTGATTCCAATTCGGTACCTCTTCTCACTCACCCTTTGCTGAATCGTGCTACTGATTCCATATTCTTCTTCCTCGTAACATTTAGGGTTTTGATTTGTCATCAGGAAGTTAAACCAATTGCTATGTTGTGTGGCCATACTGCACCAATAGTGGATCTTGCTGTTTGTGATCCTACTACTATAGTTTCAGGGAATGGAGTTACATCAGATAGTAGTAGTAATGTGGATCCATTTGTTAACTGTTCTGCGATGATTAGTGCTTGTACTGATGGTGTATTGTGTGTATGGAGTAGAAGTAGTGGGCATTGTAGGAGACGAAGAAAGTTACCTCCTTGGGTTGGTAGTCCGTCGATTCTTTGCACTTTGCCATCAGAACCTAGATATGTATGTGTTGGGTGTTCTTATATTGATACCCATTCCGTTGATGGGGATGAGACTTTAGCAGATACTGATTTTCAGAACAGGAAACTGTCGAGATGCACTGTGGTGATTGTCGATACTTATACTCTCACGATTGTTCATACTGTTTTCCATGGGAATTTATCTATTGGTCATTTGAATTTCATGGGTGTTGTTCAGTTAGAGGAGCAGGAATCATTGCTCATGGCAGATTCGTCTGGTAGGGTGCAGTTGGTTCCAGTGTCAGAGAACTCTGAGAAGGGTGAAGATGTATCTGAACCGAGTAAAGGCTCTATTGTGTCAAGAAGCTGGTTAAATGAAGGGGAAATAGCTATATCAGTAATAACACGAGGGAATCTTATTGCTGTTTTCTCGAAGAGCAAGGGTGTCTTTTGTTTGTTGAATCATGAGGAGGCAATAGGAGAGATATCTTTCGATGAAAATTCTCTGTGTTCTGAAAATTGTTCTCCAAATTTTCGTTTCAAAGAAGCAATGATACTTTACTCTGGTTCATCAACTATAGAAGGTGATAAAGATGATAAAATTTCTGAAACTTTTGTGCTGTGGGATGGTAGTGGTTCTGCTTTGCTGTTTGTTATGTCATATATAGATGGAAATTTTACATATAAAAACCTCGGTGAGATTGTTACTGCCCCTGATAAGCATTCTGTGAAATCAACATTTTGTTTTGTACAGTTGAGGCAGTATCTTCTTCGCGTTGAGTCTACCTGTTGTGATATTGAACAAACTTCTCAGTGGAGGCCCCATATAACAGTCTGGTCATTATGCCTAGGAACTGGTAGTGAAAAGGAACTTCAGCGCAAATTGCTTGGAGAAGGCTCCTATTTTGCTGATTGGATTTCAAGCTCTTGTGTAGAAACCACGGGATCCATTAGTGCAGAAAATGGTATTATTAATTTAGGAAGTCAATGCAGTACCGAAAAGGTTCTACAAAGCTCTGTTAGTGACAATGGACAGTGTGTGTCATCGTCCATGGTTATATCTGAGAACATGTATGTCCCATATGCTGTTGTCTATGGTTTCTTTAGTGGTGAGATAGAAATTGCAAAGTTTGATTTTCTTCATGGACTTGATTCACCTGCTTCAAGCCCGAGATCAGACACTGATCCATTAGTCTATAGACAGCGTCTATTGGGACACACAGGATCCGTTCTATGCTTAGCAGCGCATCGAATGTTTAGGGATGCAAATGGATGTAATTCTTCTCATGTTTTGATTTCCGGAAGTATGGACTGTACTATCCGGATTTGGGATCTCGAAAGCGGAAATGTAGTCATGATCATGCACCATCATGTTGCTCCGGTGCGCCAGATCATTTTAGCACCAGCTCGAACAGAACGCCCATGGAACAATTGTTTTTTATCTGTTGGGGATGATTCATGTGTTGCTCTTTCTTCTCTTGAGACTTTGCGGGTTGAAAGGATGTTTCCTGGTCACCCAAACTACCCTTCAAAAGTCGTTTGGGATGGTACAAGAGGCTACATTGCATGTCTTTTACGTTCCCTTTCGAGAAAATCAGATCCAATTGATGTCTTGTATATATGGGATGTGAAGACAGGTGCTCGAGAACGTGTCCTCCATGGGGCAGCTTCACATTCAATGTTTGATCATTTCTGTGCAGGCATTAGTGAGAAATCTCATTCTGGCACTGTGTTGAATGGAAATACATCAGTTTCCTCTTTGCTCTTCCCAGTAGACGAAGAGAGTAAACCATTTTATTTGAAGAACTATGAGCGAGCAGCCTCTTTATCAACATCTAAGCCAAGTGCTTCACAGGAAAAGGCTAGAGAAGAGAGTTCTATTGCTTCGTCTTTTCTCCAAAACATTAGATACCCTCCCATCAAATGCACCTGCCCATTCCCTGGAATATCGACTCTGATTTTCGATCTATCATCTTTAGCAGTTTCTTGTCAAACACATGAAGATTCTGATATGCATAAGATGCTAGAAGAGAAGAATGATAAGCCAACTGCTCAGCAGACTTCAAATGACAAGTCTCCTATCCAGAAAACTCTAGAAAACCCTGCAGAAGTTGTTCACATGGACAAGGCAATTGGGGAATATCTAATTCGATTTAGTTTATCCTTTCTGCATTTGTGGGGTATAGATTCTGAACTTGATCAAATGCTAGTAGCACATCTAAAGCTAAAAAGACCAGAGAGTTTTACTGTAACCTCTGGTTTGCAGGGGGACAAAGGGTCACTGACATTAGCATTCCCAGGTTTAAATGCAACACTTGAGGTATTCTTAATGACCTCTATTGATGTCACAGCTGCACATATTTCAACAATATTTTTCTTTCTCTGAGGTTTCCTAAAACATTCCAGCTCTGGAAATCATCGTCGGAGTTTTCTGCGTTGAGGTCAGTGATGATGGTATCACTTGCTCAGTGCATGATTAGTTTATCACATTCTACTGCCACATATAGCAGGTACATCATGTGATCCTTACAACCATCTCTCTTCTTGCAAAGGTTTATATTTTCATGTTTATTCCCACTTGTCAAAACTATAGTCGTTTTTTTTTTCCTTGTAGTAACTTGGCAGCATTCTACACACGAAATCTGGCAGAGAAATTTCCAGATCTGAAGCCACCATTACTCCAGGTGAGTTCTTTGGCTCTCTGCTCCAAATATTATGTTGCTTGCGATAATATTATAGAATATCTAAATAGTTGCAAACAGCTAATTTTGTCCTCCATTTTCCTTGTTTTTATTGTAGCTTTTGGTTACTTTCTGGCAAGATAACAGCGAACAAGTTCGTATGGCTGCTCGGTCTTTATTCCACCACACTGCTTCTTTGGCAATACCTCTTCCATTATGCAGTGATCACGCATCTGAACATGCCAAGTTGGTGAGATCCCTGTCTGGAATCAGTCTGAAGGAACCTAAAAGTCTTAGCACAGGGGAAGAACATCCCACAAACAGTCTGGAGCCTGAGCTTATCCATCAAGCTCAACGACTTTCTCAGGCTGAGGAGGCAGACCTACTCTCCTGGCTAGAATCTTTTGAAATGCAAGACTGGATTTCTTGCGTTGGGGGAACAAGTCAGGACGCAATGGCAGCTCACATTATTGTTGCGGCTGCCTTATCAATCTGGTACCCTAGCCTAGTAAAACCTGGTCTAGCCATGCTAGTCGTCCACAAATTGTTGAATCTGGTTATGGCCATGAGTGAGAAATACAGTTCGACTGCTGCGGAGCTTCTCTCAGAAGGAATGGAGACTACATGGAAAACATGGATCGGACCTGATATTCCCCGGATAGTTTCAGACATATTTTTCCAGATAGAGTGTGTCAGTTCCTCAGTTGGTGCACATCAAGCGGTACCATCATCTATAAAGGAGACTCTGGTCGAAGTTCTTCTTCCAAGTTTAGCCATGGCGGATGTCCTTGGATTTCTTAGCATAATAGAGAGCCAAATATGGTCCACCGCTTCTGATTCACCTGTTCATATAGTATCTCTCAGAACTCTCATCAGAGTAATCCGTGCTGCTCCGAGGAATCTGGTGCTGCATCTTGAGAAGGTTTGTCGCATCTATTTTTACATTTCAGTGAGGACAGTTGAGATTTTAATAGACAAGACATTTTGTCTGATATATGTCCGTAATGAGATTTGTAACACAGTTGGGAAATCTTGCAGGTAGTCAATTTTGTTCTTCAAACGATGGACCCAAACAACACTGTCATGCGTAAAACTTGCCTGCAAACCTCAATGGCTACATTGAGAGAAGTTGTGCGTGTATTTCCAATGGTAATCCTAAACGATTCATCAACAAGGTTAGCAATTGGCGATGCTATCACAGAGATCAACAATACCTGTATCCGCATATATGACATGCAAAGGTACAAACCTTACATGCTTTGTGTTTTCGTTCTACCTTTATCTCAGTTTCTTAGTGGTTTATTTAATTCGCACTGCAGTATGACAAAAATAAGGGTTTTGGATGCAAGTGGACCTCCGGGTCTCCCAAATTTGCTGAGAGGATCTTCAGAATCTGCGGTAACAACAGCTATATCAGCTCTCAGCTTTTCACCAGTTGGAGAGGTAATATTGTTCTAAAGAGATCGTATTTTCTGCACTAAACTTTCAAGTCAACAAGTTCCTGAAGAATAGGACTTGAGATGCTTAAGAATAAAATCTCTTTGAATTGTAGGGATTGGTTGCGTTCTCAGAAAACGGTTTGATGGTCAGATGGTGGTCACTAGGATCAGTTTGGTGGGAGAAACTAAGCCGAAGCCTCACACCAGTTCAATGCACAAAACTGATATTTATCCATCCATGGGAAGGATTTTCATCAAACTCTTCTCGGACAAGTGTGATCTCAAGTATCACAAGCGACGAACAAGAACTTCTTCTTCAGGTACTTAATTGTTTTACCATTATCTCATTCTTAAAACTCAACAAAGCCCTTTATATATGTGGCGTTAATGTACCAATACTTAATCTTCTCGGTGTGACCCAAAACAGGAAACCTCAAAGAACGTAAGCCACGCAGAGCGGCTAAAGCAGCTTGTTCACCATATTGACCTCTCTTATCGACTCGAATGGGCAAGTGAACGCAAAGTAGTTCTAACAAGACACAGTGTTGAGTTGGGCACTTGCCTATTGTAACAGCCAATGTCAGGAAAATCTTAATCCGTGTTCCTCATTTTTGCTCGGGTTTTGTTTTAGAGGACTCATGTTCATGTTGAGTCCATGTTCTATGTTCTCAGGATGCTATCCTAAGAACGTGAACGTTCCTTTTTTGTGTGTCTGAGAACAAAAATGACTTTTCGTATTTGTATCTGTAAAAAAAAATATACATAAATTTAAATATACACGAGAAAATTATTGAATTATACAAATATGTATCCAGACAAAAAGCAACTGAAAGATTTTTTTTTAAAACCGACAGAGGATGTTTGCTTTTCAGGATTAGAGAATCGAAGTAGACAACGTTTTGATGCTTCATCTGTTTGGTCTGAAAGCTTTTCGTCCGTAATAATAATACCACAAAACTTTTTTTTTAAAAAGAGTATAATATTTATATAGTAACCTGGTGACAAAAATAAATGAGAATATAAAGACAATTTATCAAATTGTGTTTTTTTTTCCTTTTTTTAAATTAAAAATCTGCATGGACATCAAACTGTATTTTACACATATACAAATGAGTCTGACAATAGAAACTCTAATAAAATTTTGACTTTGCAATAATATTTCTCTAATTCATCAAATATTTGCATGAGTAACAACAACGTGGCATTTTTTTGGGTTGATATAAGAAAATAGGTTGCTTGATATGAATAACTTTGAAGATCTATAGACTTTTGAAACACTTGAAGAACTTCTTTTCCGATATGTTGAATGTTTCCCAATTTGACGGCATTTGAATATGTATGATTACTTAAGTTTAATGATTTTAATTTATCATCAAAACATATGATACATGTGATCAAATCTCATGTCAAATTTGGCGTGTTTGGTCGACAAGACGAATCATGCAAATTCTTATGCATATTCTCCTTTTAAAAGAAGTTTAACTTCCAATAAATATAAGTTTAACATTCAGTCTCTCTACATAAGTCAATTAAATGTTTTGTAACGTTGGTCAGATAAAAATGAAGAACACAATGTTGGAAATTATATATATCTTAATGTCCATTAAAAACTATAATAGTTAACACATTATTCTCCCCTGAAAACATACATTTTCTTAATATATATCTATGTGTATTTATAATATAATTCTTCTTATCATGAAATAGAATGCGCAATGTTATTTATTTTGAATTGTTGATTTTTTTTTCTTCTGTAAATCTAGTTTAAAAACAACGATTGCAAAGATAAAATAGAAATAATAATTATTGTAAAACTACAAATGTCGTTAAATTTTAATTTTATTTAGCTGGCAATGAATGATAATTTTTAAAATCCTATGGATGATATTTGATTTTAAATCCAAAAATGGAATTGGTATAGACTATAGAAGTTAAAAATATGTTGAACTTTAATATCATATCATATATTTATAATATTCTTTGTTAATTAAATTTGAAAATGGAATATGGTTTGAATTTATATATCTTGGTTTTTTGGAGGTAAAAAATTGACTAATTTTCTTTCCCAACTTCGCTATTTTAGTTTTCAAAATTTGGATTCTCTATGTATAACCAAATATAGCTTTAGAAATGAAATATAAATACTCTGAAATATGTTATAGTACATGATCAAATGAGTTACTTCAACTTATCCACTTTTGTTAATTAAATTATACATCATCTAACCTCTAATAAACATAAAAATACGTCTATTGTCAGGTAAATTTGAGTAGCATTAAGCCATAGTGTATCAAATATCATATTAAGAAACCCTTTATTCATTTATTTTCTTATGAAAATAAGATACAAAATTAAATAAAAAATTCTCGATATGATATTGAAATTAAACTCGATCGATTGCTGTAGAAACAAAGTTTTAAAAGAAAATTCGAAACTATGATTAAATCATATAAATATTACCAAATACGTTGATTTACTAACATATAAACAATATGCTTGGACATACATATGTTTAATAAAAATTTGTATATAAAAAAAAACCTCAATCGTATGGAAAACAATAAAAAATGATTATAAAACCCTGTAAAACCTCAATTGTAACTATATATATATATATCTATAAGAATTCCTAAATCGGCTCACGAGATATAAAGATATATATATCCATACCAATTTTTGATAACTCTGTAGTAGTTGCACAAAACTTGATAATTTCTCTCAAAATTACCAAGTATATATATTATATGTGCTTTGAACATATTATTTTCCAAATTTTCGGGTCCATAACATACGCTTCTTATAAACTCACGTGGAGACAAGGAAAAAATTAATCTCATTTTTAAATTTAATTAATAGTAGAGTTTTTCAAAGTTTGTTAGCTTTTGAATTCAGTCATTGGATCAAATATATAATCTCGTTGTTGTGCCATTAAATATACGTATCATCCTTATAAGTACGTGTTAATATGCAAAAGTCCATCACATGCATCAAATAATCAAATATTTAACTTAGTATTACGAACATTACAAACATTTATTTTTATTTGATAATGTAATACATAAAAACGTTTAAAGAAAAATGTATTACAAACATTTCAATTCCTTAGAAAACTAGGACACCACTACAGAAGCCAAATTCTTCTTCGTTTTTTTCCAATACAAGTCACGATGACTGTGCAAATGAAGACATCGTCAAACTCAAATGAAAATATATGTCTCAAATAAAAAGAATGAGATGAGTTTTGGCTGTTTAGCAATAAAGGTAAAACAAGATTAGATATAAGGTAAGGTCGTTGTTTTGACCCACATGCTCGTTGATTTGTTACTATGTCAACTTTAAACCCGTTGACGCTTGACAATATCATAAACTTATTATCATTTACTTTAGTGTCAAATTAAGCAAATAAGTGGAAACTAGACTTAATTATTTTTATTTTATGTATTTACAAAAATAATCGGTCAAAATGTTATTTTCTCGAAAAATCATATATATATATATATATATTGATATTAGAAAGTATATACATGATACATAAACATTGCAAAACAATCATTTATGCAAATGTAGAAAATTATTATAATTTCAAAAGAATCAAGAGTATTAATAGAATTAAAAATAATTTTTATTGTATTAGGCAAAAAAATTATTGGATAAAAACGATATTAACGACAATATAATAAAAATTACTTTCAGTTGTATTGTTTATTTTACCTGATATTTTTATAAACTGTTCATAGACCATTAGTCATATTTTCTATTCGCTTAAAATCTTGTATTAATTTCTATTAATACTACTAATTTCTTGTTTGAAAAGAGGCAAAACGAAGAAATGAAAAAGAAAAAAAAAGAAAAAAAAAAGAAGTCGTGAAGATTTGTTTGGTCAAAGATCAAAGTGAAGGCTTCAAAAGATCATCCTCTTGACTCGAAAAATCAATTGTGGAATGTTACTGGTCTTGGAGGCTGCCAAAATTGCATTTATTTACCATTGACGACATTTCATGTGGTGTGGTCCAATGTCTGCCACTACTATTGTAATCACTGATGATTCTAGTTTTTCTAATAAAGGATTTGAGCCATATAATATTCGCATTACTCATAAAGGCATTCTAAAATTGTAGAAACAAAATGGAATTTTGTGTTTTTATACACTTTTCATATTAGCTTTTCCTAAGCTGTCAAGTGATACACATCATTAGTTTAACGAAAACATCATTAAAGAATCATGTGAAGAGGAGAAAAAAACAAGTGAATGGAGTTGAAATATCAATACGTGTTTATGATGAGTGCATTAGTGCATTATTAAGAAGGTGGAGATCACAATCTTCTCCAATGACTCATTAAGCTTCCATATAATTTGCATATATTAATGTTAATTTGTATATATTAATGTCCATTAAAAGGGGCACAGTTCAACTGTTCTAATCTTAATTCTTGTTTATGCCGACATTATGTGTTAAGTAGCCAAATCGGTAATATAGGGAATTATATTTGAAAATTTATACATTTGGTCCCCCTTGAAATAAAATTTTTATGACCACACGTTCTAAGACTTAAAACGGATAGAAAACTATTTTTTTTTAATTAGTTATTGTTTACAAAATAATTATTAAGGAGGATATCAGAATGTTGTGTGTTTGTTGGAGCTTGATTTTATTATTCATCAAGTAGAAATGCATGTTGTACCATTAGTCAACAAAATATATTTGCTTCCAGTTCCTTTTTTTTACCATCTAATATAGTAAAATTTTAGCATACATTTCTGATAATTGACCAATATTTTTTAACATACCATTTCTATTATTGTAAAATTCAAATTGATATCTCTTTTTTTTTTCTTTTTTTTTTTGTCAAACTGATATCTCATTTCCAAACATTGAAATTGGACTTATTAATACATTCACAGGTCCCCCCAACCACAATTTCGTTCCAATCTCCTCCACAATAGAGAATGGACCACTATTCCCAAATTTGGTTCCAACTTCAGAGGAGTCAAACCAAAACTATATCAAACATAAAGGACCATTTTGAAAATTTAAGTTCTTTCATGGAACCTTCGTTGTATATCTACTACAGTACAACGCTACTCACTCGGTATCTACACACCCGAAATCAAAATCTCTATATATACCACACAATCTCACTTCCCATCCCAAACACACAAAAACAATAACTTCTAAATCTCCAACACAACAGAACCCAAAAAGAAAAACCAAAAAAAAATGGTATCTTTTGCAACAGAGAACAAGCAAGATCTTAACCTATTGTCTAGAATCGCCTCCGGTGACGGCCACGGCGAGAACTCGTCTTACTTCGATGGTTGGAAAGCTTATGAAGAGAACCCATTTCACCCAATTGATAGACCTGACGGAGTTATCCAAATGGGTCTCGCTGAGAATCAGGTAATTTCGAAATAAAAATCCAAACTTTATTTTTGTTCTGTTCTTCTCTGTTTCTGTCACCTTGAAAGATAAAAAACCTAACTTTATTGCTTAAATTGTGTAGCTTTGTGGTGATGTGATTCGTAAATGGGTTTTGAAACATCCAGAAGCTTCGATTTGTACAGAACAAGGTTTGAATGGATTCAGCGACATTGCAATCTTCCAGGATTATCATGGCTTACCTGAATTCAGACAAGTAAGTAATCTTTGTTGTTTGAACTCAGCCAATTTCATAACTTTTAGTTTGTTTGGTTTCTAAAGATTCTAACTTTATTGTTTTACTTCTTTCAGGCTGTAGCTAAATTTATGGAGAAGACAAGAAATAACAGAGTTAAGTTTGATCCTGACCGGATTGTTATGAGCGGTGGAGCAACCGGAGCACATGAGACCGTTGCTTTCTGTTTAGCTAATCCTGGTGATGGTTTCTTAGTACCAACTCCTTATTATCCAGGGTATGTTCAGAAGATGGTTATTGAGTTGTGTCACATTAGTACTTCGTTTGATTTGGTTACCTAAATTTGGTTTGGTTTGGTTTGGTTTTCAGGTTTGATAGAGATTTGAGATGGAGAACAGGAGTGAATCTTGTACCTGTTACTTGTCATAGCTCTGATGGGTTTAAGATCACTGTGGAAGCCTTGGAAGCTGCATATGAAAAGGCGCGGGAGTCGAATATTCCGGTTAAAGGTTTACTTATGACGAATCCTTCGAATCCACTTGGTACTACGTTAGACAGGGAGTGTTTGAAGTCTCTTGTTAAGTTCACTAATGAGAAAAGGATTCATCTTGTTGCGGATGAGATCTATGCTGCAACTACTTTTGGTCAGTCTGAGTTTATTAGTGTTGCGGAAGTGATCGAGGAGATCGAGGATTGTAACCGCGATTTGATTCATATTGTCTATAGTCTATCCAAAGATATGGGGCTGCCTGGTTTCAGAGTTGGTATAATATACTCTTACAATGACCGGGTGGTTGAAATCGCAAGGAAAATGTCGAGTTTCGGTCTGGTTTCGTCCCAAACGCAGCATTTGATCGCTAAAATGTTATCCGATGAAGACTTTGTGGACGAGTTCATCCGCGAGAGCAAACTGCGGTTAGCTGCAAGGCACGCCGAGTTAACCACGGGCTTAGATGGTTTAGGCATCGGCTGGTTAAAGGCCGAAGCTGGTTTGTTCCTATGGATGGACTTAAGAAACCTCTTGAAGACAGCTACATTCGATTCGGAAACCGAACTATGGCGTGTGATCGTCCACCAGGTGAAGCTAAACGTGTCTCCTGGCGGTTCGTTCCATTGCCACGAACCAGGATGGTTCAGAGTATGTTTTGCCAATATGGACCACAAGACGATGGAGACAGCTCTAGAGAGGATAAGAGTGTTCACTAGCCAACTAGAGGAAGAGACTAAACCAATGGCTGCAACAACTATGATGGCTAAGAAGAAGAAGAAGTGCTGGCAGAGTAACCTGAGGTTAAGCTTTAGCGATAAAAGGCGGTTCGACGATGGCTTCTTCTCGCCTCATTCGCCTGTGCCGCCTTCTCCGCTAGTCCGTGCACAGACTTAAGAAGACCGTTTCATGTTTTTGACTAGAGACCAGTCGTGAAATTGAAAGATCAAATTCTTTTAACATTGATTGTGACATTTGTCTAATTTAATGTATAGCCTACGACTATCAAAGTTGAATTGTTTTATAATGTTATCTCTCTTTCTATGTAATTTTAACCAATTGAATAATGTTAATGAGAAATCTGAATTTGCAACTGTTGTCACTCTGGTCAATACCGACTCTAGTGCCTATGTTTTTAATCGTTAATCAAATCAAACGTTGACTCAACTAGCATACTAATCAAGCAACTTAAGTTTTTAGTTGGATTTTGTCAATATCTAACTCAACTCCCAAGTTTTATTAAATTTTAACCATTTTCATTGCTTCTTCTTAAAAACAAATCCTTTTATTTTAATTTTAATATTATTTACAGACATCAAACAATATATCAAATACATTTCCTAATGTGAATTAATCTGTTTGAAGATATATGTATGATGTGTGCATGTGTATTAATTTGTTTGCACAAATAACTATGTGCATCTTATGGTGTGCCAACAAAAAGTACAACTTGAAATTTTCACTTCGTATAAAAATCTCATGCTCGAAAGTTCATTTTATGTACAACAATTGACGCGAACTATGCGTTGAAAATGATCGAATGTTATTCCATAGCGATCGAAAACTGTAAGAAAATTTAAATTAATTTTTTTTATTGGTAAGAAAAAGTTATTGTATTAACCTACAAATGTTATTCTACAAATGTTATAATTGTCAGAAAACTTGTTTTAGTGCTATTCTAAGCTATTTTCTATAAGTTTTAGAAACTGGTATATTGTTTAGAAAGAGATTAATTTGTTAGGCCACAAATGAAATGAACAAATCTACAAAAACAAAACAAACTACTTTTTAGAGCAAATAAATTTTGATGGGTATAACAATTAGTTTTGCTAAAAGAATTGTTTTTTTCTTTTTTTTTTAAACCAAGAATAAGAAGTAATGAAAAAATCCAAACCAGATAATCAAAATCCTTTAAAAAAGAGTCAATATAATTTATTGCCGGAGGGAGAATTCTCCTTAGTTTTCGTCAGTTTTAATTAAGTTAGTTCCCTTCCTTTGACAGCTGATGTTGTGATCGTGAGCTAGTCAACTTGATAGGCTTGTTAGAGCATGTTAAACTAATTTTCAACATAATGAAGTTTTATTCTGGATTTTTTGTTTTGTTTTCACAAATCACAAATATATATATATATATATATATATATATATATATTGCTTTGTAAATAAAAAAGGCAAGGCCAACTTTGAAGAGAACACTTAATATAGCAATTGTTTGAGGCCTATTTTAGTATTTTTTTTGTATCACATATCATAAACGATTTGTTGGAAAATTAAAAGACAAACAAAAGTAAGAATGTTGAAGTGAACTATCAAATTAAATAGTTGAACTTAAAAGATAGAAGATAAACTGAATAAAAGAAGAAGTTTTTTTTTACTCCAACAATAAAAAGACTTGAAATTATTTGTTGTTCAACAAAAGACTTGAAAATTAAAATAAATCTTAGAAGAATAAAGAGTTACAGCTAATATTATGGATATAAAAACAAAAATAAGTCCACATTTTCTATTTGACCTCATTTATCTTAAGACTAGTCTTGGTAATAAAAATGTAAAAATATATATTTTTTTTTTGGGCAATAAAAATGTAAAAATATATTCTACAAAATTCATAAGGAAAATACTTTCTTCTTGAATTCATTTATTGTTTGTCTTTTTTTTTTTTATTATTCATGCATCATATATATGTTGTTTTTGACACACCATTTCAGAAATTCGGAATGCCTTATATATATATTTTTTTCTTTTTCCATAATGAATTAAGACCCAAATTCCACATGTATGTGTAACCACTAAATTTGTAAAACCCGGATGCTTATGATAAGTTATAAAAACTAGGCCATACAAAACTCACATATTGCCTTTTTAAAAAAAGAATTGGTTGCAAAAATATTTTGATATGTTTGTTAGTTTCATAACGTTTCGGGCTTATGTGTGCTTGTGTTTCTTGATTGGGAGTCTAGTCATTTTGGATTTCATTCGAAGTTAATAATCGTATAAAAACTGAATAAGAAATTTTCTTGAAAACTATATTAATTTAAACAGAAATTATAACGTAGTGTCATGCGTTAAGGATCCAATGATCCACACATACAATAATGGATTAATTTTTGGATATATATACTATATGTAAATTGATGATCGATAACTAATACTAATGTCGTTATGTTCTTGAATTTATTTAAAAATATATATACTATAGATAGAGGTACTATTTTTTGGTCAAGTAAAACTATATACATTTATAAATAATGTTAGAAATCTCAGTAACGTGGTGGACGGTCTCGGTCATATATGGCCCATGGCGGCTATAACAATGGTGGGAGCAGGTCCTCGGGTTAACTTAAGACAGTTTGAGTTGAAAGATTTGGTTATAAAAGCTTTGAAAAGTTTTAGTAAACATATTCTTTTATTGCATGTGTATTGTAAAGTATAAGAATGCACACATGGCTCTACCTAAGCTAGCTATTAGCATATAGCTAAAACGAAAAAGTCTATGTACTGATTAATAAGTTTTGAGATTTTTGTAAACGTATAATGAAATTTGCCATGCAAATGTGTTAACGTAAACACTATATAGAGTTTTGTGTTTGAGCTAAGATTCTACTCCACATATTCATATTAAAGACATGTAATACGTAATGATATTAACGTTAATTTTTACAGGTTAAATATTATATCAAGAAAATGGTAGATATTAAGCAAAATAAAAAGTGTAGATCACGATCAACGTTTTGTCTTAAAAAATAAATGTTAGTTAATAATTAGCAAAAGAAACTGATCAATATTATATATGTGAATTGTTATCCTTAAAGAACATTCGTCAACGAATGTTAGTTGTTGTTTGTTAATTGGGTTGTTAATTAACAAGCATTATTAAAAGCATTTGGTTAAGGGTTAGTAGATAATTATATTGCAAATGTCTTCAACTTCATTAAAAAATTTATAATACATATTACATATGCAATGATTTGTCTACCAAATACAATCAATTAACTAACCGCTTTTCTCGACGAAATAAAAAAGATTTATCGAAATTCTCATCTATATAGATAGATAGACTAATAAAAGTAGCCATTATCGTGTAATCAAGCCACGCACAAAAGATTGATGTTGACAACAAAATAACACAGCTTGGAATTTTAGTAGTGTCCTGGCATGACAAGTTGATTAAATTACGAGCTAGGTAAATTAAAATTTTATAAAATTAGCACAAATTGTTGGGAAAATCTATGTGAAATTAAGTTTTTTGGTCTACTGATCTTTATAATCTTTATAGCATATATCAGATTTGAGGTTCGATTGTTACATAATGCATATTTTTTCAAAGGAGTGATGCAAGACCAATCAAAAGTTTAAGAAAAACAATATATATATATATATAGATATATATATATATATATATATTTTTAAACCCAACACACTGATATATTATACTTCTATTCCATCAAACAAATATTTAGATTTTAAATCTCTTTAGATAGAGACCATAACCTTATAGATTTTTTTCCCCCCAAACCTATTTTTCATCCAATCACTAATATATTTATACTTCAAACGTTGAAGAGTTTTACGAAAGACAAAAACCAATTTTGCCATCTTAGAGGCTATTTTAACCATGCTACAATATTGCATGTCATTGCCTCTCTAAGATCGGTCATAGAAGAACCACTTATCTTATATACTCTTATCATTTTGGGGTGGAAAAAAATAATGTCTTATATACTATTATCATTTTTGGTAATGAAATCAAATGCTAAAATTTTGGGGTGGAAAAAAATAAAATTTTCCTCTCTCCCAAGTCACAACCACTATATACTCTTCTCTCACACACTCTCTATTACTATCCTCTCTCACACACACTAATTTGTTTTCTTTTACCAAATTCACAATTTCTTTCCAAAAACTGTCTAAATCCCTAATTCTCCCTCTTTTTTTTTTACCATTCTACGGTTCTCCGAAAAACAAATCCAACCACTGACAAGATTACGAAAATTTAGTTTGAACAATTTTTTTTTTTAAATGACTAAGTGATTATACAAAAATTTTAGTTACTTTTTTTTATTGGTAAGTAATTTTGGAGAGAAATATTTGTACAAGTGTCTCTCTCCTCAATTTTTGTTACATTATATAGATTTACATGTTAAATAATAAATTATATTTCATATCATTTATTTTTTCTGGCCTTATAAGCTAATTAATTTAATTTAAATTAATATTTTCAAAATAATATTGGTTTATGTATTAAATTTCATTTCAATTTTATTAATATTATGATATAATTTGCCGCCTCTCTTCACTTATTTGTGCAATTATATATACGTAAACACTATTCTTGTATTATTTAAAACAATTAAAAGAATTTTAATAAGTAATAACAATAAGAAAAGACAAGACAATATTATTTTTATGATGATAATTTAAATCAAACAGGAATAAATAGAACATGCTAGTTAGCTACTTTCTTCTTGTTTTCTTCTCCTCGCTAATTTATCCTCTTACCACCAAAACCATATATAATCCTACCATGGGAATTCATATTCTCCATTAAACATTGGCAAATCAAATTTTTCTAAGTGTGACATCTAAAACAAAATGGCGAGATTCGGGTTAGCTCTTGTAATGATTCTTGCGATTCTAGGATCTGTGAGATTTTCAGAAGCTCAGTTGAAGATGGGATTCTACGACAAAACTTGCCCTTACGCAGAGAAGATTGTACAAGATGTTGTCAACCAACATATCCACAATGCACCTTCTTTGGCTGCTGGCCTTATCAGGATGCATTTTCATGATTGCTTCGTTCGGGTATGATCACCACTCTTTTTAGTTACAGTTCACTTTTGTAGGCATTTGTTTATCATATAGTATATGCAAAAAACGTATATTTGTTTTCATATAAATACGTACGTATTGGTGTTGACAGGGTTGTGATGGTTCGATCTTGATCAACGCAACATCGAGGAACCAACAAGTCGAGAAGCTTGCTCCTCCGAATCTAACTGTTAGAGGTTTCGACTTCATCGATAAAGTAAAGTCTGCTCTAGAATCAAAATGCCCTGGAATCGTCTCCTGCGCCGATATCATCACCCTCGCTACTAGAGACTCTATTGTTGCTATTGTGAGTATGCTAATACTTTAAGTTACCTCGATTAGTCTAAACTCTAAACTTGATCGACACAAAAACTAACGGGGTTCGATTATTTGGGCTTAGGGTGGACCAACATGGAATGTTCCAACAGGACGTAGAGATGGACGTATCTCTAACTTTATCGAGGCTCGGAACAATATCCCTCCTCCTTTTGGGAACTTCACGACTCTTATAACCTTATTTGGGAACCAAGGACTTGATGTTAAAGACCTCGTCTTATTGTCCGGTAAAATCCAACTCCAAATTGTCTTTTTTTTTGGGTTTGGTTTTGTAACATGGGTTATTATAAACGTCGTCGTTTTCGTAACACTGTCAAATTTAAACGTTTTAGGTGCACACACTATTGGAGTGTCTCATTGCTCATCCTTCTCAAAACGTCTATTCAATTTCACCCGTGTTGGAGACCAAGACCCGTCGCTCGACAGCGAATACGCTGCCAATCTCAAGTCGCGGAGATGCTTGTCTATCGCCGACAATACAACAAAGGTCGAAATGGATCCCGGTAGTAGAAACACCTTTGATCTTAGCTACTACCGTCTTGTCTTGAAACGTCGTGGGCTTTTCGAGTCTGACGCTGCATTAACTATGGATCCTGCGGCGTTGGCTCAGGTCAGACGTTTCGCGGGAGGATCCGAGCAAGAGTTCTTTGCTGAGTTCGCAAAGGCTATGGAGAAAATGGGAAGGATTGGTGTCAAAACCGGGTCGGATGGTGAAATCCGAAGAACATGTGCATTTGTTAATTGAAAAGGTTTCATACTTTTGTTTTTTAATTTTTTTTTTTTAATAACGTTAATTTTGGGTGTTTTTTGTGTGACTTTTTTGGGTATTTAATTTACTGTTTCGTGATATGTATTTATGTGGAGGAAATGTGATTTTCTGAATAAATTTCACGTTTGTGAAATCGTTGTAATAAATCTTCCATTCATTTATCTATCAATAAAAAAATAGCTTTTGTCGTTTTGTTTTGTATAAAATATTTGGTCAGATGCATTAGCATTACTACTGCATTATTTTTTTTCTTTTTCTAGAAGACAATATACATAATTTTAGTGTATAAATATAACATCAAATGTTTTCTGTTTCTGTTCATCAACATATAATCAATTTAGAAAATAGAAAATGATTAATCAGTTTTATAAAAGTGACTAAATTTTTTACCAAAAAAAAATATATGTAAAAGGAAAATTAAAGCTAGATTAAAAAAACAAGCTAAGTTATGACAAAAAATATAAAATCTTATTGGTAAATTTTTTTTAAACCTAAAATGTGTGAAAAGTATGAGTACTAAGGATGAAAACAACAAAAGGTTACAAATTTTTTTAAATTTTTTATTTTTTATAACTAGTTTAATTTTCAGATATCTTAATTTTGATGTCAAACAAGAAAAAGAAACAATATTTAGTCTTTCTTCTTAACTATTGTTGTAAGTAAGCCATAACCCAACATGGTAAGCTCAGTTGTGGGCTTAAAACTATATTGGCCTTATTAAAAGCCCATTGACCCATTATTCATCACTGTTTGCTTCTCTTCTCAGTTCTCACATACCATTTTTAAGCTACACACACAACACAATATCACATAAAAACCTTAAAGTGTGAAAAAATACAGTTTTGAAATCTCAGTATTTCTCACACAAAAAAAGGAACTTGGTGTATACATATCTTTAATTACGAACTGTAAATTATGTACATCAAAAGATTTATCACATAAATAAAACAATCAAATATTGATTCTCTTTTAACTTTAATCAAAAGAGATTACTCAAAAGATTAGATTTTTTTCAACAAAAGAGTTAAAGAAGATTACAAATCAGTGATTATGATCAATCACTTCAAGAATCTCACTTCTGCTTTTAACCAACCTATGAAACACTTCCCTAACTCTTCTTTGTAACCCTTCAAGCCCATCTCCCATTTTCCGACATATCTCCTCCATCTCCGCCACTTCCGCCGTCACTTTCTCTTCCCCATTAAACCTAAACCCTTCACTAAACTCCATCAGCTTCAACCCTATCCTCTCCATCCTCTGCATCTCCTCCATCAACCCACCGCAACGCGTCTCCTTCTTCTTCATCTCTTCTCCGATCCTCTCCGAGATGCTCACGGCGGCGCTGGCCCAAATTTGATTCTTAGGCAACGGCAAATGAACGGCTAAGCCGTTACTTGTTTGACAAGGAACCGCCGCAACTAACGTCCACATCACCGTTACCATTACGCTACTCATTATATATATCGGCGACGACTCTCCGCCACGTGGCGCCACGAGATTCGCCGTCATTGCTTGAATCTGCTTCGCCGCTGACCAGTTCTTGCTCACACACCCTCCTCCGCTTCCGCTTCCGCCGCTACGACGGCCAAAGGAAGACCACTGTTCCGAAGTTGACCTCCTCCCACTTCCTCCGCCGCTGCCGCTGATTTTATCGGCGTTTAAAGCGGCGAGGAGGCTACTGAGAGCTCGTTTAGCTCTCCTAACGCTTCCGTCACTCAACGGCGTTTGTTTCAACGCCGTAACAGCAATCTTCGCAAGACGCTGGATTTGTCTGACTGAGTCAACGCCGTTGACCACGGCGGTGCAAATATCAAGAGCCTTAACAATCCGGTCAAGCATCTCCGGTACAAGCTTATCCAACGGCGGTTTCGAGATCTGAGACGGGTTCGTCGTCAAAACAGAGTGGAACTCTGTTTCAATAGACATGAACACATCAAGAAGCTTCCTTAGCCACTGGATCGAAAGAACCGGTAAAGATTCCGGCGAATCCGACGGTAGTAACTCGGAGAAACGCTCGGCTACGTGTTTTTGGAAATCTTCAAGTTCTTCGAGCTCTTGTTCGTGATTAACGTCCATGGAAACGATCTGGTTGCGACGGCTGATTCGACTAAGGAAAGAACTCTGGTGCTCCGTCACCGGCGCCATTTAAACCGGCGAGAGTAGAACAAGATTTGTGGGGGAAGAAGAAGAAGAAAGAGAGAATCTTGAAAAAGCAAGAGAAGGGTTTTGTTTTGTCTTGATGAGATAATTTTTTGATTGACCAGAGAAGAGAGAGTCATTATAAGGGAGATGAGAATAAGATTGGAAGACATGTTTTGTCTGGTAGCTAGACCAGAGACTTGTTCTTCTCTCTCTTTTTTGCTTTTCTTGAACATAATTTTTTTTTTTTTCACTATTTTAGTGTAGAACTTTCAATTTATTTCAAGAAGTTGATTTAAACCCAAAAGTGTAACTTGTCTTGTTATATAATTTTTTTTTCTTAGAAAATGTTTGTTGCTACTTTTTATGCATAAGTACTATAATTTACAAAAATATCTGTAAGTAAAATATAATTTTTGTAATATAATTCAAAAAATTATTTGTAAGTAATATAATTTTAAAAAATTGTTTGTAAGTAATATATAATTTTTTACAAAAATTAGTTTTCTAGTTTTTTTTTTTGGGGTAAGTAAAGTATTTTTCTAGTTTTAATAATGATTTCTTGTTTTAAAATTTAAATTTAGTCATATAAATATTTTTATTAATTGTTTTAAATATTTAAAAAATCAGTGGAGATGCGCTTAGGTTTTCTATATCTCTCTCTTTCAATTTACTTTGATGTTTAAATAAAATAAGGTTTTAATTTTTAACACTAAAATATGGTATTAAGCTATTTTTACAAAATGGTATCTTAATAAAGTTATAGACTCCAAAAAATCTAGGGTCCATGCAAGAAGGTCCTAGTTATTCAATTCCTCAAAAATTATAAAGACCATATCATTAGGAGATGTTTTTAGAAGGTCCTAGTTAATTTATCAACAACGTACCACTCTGGTCTAACACACTCCTAATTGAGTGGTCAAGAGAGTTCCATGAAGGCGTGGACCATTTAACCTAATTCCATGATCAAAGTAACTCTCTCGTAATATATTGTTTTATGTTACTATAGTGTATTATTAGGGTAAATTACCTAAGTAATGTTCTAATATTCTCTTTTTATCTTTTTGTTCGATCGCCCACTGAGTTGAGTTCCTTGATTGTTTATTGTTGTTGGACACCAAAATTGGGTTTATCACAAAAAGATGTGTGTGTGTAACGTAAGGAATCATACCGTTTCGTCTGAAAAAGCAGAACTTCTTCTGGAAACTCTCCCATCAGGTTGAAAATATCATCGTTGTCGGAAGCAAAAAGGATAAGATAAATTATAATTTTCTTTAAACCAGTTTTTGTAGGCTAAACCAAAATAAATAAATAAATTATGAGAAAGCAAAACAAAAAAGCTAAAAGAGAAGGCTTTTTGACTGAGTCTAGTCACACACGTGACACATCCTCTTGGCTTTTGTGCACTTTTTAGCTTTTCCATGGTTCCCATAAATTTCTGTTTTATTTTCAATAGCTATGAATTTATGATGAATTAAATGAGAATTAACATGCATATATTCCTACAATAGTTAAGTTTTATGTTCATATTTTTTTTAATGAAAATTCAAAAAAAAAAAATACTATTAATATTTGTACCTTTTTAAATTCAAAATAACTTTTGTTATTCTTCAATAAACTTGAAGTTCAATCCAAAAAAATTATACAATTTTCTATTGAAAATATAAAACACATATTATAAAACATACACATAATTTTAATGGGAAACAGAGTATTTAAAAAAATATATGCAAAAAGTTTTAGTACAGTAAAAAAAAAATTTTGTTTTGATTTATAGCATACGTAATTTGTTGTGAGAAAGCATAAGAAGTATATAATATATGATATAGTAACAAAAATAAACATGCAATATACAAATATTTCTTTCTAGATATTTTAAGAAACTACAAGCAATAGTTTATAACTTTATTTTCGGTTACATATATTATTACTAAATTATTATGAAACTCTAACGTAAAATAAGGATCATTGGATTAAGGTTAGTTGATTCCAAAATGGTCGGTTAAAGTTTACAGTTGATGACTGTTAAGATTAGAATACTAAAAACGGTTAATAACATTATTATGGTCGGTCCATCTCTTTATATTTCTAGTTTATTATGTCTTTTTATAAGGTGAGTGTATATTATTAGAAAAAAAAACTCATGATTGAGTGAGAGCTTTAACCGTATCCTTATAATTTTCCCAAAATTAACGCGTTATGAATTCATATCATATCATTAGAATCAATCTGAAAAGTACGAATTGTTTTATTTTTACTTATTATCAATGAAGTATCATTGTCGGAAGAAAGCAAACGAAAAGATTTGGCGTCACATGACAGCCACAAATTATGAATTTGCGATAAACGCGTTTCGTTGGAATTTCACGAATTTAATATGATTTCAGTATAAATTTTCACAATATCTAAGCTTTTAATACAATAAGGACAAAGCATTATAGTTTGAATGTTTGATAGTGATAGATTTACATTTGTCCTTTACAGTAATTTTTTGTTTACTTTGGTAAATCTGACAGTTCTAGATTTTTAGATCCATACATAATTTTAGAAACTAGAATCAGTTTTTGATAAATTATTCTGTATAACGAAAATGAAACTCGTATTCGCTGAATCGCTTATATTTTCGATTTTACTAATCGACTATATTTTGTTTATCATGAATTTTACTTCTCGGATTTTTTTTTATGAAAGAAACCATTTTTTTCTTAAAATTATGTTCGATTTTTGGTTTTACTTTTCTCATGTTATTTTTTTCTTAAATGAGGAAAGAAATAGTCTTCTTCCTCTAAACTAGGAACACATTCTTCTATTAGACTTTGATGAAAATATCAAAAGATTATGAGAAAAGCTGTTTTCTACTAAAGTTTTTTTGATTGGGACCTCAATCACTATCTCTCTCACGCACACCTAAGTTGACTGAATAGTGAAACTATGCACCATTGTAATATACTCTCACATATTTAGACATTTCCAAGTTAATGGGCTCTTTCTTATTAATGGGTTATGCTGAATTTGTATATATATAAGTCCATGACTAGATAACATTAGCCACAAAGTAAACCACTCGCTGGGTCTTTGTAGCCTGCACAACAAGCGTTTAGCTGGTTTGGCCCATCGTCGAGAAAGAGAGAAGAAAATAACAACAATCTTGATTCCTAGAACTTCTGTAAAAACTGGTATAATAAGGATGAGTATTGAGTTCACTTGAGACTTGACGCATGTAGACTCTAGTTCTTGATTTAGGATTAGCTAATTTGAGAAGTATTAGAGTATAATCCTAGAATAGAAGTGTAAAGATTGGGTTTACATGCGCACCATATAATTTCTAAAACTTATACAAGACTTTTTTGTGTTATCGTTTGTGACTTATTAGGATAGAAGCAAGAAATATATGATCTCCTTCATTCTTAGAGTCCCGTATATATGAATCAACTAGCTAGAGAAAGTGTCCATACACTTCTATGGCGATTAAAATCAGCGTATATGTAATCAAAATGTTAATTAATATGCCAAAATCGTATTTTTATTTATAACAAATATTGAAAGCATAATTATAATTTGCGCCACCATAATAACTTATATATATATACACACACTAGTTTTATACTTGCTACGTCCCCCTCACAATTGAGTGATAAGAGTATATTTTTTTGGGTATCATTGTTAAGTAGAATACAAATAAGAGTAGGTGCCGACGATCGTAACATGATGTCCCACTTCAGATTTATCATTTATATACATGCAGAGATGTCTCAAGCTCTTGTGATTGATTGTACCATATCTACCTCAACCAGGCAGTGACGATTAATAATAGAGTCCGTAGTGGACCATACTATATAATTTTATCATCTGTTTGGCCAAACTTATAAAGACTTCACATTTTTTATTTTTTGTTCTTTGAAAGTTTTCTCATGTGGTCTAAGATACTTTTGAGAGGTTTCTCTCTGGTTTATTCATAGAAATGTGTGGGGTTTTGTTTAGGTAATTGATTTGAATCTTTCCCTGATGATTTGAATATAGTCTATATGCATATGCATTGAATTGTGGTTAATTCGTGTATATCATGCATGTAGGTGGTGATGAACTGTGGATGAGGATGCATGTACATGAATAATTGATGTGGTAATAACTATACTTACTAGTCACTAGGTTTCGATCAACCATCGTGTTTTGGAGATTTTTACTTAAATAGTGAATTAGGGTTTTATAATCGTGGGGCGATTTTGCTCTGTTTTTTAGTTTATCATATTACATTTTCGTGAAAGAGAAATACAAATTTATTAAAATAATCTCATAGTAATATTTTTTTATATGTATATATGATATATGATTTCATTCTCGATCGTATCTAAAAATAAATATGAGTAGTAGAAACAATTATTAAGAGTTGGTGATACAATCACATTTGTTTGATATAATTATAATTAAAAAGCCAAATCATTCAACAACAAAATCTAAAAAAGAATATAGATTGACGTTACATATCAGATAAAGGCCACTTCATAAACATGATGTTATAAGCGTGAAAAACGTTGAAAACCAAAATTGCTTTAATAATGTCATCGTACACTGACATCACTATTATGAATATATTTGGAGAGATCGAAACATGATGTTATAAGCATGAAAAACGTTCAAAACCTAAACATTAGCAGTGCAGTGACGATCGACGAGTGGCGGAGGTAGAGTAAGAGTATGTCGGTCAACTGATTCTGGTGAATTTTTTTAATTTGATGAATTTTTACAAAAAAAAAAATTCAAAGTGACCTTTATAAAATAACACATTTGACCCTCTAACTTTTTTTATAACACAATTAACTCTATTATAAATATTTTGATCCTCCTAAACTGATTTCCTAACTCCGCTACCGCAGAGGACGACCAACGATTATGGATGAAGTTTTTTGAACCACTATTAATTTAGCTTCGAAAAGAACAAACTTAATGCATCAAGAGAAACATATCAAAGGGATCAAGCGTGTCATGTAAATAAGCGGATCAAACTGAACAAATGTAGATTAAACAATGCAAATATATGAAAAAAAAGTTTTAAAACCGGTTTAAATAGTAAAAAGTATAATTATAGATAAAATATTTTACAAAATAATGTAAATATTATAATAACCTTAGATAATCGAGCATTTCAAAAGGGCTTGACGCTTGAGGTATTATTAACTAGATCTCTCACCAGTAGCTCAAAACCAAAAACTTACTGTCGAGAACTCATATACCGATGTGTGTGTGTTTATCTTGCATATTAATCAGATTTGTGATATAACAAAAATTATTGTCCTTCCTATTCATCACTATCCAATAGTGTTGTATAAATTGATACAATGAAGCAAAACTATACAAACTAACCTCTTTTCCATGATAATACTGTCAAATGAGTTTAGGTATTGGGTGCTTAAAGAAATAATTCTTTATTTCTTGTTACTTAAAAAATAATAATAATAATAAACAGGAGCAAACAGATGGAATTATACGTGTCGTGTTTATCGTTTTGACAAATAGGTAATGTCACAAACAATTGAAACATATATCATCAGCGTTATGTATTACTGAAAATATTTTTAATAACCAAAACTTGTGAGAATCTATTTTCTTGGAAAATTTTACAAGTTCTTCAATTCATGTAACAAATTTCAGAGATATATACAAGTTTCGAAAAACTTTAGATAATTTTTGTTCATATACAACATAGTGCATATTATTTCGTACGTTCATTTTTCAGGAAATCTTTTTGGTAACATAGATATGTTTCCATTAACATAAAAAACTATGATATTTTCGTAATATAGGTTTGTTGACCTTCACAAATCACAAATTTAAACGTTTTCACCATGTCGAAGGGTTCTTTTTTTCCTTCACCTAATCCCCAAATCGTGAGTTCTAAAAGATAAAAAAGTTAAAACATAACAAAATTTTAAAACTTATCTCATTTGAAAAAACTTTGGTAAAAGATTGACAAGGACAGTCGCACAAAGCTACACTTGCAACGGTAGGTCTGCATGCATGCAATTGCTCACTACAATAGACATGTGTTGTCTATCTGTAACCCTGAGCACGTACTATATAAATGTTGTCATATGTTAGCAGTCACAATATATATCACAACACAAAACCCATTTCTCTTCTTTTATAACTATAAGAAACAAACAAAAATCTAAGTTTAGTTACTCTTAAGCCAAAACAATATGGCTAGTGTCAAAACAACCATGCTGATCCTCTTTGTAGCAATGGTCATTGCATCTTGTGCCACGGCCATGGACATGTCCGTCGTTTCTTACGACAACAACAACAACAAAGCTGAAGCATCTTTAACCTTCGAGTCATGGATGGTCAAACATGGGAAAGTGTACGAGTCCGTAGCCGAGAAGGAGCGTCGTTTGAACATTTTCGAGGATAATCTCCGTTTTATCAATAACCGGAACGCTGAGAATCTTAGTTATCGGCTTGGTTTGACCCGGTTTGCGGATTTATCTCACCATGAGTACGAAGAAGTTTGCCACGGGGCTGATCCAAGACCTCGTAGTAACCACGTCTTCATGAAGAGCAGCGATAGATACAAGACTAGTGTTGGTGATGTGCTTCCTAAGTCTGTTGACTGGAGAAAGGAAGGTGCCGTGACTGAAGTGAAAGATCAAGGCCATTGTAGTAAGTCTAGTGATTTAAAATGTTTGGTCTCACTATTTTTTTTATACTTTATTTAGGGTAAAAATAAATTGGGATTTCAGTTAAAAAGTAAAACTTAAAACACCTTTTCTATTTAAAAGAAAACTTTAGTCAAAGAATAATTTTTAATTGCAACCACTTTCTATAAATAGTATGTAACTTTATGTATTTGTCTATTATTGGTTGAGAGTTGAGACCATGAATCAACACTACGTAGAGTAATTAGTAATCAATATCATTCATAACTCATGCATATTTTTGTTCTGATGTGAAGGGAGTTGTTGGGCTTTCTCTACTGTGGGAGCAGTGGAAGGTTTAAACAAGATTGTGACGGGTGAGTTGATCACTTTGTCTGAGCAAGATTTGATCAATTGTAACAAAGAAAACAATGGTTGTGGAGGAGGCAAAATCGAGACGGCCTATGAGTTTATCATGAACAACGGTGGTCTTGGTACCGACAAGGATTATCCTTACAAAGCTGTTAATGGAGTATGCGATGGTCGCCTCAAGGTCAGTCTAAAAATACTGTCTATAAAGACATTAAAAGAAAGATTGAACTTATCTTAAAAAAAAAAGTATATAACAACATTAAAAGAAAGATTGAGCTTATTAAAAAATAAAAAGCAACTTATTTTAAAAAAAAAATTGTGTAGGGAAACAACAAGAATGTTATGATTCATGGATATGAGAGTTTGCCTGCGAACGACGAAGTTGCTCTAATGAAAGCAGTTGCTCACCAGCCTGTGACTGCCGTTATCGACTCCAGCAGCCGAGAGTTTCAGCTCTATGAATCGGTAAAAATATAAGTTCTTAAAAGAACTTTATTTAGAAATGTTCTTTAGTTGATAAAAAACAATTTGTTCTCTATATCTCAAAAGGGAGTTTTTGATGGCACATGCGGAACAAACCTAAACCATGGTGTTGTTGTGGTCGGATATGGAACCGAGAACGGTCGTGACTACTGGCTCGTGAAAAATTCAAGGGGAAATACATGGGGAGAAGCTGGTTACATGAAGATGGCTCGCAACATTGCAAATCCAAGAGGCTTATGTGGCATTGCGATGCGAGCTTCATATCCTCTCAAGAACTCGTTTTCTGCTGATAAAAGCTCTATCGCCTAATTAATAAAATGAACTACATATATGTATGTTATGCAAGAGATCCACTGAGCCAACAAAAAGCTAGTCGATTTTGAATGAAAAATAATGTAGTCGATGGGTTTAATTTTGGTTCTGTAGTATATTTTGGACTTGTATGGAGTTTGTATAATTATATTTATGTATGGATAATTTGTTCTCGTGATAAATGCTATTTGTTCTAGTGATAAATACCAAAAAAATATATATACTTGCAAGATACGAGATTGATGAATGATTCTAAGTAAGGAGATTGAAAGAGACGAAAGTGATCAAGCGTATTTGTAATACCAAATTTTGAAAATAATGGTGCATGTATAGAACTTACATAATTATATTTTTATTTGTTCTTATTTTTCTTTTCTTTTTTTTTTTTTTTTTTTGTGACTTATCATAACTAAGTATGTTTTAGTTGTAGTAATTTCAGAATAAAATCTACGAAAAAGATTTTGTAGTATATAGAATCACTCAAAATTACTATACAAAAGCAATGTAAATTATTGTCTTGCAATTATTTTTGAATATATTTTATAGATTTTATGTTTTTTGCTGTAAATATTTTAACCCGATCAGCCATAGGGTTTATATATATAAAAGACATTGTTCAGGATTTTTTTTTTTTACGATTTAAATGATAACCAAAAAAAACTTTATTTACTACACTACCCATGGGTAGAATACTTTCCGGATCAAGTGCACTCAATCATCGAGCAAATTGGGGTAACATTCTCGAAAGACACCTTCTAAAACATATGCAACGTCTTGGTTCTCAAGAATGACCTGACCTTATTTTTTACTCCCATTCAAGGTACCAAAGCAAACTTTCGGCATATTAATCTATATACCTAATTGAAAAATATGTGAAATGACCAAAAAGATACAACAAATATTATAGAAGTTTCTTATTTAATAATCTTATGTAAAAAAATTATTCGAGAATTAAGACACTCTCACCCAAAACTGCAACAGTAGGTTTGCCCACTTGTTCACTCCAATGGACGGACACGTTATAAATATACACTACTTGTTCGCTCCAATCCAATGACCACGATATAATATGTAAATTTTTCTAATAAAAAATTGTTACATTATCTAAGCACTGAGTACTATAAATACTATCATGTCTAGCCAAAACTATACAGCACAAATCTTCTTCTCTTCTTTACTAACTTTTGATAAACACAAAAACATGAATTGTGCTAAATCAGCCAAGCTGATCTTCTTACTAGCAACGGTCATGGCTTCTTGTGCCACGGCCATGGACATGTCCGTCCTTGCCTATGACGATAGCCACCTTGTGACAGCCGGTGTTTTCGACGCTGAGGCGACCATGATGTTCGAGTCATGGATGATCAAACATGGGAAAGTGTACGAGTCCGTTGCTGAGAAGGAACGGCGTTTAACAATTTTTGAGGACAACCTCCGTTTTATCACTAACCGGAACGCTAAGAATCTCAGCTACCGGCTAGGTTTGAACCGGTTTGCGGATTTATCGCTCCATGAGTACGCGCAAATTTGCCATGGTGCTGATGCTAGACCTACTAGGAACCATGTCTTCATGACTAGTAGCGACCGATACAAGACTAGTGTTGGTGATGTGCTTCCTAAGTCCGTTGACTGGAGAAAGGAAGGCGCAGTGACTGAAGTCAAAGATCAAGGCTATTGCAGTAAGTATAGTGATTTTAAATCATATCCATTTGGTCTAACTATTTTTATATACTTTATTAAGGGTAAAATAAATGTGGTAAAATTTAAAACGTTAGTCCAAGAATAATATTTAAATGAAATCACTTTCCTGAAATAGTATGTAACTTTATCTATTAGTCTATAATTGGTTGAGACCATGGATCAAACACTAAGTATCGTAACTAGTAATCAATATCATTTGGTACCTTTTGATAAAATAATATACAATTCATGTATGTTTTTGTTTTGGTGTGAAGGGAGTTGTTGGGCTTTCTCTAGTGTGGGAGCAGTGGAAGGCTTGAACAAGATTGTGACGGGTGAGTTGGTCACTTTGTCTGAGCAAGATTTGATTAACTGTAACAAAGAAAACAATGGCTGCGGAGGAGGCAAAGTCGAGACTGCCTATGAGTTCATCATGAACAACGGTGGTCTAGGTACCGACAACGAATATCCTTACAAAGCTGTTAATGGAGTCTGCGATGGCCGTCTCAAGGTATGAACCAGTTAGGATATATATAAGTAACGTTTATGACAAGTAAGAATCATATTAAAAAACCTAAATATTTGTGTAGGAAAATAACAAGAACGTTATGATTGATGGGTATGAGAATTTGCCTGCAAACGACGAATTTGCTCTCATGAAAGCTGTTGCTCACCAACCTGTGACTGCCGTTGTTGATTCAAGCAGCCGAGAGTTTCAGCTCTATGAATCGGTAAAATATAAATTTTTTTTTAAAAACAAATCATTTAGAAATGTTCTTTAGTTGAAAATAAATGTTTTCTCTATCTCTAAAGGGAGTGTTTGATGGATCTTGCGGAACAAACCTAAACCATGGAGTTGTTGTGGTCGGATATGGAACCGAGAACGGTCGTGACTACTGGCTCGTGAAAAACTCGAGGGGAAACACATGGGGAGAAGCTGGCTACATTAAGATGGCTCGTAACATTGCTAATCCAAGAGGTTTATGTGGAATCGCGATGCGAGCTTCATATCCTCTCAAGAACACGTTTTCCACCGTTAAAAGCTTCATTGCTTAATAATATGAACTAAGTGTATGCAAGAGATCGTGTGAGCCAACAACTTATAATCGACTTTGATGGAAAAAATAATGTAGTCGACTGGTTTGGTTTTGTTATATATATTTCGTATTTGTATTGGGGGTCAAATGTTTGGAGTTTGTATAATATTAATGGATGTTTCTTTGAGTCCACTGCTGATCAATATTTTCCGTTTTGCCAAGAAAAATTAAATGATAGTGCATGATCATCAAAGAAACTAGAGAATGAAGTAGGTTACAATTGGATTTTTTTAAGGTTTAAATGGAATTAGCTTTTTGATACTAACGATTTTAGATCATATTAGCAGAGCAGAGTACCGTTTTGGCAATGTTATTTGAACTTTTACTGTCAAAAGTTTAAAAGTTAGATATTTTTTGGCATTTTGTTGTGATCAAATAGTTCAAAACATTACTAAAACGTGTAGTTTTGATCAAAGTTAATTTCTATTAACCTTTGCATGCATATGATGATACCTTAGAAATATCTTGATGGCTTCTACTGAATACTTTTAAAGTTGTTATTTCTTTATTTAGTTTTCTATAAATTTAAGAGATTTTGGGTAGCTCATATATCTCCTTAGATCCAACCAATATTTAATAATTTATACGTATCAGCTGCCACTCGATTATAATACCTCTTGGATTACTTCCATGGTATCTTTCTTTGAGTTATTTAATTTCAGCTGATTATTTAAAAGTTTTTGTAGAGAAATTTTATTATTTTTTATCTTTTTGAAGATGTGGGCATCGTCTATCATAATTTTGATGATATTTCGACGTAATTGTGATGCTATTTGTGTGAGTATCATCCATGATATGCCTAAAAAAAGATGGTACGTGACTATCTTACAAATATAACAAAAATGAAGCAACTTATTCACGTTTTGTATATATTCTTAGAAAGTTTTTATAAGGTGGAGATCTATCATCTCATCCATGCATGTTTTGTTCTCGTTTGTAAAGGGGGTTGTATTGGGCGTTATCCACGCTGGTCGGGCAGTGAAATGCTTAAACATAATCGTGACAAGAGGTCACTTTGTCTGACCAAATCTTAATCAAGTGCAATAAACAAATTCAGTTATGGTTGGGGGATGAGGCAAAGTCGAGACTACTTATGCTTATGAGTTCATAGGTCGACAAGGATTATACGTATAAGGCTGTAAACGGAGCCTGTGACGGCCCCTAAAGATTCGTTGTTACACATTTACAATCATAGAGATCATTTGTCATGTATCTAACGCAAAAAGGAAGCAAATCTTGAAAGAAAAAAAAGATCTTAAATTTGTTTTGTAGGAAAACACCAATAAGTATGCGTAATGTGTACTATTAGAGAACCAGCCTGTGACTGTTGTCATTGATTCAACCGGTCGGGTATATCACTTTACGAAACGTTAATATATATGCATTATGCATACAAAAATGAATAAATCAAAATGATCATTTTAAGACACTGACCTTATATTATCTCCCAGGGGCATTTGATAAGACATGCATGCAGGACAGACCTAAATGAGAAAAGTTTTTATGTTCGGGTTGTGTAACAGAGAATGGTCGTGACTCGTGACTATTATTATATAAGTGGACTGATAAAAATCATGGGGGACATTTGGGGGAGATACATGAAAATCATGACATGCAACCTAAATTGATCAATCAATCAATTGTTCGGACCTTTTACTAGTAATTTAGATATAAGCATGGCAGAAACGGGTGCATAGCCACTTGGTTTAGAATGTTGGATCAGAGATACCTCCTCATAACCATTATATAGCTGGGATTTTCAAAACCCACCAAGATTGGACAGTATTGGAAGGTTCCTCAGCGACCACCCACATCTTAACTCCCTATGGCCAAAGCTTTTGGCAACTCTTGACCTCCTAAGAGTTGCAATTAAATCGGCCATCAAGGGAGATCAAATCGTAAGAGTTGCAATTCAATTGGTCACAAATTTTTCATGATATACCTATCGGTAGGCTGATTGTTTGGCCAAAGATGTGCTCTTTGCAATGAATCCTAGTGTTGTTGTCAAAAAGTTTAAAAAAAAAAAAAAAGAGCCATATCAAGAAACAGCATTTCTTTCTTTTCTTTTTGCTAATTGCATTGTGCATTAAAATCTAAATTCAACTAGTATAAAGGATGATCTTTTGTGCCATATAGTTTTTTTCTTTAAATGGATGGGAAAGAGGAATACACATGCATAAAACATATTATGGAGTGGTTGTCACCGCGACCACCACGACCGTGTTTGCCACGACTTTCAATACATGTCTTAAAACTTTTGGTCCTTGTTTGTTGTAATCTCTTACGTCAATGTTGCAACCAAATGTACGTAAAAGAAAAGAATGTTAAACCAATTAATTTACAATTTCAATTCCTTAACCATGCATGTTACTATGAACCGAAAATTTTACCATCTTTTCCAACCGAACAAAGATGATTACATCCATATATACCTTTTGAAACCACTCATACCTCATCTCTTAGATTTTTGTTTTTCTTCCGCAAAATCCATGTACAAGATATTTATTGGATATATGTTCCCTATTCTGTCATACTGTCACACTAATAATAGAGTGTCCCAATAATAGAGCGAAAAAGTTTCACACTTACGAGTTTACCAATCACCACATTTCAATATATATTACTAAATCAAAATTGAGAGTTAAATAGTTTAGATTGGTTTTCTAATGCGATGAATTCTAAAAAGTTGAGATTACAGTTAGACTAAGACACTTAGTGGATATATGAGAATTTGAAAAAGTGAATTCGTATATAACATTTAGGTGGGACGACCTTTAGTTTAATGTAAGGCAAAACAATTAAGAAGATGGATAAAGACAATGATGGAGAACAGAAGACAATGACCTAAAAACCTAATTTGGTACTACAATGTCGCATGTCTAGGACCTATTCAGTTTTTTGGGATCACAATCGAATCTGAAAAGCAAAACATATCAAACTACTTGGAATAAACAGATTTTTCAACTATGAAAAATATATATCCGTAATTAAGTCTACACAATGAGTGTATACTATACCATAAAACTCGTCTATTTTGCCTCATTACAACCATAATTAATGATTTTTAGCCACCAATAAAAACTGGTTAATTTGTCAAGATTTATGAGAAAAATATTTCAAAATGAATAAATAAAAGATTCACGTATATACATATGTACATTACTATTGTTAGTATTTTCAAATTCCGAAATCTGATACTCAAAAATGTTAATAGAGTATAGAGCTACATATAGATCTTTATATCCATTTTATAGCGTTACTACGATCAAAATCAAGAGATCAGATTACACAATTCACAGTGTTCGAAAGATTAAGTTCCACAACTCAATAATAATGTCTTTTCTTATTTCAATGTAGGATATTTACAAAAACAACAAAACAAAACTTGAGAGGGGGAAGAAAGTTACGTGAGTCACATGTTATAAGGCATGGATAGATAGTGGTGGGGAACTAAAAGCATTTGAGAATTTGATTAGCCCCATCGAATTAAGTGAGATTTGTGGAAGACGATCAAAACTAAAAGTGTATTGGATCTGCCACTACACTCTTTTTAGTTTTTAGCATGAATGGGCTAAAAGAGGTGATAGTAGTTGGTATCGTTGTCGGAGATTGTCGTACCAATTAAAAACACTCATGACTCAATGATTAATTGGAGATCCTATCATAAGTATATATTACATGGTGTCACCGGCGAACTCATGTTTGAATTTTGAATGTGACTGATTTGAATTGTGACGATATATTATGTTTTATGGTTATATACTGTATATATGAAGTACTTAATATCGATAATATGGGGTAAATTAAGGGTTAAACTTTTTTTAAATATGACCAAGAATTTTTCTTTATCTTTTATACCTAGGAATTCGAATGTAAAAACCGGATTATCTGGCATGTCAAACACGTTCCTCTCCGCATTTAGTCAAGTATGTGAATAATTGTTCTTGACTTGGCTCATTTTTTTTTTTTGGTAATCAAATGGAAGAAATCTCCCGTAAATTATGAAAAAAAAAAATCAAATACAAATATGTCGTGGAATCGCAGTTCCACTGTTATCTTCTCCAAGAATCGAAACAACACTAATTGGAGGTAAATCAAACAAATAAAACCCCAAAGGAAGAGTAAATGCATAGTTAGCCATTTGACCTAAGCTTAAGGCCACTTTGACAAAAAAAAAAAAAAAAAAAAAAAAAAAAAAAAAAAAATCAAGAGTTACAATAAAAGATGGCCTTTCAACATGGGAAGCGCTTCTTTGGTATGGGTCAAAGGCTCAACTCCTAAGCACACCTTCAATATGTAGATTTCAAATTTTAGTTAGTTGGGCCAGGCCCAATAATTTTCTCATTTATTACGAAGGCTGGATAAGTAACGATCTCTTTGACCTATTCAAAATTTTCAAACTTCGAAAAACTAATGAAAAGAGTCGTTGTCCTTTGACTTGTCTCTCTCTCTCTCTTCCCCTGAGATTTTTCAAAGCTTCGAACTTTCAACAATATCATTATTTTATTTTTGCAGAGACGATCAATCTCATCTCTAAAATCTTGATTTCGTAAAAGATGGCTAATGAAATTGATTCAGCGACAGATCCAGGTGATACTAACATCAAAGGAGTTCTTGTTCATGGAGGAAGATATTTTAAGTACAATGTCTATGGAAACTTGTTCGAAGTCTCTAATAAGTATGTTCCTCCTATTCGACCTATTGGTAGAGGAGCTTATGGCTTTGTCTGGTACGAAACTTCTTTACTTACTATGTTTTTTTGTTAATCTACTACATACTATGTCTGGATTTGGTTATAGAACAGTTATTGGTATATGTTGAAGAATCATACTTTTTAAATTGATTTAATGGGTTTTTGAATCAGGGTTGTCTGAAAAATTTGATCTTTTTGGATTTAAGAAAGGTTTTGTCCACCACATCTTGAATTGGATGAATCTTATGATATTGGTTTGTGTTTATGCTTCTGCTTGTGGAGTTCTTGATTTGGTCTTTATGTTTTGGATGTCTTTGAAAGTGAAAATGTTCTTGTTTCTTTGATTGTCTAATGCTATGAATCAAGAAGCTACAATCTGGTGTTTTTGGATACATTTTTTAACAATCTGATTGTGTAATCCCTATTTTTCTTATTGATTTGATAGTTTTTTGAATCAGGGCTGTTTGAAAAATTTGATTTTTTTTTTGGTTTTGTCATCAATATCACATCTTGAATTGGATGAATCTTATGATACTAGGGATGCTCTTATTGATATTGGTTTGAGTTTATGCTTCTGCTTGTGGAGTTCTTGATTTGGTTTTAATTGGATGTCTTTGAAACTGAAAATTTTCTTGTTCTTTGATTGTGTAATGCTATGAATCAAGAAGCTACAATCTGGTGTGTGGATACATCTTATTGTGTAATGTTAATTGTTATTGATTTGGTTTAGTTTGTAGAGTGCAAAAGCAAATTGATTTCATGAGATTGTTGGTATTGTTTTCTAGTGCTGCAGTAGATTCAGAGACGCACGAGGAAATTGCGATCAAGAAGATAGGTAAAGCCTTTGACAATAAAGTAGATGCTAAGAGGACATTGAGAGAGATTAAGCTACTTCGTCATTTGGAACATGAGAACGTAAGGAGTTTCTACTCTCTTTTCGAGTAAGCTTTCGAAACGGTTAGCGTTTTAGCTAAAGGTGGTCTTCAATTTCTACAGGTTGTTGTTATAAAAGATATCATCAGACCACCAAAGAAGGATGATTTCGTAGATGTTTATATAGTTTTTGAGTTGATGGATACTGATCTTCATCAGATTATTCGATCAGACCAATCTTTGAATGATGATCATTGTCAGGTTATAACATTCATAACTTTGTCTTTTCGATTTCTTAACTCGGCTATGTCTTATATTATGGTTGATTGAATCATGAGTATTAACTCTTTCTCCTTGTGCAGTACTTCTTGTATCAGATTCTTCGTGGACTTAAATATATTCATTCAGCTAATGTCTTACATCGTGACCTCAAACCGAGTAACTTGCTTCTGAATTCGAACTGCGATCTTAAGATTACTGACTTTGGTTTAGCAAGGACGACATCTGAAACAGAGTTCATGACAGAGTATGTTGTAACTCGATGGTACCGAGCACCAGAGCTGCTCCTTAATAGTTCTGAGTACACTTCTGCAATTGATGTCTGGTCTGTTGGTTGCATATTTGCTGAAATCATGACAAGGGAACCTTTATTCCCGGGAAAAGACTACGTTCATCAGCTTAAACTTATAACCGAGGTATGTTCTGTTTCAAAAAGATGCTGGAAACTTCTATCTGTGTTTACAATATGTTTATGAGTTGTTTTATGCGGTTTATACAGTTGATAGGATCGCCTGATGGAGCAAGCCTAGAGTTTTTAAGAAGCGAGAACGCGAGAAAATATGTTAAGGAACTACCTAAGTTCCCAAGGCAGAACTTTTCTACTAGATTTCCTAGTATGAATTCTACAGCTATCGATCTACTAGAGAAAATGCTTGTGTTTGATCCAGAAAAACGTATCACGGGTATGATTAGAATACTCTCAAACAAACTGAGATTGCATATGCATGATGAATCCTTGATCATGGTCTTTTTCTTGCAGTTGAGGAAGCACTGTGTCACCCTTACTTGTCAGCTCTTCATGACCTTAACGATGAGCCTGTTTGTTCCAAGCATTTCAGTTTCGAGTTTGAGGACCCGGCATCTACTGAAGAAGAGATAAAGGAGCTAGTATGGCTAGAATCGGTGAAATTTAATCCTCATCCAACCATTTAAGACAGAAATCAAGAAGAGGTAAGATATATATAGTCATATATATATATATATACACTCTCAGATTTTGAGTAAAGTCTGTTCCTGCTTCTACAGATGTTGTTCGTAGTTTAGCTATTCAATTGGCTAAGAAGCTTTTCTTGTAACACAAGAAAATGTTCTGTATGGATTTTTCATGTAAACCAAGAAATATTGTTTAACCTTTTGGTTATAGCAATTGGTTTCTGCTTAGCACTGTCACATTATATAAAATGTCGGTGTTTGATTTAATTTATGTTAATGTTAGTAATACAAAAGAGTAGCATAATTTGATGTCATTAGAATCATTCAATAAACCCAATCCAATAGGTTAATAATATCATAAGAGGACCAAAGAAACAAGGAAGCTAGGCGTCTTGGACAGAAGCCAAATCCAAGATCAGTATCATTCTTTCATCTTAGATATGCTGTTTTGGAAGGCAGAATCAGAGACTTTCAACTATTACCAGCTCGGCAGAGACATCTTAATTAATGTTTAGGTAGAGGAAATACTAAATAGTGTTTCCTCTGTTCTGACAAAGAGTAAGGGAAGATAACACATTACAGTAAAACCTCTATAAATTAATACTCTATAAATTAATAAACACTATAAATTAATAAATTTTGTTGGTCCCAAGTCGGGCCAGTGTAAAAATTAACCAAATTCGATAAGATAATAAGATAATAAGTTTTTTTGAAATCCCTATGTAAATATGGTCCCAATAATATCATAAATTAATAATTATTATATATATATATATATATATATATATAAGTAGTTATGTTGATATATGCTTTTAGTTTTTTTTTTATAAAAATGAATTTCTGCTAGACCTCATTTCTATATTATGTTATATTTTTAAACCATAATCTTATAATATATTTCATAACATCATAAAATAACCAAATTTTTTTAAATGTTTTCTTTTTATAAATATGCATCATATTCATTTTTTTTGTTTGTTTTATAGGATGTTAAAAGATAACAATTGAGGTATTAATCATAAATTTGAATTTATGTATGTACTTTGTATAGAAGTGAATTTATTTATAATTTTTTTGATTCATTGTTATTTTTTAATATAAATATAGAATTCAATTCTAAACTATAAAAATTTATATAATTTTAAAGACTAATTTTATTTTGTAAAATTGTCCCAATTCATCATTTCAAAAAACTTTAAGAGTTAAATTACCACTATAAATTAATAATTATTAATTTACACTATAAAATAATAATTATTAATTTATAGATAAATTAATATCACTATAAATTAATAAAATTCTGTGGTCCCAACATTATTAATTTATAGAGGTTTTACTGTATTAAGATCCCAAATGCAAACTTATCTTAATGTGCAGACATAAAGCAGGAGAAAAGGAAAATTACTTATGTGGTGAGGACATAAACCCGGTTTTGTTTGCAATAGAGACCAAAGCTTCCTTCCATTTCTTGATCCTATCATCAGTACTCCCCCATTTTTCCATGAGCTGTTGATCGTCTTCCATATCACTTGGACTCACCTCGTAGAAGATTGGAATAACTAGAAGCATTCCCATATCCATGCGTTTCTTGATCTCCACCAGCTCCTCCAAGCACCATGACGAGCTCATGTAAGTCTTGGTGAAGATCACCAATGCGACCCTCGACCTTCCGATATGTATAAAAAGGCTTTTAAGTACGTCTCCTCTAGTGACATCTTCAGCATCTACAAAGACGTTGATCCCACTCTTTCTTAAAGCGGCTCTGAGAAAGCTGGAGAACTTGTTGCGGATATCCTCACCCCGGAAACTTATGTACACTTGATGTTTCGGCACAATCTAGAGGCGTTAATCTACTAGTTAGATACTTACTACTAGATTAAAGATGCTTCAAAACTCAATGAATATAGAAGATATCTTTTTCTTTAGTTTCTTCCAAAATTAATAGATGCATTTCTCATTAGTGATATACCCTTCTCAACTTCTCTACAATAGAATAGCCATAGCCCATATGGTGTTTTTCATTTTACTTACATCGGATAGTGGAACGTTGTCTAACATGTCCTTAACCTTATCGACGATTACATTGACAAAGGTGGCTTGGTTGCTTCCACAAACAAATCAAGAACAGTATTAATAACTAGGATGAGTATCTAAACTTTAAAATATTACTACTCTAATATGTTTAATTATAAATGTTTAATTTTAATTGTAAAATAGAAAATGAACTATAAGTTCCAAAATGAAAAGATACAATTATAATAAGGATATAATAAGCCTGCCCAGTTTACACCTAAATTTGTTTCAATTAGTAATTTGATAACATAATTCATAAAACTGAACAGATATATAAATTATTGTGTTTAGTGAAATAAATCAAACCTTTCTTTTTTATAAGTCAACCCCAAGCGAGACGCAACCGAAATCAAAGCTCTCCTCCATCTGTCGAACCTCTCCTCTGCATCCTCCCAAGCCTTTTGACCAATTTGCCTAGCTTTTTTCCGTTCTTCGTGCTCCAACCGCAATAGGTTGTAGTCAAAGTTACTCCTAGGAGCCTGTAGTTTGACGTGACAAGTCTCAACCTCGAAAAAGATAGGACAAGACTCAAGCTTCTTTAGATCCATTTGTCTCTCTATCTCCACCAACTCGTCCAAGCACCAAGTGGATTCAGGATAGTTCTCGGAGAAGATCACGACAGCGATCCTAGAGTTTCTTATAAGCTTCAAAAGATTCTCATCGATGGGTTTTCCCCTAGGTGCGTCCTCGTCCGTTACCACGTTGATACTGTTCTTTATCAATGCGTCTTTGAGGAAGCTGAAAAAGTTATGGCGAACGTCGCTTCCTCGGAAACTTACGAACACTTGATGCTGCGGTGGAGCTGTTGTGCCCTTCATGGCCAAGACCTTCTCTTGATTCATTCTTTAGTCTTATGTTTTCGGTATCGCAATAGAAATAGTACTCTTCGACCTCGCTCGTTCCTTATAAAAACGTTAATATTATGTTTTTTCTCACATTAGTAAACCAATAACATTTTGGTAGGTTTTTTCTTACTATTTAACGTAAATTTTCACTAATTTTCCAGTTAACTATAAGTTACGCGTTATTGGGATTTTCTTACGCAGAACATAAGATTATATAAACATCAATAGTCAAATAGTAATGATGTGATCATCAGAGAAAACTAGATTTTAGTATGTTCGGTTAATTGGCAATCCATTATAAGTTTATAGATATATACTTGACTTTGACCATTTCTTGTAATAAGTATCTTTACCAAGTAATTCTTGTATTGCTTGTTTTATAAATTTACTATATAGTTATCAAAAGATAAGATAAGAACAACAATTCAACCCCGATTGGTAATAGCATGATGAAATGATGCTGCAATCATACATATAATTTTTTTAAAAACGTCTCAATTATACAAATATTTTATCCATACAAAATATCCAGAGAATAATATTTGATAAAACGTATAAAAAATATAAATTTATGTTTTTTTTACTTAAAATATATAAATAAATGGATATATAGTTACTTATTTTTATGATAAGTAGTAATATTACATTCTGCCATTTTGTAAAATAATGTATCTAAAACCGTACAATTTTCTTTTATGTAATTTTCCATTTTTTATGAGTGTTTTTCTACAAATATTATGCGGTAACTTATGTTAATTTACGATTATACAATGTCATCAATTAGAGTTATGTTATCAAATTACAATTTCCCTGCTATACATCTTCCAGTAAAAAAGTATTCTCTTTGGGGAGAAAAATACCATATATTATTATTAATTTTTTTAAGGAGAAAATTATATTCTCTGCCATGAACAGTGACATTTCTTTTAAGAAATGCCACTTTCAATTCAATCTTCTCTGCAGTGTCATAATATCTACTTTTAACTCATTAAAATGACAATTTTATCCTTAACTAAAACTTTCTCTCTTTTCTTTCATTTCTCATATTTTTCTTTATATTTTTCTTCTATCTTCTCTTTCTTTCTTCAACAACAAATCTTTCTATAATTTCGATGGACTAATTCCGGCGGACCAGTTCCGGCGGACTAGTTCCGACGGACCAATTATGGCGGACCAGTTCCGGTGTACCATAACCAGTTTTGGCGGACCAGTTTCGATGGACCACAACTAGTTCCGACGGACCAGTATCGACAGACGAGATCTGATGGACCAGTTTCGATAGACCAATTTCTGGGGACCAGATCCGGCAAACCAGTTCCAACAGACGATATCCGATGGACCAGATCTGGTAGGTCGGAATCGGTAGACCAAACTTGTCTATCCAACAAATCTCCTGAAACCACAGATAATTGAGTAGAAGATGAACTAGATCCGGTGGACTAATCCGGTGAACCAGATCTGATGTCTGTAATATGTCCATTTTTGTTTCCTAATTTGTTGTCCATCATACGTATATTGTAAAGTAAATCCAGTTTTTCTTAAACGAACTTGTCCACAATACATATGTTAGATGAATAGAAAAGTAAATTGTCCATAATCGAATATGGACAAAAACAAAAAGTGTGAACAAAAAGAACTTATCTATTGATTTATGTCCATAGTTAATGTTACAGCTGTCAAAATGTCCCATCTCAAGTCAGTTTTTTTGTCTTCTTTCTTCCAGGACATTTTTGTCTTTTCAATTCATACCATTTATGCTAATATGGCACTCCATAAAATACTAGAAGATAAATGACACTCTCAATTTTTTTAGTTTTAAAAATAGCATAACTAATAATATTTCCTTTTCTAAAATTACCTTTACGAGTCAAAAATCTAAATTATAGAAGAAAAAAAAAACCAACAACAACTGGTTCCTAAAAACTTTAAAGCAAAATTCGAGTTGAACACAAATTTTGGATCATATCGATTGTTGCCTGTAATCTGTCGGGGAAAACATTGAAAATATAACACCCGACCGCACAAACGGTCCAATACCATCAAACATCATTAGAAAAAAAACCAAATTTCTATACTTTATTTGTTGTCATGTAACCAATGTTGCAAGTTGGCATGTGTCCTAACTACTTAACCTGTCAGCGACTCAAGAAACCAAGCAGCTTCCCACTAGCAACACCATATTCAATCTGTTTCTTCTCTCTACCACTCACTCTATATAAAGCACCAACATTGAAAGATATTTAGAAAGATCTCACCAAGCTTCTATAAAGGGTACGTGCTAGAAGAGAAAAGAAACAGGTTCACTTACTTTCTATTTGCACTATGATGAATGGAGAGCTAGTGAAAGGAAGCTCTGGTGTTTCAGTGAAGAGAAGGAGACAAGGAGATCACTCTGGAGAACTTAGGATGATTCCAAAACGCGGACAGATCAAATCCCGGATTGCTGCAACCGCTTTGCACTCTATTCTTTCTGTTTTGTCTAGGTCTAGATGATGGGACATCATCACTAAATTCATCATGATGTATGTTATGTTTAGATATCAAAAGATCCTTATGTGTGCTATCTTCTTTCTTTGGTTTTTACATAGCTATATAGTTGGGATCATGATCATCTTCTTTCTTTGCCTTTATGGTATGAATCTTATTTTAGTTGAGAGTTGAATTATTGTTAATCCAGGTGCCTAGGGTTATATACCGTCTTAGAATAAATAGATTCGACGACAGAGTCAGAAAATAATACAAAGACGTTGAAAAAAACCATCACAAGATTCGTCAGAAGCTAGCTAGCACATGTAAATATAATGCTTTTGTGAATCAGACAGACACAAATGAATAAGTTAGTGTATTTTTATTTGATAAAGAGTAACACGTTGCTTCCTAGACTCCCACACAAACCGGCACTATGTCTGCGACAATTTCAATTATTATATAGTAAGATCTTTTGATAATAATGTTTTGATGAATTAACATATAGTATGATAAAATAATAAATTTATTGATTTGGAATTTGGAATTAACTTAATGCTGTATACATTTAAGAAAATTTCATAAAATAGTAATTTGTTTGACAACATTTGGTTCAAATAATATTACAAATTCATAACTATATACAATTTTATTATAAAGATAATCAAGAAAAAAAATTTAAGACTCTATTTTTTTATGTTTTCCTCTACTTCATTCTCTTCACCAAAAAATTCAATTCACACTTTTTGAAAGTGAATCCATATCCTTTTTTCAATAAACAAAAAATACTTATTTTGTTGATTACTTTCGATTTCATACCTATTTTGTATTGGTCTATTATGTTATATAAAAAAATAATAACTCAAAGAAAAGTACAACTTTTACATGGTCTAGTAATGACGTAATCAGAGCAAAACACGACACGTAGACGAGTATGACCAACTACGGAAGCTTAGGAAACAACAGTAAAAGACCACACAAATTTGGTCTACACAACGTTAGCTTTTAATTCAGAGAGAAAAAACAAAAAAACAAAAAAACCCAAAAAAAAAAAAAAAAAAAAAACTCAAAAGACTCATCAGTTTCTTTTGTTCTTCTTACAAAACTACGGTTTTGGTTTTCCACAAATTCACGTTTCTACATCAGCTGTGAATGAAAGGAAACCTAAAAGACTCATCATCGGAGAAACCCAAATGGGATCGGACCTCATCGAATCTATCCATGACCCGACCCGGTCGTTTAATGATCTGGCTCCTCCTCTTTATCTCCGTCACTTACATCATCTACACTCTCAAGATCGTCTCCACTTCACACCCTTGCCAAGAAGATCTTACCTCCTATGACTCCGACTCAATTCTCCATCATCAAAGACCCGAGAAAAAAGCAGTCACGGTTCCGGTAACGGCGTCGGAGCCGGCGGAGCATGAAGCCACCGATCTAAACCATGTGGTGTTCGGTATTGCTGCCTCGTCGAAGCTATGGAAACATAGGAAAGAGTATATCAAGATTTGGTTTAAACCAAAGAAGATGAGAGGATACGTGTGGTTAGACAAAGAGATAAAGATTAAATCAGACGCCGGAGATCAAGAAAACCTCCCGCCGGTGAGAATCTCCGGTAACACGTCGTCGTTTCGTTATACTAACAAGAAAGGACACCGATCAGCGATACGGATCTCGAGGATAGTTTCCGAGACGCTGATGAATCTTGATTCTGAGAAGAAGAAGAACGTGAGGTGGTTCGTGATGGGTGATGATGATACCGTGTTTGTTACGGATAATCTAATTAGGGTTTTGAGGAAGTATGATCACGACCAGATGTATTATATTGGGAGCTTGTCTGAATCTCATTTACAGAACATTTTTTTCTCTTATGGAATGGCTTATGGTGGAGGTGGTTTTGCTATTAGTTATCCTTTGGCTGTGGCTTTGAGTAAGATGCAAGATCGGTGTATTCAGAGGTATCCGGCTTTGTATGGTTCTGATGATCGGATGCAAGCTTGTATGGCTGAGCTTGGTGTTCCATTAACTAAGGAGATTGGGTTTCATCAAGTAAGTAAACTTTTATCTTCGTCTTGTACTGTTGGTTTTGTGAAATTGGGTTATAGTGATTACTTAGATTGGTTTTGATTCCAAATGGGTTTGGCTTAAAAAGACAAAGTTGATGATTAGTGAGTAATTAGCATTCATAGTAGTACTTGTTTAAGGTTTGTTAATGAGATTTAATGCTTTAGAAGAAGTCATGAGAGGTAAGAGTTGAATAGATTAAAGGTGAAAGCTTTCTTTTACATAAATCTAGATTGTTTAATGATTTCACATTCGTTTAATCTACTAGTAGTAAATTTTGGTAGGTGTGTGAATCTTTATTGCAATGGAGTTTATTAACTTTAATAATTGACATTAATTTAGTGAATTTATGGAGATCCGAGTTCTGTGTCGCACTACTTAAACAGCCGACCAAAAAGTTACCATTGGAAATACCAATAAGCTTCGTTCGATAGAGAAAGAAAGGTAAAGGTGAATTGTTTAGTCTAATTAGAACGAATTAAAAAGTGATTAAAGCAGAATAATTCGAACACTTAAACAGAGTCAGTCTTTGTCCATAGTTAGATTCCGAGATGTCGGAATAAGACCCGTTTGGTCAGTTTTCAATCTTTAAAAGTCTTTAAAAGACTTGTGAGTTATGTTGTGACTCTCTTTTCCTCTACCCGCAATGTATAACACGTGAAAGCTACGCTCCTCTTTTCACAGTTTTCATGGTTTTTGTAACAAGTTCTTTAAATTTTGTTAATTCAATATATTTTTGTGTTTCATTTGTAGTACGACGTTCATGGGAACCTCTTCGGCCTCCTAGCTGCACATCCGGTAACACCGTTTGTATCAATGCACCATCTTGATGTTGTGGAACCGATTTTTCCAAACATGACTCGTGTTCGGGCCATTAAGAAACTAACTACACCGATGAAGATTGATTCGGCCGGGCTTCTCCAGCAGTCAATATGTTATGACAAGTACAAAAGCTGGACGATTTCGGTCTCGTGGGGATACGCGGTTCAGGTGTTTCGCGGATCTTTTTCTCCTCGCGAAATGGAAATGCCTTCAAGGACTTTCTTGAATTGGTACAAAAGAGCAGATTACACTGCTTACGCGTTCAATACTAGGCCAGTGAGTCGCAATCCTTGCCAAACACCGTTTGTTTTCCACATGTCAAATGTGAAATTCGACCCGCAGTTGAACATGACGGTTAGCGAATACACGAGGCATCGGGTTCGGCATCCGGCTTGCCGCTGGGATATGGCTAACCAGGAGGAGATCAACACTATAGTAGTCTACAAAAAACCGGATCCTCACCTATGGAGCAGGGTAAGTGAATAAAACTTTTTATATAAGAAATGAATTTTTTTTCTTTGGATTAATATGCTAATGCTTTGTGATTATTATGTTTTTTGGGCAGTCACCAAGAAGAAACTGTTGCAGAGTATTACAAACAAAGAGGAATAATACATTATGGATAAATGTTGGTGTATGTAGAGCAGGTGAAGTCACTGAAGTTAAGTAATATCAAATTTTGTAATAAAAAGAATTTTGAAAGAGAAAATATATTAGAGGCACCTTCTTAGGCTTTTTAATCATATGGTTTTTGCCAGCTAATTATTTAATTTTACTCCATATATCTTTATATGTTGTTTATTGCGTTCCAAGTCTCATTTTCTCCTATTGTTCACATGTGTGTGAATGATCTGGGTTGAAGTCATTGTGATCCATTTTCACAAATTTTTCTCTTTTTAAGTAAAACGTAAAGATCTTTTGGTTACTCCACAGAAGAAGATGATTTAGAAATAATCAGAATCATAAGCATAGGTAGATGCTAAATACGATGGTGTATTGTAATTCCTAGCTTTACACAAATTTGAGTAGTCTTTTACCATTTCTGCTCTTTTTTTCTCCAATACCTTAATAACTTACATTCAATTATTCGATTGTATATTCTATTTCTAGATTAGAGATTATGTAGATGATTCAAATGGTAACTAGGATAATATGTTTTACATCTTACTTGATTCAAAAAGTCTATGCCATTGCCACTACAAATTCTATATTTCCAAGCTAACTAGAATTAGACTTATTGCCACTACAAATTCTATATTTGCAGGTGCTCTAGCTCTACGTTATTGGTTTCAAACACTTAGTTACTAAGTTTTTTTTTCTAAACTGTTTTTGTCGATTTAAAGTTCTAAAACATTCAGCTAAATATCATTTTTATCGGGGGTTTTTTATGAATATATTTTAACATTCATACAAAGAAAAAAATATATATATATTTGCAAACTAACTAGAATTAGGCTTAGGCAATCGGAATTTTAGGTCTGAAAATTTAAAATTCAGTTCGAAGAAAATTATTCCAAATTGAATCAACTGATTAACAAGTTGGTTTAATTGACATATAAACATTGTAGCCAAAGTTGAACCGAATGTAAAATTTAAGTTATGTTTATTGGGAAAGCATATACTTGGTATTTTCTTTAACCAAATATAAATTCGGCCCCAGAAGATTAGTCATCGGGCCTAGAAAGCCTTTGGAATCACTCTTGATTTATAAAAAAAAGATAAATTTTTTGACATTATAGTCACAAAATTAAGTTACATGTATTTTCCTTTCAGATTTTAATATGTTCAACTAATTAATCATTTATACTATCAAAATTTTTACAAAAATAATTTTGACACATTAATTTTTAGTTACAAAACTTAGATTATTAAATAACAATACAAAACATATTTAATTTACTGGGACTATATACTATAAGCTTTTCTAGTTAAAAAAAAATATTAAGATGAAAAAATAATATTTCTTTTTTCAGTTGTCTAGAGTAACATAAAATGACAAAATAATAGTAAAAACCACATGGAGATGCGGGGTATCGATCCCCGTACCTCTCGCATGCTAAGCGAGCGCTCTACCATCTGAGCTACATCCCCAATTTGCTATTATCTTTAACATTACATATACATATATGAATGAAAGAGGTTTTTTATTTTTTAATAACAGATTCACCAAAATATTTTTAAAACTCACTTAAATCTCTCAAAACCCAAAATTTCTTAAATCCTCTAAAATCTTCCAAACTCATGATTTGAATACAACCCCCTTTAGAACATTCTACAAGTTGGTGAAGCATCATATCTACAGATTCACGATTATGTTCATTGACTTTTAATCTAGTACTGTACATAATAAATCTCTACTTAACGTAAGACCAAAGATCTCTCCTTTGTTTTGTTGTGTCATCACAAAAAACACCTTATTATAAGACCTACCATTGTTGATTAATCAAATATCTCTTCAGCCGCCTTATTCAATTATAGATTACGTTTCATATATATATATATACTCATACTCATACTTGTCTCTTGTATCTCTCTCTCTCTCTTGGTACTCATGGGTCTTCTAACAGATTTTAAAGAGCTTCAGATTCCAGGGTACGTAATAAAGACACTTTGCGTCATTGGTTTCTTTAGAGACATCGTCTATGCTCTTTGTCCTTACATCGGTCTACCTAGTTTTCTAGACCACTATACCTCTCGTCCCGACACGAGTACGAAGCCGAAGAGTCTTGTCGAAGATTTAGAGTTAGTCCCTGTGGTTCGTATCTCGGATCTTTTGACCGTTCCTGATGATTGTTGTACGGTGTGTTTATCCGATTTCAACCCCGACGATGAGATTAGGCAGCTTCCAAAGTGTGGGCACGTGTTCCATCATCGTTGTTTAGACCGTTGGATCGTTGGGTGTTGCAAGATGACGTGTCCTATTTGTCGGAACCGGTTCTTGTCGGATGAAAATTACACCGAGATGGATTCTGATTCTGTTTCGGCTCAGTGGTGATCAAGAAGTGGAATATATCAACTAATAGTGGTTTTTACTTTTTAGAACACAATATAATATGTAGCATCCGATGAATATAAAAGTTCTGGATAAAATTTTGGATTTGTATTATGTTTATTCGAAAAAATATGATAAGACATCATTATCTGTGAATGATACTTTTCGTCTCTATCATATATATACACAACTTGTAAACGAGTTAGGGTTTTTTTACTGATAAAGATGTGTGTAACACAAGTAAACGAGTTAGGGTCTTTTTTTCCCCTCTTTGCTCAGAGGTTTCTAGAATCAACAACAATGGTGGAAGACCACAAGCACGAAGAATCGATCTTGGAGAAGATTGTTGAGAAGATCCATGGCCATGGTGACTCCTCTTCTCTGTCCGATTCCGACGACGATAAGAAATCTACATCGTCTTCGTCGTCGTCCTTCAAGTCAAAGATTTACCGACTTTTCGGAAGGTAGAAACCTGTTCATAAGGTTCTCGGTGGTGGAAAACGTATGGATCTATCTCTATATCTTCGAATTGAACTCTGTTTTTGCTAGGTTTAGTATCTTATATAGTGATTTTGCTCGATTGAGTAGTTGACATTGTGATTTTAGCTCGATTAAGTAGTTAATATAGCGATTTAGCTCGATTGATTTATCTTATACTGTGGTTTTACTTGATTGAGTAGTTTGATAGTGAATTTAGCTCGATTGAGTAGTTTGCATAGTGATTTTGCTTTTATCTGAAGATGAAGTTGAACTCTTTTTTTGCTTGATTTAGTATCTTACATAGTGATTTTGCTTAACTGAGTAGTTTACAAAGGGATTTTGCTCGATTGATTATCTTATGTTAGAGTAGTTTACAATTTACACAGTGATTTTTGCGCTTCTTTGAAACTGAATTTGAGTGTGTATTTGTAATTCTTGTATTTAGTTGTCTGTTTTGGTCGAACATATGCTAAAACTTTTGAAAAGACTCAGAAACGTTGCTTAAAATCTGCATTCATTATTTGCATGTAGCTGCTGATATATTCCTTTGGAGGAACAAGAAGGCATCTGGTGGAGTCTAATTGGTGCTATAACTGCGTCTCGCAGCATTGTTCTTGTGGTCTAATGCTTGTACCTTCATCCACAAGTAAGTTTTTGAAACATCCTTTCCATGTTTGAGTATGAGATAACGATGCATCAAGTGCTTGATTTAACTGATTATTTGTTCTCAGGGCAACTCCTCACATCCCAGAAGTTCACATCCCCGAGGATCCTATTCTTCAACTTGTTTCTGGATTAAGGATTGAAATCAATCGCGGCTTTACTGTTCTTAGGAACATTGCATCAGGAAGAGATCTCAAGAAATTTATCTTGGTATCGGTCATCTTATCTACCTTAAATGCAAAACTGTTTCGTTTTCTTATGTTCCTTGTAAATGCTAACACTTGCTGGCACATCTTTTAGGTAATTGCTGGCTTGTGGATATTGTCCATTCTTGGTAGTTGGCTAGTTTTGAGTAAAGTCTTGAGCAAGATTCCAAGAGGAGCTCTGAACAAGAAGAATGATTAAGGAATGTAAGTTACTACTCATTGGAATCAATGGTTCAAAACATGTATTGTTGGAAGCTTCTGTTGGTTGATAAACCCTTTTGGTCTTTTGTTATTAATTATGTCTATTATAAACTTGGGTTTTATTTCAACCAAAAAGATTTAGAGTATGAGATGGATGCTAAATATTGTTGTTGCTAAATGTACTTCTATCAGCTTTCCATTATGGTATTCGTCGTGTCAATAAATATTGCATTTGCATCATAATAATGTAACTTTGGTTAATAATATTCACTTTGAAGAAAGACGGTTCATGAGCCAATATAACTACATAAAAGTTATATGATAAATCCCACAAATAATAAATATTATCATAACTAAAGTCGTAACAATTTTATTTTCCATTAATTTTAAAAATGGGTATACTTCTATTTCACTTTTTTCAAAAATGTTATTTTTCGTTAAAAATGGAAACATATCAACTTTTTAGTTTGTTTGCTGACAAAAAAAAAAAAAAGAACATATCAAGTAAGTTGGTTTAAGCCCAATAGGGTTTAGTAAGGCCCAATAATTTCTCTTCACAACGGTCACTAAGTATCGTCTCTTTATATATTTTGTTTGATAATGAATTGTTGCAGATGGTTTTCTCATTAATTTATACTTTTTGAGTTTTTTTTTTCCTTTTTCGCTCTCGTTTTTTTCTTGTTTCGTTGGAGCGCTTCAGAGTTTTGTTATCGAAGGCTATCATCATCGGAGTTTTGGTAAAGGCTATCATCATCGTCATCGTAAGGTGCGGATACGTTTGCTTAATGTTACGAAAACCCCTCTTTTTGAGATTTTTGTTTTCATTGATTTTTTTAAAGATTTAACTTTCTTGATTGTGTTTTTCTTGGGTTTAGAACTTATATTGCTCAGATTCAAAATCCTATTTAAAGAAAACAAATAATTTTGCGATTCTTAGATTCAAAATCTCCTCTTTTGAAATTTCGATTAGGGTTTGTTGTTGTTTTAGATTTTGGTTTTAAATCAAAATCATTATCTATGGATCTTAGATTCAAATTCTCCTCTTTTAAAATTTGTAACTGCGATTAATCTTTGAATGCATGGCTTTGTTTTTCGATTCTTTGTTTCAAAATCTTCTTTTTATAATAATTTGTAATTGCGATTAAAAACCCCTCTTTTTGTCTTAGGGTTTCTATCTAACTCTGTCGATGATTGACGATGTGCCCACACCATCACTGAGGTATTTCTTTAAAAACTTTAATTATTTGTTTGAAAGATTTTAATTTTGACTAAAAACCCAAAAGAAAGGGACGACAACACATATAATTGTTGTATGCCTGGTTCTAACTTGGGGAAACTGTTATGTATCATCTACAATGTCTAACACAAGCAGACAAAGATCTATCTTGAAGTTGTCTCTGAATCAAGTAAGCCTTGTCTAGTTATGTATCCAAGATTAATGAATCTAATATCTTGGATCAAACCTAAACAAGCATGATCAGATAAAACTTCAGTGTATATCACGTATGTAAGACTTGTCTTTTGATTTTATTGAAAACCCAAAAGAAAGGGACATCAACATATGTGATTGTTGTATGTCTGGTTTCTAACTTGGGGAAATTTTCCTATATAACACAAGCAGACAAAGAGATATATTTTGAAGTTGTCTCTGAATCAATTAAGACTTGTCAAGTTTGTATCCAAGATTCATGAATTCAATATCTTGGATCAAACTTGGCAAGCATGACCAGATAAAACTTCATTATATATCTCACGTATGTAATACTTGTCTTTTGATTTTATTGAAAACCCAAAAGAAAGGGACATCAACATATGTGCTTGTTGTATGTCCGGTTTCTAACTTGGGAAAATTGTCCGATATAACACAAGCAGACAAAGAGATATATCTTGAAGTGATCTTTAAATTAAGTAAGACTTGTCAAGTTATGTAACCAAGATTCATGAATTCAGTATCTTGGATCAAACTTGGCAAGCATGATCAGATAAAACTTCATTATATATCTCACATATGTAAGACTTGTCTTTTCATTTTATTGAAAACCCAAGAGAAAGGGACGTCAACACATATGATTGTTGTATCTCCGGTTTCTAACTTGGGGAAATTGTCACGTCTATAATGTTGCCTAACACAAGCAAACAAAGATATATCTTGAAGTGGTTTCTAAATCAAGTAAGACTTGTCAAATATGTATCCAAAATTCATGATATCAATATCTTGGATCAAACTTGGCAAGCATGATCACATAAAACTTCATTATATATCTTGCATACATATGCCTTTAAGGTAATTCAAGTTGTCTGCTGAGACTTTATATCTAGTTGAGCTGGGATAGCATATGGTATTCAATGTTCTGCATATGTTGTTGGAGGAAAAAATGAAATGTCCTTTATTAAGGCTTCAATGATCTGCTTAATATAATGATTGGAGACATGGATTCAATAATCTGCTTAAAGATAAGAATGATAATGTTCAATGATCTGCATATTGATTAGAGGAGAAATGTATTTCAATGTTCAATGATCTACTAAAAGCTGAGCTGGGACAGCATAAGATATAATCTGCTTATTGATTATAGGAGAAATGTCTTTTTAAGGAGGCTTGTCTAATGATGGTGTTACAGAGATTGGCAAAATTCAAGTTTCTGCCTAAGTATAAGAATATATCTAGCTGAGCTGGGACAGCATGATGTAAAATAATATTCAATGTTCTGCATGGGATGGAGGAGGGGAAAAAATTCAGTCTTCTGCTGAAAGATAAAATGCTAATGTTCAAGGGTCTACATATTGACTGGAGGAGAAATGGATTTTTAAGGAGGCTTGGCAAAATTCAATGAAACTCTATATGTAGCTGAGCTGGGACAACATGATGTAATAATATTCAATGTTCTGTATGGGATGGAGGAGGGAAAAAAAATTCAGTCTTCTGCTGAAAGATAAAATGTTAATGTTCAAGGATCTGCATATTGACTTGAGGAGAAATGTCTTATAAGTAGGCTTATCTAATGATGGTGTTACAGAGATTGGCGAAATTCAATGAAACTCGATATCTAGCTGAGCTGGGACAACATGATGTAATAATATTCAATGTTCTGCATGGGATGGAGGAGGGAAAAAGAATTCAAAAATCTGCTAAAATATAAAATGCTAATGTTCAATGACCTGCATATTGACTAGAGGAGAAACAGATTGTTAAAAGAAGGCTTGTCTAAAGATGGTGTTACAGAGATTGGTAAAATTCAATGAAACTCGGTATCCAGCTGAGCTGGGACAGCATGATGTAATAATATTCAATGTTCTGCATGGGATGGAGGAGGGAAAAAAAATCAGTTTTCTGCTGAAATATAAAACGCTAATGTTCAATGATCTGCATATTGATTGGAGGAGAAACAAATTGTTAAGGAGGCTTGTCTAAATGATATATTGGGTGTCCAATGATCTGCTGAAATCTATGTCTAGCTGAGCCTGGACAGCATATGATATAGTAATATATTCAATGATCTGCATATTGATGGAGGAGAAATGGCTTCTTAAGAAGGCATGTCTAATGATATATTAAGAAATTGTCCAATGATCTGCTGAAATCTATGTCTAGCTGAGCCTGGACAGCATATGATATAGTAATATACTCAATGATCTGCTCATATTGATGGAGGAGAAATGTCTTTTGTAGAAGGCTTGTCTAATGGAGAAATTGTCCCGTATGTCTACAATGCCTAACACACTGGTAAGTTCATTTTTCCGAAACCGAAGGTAAGTTTATTTCTCTTTTGTTCATATTTCTAGCAAAAGTTAGGTAAGTGAAGAACTAACCGACTTATTGTAATATGTACTAATCACATCTTTCTGTTGACTTATTCTTAACAGGGGAATTGAGTTTCTGCAGGAAATCAGTTTAGGGTTCATATTCTTTTCCGATTTGATCAGGTACATTATCCTTCCCTAAACTAAGTTATGATTTTCACAAGAACTTCCCTTTATATAGTTTGTCATTCCTTGGCTGAATCTTTCTTTTGACCAGGTAAAGACTGATAACTGTTTTGCAATGAGTTATTAGTTAGCTTGTCCTTTTAGATTTGTGTCTCAGGTTTGACTTCTCCCTTTGCTTTTCCAATAGTATTATGTTATGGGGTTTGTTTGAATTATCATAGTAGGAGTTGTGGGAGAGTACTCTCTATACTCTTTATACGAAAAGTTTAGTTTATGCGGTGGTGACTTTTGGAGTTCATAACAGGATAAGGTGAACAAGTTTGGTGCTCTCTTCACATCTATACTTTGACTTATGAGAGATTAAAAAAAAAAGCTATGGTTTCTCAGGTACGTCCTTCTCTTTACATTGCTTCTCTGATTTCATAACTCTATATACTCTTTATAAGAATAGTTTAGTTTTTGTGGTGGCTTTTGGTTTTCATAACAGGATAAGCTGAAACAAGTTTGGTGTTCTCTTAAACACTATTGGCGAGCAAGAAAATAACTTTGGTTTCTCAGGTACGTCCTTGTCTTTACATTGGTTCTCTGATTTCCGGTGGTACTACATTTGAATTTTGGAATGACATGACTCATGAGTTTGTCTTAGGTTTGAGTTAGTCGTTTCTTGCTTTGAGAAAGCCAACAAGAAATGTAATGCGTAGAGCACGAGGTACATATATTTAGCTGTAGTGAGAAATTCTCATGATTGTTTTATTTTTGGTTTGGCATCGAAACATTCTTGTTTCTTTTTTTGGTAGGCCATTGAAGAGAAGACATATCACTGAAACCAACTTCTCTTTGCCTTGATTCATTACAGGAAACCAAGTTATTGCAGGAATGGAGTTTTTGAGGATTGATTACATGGTTCCCGCTTTTTAATCAGGTCAGTGTGTTCTTATTTAAACCAATTTATTTTAGTAGCAATGAGTTCGTCCAAAGATCGTTTGGTTAAGACTAGCGTTAAAACTTCAATAGAACTACTAACTCATCAAAGCAAATATTAATCATGAACGCAAACACACACACTAAACGCAAACACAAACACAAACACAAACACAAACACAAACACAAACACAAACACAAACACACACGTGATGCCAACAAAAACATGAAAGTGAACACAGAGGGTAAACGTAAACAGAAACAAAAACTACATGTGAAAAATACACAAACACAAATGCAAACACAACCAACTTACCAAAAAAAAAAAAAACACAAACACAACCACGTCCAAACAAAAACTCAAACGCTAACGCAACACAAACACGTTCAAGGGCAAACGCAAATGCAAACACAAACAAAAACTCAAAAATAAAGGCACACAAACACAAACGCAAACACAAACACAAATGCAAACACGTCCAAACGCAAGCACGTCCAAAAACAAACAAACGCAAAAACACGTACGCAAAAATAAAGACACAAACACGTCCAAAAACAAACAAACGCAAACACATGTGTGTGCCAACAATAACATGAACGTGAACAGAAATAAAAACCAAATGTGAAAAAAAAACACAAATGCAAACACAAACACAAACTCAAAAACGTCCAAACACAAACACGTCCAAACACAACGCAAACGCAAAAACGTCAAAACACAGACGCAAACACGTCCAAACAACACAAAAACTAAGCCTGAGCATATAATCCGGAATTTTTGAAATCCAGCCAGAGTTGGTAATTCAAATAATTCGGATCGGGTAATACGGATCCAGTTTGGGGTCTAATCGTGTTTAATCACCTAATTTAGATCCAAATTTTGGTCATGTAACCGCACTTTTCTATGTTTCAGACTTTCAGTTACACTTTAGGTTTTTCAAAAAAAAAAATTGTAAACCGAACAGAAATCGGAAAAATCCGAACCGATCATAATTTATCGAAAATCAGTTGGATCGTAATCTGATCTAAACATCCCAATTTGAAAAATTTATCCGAACACACCGAAACCCAAAAATAACAAATACTTAAAAACTAACATAAATATACGTGAATACCAACAAAATATGGTGAGATTCGCGATAGGCCGAGCTCAAAAATTAATCGGACTATGTGCCTAATTCAAATATATTGTGAACAAAGTTTAAGGGTCATCTAGTCCTAGTCCGAAAAAATCTGGAGATAGAACGAGAGAGCTCGACCAATCCTAAATTACCGAAAGTCATTTGAATCTTAATCGGATTCTAAACATCTTAATCCCAAACATCCAAAATATGAATGATCCGAACACACCCAAGCCTAAAAATACAAACACATACAAAACAAGATGCATGTTCAATCCAAACTTAGTTATGTTTAAGTTATAAATTTGACGATGTGTCTAGTTAAAATTCCAAAAAGTTTAGGCCCCTTCTTGCAAAATTATAAGTTTATTGAAAATGTAGGACCTTTATAAACTTTTTAGAAAACCAATATTTAAAAATTGCTACACGATATGCATGAAAGCAAACCAAAGCCTATGATAAGATCTTATGTTTCCTCAAACCATCGGTCCGGCATCTGAATAACACTAAAAGTTTTAAAAACATCAAAATATTATTGCAAAATTAAAAAACAACAACATTAGAGGCATATATCACTAATAAAATTATTTATTTACATTAAGGTTTTTTTAATCTATTTTATTATGTCATCGAATTATTTTAAATATTACACTGATGGTTACTTCGGTTTTACTGAGTCTAGTACATATGATGTATATTACAAATTTTTTTTAACATATGTTTAACGTCCTATATCGGGTCAATGGTTCATACTTTTATAAATAAGACCATATGTTTCCAAATACGAATAAGCAGGAATCTGAATATTCTATGCGTCCAAATATTTTGAATATTTAAACTCTCTAAGAAGTATGAAGCATCATTAATATTATAATTATTTTGAAACTTTTAAAAAGTTTAAGTGTTATTAACATTTTAACTCTACACCAAATTTAAATAACGTATTATTGAAGTGTCAAATTGATTTTTCGCGATTATATGACGAAACATGATTGTAAGACAAGACGGGTTGTAAGACGGGTAGAGTTGTTAATTGAGAATTTTCGAGAAATGCCCCTTTTGGTGTACCCCTTTTTAAAAATACCCCTCTTTTCTATCCATTTTCAAAAATACATCTTTTCAAATATGAAATATTATAAACTTTTATGTGGTTGATAAGGTACATCAAGATCATCATTACTACTCGAAGACTAATTCCAAATATTATAAAGTTGGTTTTATTTACGATTTGAGAATTAAAATTTACTTTATTTTGATTTCTGTTTAATGTTAAACTTTTGCATTATGTTATCGGATTTATTATGATTTTTTTTTATAAAATTTGAATTATTGTTATTTATAATATTTGTTTATATTAGCTCGCGAGCTTGCTCATTTAACTCGTGATCAACATGATCTGAGTTCGAGTTTACATATTGAAGCTAATATAATAAATGAGCTGAGCTGAGCTGGCTCATGAAATATTCGAACTCGTCATGATCTGAGCCGAGCTGAGCGAGCTGGCTCATTTTGACACGTATAATGAAATCACATATATATATATATACCAAATCGAATCAAATCTAACGAATAGCTAATGTATCTTGTATTCATGTTGAGTAGTATCATTTGAAAATGATAGTTAATAGCTAATGTATCATGTATTCATGTTGAGTAGTATCATTTGAAAATTTCAAATGATAGTTAACGGATGGTAAACCGTATTCCTAGTATATAAAAATCCTTTAAAAACTTTTCTATATTTCTTAAATCGTTTTTAAAAAACTCTTTAGTAGGTTTCGTCAATTTTATTTGGATATTCCTAAAGTTAGGTGTAAAAGTTCGACACCAACTCGTGGATCTTTCTAAACATGTTACATATATATATAGAATAATTCGAATATATAGGTAACATTCATTTTGGAGTAGCACTCACTGAAGCCACCGTTGAAAGTTCAAAGAATGAAGTCAGTGTAACTTATCGAATTTGTTTTCTCAATCGACCACTGAGTAATAAATTGAATTTGTCAATACTATATGCTGATTTATCAGAGAAGGTTCATCTGGGATACAACAATAACAATATATTATAAAATTTCAATATATATAAATATATATTAAGATGATTTATTTTATTGTGTGACTAATAAATATCAAGTAAGGTTTATCCAAAGTTTTTGTGGTTTATAAGAGACCACAAAACAACAACAAAAAATCATTATCAAAACTTTGAGGTCTCTATGCCTTTATCATCAAGATTCAAGAGCTATAATATCATATAAATATATCAATTTCATTAGTAAACTCCTCAAGAAGCTCTTGAGGTCTCCACACACCTATATAAAAGTTCTGGGGTCAATTTGAAAATACTGTTTAGTGTTTTCGCCAAATATTTAATTTTACTAAATTTTTATAAGCCAACCTGAACAAGTTTAAACATGGGCTCAATTTATCATAAAGCCCACTAAATAATAAGAAAAAATCGGCCCGTTAGTCGAGAAAAATCGTCACCGGCGTCTTCCGTTCACTTTTTCTCCGTCATCGTCTCTCTCTGTCTCTCTATCATAATCTCGGAGAAGAAAGATCGTCTTCGTCGTCTGGTTGAAGAAAAGAGAAAATGAGTGGTCACGATTCGAAATACTTCTCGACGACGAAGAAGGGAGAGATCCCTGAGCTCAAGGAAGAGCTTAATTCCCAGTATAAGGTTTTTTTTCCTTAATCTCACTCTCTTTTGTCTTTTACATGTGGATCTGTGATCCGCGGCCATTGTTATAATCACGATCTCTCGTTCGATGATCTTATTCTCCTTATAACTTAGTTTTTCTTATACAAATTTTGGTAGATCTGTGTAGTTTCTGGATTTGAATTTTCAATCTGTAAAGGTTGTTGCCGTTTTTAGTGATTTTGGTTTCGTTCTTTGGGAAGAAGGATGATTCTGTAAGTTATAGTGATATCTTTTAGCAATTCATTGAGATATAACTAGGATTGGAGAGAAATTGAGAATGGCTTATGCAGTGGATGTGTGCAATCTCGTCGTAGCTTTAGTGGAGCATAGGCTGCTGAATCAGAGCTCGTTCAATCTAGATCAGTGCATTTGTTATAGGATCAGTGATGGTTAAGTGAACTGGTTTTTTTTTTGAATTTAGGAGTTTTCTTTGCAAATGAAGAGCTTAAAATAAGCTATTGACTTTAGTAGGAATATCTGGCACAGGTCTTTTTGATATTATTGTGCTCAGTTCTGTTTTGTATAACTTTTCTGCTCAAAGTTATAGTTCTTTTTTTTTTTGTCATACTCAAAGTTATAGTTCAGTACGATGGATATGTTTGGAATGATGCTTTTCTATTTTGCTTCAGTTTCATTAACCTTTCGTGTATACTTTCTGTTTCATAGGATAAGAGGAAAGATGCAGTTAAGAAGGTTATTGCAGCAATGACGGTTGGAAAGGATGTTTCTTCACTTTTCACTGATGTAGTCAATTGTATGCAAACGGAAAATTTGGAGTTGAAGAAGCTTGTTTACTTGTATCTCATAAATTATGCGAAAAGCCAGCCAGATCTTGCTATTCTGGCAGTTAATACCTTTGTAAAGGTAGCACTCAAACACCTGACATAGTGGCATTCCTTTGTTCTATTCTGACACTGGGGAATAAGAGAAAATGGAAAGGAACTGACCAAACGATCATTAGCTTAATTGTGTTAAATGATCATTAGTTTAATTGTTAATTTGTGTTCTGCAGGATTCACAGGATCCAAATCCGCTGATCCGCGCTTTGGCTGTGCGGACAATGGGCTGCATTCGTGTTGATAAGATCACAGAATATCTGTGTGATCCTCTTCAAAAGTGCCTAAAGGTTGAGTTTGTAATCCTACCCCTTCTTTGGAAATTGAGATCAAACATCTTTATGATTGCCCTTAAGTATCTGTTTCATCTTAACCAGTCATTATTTACACTATCATGTGCATATGTTTTTTCTTTAGGATGATGATCCATATGTCCGGAAGACGGCCGCGATTTGCGTCGCTAAGCTTTTTGACATAAATGCTGAATTGGTTGAGGATAGGGGTTTCCTTGAAGCCTTGAAGGATTTGATATCAGATAACAATCCGATGGTTGTTGCCAATGCTGTAGCAGCCCTTGCAGAGATTCAAGAGAATAGTACTAGCCCCATATTTGAGATCAATAGCACAACACTTACAAAGCTCCTTACCGCTCTAAATGAATGCACTGAGTAAGTCCTCTCCTTATTGCCATTTGCGTAGTTTTAGTGCATTCTCTTTAGTATTGAATATCTATGGCCTTTCATCAAGAGCTTTCCTAGTCTAAGAACATGAAGAGTATTGACCTAAAGATTAGGGATTAGTGGAATGGTGATTGGTTATAAAATTGCTAGCTAGATGTGGTATGGCTTTAGCTTGTTTATGCGTTGTTTCCATATCCATTATCAGACATCATTTTGGGTTTTATTTTTTCGTTATTGAAGGTTTTATCTGTAGATAATGACCCACTGTTTAAATTTTTGGGAAAACGAGTTCTGGATAAGCTTTTGTCAGTTCCACCTTTGGTACTGACTATGATCATCGCAGGTGGGGTCAAGTTTTCATTTTAGATGCTTTATCGAGGTATAAAGCAGCTGATCCCCGTGAAGCTGAAAATATTGTTGAAAGAGTCACGCCAAGGTTGCAACATGCCAATTGTGCTGTTGTGCTTTCAGCTGTTAAGGTGAATAACTTTCATTTGATTTTTTTTTGTTCTACTGCTAATTGTAGCTTGTCAAACTTGCTTGTAAACAATCATCTACACCTTTGCATATATTCTAATGTGCTCTCACTTCTGTTTTTATTTTGGTAATTGCCATACAGATGATCCTTCAACAAATGGAGCTTATTACCAGTACAGACGTCATTCGTAATCTTTGCAAGAAGATGGCTCCTCCCCTTGTTACATTACTTTCTGCAGAACCTGAGATACAATATGTTGCACTTCGTAACATTAATCTTATTGTCCAGAAACGACCCACAATTCTTGCCCATGAAATTAAGGTAGCTTAACCTGTTCTTTGGTGATTCTCAGAAGACGTTACTGTTGCATCCTTGCATTTATTGCTTATGTTGCAAGTCATGTTTTTTCTCTTTTAGGTTTTCTTCTGTAAGTATAACGACCCAATTTATGTTAAGATGGAAAAGTTGGAGATTATGATAAAACTTGCCTCTGACAGAAACATAGATCAGGTATCTTCACTTAAGTTTTCCATCTTCTGTATGTCTCTAGTATTGTTAGTGCTTATCATTATGATTTTTGGAAAATGCTATACTGTAGGTTCTTCTGGAGTTTAAAGAATATGCGACGGAAGTAGACGTTGATTTCGTTAGAAAGGCTGTTCGTGCAATAGGGCGATGTGCTATTAAACTAGAGAGAGCTGCTGAACGGTGCATCAGTGTTTTGCTTGAGTTGATCAAGATCAAAGTAAACTATGTTGTTCAGGAGGCCATTATTGTCATCAAAGATATCTTCAGAAGATATCCAAACACGTAAGTTGACATTTCTTAATCACTGTCATAATATCATCTTGAATTCTTCCTTAATTTTTAATGCTATGTCAAATTTCACAGGTATGAGTCCATAATTGCAACACTCTGTGAGAGTTTAGACACTTTGGATGAACCAGAAGCTAAGGTAATGAACTTTCCTGGTTTCTTGATTTATAAAATTGGAACACTATCTTAATTGTGATCGTAAATCACTGAACTTATAATTGTACATCAATTGGAAAATTTCAACTTGGAAGGCATCTATGATATGGATTATTGGTGAATATGCTGAAAGAATTGACAATGCCGATGAGCTTCTTGAAAGCTTCCTTGAGAATTTTCCTGAGGAACCAGCACAGGTCCAACTGCAGCTTCTAACTGCTACTGTGAAGCTATTTCTGAAGAAGCCAACTGAAGGCCCTCAGCAAATGATTCAGGTTCGGCCTTTCCCTTGCCCACACTGTTTTATGATCGATTCATGTGCATGTATGTGATGACAGACATATTTTCCGTTTTATTTGATGTTTTCAGGTTGTCTTAAATAATGCCACTGTTGAGACGGATAATCCTGATCTCAGAGATCGTGCATACATATACTGGCGCCTTCTATCTACTGATCCTGAGGTGTGTGTCATCTTGATATTCTATAGCTATTTAGTACCCAGCTAGTCCAGAAGGAATATATTCAGAATTGTTTGTTCAAGCAACAATTCCCCGTTGAGCTTTCTCTTGAGATACATATTGCTGAACTCATTATTTCTATTCATTAGGCGGCCAAGGATGTTGTATTAGCTGAAAAACCTGTGATTACTGACGACTCAAATCAACTAGACCCATCACTTCTTGATGAGCTGCTTACAAATATTTCGACCTTATCCTCTGTGTACCACAAACCCCCAGAAGCTTTTGTTACCCGCTTGAAAACCACAGTTCAGAAAACAGAAGATGAGGACTTTGCGGAAGGAAGCGAAGCAGGATACTCATCTAGTAATCCGGTTGATAGTGCAGCTTCCCCTCCAGCCACCACAGGTAATATCCCACAGCATGCCGGAAGACAACCAGCACCTGCACCAGCGGTCCCAGCTCCTGTGCCCGATCTGCTAGGTGACCTAATGGGATTGGATAATGCCGCTATTGTCCCGGTTGATGAACCCATAACTTCATCTGGGTGAGTGACATCTTGAAAATGACAATTTCTAACTTTAGGGACTAGTTTATTACATTAGATCAATTTCGGTTGCCTAGTTCATACTGAAGCTCATCGAATCTTATGAACTCGATTGCAGTCCTCCTTTGCCAGTTGTCGTCCCAGCTTCAAGTGGTCATGGTCTGCAGATAAGCGCTCAATTATCTCGAAGAGATGGACAAGTATTCTACAGTATGCTCTTCGAGAACAACTCACAGACGGTACTTGATGGTTTCATGATTCAGTTCAACAAGAACACATTCGGCCTTGCAGCTGCTGGACCTCTTCAGGTAACTCTATCTGAATCTACTTTAATGTCTGAAACTTAGTTCCCAATCTTTTGAAACCGATATCCGTGTTTGTACTGTCTCAGATTCCGCCTTTGCAACCCGGAACATCTGCAAGGACAATGCTACCTATGGTCTTGTTCCAGAACATGTCTCCTGGGCCTCCAAGCTCTCTATTACAAGTTGCTGTCAAAAACAATCAACAGCCTGTTTGGTACTTCACAGATAAGATTATACTTCATGCTCTTTTCAGTGAAGATGGTAGAATGGAACGTGGAACCTTCCTTGAGGTAACATAACATTGTACCAAACGTCCTTCAAATTTGTGCTATTCGTATGTGTTTGGGTTTTGTGAAAATCGTGACGACTGTAAAACTTAGAGATAGATTTGTACGGGTTGGATCTTTATTTGGTATATTTAAGAAGAATTTACGATTTGGTTTGTCTTTTCACAGACGTGGAGGTCGTTACCGGACACGAATGAAGTCCAGAAAGAATTCCCCGGGATCACCATCACAACCATCGAATCAACCATTGATTTGCTCACAGCATTCAACATGTTCTTCATAGCAAAGCGCAAGAATGGGAACCAAGACGTGATCTATATATCAGCAAAGGATCCACGAGATGTACCGTTTTTGATAGAGCTCACTGCAATGGTGGGTCAACCAGGTCTCAAATGCGCAGTGAAAACCCCCACTCCCGAGATCGCACCTCTCTTCTTCGAAGCTGTCGAGCTTCTCTTCAGATCTTGATGATTCATTGTTGTCAAACCCAAACCTAAAAGGTTTCAGATTCTTTGTTGTTTCGTTATTTCCCTCCCCTTTTCTTTTGTTTTTACTGAGTTTAGTGTATGTAATAAACCCTATGTTTGTGTTATTTATGTTGGATCCTTTTAGTTTGATATTTGTAATGCTCACTCTTCTCTTCTATTTTTTGTATTGAAACCACTTTATCCTCTTTTGATATTTGATCCTGGAATTGCTGGTTTCTGTACCAATGAGAAACGATCAAACACCATCAAAGTACCATATCACAATGGAAACGCAGTGGTCTTCATAAATTGGAGCCTTTGTGATGCTGGACAACAGCCAAAACTTTCAAACACTTCTTCCACTTGAGGCCGCTAGACCAAAGACAGCTCTCACAACGGATGCTACAACCATGATTCATTGTATGTTAAAAGGAAATGTAAATTCCGACACTTCTTGCAAACTGGTGCGGGCATGGTCTGCTCGAGTTATGAATTTTCCGGTGTACAAATTCACATGACGAAATGGGTTTCTGTTTTTTCATGTTCGTATTATCCAAATAGGCAAATACGTAACACTAGCTCAAAACCTAATTGTACAAGTTTTTTCACCTTGTTAGTTTCTTCCTAGTTACGTTACTCCCATTTGCGGAAAGTATTATAAAAAGAAATACCGAGACATATAAAGAGTATACTTCTTGTTGTACAAGAAACATAAAACAAAACTTCAAAAAAAAATTATAGCGAAAGATTTTACTGTATTTTGAGTTACTGGACCACTTTTTTTTAATACTTGCTTTGCTGTAAAATATTTTCCTTATTTCATTTAATTTATTTAACATATATTTTTTAATGGATAGCTTTCTTTTTACTTTTATCGTAAAAAGATAAAGAGTTCTGAGTGAAGGAGAAAAAAAGAGAGGGGTATAATTTTTCCAGATCTCAGCTTCAACTATTTCTTCTTCTTTCTTCTTCTTCAATCTTGTTAGTATACGACCATGGAATCTGAGGGAGTATCAAGACCGTTGATCCACGAGCATGTTATGGTGCCTTGGAATGATCTGAGGAAAGGTGATTGTTGTGGACGCTTCCAAGGTATCAGTGATGGCTACTACTGCAAAACCTGTGACTTCTTTGTTCACAAGACATGTGGCGACTCCTCTGAATGTATCGAACACTCATCTCACCCTGCTCACACTCTTAAGCTTCTAATTAAAGGAAGTCGGGAATGTGATTTATGTGGAAGGGCTACCAATGATGTAATGTATCATTGTGAGATCTGTCACTTCGATGTAGATCTATACTGTGCCAAGTACCCACCACCAGATGTTCTTGACATTTCGGAGACGCACCACCACAAGCTCACCCTTATCAAGAAGTCCCCAAATGAGAGCACGGTGCTGGACATGTTCGATTGCGCAAAATGTGAGGAGGTTGCTAGGGAGGTTTGGTGTGGGTTTCCTTACGAATGTCATGAATGTGATTTATCTTTCCATGTGGATTGTGTATGGAATCCGCCTGAGGCAAAACCCTTGTCAGAGGTAAACCACTCTTACCATACTTTACACCCTCTTAAGCTCCACATAGGTCAACCTCCGGACTATTCTGATGGTAAATGTCGTCTTTGCGCAAGAAAGATCGATGATAGAATCTTTTATCATTGTTCTTCGTGTAACTTCAGCTTGGATATGCGTTGTGTTTTAAACACACCACCACAATCTGTTATGGATTTGAAAGTTCACGCTCACCAACTCACCCTTCTCCCAAGACTCGATTCTTTTACATGTAATGCTTGCGGGCTAAAGGGAGATCGAAGCCCTTATGTATGTTTTCAGTGTGGTTTCATGATACATCAAGAGTGTCTTTCCCTTCCGCGCGTCATAAACATCAATCGGCATGATCACCGTGTTTCTCGCACTTCTGTTCTTGGTGTTGTCAATTCTGTATGTGGAGTTTGTCATCAGAAGGTAGATTGGATTTGGGGCGGGTATTCTTGTCAGAGGTGTCCTCAATATGTGGTTCATTCGAAATGTGCTACTAGAAAAGATGTGTGGAACGGGAAAGAACTCGAAGATATACCTGAAGAGACAGAAGATATAGAGCCATATGTGGTAATAGATGATAACACAATACAACATTTCAGCCACAAAGAGCATCACCTCAAGTTTCACGTTAGTGGTCTTCTCTGCGAGGAAAGCAAGCGGTGCAGCGCTTGCACCCAGTCCATTTGTTTCCAATCCTACTATGACTGCAGTAACAATTGTGATATTTTTCTCCACCAAAACTGCGCTAAATCTCCTAGAAAAAAATGGCATGTGCTACACAATGACCGGCTTACATTAGTCACAAAAGAGGGTCATCAATTTTTTTGCCACGCTTGTCATAGACTGTCCAATGGTTTCATTTACCAATGTGGGTATAAGAAGTTAGATGTTCTGTGCGGTTCATTTTCAGAGCCGTTTGTCCATCCAAGCCACCCGCAACATCCTTTATATTACATCCCATCAGAGGAACCACACAAATGCCATGGTTGCAACAGCAGTAAGTTCATATCTCCTCCTGTGCTTACGTGCATTGAAAGTGGTTGTGGATATGTCTTATGCTTCCATTGCGCCACTTTACCACAAAAGGTAAAGCATAGAGTAGACGATCATCTTCTCTCACTATGTTATGGGGAAGAGGCCATTGGCAAATACTGGTGTGACATTTGTGAGAAAGAAACGGATCCAAAGACATGGTTCTACACGTCTAAAGATCACAGAGCTAGTTTGCATACAAAGTGCGTGATGGGAGACTTATCAGGGCTCATGCCAGGAAGCACGGTAAAGTTTTTCAGCAAGTCATATAAGGTGCTTCTCAACGACAGTATATATCGTCCATTTTGCATTGGGTGTAAGTTACGCTGCATTTTTCCTATCATCTGGAAAATTGGAACCTCAGATGAATACATTTGCTCTTTGGACTGCGCACGCATTATATTTATGAATAGATGAGAGTCATATTTATTGTTCAATTTAAGTCTTTTTTGGGTAATGTAATTTTGGTGTGCCATTCAGTTTGCATGCAAACCATTTTAACGTCGAACTTTTTTCTGAGTACAAGGTGTCTGGTAATGAGTTCAAGTTTTCATTTTATGACATCAAGTTTTATTTATTTTGTGATATGTATGAACTGAAATAAAGGTAGAATTATAAGTTGTAGTAAAGCTAATTATATATGACCACAACACCGAGAATTTTGGTATTTTTTAGATCAACAAAAAAGAGTTACTAAATCTGCAAAACATCAAGAGAACTAGAGTCAAGTGGGCTAGTGATTCTCACCTCTGTTTGCATTCTCACCAGATCCGGGTTTGAACCCGGTCTTTCTCAAAAAGATATTTATAATTTGTAATGATGTTAAAAAAAAAAAAATCTATAGTCAAGCTCAGATTATTTTTATTTGTTTTCTTTTACTCATTCAGATGCTTAATTATTTATACTTATATTAAATTATTAATGCTTACCATTTACACGTTAGAAAAAAAATTCTCATACCAGTGCTGATAATTTTATGTTTAAAAAGACTAAGAAGAAAAAAAATTTATGTTTAATTTTGTTTTCTACATACGTTATATTAATGCTACAATTCTTTATTTTATTTTTATAATAATCAACATTGAAGGGATTGTAGTAGAACACTACTACCAATTTTAGACTTCTATGTAAAAACATGAACTCATCGAATAAGTTAACAACAATAATCCCTTAAATTGTTTGTAAATGAATCTTATCAAACAGGTTATTTTTTTCCTTTTTTTTCTGTATACATTTCTTTTCTGATATATGCTAATATGCACATCAAGATTAATTAGTTTTATGATATTTTTTATTACTGAGTTTAGTGTATGTAATAAATCCTATATTTGTGTTACTTCCGGTTGGACCCTTTTAGTTTGGTATTTGTAATGCTCACTCTTTCTTCTAATACTGTACCAATAAGGCAATAAGAAAGATCAAATCACCATGGAGAAGTAGTGGTCTTCCTACATTGGAAGCCTTGATGATGCTAATGGCGGACAACACCAAAACTTTCAAACATCTCTTCTTGCTAAATACACTTGGGGCCGCTAGGCCAAAGACAGCTTTCGCAACCATGATTTATTGTATTATAATAGGAAATGCAAATTCCGACATTTCTTGTTTAGTTTTTTGGATTATGGATAAAAACCGAACTACTATTGTAAGCATCGTGTTTTGTCATGCACACACACAAAGTTCGCATTACGTAATAGTTTGCATTTTGTATAATAACTTTGTACACCTGATTTGAAATCAATGAAGTAAATATACCGTAAAGGGAAATGCTTCTCTTGTGTTTGTGGGTAATAATTGTTGTAAGCTACTTGACTTTGCCGGGTGGGTGGATTAATTTGTTTTTTGAGTGTTATAAATTAAGTTTTCACATGTACAGTTGGATATATTTCAACATAATAATCATGCATCTTCCATTTATAGGTTGAGGAGATGCAACAACGGCTCAGAGTCTTTGCCTTGATTTTAATTATGACAAGCTCTAGCAAAGGCTTTAATGCTTTTATCAAAGAGATCTAGAGAACAAGAAGTAGATTACAACTATCCTTTAGCGTCGAATACATTTTGCTAGTTTTTATAAATTTGTTTTAAAGCTCAAATCAATGATATGACAAAAATTAGGTCAACACAATGGGTTAATTTTCTGACAAAACACTTTTAATTGGAAACACTTATTAGTTTTAATTATATTTGGAATTACTGCACCTCCTTTTTCAATAATTGCCGGCTGTGAATTGACAGTTTTTTGAAACTTCTAAAATATTTGCCTTTTATATATACTGTATATATTCTAAATGGATAGCTTTTAAAGATAAGAGTTTTGATTGGAGGAGAAAGAAAGAGACTTAAAAGGACTATAACTTGTATCATAACGATAAGAGTTTCGAGTGGAGGAGAAGGATACTTGAAAGAAGTATAGCTTCAACTTTTTCTTTCTTCTTGATCTTTTCTTCTTTCTTCTTCAATCTTGTTAGTATACGAACATGAAATCTGAAGGAGTGTCACTACCATTGATCCACGAGCATGTTATGATGCCTTGCAATGATCTGAGGAAAGGTGATTGTTGCGGACGCTTCGAAGGTATCAGTGATGGCTACTACTGCAAAACCTGTGACTTCTTTGTTCACAAAGATTGTGGCGACTCCTCCGAATATATGGAGCACCCATCTCACTCTGTTCACACTCTCAAGCTTCGAAGTACGATTGGCTTTAATTATTGTAATTTATGCGGCCAGGTTATCAAGAATCTATACTATCGTTGTGAGATTTGTGACTTCGACGTGGATCTATACTGTGCAAGGTACCCACCACCAGAGGCTCTTGAGATTTACGAGACTCATCACCACAAGCTCACTCTTCTCAAGGACAAGCAAATGAACAAGTTCGACTGCACAAAATGTGGAGAGGTTGCTGGGAAGGTTTGGTGTGGGTATCCTTACAAATGTCATGAATGTGATTTATCTTTCCATGTGGATTGTGTATGGAATCCGCCTGAGGTAAAACCCCTGTCAGAGGTAAACCACTCTTACCATACTTTACACCCTCTTAAGCTCCACATAGGTCAACCTCCGGACTATTCTGATGGTAAATGTCGTCTTTGCGCAAGAAAGATCAATGATAGATTCTTTTATCATTGTTCTGCTTGTAACTTCAGCTTGGATATGCGTTGTGTTTTAAACACACCACCACAATCTGTTCTTGATCTGAAAGCTCACGATCACCAACTCATTTTTCTCCCAAGACTAGATTCTTTTATATGTAATGCTTGCGGGTTGAGTGGAGATCGAAGCCCGTACATATGTGTTCAGTGTGGTTTCATGATACATCAAGAGTGTCTTTCCCTTTCGCGCGTCATAAACATCAACCGGCATGATCATCGTGTTTCTCGCACTTCTGTTCTTGGTGTTGTGAATTCTGTATGTGGAGTTTGTCGTCAGAAGGTAGATTGGATTTGGGGGGGATACTCTTGTCAAAGGTGTTCTCAATATGTGGTTCATTCGAGATGTGCTACCAGAATGGACGTGTGGAACGGAATAGAACTCGAAGATATACCTGAAGAGACAGAAGATATAGAGCCATATGTGGTAATAGATGACAACACAATACAACATTTCAGCCATAGAGAGCATAACCTCAAATTTCACGTTAGTGGTCTTCTCCGCGAGGAAAGCAAGCGGTGCAGCGCTTGCACCCAGTCCATTTGTCTCCAGTCCTTCTATGACTGTAACAATTGTGATTTCTTTCTCCACCAAAACTGCGCTAAATCTCCTAGAAAAAAATGGCATGTGCTACACAATGACCGGCTTACATTAGTTACAAAAGAGACTCATAATTTTTTTTGTCACGCTTGTCATAGACTATCCAATGGTTTCAGGTACCAATGTGGAAATACGAAGTTAGATGTTCTGTGTGGTTCAGTTTCCGAGCCGTTTGTCCATCCAAGCCATCCCCATCATCCTTTATATTACATTCCATCAAAGGAACCACACAAATGCAATGGTTGCAACAACAATAGGTTATCATCATCTCATGTGCTTACGTGCATTGAAAGTGGTTGTGGATATGTCTTATGCTTCCATTGCGCAACTTTACCGCAAGTGGTAAAGCATAGAGTAGACGATCATCCTCTCTCACTATGCTATGGCGAAAAAGCCATTGGGAAATACTGGTGTGACATTTGTGAGAAAGAAACGGATCCAAAGACATGGTTCTATACGTCTAAAGATGACAGAGCTAGTTTGCATACAAAGTGTGTGATGGGAGACTTTTTAGGGTTCATGTTAGGAAGCAAAGTAAAGTTTTTTAGCAAATCATATGAGGTGGTGCTCAACAATAGTATATCTCGTCCTTTTTGCATTGGGTGTAAATTACGTTGCATTTTTCCTATCATCTGGAAAATTGGAACCTCCGATGAATACATTTGCTCTTTCGACTGCGCACGCAGAATAATTATAAATAGATGAGAGTCATTTATGGTTCAATTGAAGTCTTTTTTTCGTTAAACGTTTTATCTTCTTAGACGAAAAGAAAACAGAAAAATCATTACAAGTGTAACTATTTCAAAATGCCTTTACCATGAAAAAGGAATTACCAAACATAATATTTGACATAATCATATTTGTTTACTACATAGCTTTTGTCTTTTTTGGGTAATGTGATTTAATTTGTGTGTGTCAATGTGTCATTCAGTTCTCATGCAAGCCATTTTAATGAATAACTAATTCTAAGTACTGTATTAATTATTACAAGAAGGTGTGTGGTGATGAATTCAAGTTTTTATTTATGACATCAAAATTAATTTATCTTGTGATATGTATGAACTGAACTAACGGTAGAACTATGTTGTAGTAAATCATTAATTTTTGATAATTTTTAAATAAAACCATTATTTAATATCTACTTAAAAACAATTTAACCAATGAAAAAACAATATGCAGAATATAAATTGTTAAAACCAATAAAATTGTAATTAATTTTGCATAGATTTGTGAGAAAAATAATATATTTTAGAAAAAGCCTAAAAAAGATGTTCTATATAGTATATGGACACAACACTGAGAATTTTGGTATTCTGTAGATCAACAAATTAAAGAGTGACTAAATCATCTGCAAAAACATCAAGAGAACTAGAGTCATGATTATTTATATACTCAGTTTATTTTTATTTCTCATACAAATGCTTATATTTTCTATTTATACGTTATAAATTATTAGTGCTTACAATTTATACGATAAAAAAAAAATCTGATACCATATCATTTATGTTAATTTTATTTTCTATATACGTTATATTAATGCATGTAATTTTTATTTGTTTTTCTAATAGTCCCTTAAATTGTTTGTTAATGAATCCTATCAAACAGCTTATAAAAAAATATGTCTAGTAGACTAGTACTCTACATAACATTTTCTCATATAAAACAGCATGAAAATAATTTAATTCTCGAATATGGTGTAGAGTCAAAATTCTTAATTTCAGAAACTTAAATTATAAATTTTGTTGGTAGAGTTGAATATCACCTTTTGCAATTGCAACCATAAACGTAAAAAATTTCCTAAGAAAACGTAAAACCATAAATTAAAAATAAGAAACAGAGAGATAAAGAACCGTGAGCTAGCTACCAATGTAAAATCTTATGGTGAGAGTTGATCACTTATGTCAGTTAAATGCTATAGAACTCATTAATCCGATCATCACTAGATGCATCCAAATCGGAGTATTATGCGTCGACCAAGAAGATCATGTACATACGGTTCACACACTGTCCAGTAACTCCAACCATAGTAATAATGTGAAAATGTAACACAGGTACTATATACCATGTTTCCCTTCTCGTAGGAGACTGATCGAAAGAGAATGCAAGGTCGGATCAAACTGTATAATGTTGTGTTCATGACAAAAATGATGTTACGTTATGTTTGAACCGAGTTCTTTTGAGTTGTAAGAAAGAACAACACACTTTAATGGCAAAGATTCAAAACTCTGTTCTGTTTGCTTCATCGCTGTTTGGTCTTTGATTATGGGAATTTTTATATAGCAATTGTCAATAATGGAACTTTATATTTTCATGTCCTATATATATTATTATGTGTCCTGTCTGTTTGATTTTACTAATTACCAACGGTTAATTAGTGACTTTTGAAAGTGTGTTTCTCCTCGTCACAGTCTTTAATTAATTTAAATTGTTATCGAATGACTACAAAGTTTTGTTAAGAGCATCTTTGAGATTAAGTCATTAAACAAAGACTTTTGAAGGGGAGAGACCGAGAGAGAACGAGACTCAGTCTTATTTTCCAGATCTCAGATTTAGTCTTCTTTTTCTTCTGAGATTAAAAGTTTTAATTATTTCTTCTTCAGTCTCATAGTAAAGGAACATGGAGTCTCTGGGAGTATCACGACCGTTGATCCACGAGCATGTTATGGTGCCTTGGAATGATCTGAGGAGAGGTGATTGTTGTGGACGCTCCCAAGCTATCAGTGATGGCTACTACTGCAAAAGATGTGACTTCTTTGTTCACAAGACATGCGGCGACTCCTCTGAATTTATCGAACACCCATCTCACCCTACTCACACTCTTAAGCTTCTAACTCAAGGAGATCGGTTTTGTGATTTATGTGGAAGGGATACCAATGATGTAATGTATCATTGTGAGATCTGTGACGTCGACGTAGATCTATACTGTGCCAAGTACCCACCGCCAGAGGTTCTTGAAATTTCCGAGGCGCACCACCACAAGCTCACCCTTCTCAAGGACAAGGTGCTGAACCAGTTCAATTGCACAAAATGTGGAGATGTTGGCGATGAGTTTCCTTACAAATGTCATGAATGTGATTTAGCCTTCCATGTGGAATGCGTATGGAATCCGTCGGAGGAAAAACACCCTTCAGAGGTAAATCATATTTACCACCCTTTACATCCTTTGAAGCTTCACACAGGTCAACCACCGAAATATTCTGATGGAAAATGTCGTCTTTGCGCGAGAAAGATTGATGATAGATTGTTTTATCATTGTTCTTCTTGCAACTTCAGCTTGGATATGCGTTGTGTTTTCTATACACCACCACAAACTGTTCTGGATTTGAAAGCTCATGCTCACCAACTCATCTTTTGCCCAAGACTTGATTCATTTACATGTAATGCTTGCGGATTGAGTGGAGATCGAAGCCCTTACATATGTGTTCAATGTGATTTCATGATACATCAAGAGTGTCTTTCCCTTCCACGACTCATAAACATCAACCGGCATGATCACCGTGTTTCTCGCACTTCTGTTCTCGGTGTTGTGAATTCTGTATGTGGAGTTTGTCGTCAGAAGGTGGATTGGATTTGGGGCGGATACTCTTGTCAGAGGTGTCCTAAATATGTCGTTCATTCGAAATGTGCTACTAGAAAAGATGTGTGGAACGGGAAAGAACTCGAAGATATACCTGAAGAGACAGAAGATATAGAGCCATATGTGGTAATAGATGACAACACAATACAACATTTCAGCCACAAAGAGCATTACCTAAGATTCAACCGTAATGATCTAGTTTTGGAGGAAAACAAGCGGTGCAGCGCTTGCACCCATCCCATTTGTCTTCAATCCTTCTATGGATGTATCGATTGTGGTTTCATTCTTCACCAAAACTGCGCTCAATCTCTTAGAAAGAAATGGCATGTGTTACACAATGACCGTCTTACTTTGGTTACAAGCAAGGCTGATGATTACTTTCAGTGTGACGCTTGTAAAAGAATGTCCAATGGTTTCAAGTACCAGTGCGGGTATAGGGAGTTAGATATTCTGTGCGGTTCAGTTTCAGAACCTTTTGTCCATCCAAGCCATCCCCATCATCCTCTATACTACATTCCATCAAAGAAACGACGCAAATGCAATGTTTGCAACAACAATAGGTTACCATTCACTCTCCTTACGTGTATTGAAAGTGGTTGTGGATATGTCTTATGCTTCCATTGCGCTACTTTACCACGGTAAATCATCTTCTCTCACTATGCTATGGAGAAGAGGCCATTGGGAAATACTGGTGTGACATTTGTGAGAAAGAAACGGATCCAAAGACATGGTTCTATACGTCTAAAGATGACAGAGCTAGTTTGCATACAAAATGCGTGATGGGAGACTTTTCAGGGCTCATGCCAGGAAGCACAATAAAGTTTTTCAGCAAATCATATGAGGTGCTTCTCAACGATAGTATATATCGTCCATTTTGCAGCTGGTGTAAGTTACGTTGCATTTTTCCTATCATCTGGAAGAAACGAATTGGAACCTCAGTAGAATACGTTTGCTCTTTCGACTGCTCATATTATATGAGAAATAGATGATATTATTTCAACATTCATATGATAAGAATCATAATTTTTTCATATATATTTAAGTAGATTATTGACAACATTTAAGTGAAAAAATAACGGAATTTTCATGTATTGAGAAACATTTTTCATTACTAGTATAACTATTTCAAAATGCATTTACCATGAAAAATAAACTACCAAACATAATATTGACAAAATCATACTACATATTTTAATTTACTACATAGCTATTGTCTATTTTGGGTTGCAAACCATTTAACGTCTAATTAATTCAATGTACTGTATTATTACAAGAAGGGTTCTGGTGGTGAATTCATGTTTTGATTTCTGACATCAAAATTAATTTAATTTGTGATATATATATATATGAACTGAATAACGGTAGAGTTAATTGTAGTAAAGCTAATATATATGGCTACAACACTGAGAATTTTGGTATTTTCTAGATCAACAAAAGAGTGACTAAATCTGCAAAAACATCAAGAGAACTAGAGTCCAGACCATTTATATACTCAGTTTAATTTTATTTATTTTCTTTTTCTCATACAAATGCCTATAATTTTTATTTAAACGTTATATTAAATTATCTATACTATTAATTGGGAAGGAGAACAAGAAGCCAAACACCCCCCATTTAAAAAAAAAATCATGAAATATATTCCAGTATTCAAACAGAATTAATGACAGTTAAAAAAAACAAAACCTATCTATATTTATGGAAATCATAATAATCTTTTACCATAAAAAGTGGATAACTAATTTCAAAATTAAATATATATAAACATATTTATTTTATATATACGTAAACATATCTAATATAAATTTAATATTTTAAGAGAATTTCGAAATTAATAATTTATATAGAATGAAATATAATAAAACAAAATCATCATATATCAAGAAAAGGTAATATTTTTTAGAAAAAAAAATAAAAAAGATAAAAAAATATGTTGGGTTATGAAATAATAAACTAATCAAATTCTACATATTACATATACAGAACTGATCATATCATCAAATATTAACAAATTATATAATTTTCAAATAAAAATAAAATTTAAATAAATCAATAATTAAATATTTGTTTCCTAAAATCATACGAATAAACATTCTAGATCACATAAATTTATTATTTTCACATAAAAAATATTCATATTCAAAAAGCAATCTAGCAATTATAGCACAAAAGATATCTACAAAATTTATCATTTATTCAATCAGTTAATGATTTTGTATTTGGTCAAACAGATAGTTAATGATTATTCTAAACTTCTTTTTCTTATTAATTTCACACAATCTTAACAAAATAAATCTTCATCCATTGGCAATTTGCATATCATTACTATTATCAAATATTAAATAATTGTTTTATCAAATCATAAACTACATTTTGAGATTATAACATATAGAATTTCTATTAAGATTAAAACTAAATAACAAGTGGATATATCACGTTTAAATGATTTTAACGACTTATTATCAAATTTTAAATAATAAATGGATTATATTTTTATGATTTAATCTAATTGAAAACAAATAAAATGTCAAATTGGTATGATATAAATGATATAATAAATAAATATCTACAAACATTATCTCAGATATACGTACAATTTTAAACTATCTTTGACAAATATGATATATAAGTTTTAGATAACCGGTTGAAAAAAAAAAAATTGGTAGTTATATTTAATTCTCAAAATCTCAAAATATTGAACAAAATTCAATTTTGGGACGTATAAATCTCTACTTTTGGACGATTATATGAAATTTTACATATATTAAAATTATATTTAGTTACATGTAAATGGTGTTATTTATTAAAAAAATATAAACTTATAGGAATGGATACGAGACGGGAACATATAATTCGAAAACAAACATTATCTGAATTATTTCTCATAAAAAAACAAAACATGATTAGATATAATTGTTATGAGACACGGTCATAAAGGTAAGTTCACTTTAAACTTTCAAATATAAAACTACGAGTACGATACGGAGACATGTAATTTAAACTGCTAAATGTAGTTTCCACTTTCCTATTTATTTCAAATATTTAGACATGAAATGACGAGTACAAGAAGATAACCTATACTTCGGATAACAAAACTACAATAAATCCATGTATTAAAAAATAAAATAGAAATACCTAAATCTTTAGAAAACAAAAAGGCTAAAACATGAATCTTTGAATTGAAGAAAGTAATGAGAAATAAAGATGAAACTGAAAGATCAATAAAATTAAAAATCGAACAAGGATTGTGTATGCTAGGATTACAGACAGTGCCTTGTGAATGAAAATGGTGGGAGCATGTGACTTAGATTGATAATTAGATTTTTATTAGTTTGATAAAAATAAATATTTAAACGAGGAATACGGGTATCCCGTCTAAATCTTTTACCAAGTTTCTTATAATAAACATTGGCAAATGATTATGTTTTAAAAAGAAACGTTTATGGGACATAAATTTTATGACAGATAGAAGACGGGACGGGGCGAGGTGGGATGGGACAGGGCGAGGTGGGACGGGACGGGTCAGAACGAGACGGAAAGAGACATGACGGGTTTTCCATTCTAAACTACACATAAAACAATTCAAACCCAAATCCGATTTAGCATCTCTAAGCAAACGGTTATAAATGTTTTGATTATTTTAAAAAATAAAAGGTGAGTTGGAGAAATAGTACATTTTTCAAACATAATTATAAAAGTAGTACAATTACTATTTAATATTAGGAAACTAATACATTTTCACTATTTGCTACTATTTCAATAATATTTAAACCCTTAGATAAACAAAATATTTACGAGTATGCCACTGAAAACGTATCTGTACAGTTTACTAAGTGTACGGTTATACAAAAATATTTTTTGTACAATAATAAAAATACCACTTAATATCATCCGTACATCGTATTACTGTACGAATATACGTAAATATGCATATTTTGGTATACTATAATAGCTGTACGGATAAAAATGTGTAATTTTTTATACAACCGTACACATAGTAAACTGTACGGATACATCTGTACATCCAATTAAATGTACAGACGTATCTGTACATACACTAAATTGTACAAAATACGTCTGTACACATACTAAACTGTACAAATAAATATATTCATATGAAATAAATTTAAAATTTATTAAGCAAAATTCATATCAAATTGTAGAGAAAAAACATAGATTTTTGTGTATCATAAAAGTTTTACGAAAATAATAGTACAAAACCGAATATGTAAGTTATTAGATTCATGGGGTAAACATATTCAAAGAAATAAAATAAATAAAAAAACCAAAAAAAAAAACAAAAAACCAAACCGATAAAAAGTACCCTCCTTTGTCATTTTTTTTCCCTTTCATTTTCTATCTCACACCTTCTCTATTTCACACTGTAGGGACCACCGACTATTTTCCTAATAATAAATAGTAAATGTGCTAGTTTACATATTACTTTTCAAAAACGTACTAATTTTCCAATTAATCCCAAAATAAACATATAATATCACTTATCATTTTTATTTAAATAATTTTAAAATTGTATTATGTAATACAATATCTGTATTTTACAACTGTATGTCTATATATAGTTTATCAAATAAACTCATATAACAAAATTTTACCAAAATAGCATCTACTTAAAAATCGTAATTTTGTAAAAATAACCCCGCACGTACGTGCGAGTCCATCACTAGTTAGTGCTTACAATTTATACCTTAACAGAAAAAAATTCTGATACTAATGCTGATAATTTATGTTAATTTTGTTTTCTATATACGTTATATTAATGCATATAATTTTCTATTTGTTTTTCTAATAATCCCTTTAATTTTTTTTTAATGAATCTTATCAAACAGGTTATTTCTGAGAAAATGTCATGTAGAGTAATAGTCTACTAGACATATTATTTTATAACCCACAAAAATATGGTATCGAGTCAAAATTCTTTGATTTCAGAAACTTAAAACATAAATTTTGTTGGTAGATTTAAATATCACATTTTGCGATTGCAACCATAACACGTTAAAAATCCCAAAAAAACGTAAAACCATAAATTAAAATAAGAAATAGAGAGATAAATCACCGTAAACTAACTACCGGTGTAAAATCTTATGGTGAGAGTTGATCACTTCTGTAAGTTAAATGCTATAGAACTTGTTCATTCTCATATTAAATTCTTGTTAATCTTTTTGTTTTACTAATTTCGTGTGAACTTATGATATATTTTTTCATTCTGTGTAAAACTAAACCGTAAACGTATTCAGATTGTGTACTGTACGTTTGCTGTAATGAATAACATTTTATTTTATGTGTGATATTAAGTTATTTTTAAAATTATATAATGCATACACGGTTGAAAATACGTGATTAATAGGTTTATATTCACACAAACCGATTGAAACCAATGTTAGAGAATGCGGTGAAGAGATAGAAGATATAGAGCCATATGTGGTAATAGATGACAACACAATACAACATTTCAGCCACAAAGAGCATCACCTAAGACTCCACGTTAATGGCCTTATCGGCGAAGAAAACAGAAAGTGGTGCAAAGCTTGTAGCCATCCAATTTTTCTTCAATCCTTCTATGGATGTACCGATTGTGGTTTCATTCTTCACAAGAATTGCGCTGAATCTCCTAAAAGAAAATGGCATGTGCTACACAATGACCGGCTTACTTTAGTTACAAGTGTGGACAACTTGTTTTTGTGTGGAGGTTGTTATAGAATTTCCCATGGTTTCATGTACCAGTGCGGGGGTATGAAGTTAGATACTCTGTGCGGTTCTGTTTCAGAGCCTTTTGTCCATCCAAGCCATCCGCAGCATCCCTTATATTACATTCCAGAAGTTGAAAACATTTGCTGCAATGGTTGCAAGATCAAAAGCAGAAGTAAGTGTGTGCTTACGTGCATTGAAAGTAGTTGTGGATTTGTCGTATGCTTCTGTTGCGCCACCATACCACAAGTGGTAACGCATAGAGTAGACGATCATCCTCTCTCATTATGCTATGGCGAAAAGGCAAGTGGCAAATACTGGTGTGACATTTGTGAGAAAGAAACAAATCCAAAGACATGGTTCTACACGTGTAAAGATCACCAAGCTAGTTTGCATACACGGTGCGTGCTGGGAGACTTTACAAGGTTCATGCCAGGAAGAATAATAGAGTTATATAAGAGATCATATGAGGTGGTGCTCAACAAAAGCGTATCTCGTCCATTGTGCAGCTGGTGTAAGTTGCATTGCATTTTTCCTATCATCTTGAAGAAACTTGAAACCTCAGATAAATACTGTTGCTCTTTTGATTGCGCATCATGTTTAGCTTTGGGAAAACCTTACCCATCAGCTTGAAAAGACTTGAAACCTCAGATAAGTCTTTTATTTTTCAGTTAAAAGCTTATCTTCATAATTATGAGCTGCTTGCCTTTACGAATTTAATTTTAATGATAATTATTTCAACATATATACTTATGATAATAAGATATATTTAGAAGAAACAGTTGGAATATGATTTATTCATATTAATTAAAGTACATCTTAGACAACGTTTTAAAACGGTGTTTTAATGTTTTGATACATTTTTCATCACTAGTGTTACTATAATCTCATCATCTATAGTGATATACACTTCAATAATCCTATCATCATAATGGTATAATATACATATTCTTATGTCTATTGTCTCTAATGCATCATAAAGTAATATCTGTCCTTCATGTATATGAATTTAAATTGTCTCGTAAATGAAGTCTTAAATTATCTGTTTCCGTAAAAACGTACTTCAAAAATTCCTCATCTATTCGTACTTTAACATGCATGGTATTGGCAATGGCTACATATATAGAAGCAATTTGAAAAAAAAGAACACGATCGATGTATGCTTGGTTCTACTCTACTTCTCTATTATTAGCCAAAATTCAACGATAATTTACGTATCAATACACAAATATATAATCCTTTGTGGTTATGAAGTGTGACAAAAGCATTAATTATAGATATAGTTCTTTTTGCACATGTTCTCTCTTTTTTTTTTTTGCTAAATTATAAATATTTTATTAATAATGAAAATGGTTTACGTTACATATGGTTTCATGGCAAAAAAGAATAAAAACATGAAAGCATAAGACGGTAATTAAACTAAATTTTCGGTCCATCTATTCAACCAAGCTAAGAAGCTATGGGAACAAGATAAAGCGATGACGTTTATGAAGTCCTTCCCGGATGAGTTGCAAAAGGAGAAGGGCGAAAGCAAAAGGAGTTGCACATGTTCTCTTACAATTGTTGGGATATGGTTATTGTCCATCCATCTCGTATATGTAATCTAAACATATTTACATGTATATATAATAGTGATATACATGTAAACATGTTATTATAAACATGTAAACATGTTTGTCCACTGATAATGTTAAATATATTTTGTGTCCATCAATTAATACCTAATTTGGTCTTCGATGTTGTCTCCCACGAATCCAACACTTTTGTACTCTTCAAATCCAACAATTGTGTGCATCAGCTGGTTAGATGATCATTATGATAGACAATGAAGTTAGATTGATAACAAATGAATCTCATACCAAACCTCCGTAGAAGCATCTTCGACCTCGACGGGAGCATCATCGACAACATATATGATCCATTAATTAATACCTAAACTTGGCTTCCAATTAATATTCTATAGATATATGGTTAAAAGAAACTTTGTATAGTAGATTGTTTCTCCATTAGGTGCCACCGGATGTAGACATAAATGGAGGAATAGATTGTGGACTACAAAAGGACGAGGGTTTTATAGAGAGATGGAGGTTTATTGGAAAAGTTTACCTTTGAGAAGTGTGTAACGATGGTAGTTTTTAGGGATTATTGTTAGTTATGCAACTTTCATAATTCAAAATTATGTTTCTGCCATTCTACCTAAAACATTTTCTAAAATGTCAGTTTATTCATTTGTGACAGTGTTGTATATGACAAAATTACCTTCGCAAAAAAAAAACAAAAAAAATACGATGGACGAGAACTGGTGGACCAGATCTATTCCGCCATAACTGGTTTGAATCTAGTCTACCAAAACTGGTTGGTCTAATCTTATCCAAACAAATATATATATACACTAAATATTTACAATATAATCAACATCAATTCCATATTTCGAAGTTTGAAACAATTCAAATCCAATATATTAATATGAATTAACTTAATTAAAAAAATAATCATCATAACGCTCAAAGTCATGTTCTCATTTCCGTCGGTTTCATCTAGTTCACGTTTATAGTGCTAAAGAAAAAAACAAACAAACGTAAATGACATATAAATAAACATTTTAGGTTAAGGTTATATAATAGTAAAATAACCAACATACAGATATATTTTTTGTTCTCGACTTATTTATTTATTAAGTCTTCAAATAAAATGTAAGATTTTCTCGTCCTTCCAAAATGAAATCAAACATTTCTATAGCTCTTCCAAATTGAGTTTATAGGGAACACTTTTGCATTATCCCTAGTTAGAAGCAATCGATGATGGACTTAGAGGGGTACTATTTTTCTTAAGTAACTCCAATATGGACTCAGAGGCTTTTTCATTGGGCTTAGTATCTAATTATCCCCAAAGCCCCATCTCATCTAGCTTGCTTCTTTGGTAAAACAAAGCTAATATTATCTATGATTTTTGAGTTCTCAAGAGTACTAATTTTGGAAGGAAGGTTAGGTTTACAGTAATGGATGTCTACTGCCTGGTAAATGAAGGTTTAAACGATCTATTTTGTAAGCTAAACTTCAAAATTGTTCATCTATTAGTGTCTTTCTTACTCTACCTTGCATGGTATCCGAAACGAATACATATTCGCGATTTGAAAATAACAATAGAAAGCGGGTAATGTATTCGAAACGTTTGCATATATATAACATATAGATTGTAAGATCTTACAATCAACATCAAAACTATATTTAGAAAAAGATTGTTTAAAACAAAACAACACAAATATGATAAAAAAAGACTAAGTAATTTAATTAACACAACAATACATTTAAATTGAGTTTAGTAGGAACATTTTATATATTGTTTCCCGTGTTTTCATAATTCTTTGTATCTTATAACGTTTTCGAAACGGGAAATGGATCTAAAATCTGGTAATCTCAAAACGTTTTTCTCAAAAAAAAATGGTTTATTTATTTACCTAAACACAAAATATTACTTTCTACTTTTCTCTGTTTTTGCATTTATGTTTATTAGAATTGAGCTGTATAAAGGGTGATTTCATATTTATGTTTTGTTGAATATTAGTGATTTATATTCAATGTTTCATTTAAAGAAAATATCCAATATATTTAGCATAAAAGTTCCAAGGTGACTAATTCTTATCCATCTTACAACCAAATCCCATATATGATATGACTATGAAGTATTTTGTGAACAAAATTAAATAATTTTCAAACCCACACAAAGTAAAAATCAAATCCAATTTTGCAATTCTTTGATTACCTTTTGTAAAACCTAAATTAAAAAATCACAATCACCTACCACTCTACCTGTCTCTCTATATAAACATAAACCTAGAAATATATTTTATCATATCTCAGATTTAGTTTTCTCTTTTGTTTCTTGTTTTTTTTTTATTTTTCTTATAAACCCAATCTTAAATATTAACCTCAGATTTGTTACAAAAACAAAATACAAAAGATAAAACAGACAAAGGGTTCTTTGCTTAAGTGCTTGCATGTCTTTTCCATTTGATCTCTAAATTTTTTGCCTTTTTTTCAGTATTTTTTTTTGTCACTTCTGTAACAACAATGGCGGAGTTAAACCCATAAAGGAGGGTTCTTTACAAAACATTTCCTCTTGCCTTCTACAGCAAATTCCCCAGGTAAAAACCTCAAAAATCCAAAATTCAATTGAAACATTTCGGATAAAAATAAAAAATATAAATTTCAGAAATCAAGAAAGACAAAACGTCTGAAATTTTTTTAAAAATCAAACCTTTAGGCTAATCCCATGTTTGTTTGTTTGACCCATTTCTTGAAATTAGCTGCTTAATTGATTGATCTTTTGTGTTTGTTTTGGCTTAGGTTTTATGAACTGGAGTGACCTTTCTTGATTAGAGGATGAATGAGTAGGGAATTGAGTCTTAAGGGTTTAATGGGGGGATGGTCAAGTTTCAATCATAGTTCAGGTCCATATGTTGATGTTAAGATTGAGTATATTGATGAATGTGAGAACAGGTTAAGGAGATTGTTTGATCAAGCTCTGTTGGTTTTTCTTGAGGAAGAGGGCAATGTAAGTTCCCTGCCTGCTGTTCTTGGTGATGGCGAAAATGTCGATTTGTTTAAGCTCTTTGTGTTGGTTTGTGAGAGGGAAGGGTTTGATTCTGTGTCTAGGAATGGTTTGTGGGATTCAGTAGCTGAGAAATTAGGCTTGGACTGTTCTGTCTCCCCATCTTTGAGGTTGGTTTACTCAAAGTATTTGGACCGGATGGAGAAATGGGCGGTCGAGGAAACGAGGATCTTGAACCGGGATGGTAAAAAGAAAGGGTGTTACGGGGGTTTGTTACAAGAGCTAGGTAATGGATTCAAGGGTTTGCTAGAAAATGGTAAGTGTCAAAAACGTAACAGAGCTGTGGCATTAGGTTGTAACCTTATAGAAGAGTCGTTCTCAGAGTTCCATAGGAAGAGATTTAGAGAGAGTAGATATGATGAAGAAGGAGTAGGATCGTCTTTTGTTGATGTTCTTAATGAGTCTGTTGTATGTGCTGAGGAGAAAGGTTTGGATTTCTCCTCAAAGAAGAAAGGAGGAGATTTGCAAGAAATGTTGCAATGGCTGACTTCAGTTGCAAGATCTCCTCATGATCCTTCCATTGGTGTTATACCTCACTGTTCTAAATGGAGGTACTATACTGGTAAAGAGTGTTCCATCAAAGCGATTAAAGCCAAAAACTCTTTACTTGTTCCAAGAGGCGATGCTCTACGCAAATATCGATGTTGTCCAAATCTGGTACTGTCTTCACTCTACTGAACAGTTTTATATTGCCTTCAGTTTTAGATTGATATAACTTTTGCTGGTGATATATATAAGTATGCCTTATTTTTTTCATACTTGTGACTCTGTGAGATAGCTTAACTTAAGATAAACCCTTGCAGTGTCACCAATTTGTGCATCCGTCTATGTATGACGAAGAAGATGATGATGGAAAGTCGTTAGCGAGGTCAAGATACAGCCTGAGGAGTCCAAAACTATCGAAGCGCCGTTTTAGCTCGTGTAGCAGTTATGGAAGATTTGTCAGTCGTCTAATGAAATCAAGATTGTGCAGAGAAGAAGACCTTATCGAAGAAGAAACATCTGAAGCCATAGACTTACAAGAGGAAAACACAGAAGATATCCCGAAAAGGAAGGTCTGCATAGGGCCTCGTTACCAAGCCGAACTGGATGAATGGACAGAAGGGGGTGTAGATAGCGATAGCAAATGGTTGGGAACTCGTGTATGGTCGCCACCAGAAAACAACGAAGCCTTGGATCAATTACAGCGGGGAGATGATTTGGTTGGCAAAGGAAGGCCAGGTTCTTGCAGCTGCGAAGCCCGCCTCCCGTATTCTGTGGAATGCGTTAGACTCCACATCGCGGAGAACAGAAAAGAGCTAAAAGGCGAGCTAGGCGATGTGTTTTTCCTTTGGAAGTTAGATAAGTTGGGAGAAGAAGTGTGTCTTGGATGGACAGAGAGAGAAGAGAAGAAGTTTAAAGACATGATCATTGCTGATCCGTTTTTCTGGAAAAATACGGTAAAGTATCTCCCAGGTAGGAAGAGAAAGCAGCTGGTGCATTACTACTTCAATGTGTTCTTGATCAACCGCAGAAGATACCAGAACCGTGTGACTCCAACAGATGTAGACAGTGATGATGATACTAGAACTTTTGGTTCAGTTGGTGGAAGATTTGGTCGTGGTGCTGTTTCTTCATGTGATACAGATATGATGATCTGTTGTCTGAATCGTCAGTGTGAAGACTATTGAAGTGAAGTGAAGCAGAAGAGTAGGGGAAGAAGAAGAAAAAGAAAAAAAAAATTGTTTTTATGTTTTTGTATAAGCTTTTAACTCATAGCCTTCTTTTGAAAATAGAAGTATAGGAGTTTGTAGCTTTTTTAATCTTTTAAAATTTCAGTAACTACAGTCCACAGTTTAGGTGTAACTTTTGGAATCATATTGGGTTTTAGTTTTTCAATGAAGTTTAATTTTTTTGGTACATTTCTTTTTTTTTTATTAAGCTTTTTTTTTTAAAGAATAATACATCCAATGACCAGAAAAAGAGAGTCAAATATCTAAGTTTAATTTCATTTTCCAATATATTCTTCTTCATGATAATATATTATTTGTTGCACGAAACTTTGTCTTTTTTTTTCCGTAAAATGTCCTTTTCCAATGAAAAAGAGGAACTGAAAATGTCTTTTTCTTCTTTTCCAAATGTTATCTTCATATGTAAGGACGATTCTTTTTGAAATCATCATTTGAACTTCTTTTTTCTTTTTTAGTTGAATGTTAAGATTAGGTCCAAATAAAACAAAAGTTTACATTCTAGAAAATGAAATTCCCAAAAACACACCTAGCTTTTATTAGGAGAGCAATGTGTGCCTTAGGGAATGTCTACATGTAACAAGATTCAGAAGATGGTATACTCACTCATCATTTCATCAAGTATGAGAAGTAGCTATAACCAATAAAGATGTCGTATCTTGTTGATGGAGATGTTTTGTTGCAACCATTGATCGTTTCAAAGTTTATTGGAGTTTCGTCAAAAGAACAATAGCCAAACAAGATGGTCATGTCTGATTAAGGAAACAGACGAGTAAGGAAGATAATAGATTAGGTAATATGAGCTTTGTAGCACTTAGAGTTGACTAATGATACAACCAAAGTAAAAAACCAAGGAGAGAAATTCTGATTGTTGGATACTCCGACGAGTCGGTTGTGCATTTGTATGATCTACAAGAGACTTTGTAGAGGAAATTGTATTTGCTTCAGCTGAGAAAATTCAAAGGTACTACTCTTTCCATATCATATAGATTGAGGTTTGTAGAAGCAGTTTTAGAATTTTTACTTGCATAATCTTTCCCTAAACTGATCTTGAAAAACTCACACTCGAAGAATAAGTGATCATGAGAGTCCAAACCAGATTCACATAGAACACAAGCTGCAACAAACATTCATTCCCCACTGTCTCAATCTATCTCTTGTGGTTAGCCTTTCCTAAGCTGCTAGCCAATGGATAAAAGAAAACTTTGGAACAACTTCCTTAAACCAAACAGCTTTATACCAAGGCACATGGAGAGAGAGTTAGAGAGATCTGTCTAATTGCAGCCATGTTCCTTTGGAAGAGAACTTTTCAATAAAAGAACCTGAAAGGCTGCTTCCACTGATACCAATATCAGAACCTCTTGTGGATGACTGCGCGCGGAGTGACACATAAACATACATGTAACTGCTTTGGCTTCGAAAGATCGCGCCTTAGGGAAATCATGCCATAATTTATGTACTTATAGATAGGAAATATTCATCACCATTTGAATAAACTTTCACATAGGAAATATTCATAAATTATGTATCTATAGATACATGCTTTAAATTGAAGTTTAAGAGCCAAACTCAGTTTACTTAATGAAACTGCATTAAAACACAATATATGTAAATATATATATATATTTTTTTAAACCAAATCGTTTTATTCCAGAAGTGTACTCAGTCAATTGAATTGACCCAAAACATTAATATGCATTTAACTAACATCGAAAACATGAATACATAACCCTATACATATGCATGTATAATCGTCAAAACCTAATACTATTGTTAACATAGAAGGTGATTATGATATGGGGATGAAGAAGCTTTTCAAAGTTTTGGTCTTCTTCTTGTTCGGTTACTTAACGTGTTCAATGGCCATGGTACCATATCGTGGTTGTGACGTTATTGGAGTAGGTTTGGGAAAGAACGAGAAGAGAGTAGTGAACAAGGAGGGTTTGTGGTCGGGTCGTAAGTTAGTTTCTGGTCCGAGTCGTAGTGCTTGCGGTCACTAAATTGTAGGCAAAGTAAGATTGGCTAATGTCTAAATAATAAGATCTATAGAGTTGATGTCTCTGTCCTTTTTAGAATTATGAATATTGTCATGATTTTTATTGAACTATTTATTAATGGAATAAAATGGCTTGCAAGTTGCAATGTATCATTTTTTGTTTGCATCTTTGAGAAAACTCAAAATGTTGACTCAGCATGCATATAATAATCTGATTTTATATGTTTTGTAAAAACTTGATGAAACTTATTGATCAATAAGAGAAGTTTTTATGTTTCTTGAAATTATTCATGTGACAGAATATATTACTCTAATTTTTTTCATTTATAAGTATCTAATTTTTTTACTCATCTGCAAATGTAGGATCTTAGTTCAGTTTGGTGTTAGATTCGTAATGAAACTATGGAAAGTATCATATTTGGTTAGTTTTGCAATGAAGGATAGACAGAATATTTTATATATGTATGACTTTGAATTATAAACAATTGGCCCGTATAGCTCAGTGGTAGAGCGTCAGTCTTGTAAACTGAAGGTCCGTAGTTCGATCCTGCGTGTGGGCACTTTTTTATATTTTTCCTATAAATCACTCCAAAACTCTAAATTCGTGATGTCTTCACGGTAAAGACACCATGTTTAAAAACAAGATCTCTCAACCGAGACCTTCTACTTTACGGATATTTTCATGAAATTGATCATCTCAATCCACTACAATTGAATATAAGCCAACAATTCAAACGAAACTTGCACAAATTCTCATTTTGTTTTGTAAGATTTAACTATATACAAGACTGAGATATGTAATGACAAACCAACTTTTTATTCATAAGATTTTTGATTTTTCCTTAGAAACTGAACCGGCATTGTATATGAATGAGACCCTCTTATCATCTGTAATACTGTAATCTTGTAAGGTATTTATGATTCTTCTTCACCAGTTAAGCTCAAGCTAAATTCCCATAACTTCTTGGCTAAATCTTTGTCTTTACCCTGAGAATTAGGATTAGATATGTTGTTATCCATTAAGTATTCTCCACTCACTCCCTTTGCTTGCGGATGTAGCGCTGCATAGCATGTAGTTGCCGCTCCCTGCAACGACCATATAAGATTAAACTCACATACAAACATGTAATGTATGTGGGTGTGTTGAGGACAGAATGATCAAATGCTTGAGCATGATCATGACCTTGACCGTAAAATTAGATGGATAGATCGAAACCTGACCTGTGGAATACTCTTCAGAACATACTTTCCCACCGCATTACCAATTGCTGCATCAAACAGGAGAAGAAAATCAATGACATTACCAGTTGATTCTTTGATGCATCCATTATTAGATCATAAAAATCCATTGACAGGTTGAATATGGTACAACATTCCAAATGCGTAGATTAAGAACGAGTTCACCTTATACTAGTTATTCAGAATCAAACATCACTAGAATATGAGTACAGAGCAGGTTCAAACTATATTCTTACAAGACAGACGCACCTTTTAGGATTGTTGTCTATGATCCAGTGTCAATCCAGTATGCAGTAATAGAAAAACAAAGGAAATTAAAAATCGAAGTATAATGAGCAAAAGAATTTACTATTTATGAAGCTGTGGTAGCGCAAAAGATTGGTCATAATGGATCCGGGATGAAGTGAATTGGCAGTGATATTCACACCTTGTTCCTGTTTTACGCATAACCAAAAGATAAACAAAACTTCTTTCCATTAGCTTTCTCTTTGGCCTTTTGAACTGATTAAATGTTTCACAAAATGACCTGCAAAATACTACTTTACCTTGAACTGCCTAGCAAGCTCAGTAGCGTGCAATATGTTACAGAGCTTTGACTGACCATATGCTTGCAACGTATTGTAACTATAGAGTAACAGTGAGAGAAAAAACAATATGTTATAAGTTTACAACAAATTGAATATCAAAAGCAGTAAACAATAAGTATCTCATAACAATCACCTTGCTTTGTCATTTATTTTGTCAAATCGAATCCCTTCCCCATAAGCAAATCGATGACCTTCTGATGAGACAATAACTATTCTTCCTTCTCTATTGCTTTCATTAGCTGTCTTCTTCATTGTCTCCAAAAGAAGGTTTGTCAACAGAAAATGACCTGAAACAAATTATATAAAACATAAAGCATCCAAACATGGAAAATGTTCCTCATCGTATGAAAACAAGTGAAAGAAAAGCAACAAACAAAAGTTCTACAAAGAAGCAAAAATGAAGGAGTACCCAAATGATTTGTTGCGAACTGTAATTCAATGTTGTCGCTTGAAAGCAAGAACGGGCATGCCATAATCCCCGCATTATTGCTACAAAAACAAAACAAAGATTAAGTCGACTAACACGTATTAACATTAAGTAATCCATCAATTACTTAAATAAACAGTAAAGTTATGGGTTGTACATGAGAAGATTCAAGGGTAAGTCCAAAGACTTGAACTCTGATGCAAAGCTCCTGACAGAATCCATTGAGCTAAGATCTAACTTCATTACATCAATCTTAGCCTCAGGCGTTTCCTTAAGTATCTTTTCTCTGACTTGATCACCAGAATCTGTGTTCCTTACAGCCATTACAACATGATCACCACGAAGAGCAAGAACACGTGTTGTCTCTTCCCCAATACCACTTGATGCTCCTGCAATCAAATTAATCAAGAATCAACAAAAATCTTCTCTTTGGCTTCAATATATGTTCTTACAAAGCCTAATTGAAATATTCCGATAAAGTTGAAACCTTTCGTTCACTAACAGATACTACAACAACTTTTAGTTCAGGGGACAGAATCAAAACCCAGAAAGTAGAAAATGAAACAAACCCAGATCATAAAAAGTTGATGGAGAAGAAGACCTGTGGCGATGGCTGTGAGACCAGTACCATCAATTCCATGAGTGACTTCTTCAGCTGTGGAACGAGCTGAGAACCCAGATGCTCCTTTCCACCAAAAAGGCCACATTTTTTTTTAGTTTCTTCTCTCTTCCCTAATCTTATTTGAAAACTTGAAAAATCCTAAACAAAACCCTAGGCTGATGATCACACAGAAACTCTTGTGAAATTGTTAATTATACAAACAGTGGATTCAATTTTTCCTAGAGAAGAGAGCTTTTGTCTTTTGGCTATGCTCTGTTCTCAATTCTAGTATTAAAGTAAGTACTTTATCTAAATAGTTCCTTAATCCAAGATAAGATAAAGATGCTGTATTAGTAATATCTAGATTTCTTAATCTTGATACAAAAGTTGGTAAATGCAAATTTGGTTAATGTCCTAAATATCAAATATAAGTAATAGACAATGGCGATTGCATGAAAAGAAGCTGACTGATGTCAAAGGTTTATACAGCAGAAATTGCAAATGAAGACAAACAAAGAAGAAAGAACAACTCTCTCTCTCTTGGGTGTGTAGAGCAAAAACAAGTCTAAACAGGTTTTAAAATCTTTCATAAAACATATAAAAGATGAGCAATCTTCAAAAGAAGGAAGACAGGTTTGGGCTAAAGAAGAGTGCTGTGGTGTTTGAAATCCAGAGATAAACCTTTCTCATTCCATGAGACCAAAAAAATATTATTAATCAACGCTGTGTTGGCCTAGGCCTGGAGCTTCCAAATGTTGACCTGCGTTCATCACTGCTGCGCCAAGCATCACCACCACCACTTGGGCGGTCACTGCCTTTAGGACCAGAACCCCAACGGTCTCCTCCTTCGGCTGGAGGTCCAGCTCTATCCCTGCCACTTGTCCACCGATCAGGATTCTGTGGCGGTCCACCTCTACTTCCCCAGTGGTCATCTCCCGCAGGCGGTCCACGGTTGGACAAGCGGTCAGTTTCTGATGGTGTTGCTGCTGCTGGACCTGAGACTTCAGTAGTCTGGCGCTTCCACTTAGGAACATATTTGGATGGACCTGACCCTGATGCTGGCGCTGTAGCAGCAGGAGCGGCAGTTCCAGCAGGAGCGGCAGCAGCAGTAGGCTCTTGAAGGCGAGCAGGAGGTGCATTCAACAGGGATTCTCGCCCCAGCCTAGCTTTTTCCTCCACCTCTCTCTCTCTCTGCTTTTGCTTCTCAGCTATTTCATCCAACTTCGCTTTGCGTTCCGCTGCTTCCTTTTTGAGCCTCTCCGCTTCTACATTAGAGGAAAACCCATATTAAAAACAGACACAAGAAGATATATTAGAAAAGCTTCAACATCAATGTCAAAATGATGTGGATTTATGGAAGCAAGTCCACACCTTCCTGCTTGCGAGCTTCTTCTTCTTCCTGCAGCTTTGTAATTCTTTCTTCTTCAATTTTCAAATAATATATCTGCTTCCTCTTAATATCCCTTTCTTGCTTCCTGGCTCGAATTATTTGACTGATGCGCTCCTCTCTCTCAGTCCTTATTCTGTCAAACTCTGCTTGTCGATGACTTATCACTTGTGCTTGGAATATTTCCTGGACACATAAAGAATCGATTGTAAGTGATTGAAAAGAAAGTTACAGAAAAAATGAAGAAACTAGAGAACATTAAATCAACTCAATGAAGGACAGATACAAATGACAAGGCAAAAACTGACCTTATTATCTAACATTCTGGATAACCTGTTTTTCTCCTTTAAGTCACTCTCATGACGCTCTTTACTGAGTTCCACTTCACGCTGCAAAAGAGAAGGGTTTTAAAGGACCTCAACCAAGTTATAAGAAGAAAAAACTACTGGAAAATTAAGGTTTTTACCTGTTGCTCGCGCTCGTAAAATTCTCTTTCCTCTACCAGTCTTCGCTGATATGAAGCTTCAATCAATGGAGCAGCCTCTTCTCTCTTTGCTCTTTCCAAATAATCCATCGTTTTGGCAAGTTTTTGGAGTTTCTTCTCCATTTCTTGCCTTTCCTTGAGCTGCTCAGTTAAGGCCCTCTCCATCACAGTTTGCTTTGTCACCTTCTCCTACATTTCGAGTAACCCAACCAGTATTAGTAATTCGCAAACCAGTGAACTATTATAGCTAACATATTGTATTAATAAACGTACTCCATCTAAAAGTGGCTTCTTTTTTCCCTTTTTCATGCGCTTCTCTGTGTCCTCAAGCAAAGCCTGAGCTTCTTCAAGCTCCTTCTCCTCTATCTCCCTAAGGATTCTTTGTTTCCTTCTCTCTGCAAGCTCTGCTGCAAGTCTCTTTTGTTCTGCCTCCTCAGTTAGCTTCTGAAGCTTAAGCCGTTTCTGCTCCTCTTCACGTTCCTTCAAAAGTTAACATCAAGTCAAGGAACTGTCATAAATCGGCATAGCATAAGAGAAGTGTCAAAAGCACCATGGATAAGCTCACTACCATTTCTAGTTGCTGACGTTCTTGATCCTCCTTCCTCTTTTCAATGATTGATTTCCGAGCAAGTAATCTTTTGTGTTCTTTCTCAACAGTGTCTGCTAAATTTGGAAGTATGCCACCTAATTTTGATGCTTTACTTGGGACAGGATACAGAATGGCTCTTACTTTGCTCAAAGACTCAGCAAAGACGGCCAGATGATCCCTCAGTCCATCAGACTCAATACCCTTATACACAAACAGTTGATTAAATAGATTAGTATCTACCAAACAGGCGTCAATAAGTTTAGTCATATTACCCAATGATAGACATGATAAGCAGTGTCAAGCATCAACAGAGGCTTACCAAATTTCCAAAAATTACAACACCCTTCATGTGATCAACTTTCATGGCAACAAAATTGTTCTTCACAGCATCAACAGATATCTTCTCTACCACTGAGAATTCAAAGAAGGGTACCAACTGAGATAAACTCTCAATTCTTATTATCTGATAGATCTTAGAAACCTGAAAATAAAATTGCAACATTAGAAAACAAAAAGGGGCTAAACACCCAGACCAGTAACTGTTGAATAGGTAGTATTGCCCACGTAGAGAACAAGAAGCACTTTTTACCTGTTGAAGTAGCCTCAGAGTAGAAAGCTTCTCCAGAGAAGGAACATATTGGAAAAGTTGCACTTCGGGTAAAGAAGGAGCTGAGGACAGTTTCCCACCAGATTTGGAAATCTTTTCCAGCAAAGGTTGAATCTTGGAGCCAAGATCAAGTGGATGAAATTCATGCTCCAAAACATGAAAAAGATCTTTCACCTCCTGAGATGCACAGCTCAGAACACCTCTTGAAACCTAATTGCATAGAAATTAGCCTCCAAATCAGATTCCTGTAAGGAGAAAAATATTCTAAACCACAGATAAGGTAGCTGCTAGAGACTCACCAGCTCTGACAGAAGAGCTGACCTGGATAGCTGAAAAAAGAAAAAAGGGTATTAGAAATAGCAAACTAGGAAATAAACAGCTCAAACAAAAATGAAGAAACATGAGAACCTATGTTACCATATCTCTGCCCTCAAATTTAGGTTCAAGATTAAATCCAATGAGGTTGGCCATCCTCAAATTACGTTCTTTCTCATTTTCGAGTTCCATATGGGATGCACTCTGAGCCCGATCAAATGGTGGAACAGACAAAGCCGCCAAGACAACAGATGATGCTATTAGCTGCAAATCCTTTTGGCTTAAATTCTTATTGAAATTTTTCTGCAGACTAAACAGCTTAAACCATGCATAAGCATGATAAAGATGGCTAGAAGAAATCCAGAAGATTTCAGTCAATTTGGAATAATAAACCATCAATAAAGATGACTTGGGCGTTTTTTTGACCATGCACATTAATCCGTAGATATCTTCAACAGAGCGAAAAGCTTCCTGCAAAACAAAAAGATACATCAAGAACACACTAAAAGAGAGTATAAGGTATATGTTGCCAAACTAATATGATATAAGATAAGGAGCATCAGAAAAAATATACACAGAAAAAAAAAAACGAACCTGCCAAAGTCCAAGCTCGGTAGCAACTTTCAACTGATCAAATCTTGTGTCCAGATACAGTTGCAAGCTCTCAGGGGCTGATAAGTCAGGTCGGTCCCTTTGGTCTCTGTACTTGTTCAGGTTTGCCAAATGATTTCTTATAATTTCACAAAGCCTACGGAACTCTGTTGTTCGCTTGTACTGCTTGCAGAACTGGAAAGCTTTATGTGCGGTCATCTACAAGATAATAAAGTACAAGTCTTCAATCTCAATCAACTTAAAATCAGAGGTATCACCAATAAGCTTAACATCAACAAAAACTAACCGCATATAGTGCTTCCAACTTTGAGTTGTTTCGCAATATCTCAAGGACTGTCCTGTATGTCTCCCACAAGAACTTGAACCATGGGGTGACCAACTCGCGGTCAGATCTATCTTTTCCCTTCTCCCCACTGACAATACTCAGCTGTAAATCCTCAGGCTTTCTATCAGCTTCAAGGTCATCGACATCAAGGGCCTCCTCAAGAGCATCCGCCTGAGAACGAGCTTGCTCAGCTTTCTCGGTAGCAAGATGTAGGAAATGCTTGATAACTTCCTCCAAGGAACTGACATTCACTTGCTGGCAAACAATCCGATACTGGATCAATCCATCCTTGGCGAATCGACCCCTCTTCAAGTCAACACAAAGATCAAGATACTTAAACATGATCTTTTCAAGCGGTTTCTGCCATGCTCTGTATCTCTTGGAAGTAATGAGATCATGAAGCGCCTGAAGGGCATCTTGTTTCTGTCCAACATTGATCAATTCTACACAAATAAAAAATTTAACACAAAGTCAATTCATACACACTCTAAAACCAAATCCACCACCATTAAATCTAAACCATTTCGTAACTTACCATCAGCACGCTTCAATGCATTCTCCGGTTTCGCAAAATGCGACATGTTTCAGCCAAACAAAGGCCAAAGACAAGCTCTCACGAAAGGTACACTCCAAATTCGCCTGAAAAACAAACACAAGAGTATCGATTTTGTTACAAGATTCACGTGAATCCGAAAAAAACCATCAGATATCTCAGAAAAAAACGTATCCTTCGGCGTATCTTAACTACAAAGACCAGAAACAACTCGCCCAAACCCTAAATTCGTCTCAAAGAATCAAAAATGACACATACGAGGCACAGAAGATTCGATAACCTTGGGCAAATCTCAAAACAGATCAATTCAATCAGATTCGATAAAAATAACAGTAGAGATCCAATCACTGGCGGAAGAACAGAGCCGAAACTTAGGTCTAACTTTTGTAGCCGTGATAAGAGTGGTAAGAGAGATGAGGAAGCGAAACGGAAGCAGCTCTAGGGTTTCTGGTTCCTTAATATTATCGTTCTAAATATATATTACCTAGATTTGCAGATAGCACCGTCATTTCTTATGTTTTCGAAATTGACCCCGTTTTTATATTTTTAGGGTGTATAAATCCCATTTATGTTATACAATTGAGATCAACACATTTATGGGATTTGATTCTCAAATAACCATGTGACATATACACTTTCTTTCCATATAATATTTAAATTTATTTTTTTATTTTTTGCTTCCATAATAGTTAATTCATACTATTAGTTATAAGTTTTTCAAAGTAAAGTTCTTATTTAGTTTAGTTTATACGGATTTTCATCATCATTTGCTTAAACTAACTAAATGTCGATTCTATAAAAATTTGAGACTAAGATACAATCTTCCAAATAACTTAATAGATGATTCATATATTCACTTCTTGTTACTAAACGGTGTGACCAGTGACCACGATGTTAATTATAAATTAAAAGAAGAATAGAGTGGTTAGACGAATATGAATAAATTAGCGAGAATATGAATGCATGGTCTGTATTTTTGATATTGGAAACTTAGATTAGGTTTAATCTTACCGCGAATTTAAATAATCTAAAAATTTCTATGGTCAACTTGTTAAATATTTATTTTACGTGTACATGTGAAAGGTAAAAGTAAATCGGTTAACTACTGATGTATGATTTTGATTTGTTGAGCTATATGATTATTGTGTTTCAAATACCATTAGACAAGATCATATCCATGAAAAACACATACAAAAAAAATATATTATATGAGATTTCTGATATAAAGGTTAGTCTTTCTCAATGTTTCATCTAGTATGCATTCACTTTAGACTTTCAATACCTATAAATTTAATTGAATTTACTACTTCCTTGATGAAAATGGAATATAATCTTGTCTTGGTCCTTGGAGATTCATATTTCATAGTAAACCTAAATTTTAAAAATTTCACTATTGTAAGAAAATTATTGTAAAGATTCATATTTCATAGTACTTGATGTAAAAAAACAAACAAAAAGAGTGTCAAAAGGGTTTCTATATAGTTTTTAATTTTCACTATTGTAAAAACTAAAAAGTAAGAAAATAAAAACAAAACAAAAAAGAAGGTAAAAAAGTAAAACCCTTTGAGGAGGAGAAGAAGCAGCGCATAAACACTTAAACCCAGAAACTTTCCCGAGAAAATGAGCAATTTGGGCAAATCTCAATCTTCTTCGGAAGAAGAGTGTCTTAGTTTCTCAAGGTATAATTTTAATTTTGAGCTACAGCTTACTGGATTTTGCAGTGACCATCGCTATAGAAATAATTTTGATTTTTTAGAAATTTTCGATTTTTTCTCACATGAGACATGTTTTGGCACAGATCCTTGGTGCAGCTGGGGCATTGGATTACTGGGTTTGCTTCTGAATATTGGTACAATTGAATCTGTGGATCGAAAAATCAGAACTTGGTTATTTAGCAATCAGGTGTTGCACAAATGCTTACTGGGTTCTGATTTGAAGCTCTGACTAGTTGACCCGGAGGTCTTTGAAGTTGGTTTTTTGGTATATTGGGTCTCCATTTGAATGATCTCTACAGACTTGTATGATAAGAAAATGGCTTCTTCTGCAAAAGGCCCTGTGAAGAAGGGTCATCCTTCGATTAAGCATAGTTGGAACTTAGCTGAGGCTAAGAGGAAGTTGTCAAAGATTAGTGATCATCATGCACATGTGGAGTATGAATATGCTTTCCAGAGCGACAATAGCAAAAGAGGAGAGACCAAGTTGAGTCAAATTTTGAGCAGAGATTCGCTGATATCTGCTGTTGATTTGATGTGGGATCGCTCGGTTTTTGTTTCTGGTGAGTTGATTAGCTCACTGAAGGAAAGAAATTTTGATGATGTAAATATCAGCGAGTTCAAAGTTTTGGCGGATAGTACTCAGTTGCCTGCTGATCAGATGGATATATCTCAATCGTCATCGACTACACAGCCGAGGGTTAAACTTTTGAGAGTGGCTGAGAAGATGTGCATTTTCGATCCACCTACCCGATCTTTCTTGAGTCGGTTTAATCAGAATAATGGATCCATGTCTACCAGTGGTTCTTGCAAAGAGTATAGTTCTCCTTTTGATGCTAGATGGGAGAGAGAAAAATTGTATAGCTGTAGGGAAGTAGTTCCGACTTTTACTAGATATCATAGAGGAGCGGCTGAGATTGAGAAAAGAAAAGATGAAGACTGTAGTCCCAGCAGTGAAGCAGAATGTGGATCAAGAAATGCCAATAGTTGTGATTCTATCTTTGTTACTACTGGTGCAGAGGGACTCACAACTCTAGTTGAACCAAGGAGTTCTCTCATAGAAAGCGTCGCAGAATCATTAGTAGACACCAGAATATCCAGATCTAATGATGTGAACTATCTTTTCTTGCTTTACAAAGATAGGTGTGCCAACAACAATACAGTGAACAGAACAAGTTCAAAATGTAGCACGGACGGCGATGCTGAGGTTTCTTTGTCAGGGAATAACTCAGATGTAGACAGCTTATCTATCGTTAAAAACAAAAAGTTACTTGAGAGAGATAGAAAAGATCAAGAGACTGAAGTTTGTTCGTCCTCTCCAGAAACGCCTACTTACGCCTTTGCTAAACAGCGGCATGCTTTTGCTGGTGCATTGGCAGGCATAAGCGTTAGTCTTTGTCTTCATCCACTTGATACAGTTAAGACAATGATTCAGTCATGCCGCTTAGAGGAGAAATCACTATGCTATACTGGGAGATCAATCATATCAGAAAGAGGTAAAAACATTTACTGGAGACAATCAGAAAAGGAGTCTTACTTTTTGTTTTAGTTTTTCACAGTGCCTTGTTGCTTAACACTATTATATCCCAATATTTATACAGGTGTTTCTGGACTTTATCGGGGAATTGCTAGCAACGTTGCCTCATCAGCTCCTATCTCTGCCCTCTATACGTTCACTTATGAGTCAGTCAAAGGAGCTCTTCTTCCTCGTTTTCCTAAGGTCTCATTTATTTCAGTAGAACTATCTCTAATTTCTCCTACGTCTTATTCTACATTTTTTCCTGGCATGTTTCTCTATTCTTCTGCTGGCCTGATGAATAGAATGAGCAAGTTCATATAATTAAATTCTTGAAATTTCAGGAATATTGTTCCCTTACCCACTGCGTAGCTGGTGGTTCTGCAAGCATTGCAACTTCTTTTATCTTCACTCCAAGTGAGCGTATAAAACAGCAGATGCAAGTCAGTTCACATTATCGCAATTGCTGGTAAACATCTGCAAGCTGAACCTAACTTTTGATAACTGCATAATACACCTCCTTGTTCTCTTGTCTCTTACAGGTTTACTGGTAGAACAAAATTAGTTCTCAGTTAAAGTCGTTCTCCATTTCCTTTTGTGCTTTTACCTGGTTTTAATTTTTATGATATTTTTGGCTCAATTGAACACAGGACTGCATTGGTCGGAATCATCCAAAAGGGTGGTCTGCTTTCTTTATATGCTGGATGGACTGCAGTGTTATGTAGAAATATCCCACACTCAATCATTAAGGTACATTTTGCGCACACTATAATATGTTCATATGCTCTAGCTAGGAGTAGCGTATGATCCTTATGTTCAGTGTTCTTCTATTTTCCTTTTCTGTTTGCATACAGTTCTATGTTTATGAAAACATGAAGCAGATGGTATTACCATCCCTAGGTCCTCTTGGTCAATCAGCTCAACCCACGACATTACAAACGGTTTGCCTCTTCTCTGCTTCATCTTACAATATTTTGTACTATATGATTAGCCATCTGTATTTTATTTTCTTATGGAGAACCTGAGTTTACTTAATATTCACAATATATTCTCCTAACAGCTCATATGTGGAGGATTAGCGGGATCTGCTGCTGCTTTCTTTACAACCCCATTTGATGTAGTAAAAACAAGATTACAAACTCAGGTTTGTTTGTCTTTCCAACCTTTTCAGGAACTACTGTAAAAGTTATAATCTACATCTAACTTATCTCATTGCTACAGATTCCCGGATCTAGGAACCAACATCCTAGTGTCTATCAAACTCTTCAATCAATACGCAAACAAGAAGGTCTGAGAGGGCTATACAGGTCACTGCTCGCATTCACTGATCTTACCTCCCTTGTCCTGGTTGAAATTGTATTATCCATGCTTCATCAATTCACAGGGATAGTCTTCTCTTGTTTATATGTTGCAGAGGATTGATTCCCAGACTAGTGATGTACATGTCCCAAGGAGCTATATTCTTTGCTTCATATGAATTTTACAAGAGTGTACTCTCTCTAGAAGCGGCACAGCCCAATTCGTCAGCTCTCTCTGGTACAAAACCAAAGATTGCCCTAAACCCTTAAAGAACAAGGAGAGTTCAACCCCAACAAAACCATCAAGACTGCAACATATGTAAACAAAAAATGGAAAATTGTACATTTTTTTGGTTTTTTGTAACTATTGATTTGATTAAATTCATTTGTGCAAAGTCCTTTTTTGACTGGAGAGGAAGATCCATTATTCACTACAAGTTACAAAACTTTTTTTTAAGGATCTACCAACTCTACACTCTAACCAAATTGGGCGCCTCCCATTTGCTACCTTACAATATGAACAATGTGGCTTTTTCTTTTGCCTAGAATCCTAGATCCTATTCGAAGAATAAATAAATGATACAGCAAAGAATCTGACGCCTTTCTCAGTCATAAGATCAGAGACCATCCCATCTTTAAGCTCTAGCTTGTCCTGCGAATCTGCTGCTTCATGGCTGCGCTTTGCATGGAAGGAAGTTGGAGACCAGCCTTCTCTTCTCTTCTTATCGCCAACTCACGATACAAAGAAGAACTCAAATGTACCTGCAATAATGACAGCATCACAGACTACACTCGGGAGATTGGTGAGAAAGGAGGGTTTGGCATGTAGGATTGAAGAGCGGTCGCGGCTTCTTTCACAAGAGTAGGGACGTTCTTTTCTCCTTCCTCTGTTACTGCTTCGACTAAGAACTGAACATCATCATCAATCAGCCTTTTCAACGAGTTGCAATGCGAGAACTGTTGTACATTCTCGGCATTTCTATAACTATCCGAGACTTCCGTGTTGTGTAGTATGGCAACGCAGATGGAGAAAGCTTGCAACGTTGATAACTGTGCGTGGAAATGAACATCGTATTGCCCTTCCTCAACAAACGACATGTACAATCCAGGTATATGCTCTTTAGCACCCTATAATATCAAGACAAGTCATGTTAGATAATGAAAAGAAGAAGAGTTCCTTAACATAATTGCTCATGAAAGTCCACATGAGCAGTTCCTACGCAACAGTACTTGTGTTTAATTGAGGAAAGAACCATTTTTTACCTGGACAAATAGTTGCAAAGGATGCTGATTGTCTACAAGAGGCTGATCATGAGAACATGAGATACGAGGATTTCCAAGAACCATAAGTGGACAAGCCATATCCCAACCACCACAGTCACAACCACCTCCTGACCTCCATCTCTGAATCAAAGGAGAAGGACCAGGATTCTCGGTACTTGGTAACCCGTGGTTTCCCCTTGGGATTACAACCTTTAATTTTTCTGAACTTTTGCTGCCAAAGAACTCCTTTTTCTCCTCCTCAATTGGAGAAAGACCAAGAAGATTAGTTTTCTCCATCAACCTTTTGTCACCTCTTCTGTATTTTAAGCTCTCTCTCTTCTCAATAGTGTCTTGAATAATTATAGCCGCGATCTCAAGGTCAGGATGCAAATCTGTAGCTGACCACGGGTTTGTTCCATTTGAAGCCTCGAGATCATAGCTTTGAGATGTTCTTTTCGGCTGAGATCTCTGCTTCATTATATCCGAAGCATCCGCCGACATTGAGTTATTTCTTACCTCTGAGTCTGGTTTGACAGAATTCTTGGAGGCATTATTAATCATATCAAGTGGTAGTGATTGATCTTCCTTTGTTGACACACTTCGCCTTGCTTGTGCAATATCATACAAAACAAACTCATTTACCATCAAAGTTTCGGGATCTTGTCCCTTTTTTCTTACTTCTGAGCACATGTTACAGGTAACTTGCATCTGAGCCAACAGCAAAGATTCTTTACTATTTTCGTTCAAACCCCGCACACTAGCACTGCTCCTCTTTCTGCTTCCAGCAGATGAAAACGTATATATCCATGTCGAACCATTTTCAGATTTCCAAGTCTTTGCGGCGTAAACCTCCTCAGGAGAATCTGACACAAACTTAAAAACCGGCAATCCATGTTTGCTTTCCATCTTGAGACGGCAATGTAGATGAACCGGGGAAGATTTCAGCACTGAAGTATAATCTTTACTGACAACTGGAGGAGGACAAAGATTTGATCTTTTATGAATATTTGAGTAATCACTCAACATAGATTTGCAACGCTCATTGTTCTTCCCCGGCTTTTCTGTACATCCGAATTTAAACTGATCACCCGATTCTCCTATATAACCAAGAGGACTTCTCAGAGATTTTGACTTAACAAATGGATCAAACATTTTCCTAACTCTTGAGCTGTCCTTATTGCAACTGGTTTCTAAAGAGTCTACCTTTGCAGAATGTGGCTTAGGCAATCTAATCTTATAGTCATTATTACATTCGTTCGGAGGACCGGCTACATCATCAGCTGAATCCAACACCGCTGCTCTATCTTTAATACCTGATTTCAAACATATGTCAATGAAGTTGCTAGAGGTGCAAGGTTCAACTGATGACTTCTGCCCATCTAAAACCGTCTTACTCAGTCTTTTCTCTGTACTTCCCTTTCTTGAAGAATCAACAACTCTGAATGAGAAAGAAGCATCACTACTACGAGACAACTCAAGCTTCGCCTTTGAATCTCTACGCCCCTGCGGTTCTCTATGTTCTTTAAAAAACTCATTGGAACTTTGGTACACAGAACCTCTCCTCAGCTCCGTTGTATCCCCCATTGCTAGAGGTTTCGACGGAAAATTCTTACAGGATGTGCTACGATAGCGCCTGAAGCTTATCTCGGTGAACCCTTCTTTGACTCTCAATACCTCATCTCTACGAGGCGGCTTCAGTCTAGTACTCCTCTTTTCTAACTCAGTGAAAGGACGAGGAGCAGGAAGAACACTATTGGGACTTTGTTCCATATCAATTCCTTTACCAAAATCCATTTCCATTCCAATCACCACATCAAAACATCTGTAAGAACATTACAAATTCAAAGCAAATTAGTCCTCCTAAATCAAAAACATATACACCTCAAAACATAAAAGATACCAAATTTGTCTACACAAAATCTCCAACACAAATAAAGAATGACAAAAACCAATCCCAGAAACTTACCAAACAACTAGTAACAAAGTAGAATTATTCCTAACCAGTGTTAATAGATCCAATGAACTTAATGTCATAAGCTTCAAAAGGACTCAACTTTAACCTCCCAAAAACACAAATTACACATGCAACTTTAATGGTCTTAGATACGTACCCAATGCAGATCTCATTCAGGTTAGTACAGAATCAAAAAACAAAACTCAACAAACAAACAGATTGAATTGAACTAATCAATAAAACCTACCAATTAACTTAAGAGAGTATCAAACTGAACCTAAAGAATGAGAAAGAACCCAAAATAGCAGTCAAATAAGAATTTTCACCAAACAAAAGAATCAGATAGCTACAAAAACTAGCATTAAGCAAAAGAAGCAAAAAGAGGCAATTTTTATTTTTATTTTACAGATAGTGAAAAAGAGATCTAAGAGATACAGATAGAGACATAAAAGAAAAAAACAAAACATACCCGAGTTAGAGTAAGAAAGACAGTGTGTAAAACTCAAACATTTCTTCATCGACATCGACTTGAAGAACAAGAACAAGAAGAAGAAGAAGGAGAGATTACAAAACAATGACGGTGGTATTGGTAATAATACAAACCGATCATGTTCTTTTAGTAAGTGTAAACAAAAAGATAGAAAAGCAATCAATTTGTTTTATCCCTCAAGGCATCATTTTGTTTCTTTTTTTCTTTCTTCGAGTGTGGAAATATCTCTATCACTCAATCACTCTCTCTCACTGTACTTTAACACTTTAGCTTTTTTGTTGTCTGTTTCTTTTTTTCTCACTTGTTTGGTTCTATCAGAAAACAAAGGTTTTTTCACTTCAATGAAGTGTTTGTGACCTAAGACAATCTTACCCCTTTCGTCAGAAACTGTCGCTCAACTATTTCAAAAGGGTATTTTAGTCATTTATAAAGTTTTTGGATCGGTTCGTGAACCAAATTAATAATAAAGTAATTTTTGTTTACTTGTTTCTCGGGAAGTTCATGTGAGATTCCTATCTCCAATTACAAAATATTTTTGTTTTATAATTTCGAATATATATTGGTAGTGAGTGATTTATTAAAGTCAGATTTGAGATTTAAGGAAAATAAATAGTAATTATGTATTGTTTAATGCTAGCTTCCTATCCATAATGGGCCGCATTGTAATTGGGGAGAAGACCCACTTTTTTGACCAAACTTTCAAAACTTTAAAAATCATTTTTGGTCCAAAGAGGTAAAAGACAAAATTATTTTTATAGGGATTTGGAATTAAATGACTCATATAAAAAACTGTATCATCGGTGGTTTTATTTGGGAGTGTAAATGAGAGTATACGGAAACGTGTAGTAACTCAAATTTTTAACAAAAGGATCAATAGACAACGTGTAGACAAAATATAAATCCATCACTCATTTGTACCACAGTTGCAGTACATATAGTATCCTCGACCTAACCTAAATTCTTAGTTAATGCTGACGGTTCTATAGATCTTACTAGGGGTGTTAAAATGGGCTTGCTAGGCCCATTTACGTTAGTATTATGTACGTCTGTATCCAGTTATATGTGTTTAGAGGTGTTAAACGGGCTTGCCAGGCCCATTTACGTTAGTATTATGTATGTCCGTGTTCATTTATATGCGTTTAAGTTTATAGTCTATTTATTTCCGTCTATTTAAAATCTGTTGGTCGATAAATCCCATTTATATTATTTTTTACTATTATTGTGTATTTCATATTTCAGATGTAGTTTTTTATAGGAGAAAAGATAGCTGGCTACGCCAACTATAGAACAACTATAGAAGAATGCATGATCACACATGTCAAGTATCATATTGTACATTCAGTTACACGAACTAGATATATTGCATGACCACATGCATCAACTATACAACGTTATGTAGTCAATACCATAAACATAAAATTCTGGTACACCTGTCAACTGATTTTAGCGTTGACCGGTGTTGACTCCGGCGTTGACCGTTTTTGATCAAAAAATTTTTTTTATATATAATTTTATTTCTACTGTTAAAAAATTTAAAAACTATTATTATTTTTTAATTTTTAATTATACAAAGCTATAAACAATTTCAAGATATTATATTATTAAAAATATAATCTTAGGAAGAAAATGACGACGATGATTTTGTATTTAATTCAAGATATTAAAATCTAAATTAAAACTAGAAAATTTATGTGATTAGTAAGAGAATTACTTATTTTTATATTGTTGCTAAAAAACATTAACTTATTATTTGATTTATTTAAATACAAAATCATCATAACAATTTTCTTCCTAAGATTATATCTTTTTAATAATATAAAACTATAAACAATTTAATAAAAAAACTATTGATTTTTTTATATATATTCAATATCTAAACACTAGTTTTGTTTATATCTTTAATGTATTCATTCTTATTATAATTAGTTATTTTTAAAATTTAGAGCTAAACTAATAGTAAAATAATTCAAGATATTAGAATCTAAATTAAAACTAGACAATCTTATGAATTAGTAAGAGAATTGCTTATTTTCACATTGTCAATCAAAACCATTAACTTATTATGTGATTTACTTCAATACAAAAATCATTGTTGTTATCTATGTAATTATTAATACATAAAACACATCAAATAAGCTTACTATATTTTGTTGTTATCTATGTAATCAGAGAAGACAATATATGTGATAAGAATTATTTCTTTCACTCAACTGAAAACAAGCAAACAAGCGTATAACCAAATATTTAATATAAGCCAAAACTGAGCCAGAAACTATATTCGAAAAAGTGAAAAGAAAAAAATCTTCATTATCATAGATGCATGATGCATCAATGAGACGTGTGATGTGAGCCCTGAAGATACAAATACGAAGATGGAAGGTATTTGCTTACATTAGTTATCAACTCCTCTCCTTGTCCCTTCGTCAATCTTCTTCACCACTAAGCTACTGCAATCTGAAAACAGAACCTTCACAATATGGCTTAGCTCTAATGTGCAACCAGGTTCCTATCAACTCTAGCAAAGATCAGTCGAGGAAAATGTGTTTGGATTCAAGATAACTCTTCTTTTTGCGTATTCCACTAGCTGATTGATAAACATTCTTTCCAACCTAACATTTGAAGAGTATGACTCAACCATCTATGGGTTTGTCGTTGCTCCCAACGCTTGAAGGATAGGCTCTAAGTGGAGATGAACACTCATGGCAAACGAACTCAATCCAGTCAACATTCTTTGAAGCATTCAATGCTTTCGCCATAGAAACATCATCGAAAAAACTATCAAGAAGCAACTTCTATCAAGTGTAAGAAGCTGTTCCAACTGAAAAATCTCATTAGAATCATGCGAGTAATGTACACAACACCTAGACATTGATGCATTACCTAAACAAGGCTGCTTCAAGTCATCGACTTTACCACATACACTCTCACCTCCATCCTCATGGCTCACATCAGAAATGTCTTCACTACTTCCAGAACCCGGTTCACCTCCACCAAGATAAAAACTCAGAGCTAAACTTGTTTCAACTTGGTTTTCAATTCCATCAGACAAAGATACAACATTCTACAAGATCATCCTTGCTAAGCAAAACAGTAGTAGCACTAAGTAAACACAACCCACTTAAGCAAGTATACGAACGAACAACAACAAGTACCAAACCAATGATCAGGAGATTCTCGCCAACTAATAGACGACAACCATTTCAGAGAAATCGAAAAGTTCCTTCTTTGTTGACCTAGTTGAGAAATTTCTACAAGTAAATATGAACTCCTCCTATTGAAGACAAAGTCCTGAGATCATAACCCACCCCCAAAGGCGCCGCCTTTTCACTAGAATCAATCGCCAAATTGAAGTCTGAGACTAGATGATGATCAACGGGAAGTAACAGAACAAGTCTAACCTCTATATGATCGTCTAAATCTTTGAAATTTACAGGGGATTCAACATCGAGCAGAACCCTAGGAACAAGAACCCGAAGAGAAACAATCTCTTCTTTGCCTGTGAGTTCTTCTTCGTCTTCGTCGTCATTGTGTTACCGACATGACCTGACCCGATCCGTAATTTTGTTTCCGTTCAAATCATTATGGTACGTTAACTATTAACGGTTGGGATAACATATCTATACTATTATTAATTGGGAAGGACAACTTGAAGCTAAACACCCCCAATTTTTTTTAAAAAATTTCATAAAATATATTCTAGTTGCCAAATAGAATTAATGACAGCAAAAAAAAAAAAAAAAAAAAAAAAAGAAAAGTACATATATTTATGGAAATCATAATAATCTTTTACCATAAAAAGTGGACAATTAAATTCAAAATTAAATATATGTAAACATATCTATTTTGAATATACATAAACATATCTAATATTTTAATATAATTTCAAAATTAATAATTTATAGGGGGAATTTCAAATTTTCATATACCTCTTTTTAAAAATACCCCGTTTTCAAACTTTATCAAAAAAACCATTAAAATATTGAAATTTATCCAAATATGTATGTAAGCTTATAAATATATACACAAATTACCTTTATATGCGTATAAAACTTTATATAACTTTCATATATAGCGGAAAAATAAATTATAAAAACCATATAAAAACTTTATAAAAACTGTATAAACCCTTTTAAAAACCTTTTAAAAACCTTATAAAACTTATAAAAATGATTTAAAACTGTTTAAAACATATTAAAATATTTGTATCGAATCTCCCAGTAGTAGGTATTATATAGAAGTACCTTATAAACTATATAAAACTTTATATTTTTTTATATTTAAATAGGGGTATTTTTGAAAATGGATAGATAAAGGGGGTATTTTTAAAAAGAGGTACACCAAAAGGGGTATTTCTCAAAAATTCAATTTATATAGAATGAAATCTAATAAAACAAAATCATCATATATTTTTTTTTAAAAAAAGATAACATTTTTTTAGAAAAATAAAAAGACAAAAAAATATGTTAGCTTATGAAATAATCAACTAATCAAATTCTACATAGTATATATACATAACTGATCATATCATCAAATTTTAAAAAATTATATAATTTTAAAATATAAATAAAATTTAAATAAATCAATAATTAAATATTTGTTTGCTAAAATCATGCGAATAAACATTCTAGATCACATAAATTTCTTATTTTCACATTAAAAAATATTCATATTCAAAAAGCAATCTAGCAATTATAGCAATTAAATATAATTGTTATGAGACACGGTCATAAAGTTAAATTCACGAAAAACTTTCAAATATAAAACTACGAGTATGATACGGGACATGTAATTTAAATTGCTAAATTTAATTTCCACTTTCCTATTTATTTCAAATATTTAGACATGAAATGACGGGTACAAGAAGATAACGTATACTTCGGATAACAAAACTACAATAAATCCATGTATTAAAAAAAATAGAAATACCTAAATCTTTAGAAAACAAAAAGGCTAAAACATGAATCTTTGAATTGAAGAAAGTAATGAGAAATAAAGATGAAACTGAAAGATCAATAAAATTAAAAATCGAACAAGGATTGTGTATGCTAGGATTACAGACAGTGCCTTGTGAATGAAAATGGTGGGAGCATGTCACTTAAATTGATAATTAGATTTTTATTAGTTTGATAAAAATAAATATTTAAACGAGGAATACGGGTATCCCGTCTAAATATTTTGCCAAGTTTCTTATAATAAACATTGGCAAATGATTATGTTTTAAAAAGAAACGATTATGGGACATAAATTTTATGACAGATAGAAGACGGGACGGGATGGGGCGTGGTGAGACGGGACGGGTCAGGACGAGACGGAAAGGAACATGACGGGTTTTCCATTCTAAACTACACATAAAACAATTCAAACTAAAGTCAAACTCAAATCCGATTTAACATCTCTAAGCAAACAGTTAGAAATGTTTTGATTAGTTTAAAAAATAAACACGTAATATCATTTATCATTTTCATTTAAATAATTTTAAAATTGTATTATGTAATATAATATCTATATTTTACAATTGTATGTCTATATATAGTTTATCAAATAAACTCATATAACAAAATTTTACCAAAATAGCATCTACTTAAAAAATTGTAATTTTGTAAAAATAACCCCGCACGTACGTGCGGGTCCATCACTAATAAAATTTAAAAACATGATACTTATATGAATTGCATGTTTCAGTATTGAAATTTGAAATTTTAGAAACTATCTAGTAATTTGAACCAAAAAAAAAAAAACTATCTAGTAATAATATTTTGTGACCGTTAGGATGAAGAAAGAAAAGCAAATAACAAAAACGAAATCTCTTAATTTCCTTAAAAGTTATAATTAAAAATCTAACCGTTGTGCGATTAAACATCAGTTTCCTTTTTCTTTTGAACTTCTTAATCCTTAATTTCTCTCTCTTAACGCTTCTTTCTTCTTTATTCATCCCTAAGAGATCATTCAAAACTCTCTTCTTCCTCTTTGTAAACCCTAAAACGATGAGTTTGGAAAAAGTATCATCGTCTCGTTTCAATGATTGAATGATATAGATCGATCGATCTCTGAATCTGTATCGGTTTCACCAGAGACTACGACGACATTGGAAAAGTGAAGAGAGGAACCGACCGAGAGGTATGCGTAATAGGTCTCTGTGAACTCCGCCGATGATGATCTACCCAAGTAGAACCCGATCGAGGCGATGATGATGATGATCCGTAAGGGTAAGATTGGAAAAAGTACTTTTATATCATCGGTTCGTTTTGTTTCGTTTCATTGATTGAATTTGAATGATAAGATCAGATCGATCTCCTCTGTTCTTCTTCTTCTTCATCCTAACTCAATATCGATTTTCCACCGGGTTCTGAGTCCAGCGACGGAGAAGCCAGTGAAGAGAGGAATCGAGCGAGGTATTTGTAAAAAGCCCTCTGTCTTCTTGATTCTTATTTGAGATTAGGAATGATTTAATTAGAGATCATGATGATTTAGTATCTTAGAGAATGAATTGGTAATTCTAAAATTTGCAGCCATGTTTATTTCTCGTCGTGATGCTGAAGTTGGTTACGTACATCGTTCGTTTTGAGGAAACCAGAACCGTGCGTTTAAGTAAGCTCTGTCTCTCTTTAGCTTCTCTTCTTTATAATCTTATATCTACTTTTGGCTAATTATGTGTTACTTATTATGACCAGGTACTTCACTGATGGAACGCTCCTCAATGTGACGAAAGAACACTAGTCACTAGCCACAGATGTGCTCTTTGGTCTTCTCGACAAACATTGCTGAGACTTCCCTAACTATAGATGGTTTTGCCAACCCACGAAGAATCCGTTTTGAATTACTTGGGAGCAATGGATGATGAAGGTAACTTGACAAAGACAGGTGAGATAATGATCAGTGAGTTCCCCTTGGATCCAAAGATCCTGTATTCAACTTCTCAAATGAGGTTCTCACGGGTTTCAGCCATTCTCTCAGGTACCACCCCCTTTGCTTTCTTTTTCTTGAAAAGATTCTTGCTAGTTTTGGTTAAGTATGTAGTGATTGTCATTTAGAATCAAGTATTAGAGTTAGCTTATCCTCAGCAGTCTTTTAGTCTCGGTTCTGCATATCCTAAGTAAGTGATGTTGCAGTTTCTTAGTCTCATCGCCTTTTATGCATCTGCTGACCTCTTCCATGGACCTCTTCTTTTATTTCTCTGCTTTATTCAGCCTATAAAGGATCAAAAAGCAGCAGATGAAGAAGCTAAACTTAGATTTGGACACATTGATGGAGATCATCTAACATTGTTGTTGAAGCGTCTACCACGCTTTTAAGCAAAAACAGTAAGTGATCATCCCTTTCTCTTCCTCTTTTGTCAATTACAATTTACGGTAACTAACTTGGTTAATGTAAAAATTCTCCCAGATGAAGATCCCAATTGGTGCCTCTGAAAAATATGCAGACAATGTTAGACAGCAGCTCTTCCAGATAGATAACAACAACAATGTGGTTCTCTGTTTTAAAAGTTGCTGAAAGCAGAGGTGTACACTGACTACATTCAAGTACACTTCCTCTCTTCTTCTCTGATCAAGATTCAGAAACTTTAAGCATTACTAAATACCCATCATTAACAACAACTCTAATTACTCTGCAGGATCATATTGCTCCAAGTGGTTATATCAAGATCCCTACCGTAAACTCAAGCCCTTATCTTTCTAATCCTCAAATCATTTCCAATTACATAAAATACTTCAATCTTTGTGATCTGTTTTCTCAGGAAACGTCAAAGTATTTGGAACACTCCAGGTATCTGCCAAAGCTCAACAACGAGAGACCTAACAAGAGGAACCCCATTTTTAAATATCGGTTCACTAGCTTGCACAACTTCATGGTGCTTCTCTTTCTTAAACAACCTGAAGATGTGCAGCACTCATTTTAACTACTATTATCAACCATGCTTGCCGGATATTTCATGCACTTGACAGCACTTGACAGCCAAACACAAGTATGTCAAGAAAAAATCAGTTTATATTGTCGTTTCCATTTAAACATTATTCTCTTGTGTTTCATCTCATGGTTGAAAATTCTTGGTTCATTTGCACCCATCAAATTGCTTGGATCACAAACCTGAGTGGGTGTAATCTACAACGAATATGTTGTAGATGTTGCTTGGATTACAAGCTAGTCGATGTTGCTCCTCATGAAACGTGTCCTCGAGAAGCTGGGAGGAGGAAGAGAGCAAGAACCGTTAAAGAAGAACATTCATATCCTCATAAGCAGGTTCGTGATACTCGTCGTCATCTTTTAATTTGGTTTTGAGAATTGAATTTGAGTGGTATTATGCTTAAAGATGACATCTCTGATACTCTCATGGGTTTGTTTTGTATTATGTGTAACAAACAGGTAGCTGCTCCCTCAGGATGCTCCTTTGCAGGTATATACTTTCTTATCTTTTTTTTTTTTTTTAATTAAGGAAAATGATTTTGATTTTAAAATATACAAAAAGTTTTGACCAAAAAAATATATATATATACAAAAAGTAAAAAAAAATTTTATGTTTTTTTTTTCACTTCTGATTTTTATGATTTACTAAATATCAAATTTTTTCTTTTTACCAAATAATTTTCAAATAAATAGTTTTAAATTTTTAAGTTAACCAAAATGTTTTTTTAATTATTATTTTATTGTATCTAAGTGTTAAATTAAATACGTTGAAAATAAACCGGACCTAGCATCCAGTCCATTTGTGGTCCGTAAGTTTGGTGTAAAAGTTCAACATGTTTTCGCGTATTATAAATTTAACGCTTGGATGCTTCAAAGTTTTTTTTTATAAATATTATTTTAAGTAAACTGTATTGATTTTTTAACTAAGGCTATGAATGTTTAGGAGATTTTGAGTGGTTTATAAATTATAGATTATAGATTTTAGTTTTTGAATTTTACAAAAAAGAAATGAAAATAAAAATCACGTAGAAGAAATCTTAAAAACTATTTAAATTAGATTTTTGATTTTGTTAACAAACTGGTAAAAAACAATCTAAAATTATATTTTAGGAAATCCATTTTCTTCAAAATCTTGGATGGCCTTAAATTGATTTTCTTAGAATCTAAAACCAAAAACCATTTTAAAAACTACATCCATTCATGGCCTAAAAGTTATCATTATATAAAATGTTTTTAAAAAAATTGCTTGAACAATACTAATATACACCAAAAATGGTATATTAAAAATCTGTCGTTTTCTAAAACAAGCAGCAAAACAAATCCATCTTGAACAAAATATCTTGTTAATCCTCTGTTTAATTATCGCCGTTAGCTTCCATCTCTTTACATTTTCCTCAGCGATTTACGAGGGTCGCGACCTAGTCTTTGTGAACTAATAATGATCTACGATTTGTGAAGAAGATGTTCCCATGACAATACTTAGACCATGGCTAGAAATGGCTCTAAGATTTGTTATTACCATCCTTAATGGCAACCTCTTAGCCTTAAGCAAAAATTTAAGGCGTTTAAGGCTAAGAGGTTGCCATTAAAGATGTCCTAAGAGACCATCATTATTCGTTGATCAAGAACCGCATTAGTTGCAAGATGGAAATATCTGATTGGCTGTGAAAGAATTAACAAACTGAGTCTCGTTGTTCAACTCCAAAACCTTCAAAATGTAAAACATAGCCAGGCATGGAGTGCATAAGATGGCATATATAGTCTTCTGTTTCTTTTTCTTCAAAGAGATACATTCCAGCCTAGCTAGTTCACACAGGTGCGATATCACAAATAGATAGTAGAGTTCTTCTGTCTCGATATGAAAAAAGAAAATTCTACTTAAACGAAAAAAAAACAAGCAGTACCAAAGTCATCATAAGGCATGGGAGTGGGAGGTTCCACATCAATAGAATCCATCTATGTATTACACGACGGAAACGTATCATCGGTGGTTTTATTTGGGAGTGTAAATTCTTAAGAGTATACGAAAACGTAGTAAATCTATGGTTTTCAACAAAAAGGATCAATAAATGTGTAGACGAATATAAATATAAATCCATCACTCATATTTACCACAGCTGCAATACATATGTAGTATCCTCGACCTAACCTAAATTTTTCGTTAATGCTGATGGTTTTTAAGATCTATAGATCAGACTGGGGTGTTAAAATGGGCTTTCCCGGCCTTTTTACGTCTGTGTCCGTTTATGTCCGTCCATGTCTATTTATGTGTGTTAAAGTTTGTAGTTTACTAGGTTGAGAATGTTTTCCGTTTATTAATTTATTGTTAATATGTTATATCCCATTTATTATTATTTTGATTATTTTAAAAACAACAATTAATATTTGAAAATGTATCAATGGTCCCAGTTTCGAAGAAAATTGTGTATTTTTACTAAAACAATAAATAGTCGTGAGTTGAGCGGTGATATACTATAATTAGTTAAATGTAAGTCATTTGTATTCGCAAAAGGAATATTGGTATTTATACAAATTTCAATCTCTGGTGTTAAATTTGACTATAACAAATAAATACAATTGTGTTAAAAAAAACAAATAAATACAGTTATAATAAAATTTTATAATAATGGTACCATGTCTTTACTAATTAAATTTTATTATTTGAATTTATTTGTTTACATGTAAAATTGATTAAGGAGTCAATATTTACTTGCAATATTCTTTCAATATTCTTTCAATAGGTCTGCGTTAGACAGGGTTGGTTTGTTAAAGAATATTATGCATTTCCGTAATCACATAATTTGTTATATATGGTTAGTTTTGCTTATTTCATGCTTTAAAAAATAATTTAATTACGTTTTTAAAAATTATTTGAAGATTAGTATCTAATTACTTTAACTGTATCAACATACAATCCCGTAATATAATCATCTAATAACAATTAGGAATATGCCAGTAGAATAAATTAATTAGCGTTACCTTTTTTAAGAAAGCCAAATTAAGAAACGATTAATTAGACAATTATAGCATTAATGGCACAATATAATAAACGATTAAGCATTAAATTCGGCTATGGATCTAACCTGAATCCATTTAACTATCCGTTTATCAAAGATCCAATTTGAATTTTCGAGTTATTTTCTTAATTTAACCCGACCCGGAAGACTATTTTGTACTTCTCTTCTACTAATATAGGGATTTATGTCCGTCTATTTAAAACCCATCGGACGATAAAGTCCAGATATGTTGATTTTTAACCATTTTTGTGTATTTTATATTTTAGATTTTATATTAGATGATGGGTTGTATAATGATACTACTAAAAAATTAAAATATTATTAATTTGATACCTTTAGCACGGGTTAAATTTTATTTTTACTATTTTAAACAACATCAATATGTATTGAATCAAAACTATTTAATTAAAATAGCTATTATGAAATATTAATAATTTTTAAACAAACTCCAAATAAATAAATAAATTTTAAAAATGTAATTTTAAAAATAAATACACCACGGGTTAAAACCTAGTCATTATTATTCTTTAACGGTTAGGTATAATTTATAACGTATAGAAAACATGATACATAATTACATATATGAATTGCATATTTCAGTATTAAAATTTGAAATTTTAGAACAGTACTGCATGTTTCGAAACTACAGTAAAACCTCTATAAATTAATAATGTTGGGACTACAGAAATTTATTAATTTTATAGTGATATTAATTAATTTTATAATTTTATAGTATAAATTAATATAGTGGTATTTTAACTTTTAAAGTTTTTTTTTTGAGATTATGAATTGGGACAATTTTACAAAATAAGATTAATCTTTAAAATTATATAAATTTTTATAGTTTAGAATTGAATTCTATATTTATATTAAAAAACTAACAATGAATTAAAAAATTTATAAATAAATTCACTTCTATACAAAGTACACACATAAATTCAAAAATTTATGATTAATACCTCAATTGTTATCTTTTAACATCCTATAAAACAAAACAAAAATGAATATGATGCATATTTATAAATAGAAAACATTAAAAAAATTTTGCTTACTTTATGATGTTATGGAATATATTATAAGATTATAGTTTAAATATATAACATAAATCTTTTTTTTTATAAAGATGAGGGCTAGGAGAAATTCATTGTTAGAAATATCTAAAAGCATATTTCAACATAACTACTTGTATATATGTGATTATTAATTTATTTTATTTTTGGGACTATATTTACATAAAGATTTCAAAAAAAAACTTATTATCTTATTATCTTATCGAATTTGGTTAATTTTTACACTTATCCGATTTGGGACTAGCAAAATTTATTAATTTATAGTGTTTATTAATTTATAGAGTATTAATTTATAGAGGTTTTAGAAGTTGAAAATTTTTTCCCAATCATCCAAAATTATTGGAAGTTGACTTTAAGATTTTGTTATCGTTGTGAGGATGAAGAAAGAAAGGGAAATAACAGAAACGAAAACTCTTAATTCCCCTTAAAAATATAATTAAATATAACCGTTGGAAGATTAAATATATTTAATTTCTTTTTTCCCCTTTTTAACTTCTTAATCCTTAATTTGTTTATCCAAATTACTCAACGCTCCTTAATCTTCATTCATTCTTGAGAGATAATTCAAAACTCTCTCTTCTTCTTCTTCCTTTTCTAAACCCTAGAACAATAATGATCCGTAACGGTAAAATTGGAAAAGCATCTTACATAATCGTTTCGTTTCCTTGATTGAATGATCAGATCTCTGTCTCCTTCCTTCATTCTAAATAAACATCGGTTTCACCAGAGACTACGACGAAACTGAAAAGTGAAGAGAGGAATTCGTAATAGTCTCGCCCGATGATGATCCACCCAAGGCGATGATGATGATCCTTAAGGGTAAGATTGGAAAAAGTATTTTATATCATCGTTTCGTTTCGTTTCGTTTCATTGACTCTGTTCTTCTTCTTCTTCTTCTTCAGTCTAAATCACGGGATACTAAGTCTAGCCACGGAGAAGCTTTCACCAGAGACTGAATTTAAAAGTGAAAGAGAGGAATCGAGCGAGGTATATACGTAAAAGCCCTCGTCTTCTTGGATTTGAATTTGAGTTTTAGGACTGATTTTATTAGAGATGATGATGATGATGTTTACTATCTTAGAGAATGAATACCTAATTCTAATTTGTAAAATTTGTTTATTTGTACAAATCCCATACTTTGTTATACACTTGTTGTGGATGCTGAAACTTGGGATAATCGTAGGACAGCCTCGTAGAGTTGTAGCCATGTCTGTGTCTCGTCGTGTTGCTGAAGTTGGTTACAGCACCAGAACCGTGCTTAAGTAAGCTCTGTCACTGTTTAGCTTCTTTTCTTTATTATCTTATGTACTTTTTGTGTCTAATCTTGTGTTAAAGATCACTAGCCATAGATTTGCTCTTTGGTCTTCTCGACTAACATTGCTGAGACTTCCCTAACTATAGATGGGATTGTCTAAGTGATTGACCCTGGTTTCGAATTACTTGGGAGCCCTGGATGAAGAATGTAACTTGACAAAGACATGTGAGATAGTGATCAGTGAGTTCTCTTGGATCCACAGGTGGTGAAGATGCTCATAGTCAGTCCTGAATTCCACTGCTCAAACGAGATTCTCTCGGCTTTAGCCATGTTCTCAGGTACCACCCTTTTACTTTCGTTTTCTTGAAAATATTCTTGCTAGTTTTGGTTAAGTATGTAGTGATTATCAATTAGAATCAAGTATTAGTGTTAGGTTATCATCAGCAGTCTCTAGTCTAGGTTCTGCATACCCATGGTTAAGGGGTAATTTAAGTAAGTGTTGATGTAGTTTCTCAGTTATTCTCTCTCTCATGAAGCAAAGTGGTATTAGTCTCATCGCCTTTATGCATCTCCTAACCTATTCCATGGACATCTTTCTGTTATAAATACCAATTATTTTTCTGCTTTATTCAGCCTATAGAGGTTCAAAAAGCAGCAGATGAAGCTAAAGCTAGATTTGGACACATTGATGGAGATCATCTAACATTGTTGAACCGTCTACTTTTAAACAGTAAGTGATTATCCCTTTCTCTTCCTCTTTTGTCAATTACAGTTTATGGTAACTAACTTGGTCAATGTAAATTCTCACATATGAAGATCTCAATTGGTGCCTATGAAAACTTCATCAACAATAGAGCGATGAAATCTGCAGACAATGTTAGACAGCAGCTACTTCGGATAGATAACGTCATGGTTCAACAACCTGAAGATGTGCAGCACTCGTGTTAACTACTATTATCAGCACTCGCCGGTTATTTCATGCAAGTGGCTCACTTAGAACGCACTGGCCATTTACTTGACAGCCAAAGACAACCGAGTAAGTCAAGACAAATTCAGTTTGTATTGTTGTTTCCATTTAAACATTATTCTCTTGGTTTGCAGGTGGTTCATTTGCATCCATCAAATTGCTTAGATCACAAACCTGAGTTGGTAATCTCTGATTCTCTCATGGGTTTGTTTTGTATTATGTGTAACAAACAGGTAGCAGGATGCACATCACAACTTTGCAGGTATACTATATACTTTCTTACCTTCTTTTTTTTCTTTTAAATTAAGAATAATGATTTTGATTTAAAAATAAGAATAATGATTTTGATTTAAAAATATTTAAAAAAATTGTAAAAAGGATTTTATGTTTTTTTCACTTCTGATTTTTATGATTTAAAACTAAATATCAAAGTTTTTACTTTTTACCAAATAATTTTCAAGTAAATAGTTTTAAGTTTTTTTTTGTATCTAAGTGTTAAATTTAAATACGTTGAGATCAAATCGGACCTAGCATCCAGTCCCTTTGTGGTCCGTAAGTTTGGTGTAAAAGTTCAACATAATTTCGCGTATTGTAAATTTAACGCTTAGACGCTTCAAAGTTTTTTTTATATATAAATATTATTTTAAGTAAATTGTATTGATTTTTTAAACTAAAACTTATAATTATATAAATGTTTTTTAAAAATAGCTTGAACAATACACCAAAAATGGTATATTAAAAATCTGTCGTTTTCTAAAACAATCAGCAAATCAAATCCGACTTGAACAATATATACTACCAAAACCAAATTGATTCATTCAATTAGACGTTCTATTTTGCTGTTACTCCAACCGCTCGTGTTTGGACACCGTTACATCGAAACAGAGATTCATAGTGGAAATATCATTGACAAAAGTTATAGCCGTAGCAGCTTCCTCTTACATTTCCCTCGGAAACTATGCGGGTTTTTGTGAAGAATATGTTCCCATGACAATACTTATACCATGGCTGAGGCCTTAGAGATGATAATGATGGTCTAAGATTTGCTAAGAATTAATGGTCTAAGTATTGTTCAACTCCAAAAACTTCAAAATGTCAAACGTGGCCATTTAACTTCACTAGTGGCATAAGCCATGGAGTGGAATAAGATGGCATATACTCTTCTGTTTCTTTTTCTTCAAAGAGATACATTCCAGCCTAACTAGTTCACACAGGTGCGATATTACAAGTATATATCTTGAGCAAGAAACCCAAACTGGTTCTGTCTTGATGTGAAAAAAGAATATTACTTAAACGAAAGGTCTACTTAAACGAAAAAAAAACAAGAGTTTGTGTGAATCCCACTAACACAAAAATTCTAAACACGGAGTTTTGACCAAACAGCGGTCTTAAATAATATTTTCTTATTATAAATTCAGGTTCAAAGATTTCTAATGAAAAGTAAAATCTAAGGAAAAAATAGAACCAAAATGTGTCTGCACAATCTCTTTTTGATCCTCTGTTTTGTCCTGGCAGTTAGTTTCGGTTCTGTCTCTGCACAAAAATGTGGGAGTTCACTGTACGATACAAACCGTCGTCTTGTTCTCTCAACTCTTGCTTCCAACGTTAGTTCTCAAAACAACCGTTCCTACAACGTCTCGGTCGGTGAAGGAGCTGGAAGGATCTATGCCTTAGGTCTCTGTATCCCAAGGACTGATCCAAAGGTTTGTTCAGATTGTATCCAAGCCGCATCAGAAGGTTTAATAAAAAACTGTCCGAACCAAACCGACTCATTCGACTGGAGAGGCGACAAGACGCTCTGTTTCGTTCGTTACTCCAACAACTCGTTTTTCAAAAAGATCGACCTAGAGCCGACAGTAACACTCTTTAGTACTGCAAGGTTTCTCGGGAACGCCCCGGTCGAAGGCAACAAAACATTTGCAATTTATAACAGAACATGGGACGCGCTCATGGACTTGATGATCACCCGAGTCGGTCAATATCGATACATGTCCGACATATCCTCTCAAATAGGCTCTTATCGTATATACACTCTGATGCAGTGTATTCCGGGGATATCCTCTGAAGACTGTGAAACCTGTATTCGAGTAAGTGTCCATGATTATCAAAGTTGCTGCAGTGAATTCATAGGTGGAGTCGTTGCCAAGCCAGTCTGCTTTTTCCGGTGGGATCGTGATGAGTATTTTGGTGCCTTTGGTAACACGCAATCGTTACCTCCTCAAGAATCTCAAGCCACACCGTTACCAGATGGAAAAAATAATTCTAGAGGAGTTATTGTAGGGATTTGTGTCTCAGCGGCGATACTCATCGTGCTGCTAGCTTTAGGGTTAGGTATTTGGAAGAGAAGGCAATCGTACAAAAAAATGAAACCTCAAAGTGAGTTACTTTTTTTGGGGGTTACCATTTCCATGCACTGTTTTATTTTGGAATGCATAAAAGTAAACATTCATATGTTACTGCAGCTGACGATGACATGATAAGTCCACAGTCTCTTCAATTTGATTTTTCAACAATTGAAACGGCAACGGATAAATTTTCGATGAATAATAAGCTAGGTCAAGGCGGATTTGGTGAAGTTTACAAGGTATATTTTAGCTGAGATCTACATATATGTATGACTGCTTGATTTTCATAAAAGCTTAGAAGCTTTTCATATGTATCTTATGTAGGGAATATTACCAAATGAAACAGAAGTTGCGGTTAAGCAGCTATCGAGAAATTCAGGACAAGGCACACAAGAGTTAGAACGAAGTTGTGATTGTGGCGAAGCTTCAACACAAGAATCTTGTTAGGCTTCTTGGGTTCTGCGTAGAAAGAGATGAACAGATACTTGTCTACGAGTTTGTTCCCAACAAGAGCCTTGATTATTTCCTCTTTGGTAATAAACTATCAACACTATGTTTAGTTATATGTTCCTTTAATCAAATTTTCATAAAATTTTATAATCTCATGCAGATCCAACAAAGAAGAGTCCACTCGATTGGAAAGAACGGTACAACATCATAGGAGGGATTACACGAGGGCTTCTCTATCTTCACCAAGACTCACGGCTCACCATCATACACCGTGACATCAAAGCAAGTAATATTCTATTAGACGCTGATATGAATCCTAAAATAGCGGATTTCGGAATGGCAAGGAATTTTCGAGTGGACCAAACTGAAGACAATACAGGAAGAGTTGTTGGAACCTTGTTAGTATTCTCCCTACTTTTTTTAAATTCATCTAAATTCTCTAGTGAATTACAACATTAACATTGTCATGTGCATATTTGCAGTGGTTACATGCCTCCAGAGTATGTGTTGCGTGGCCAATTCTCTACTAAATCTGATGTTTATAGCTTTGGAGTATTGGTTCTCGAGATTGTTTGTGGCAAGAAGAATAGCAGCTTCTATCATATAGACGATTCAGGGGGAAATTTGGTGACACATGTGAGCAAAACCTAAATGACTAGACTATGTTACACTTTACACCATTTTAAGTTTGATTTTAGTTTTGAAATCTAAATATGAGTTTCTTGGCAGGTTTGGAGGCTTTGGAACAATGAATCACTCTTAGATCTCATCGACCCTGCGATAAAGGAAAGCTACGATAATAATGAAGTCATTAGATGTATCCATATAGGAATGTTGTGTGTTCAAGAAACTCCAGCAGATCGTCCAGCCATGTAGACAATCTTTCAAATGCTTACCAATAGCTCCATTACTCTACCTGTGCCTCGACCACCCGGGTTTTTCTTTAGGAACAAACCCAATTTAGACCCTTTAAACTATGGATCCAATTTGGGACATATCAGCAGCATGTCTGTTCCTTTTTCTAGAGACAGTGAATCAATCACTAGACTAACTCCTCGTTGAAATTCTTACTTATGTAGCACAAACAATTCAATTCTTTTCAATTTTTTGTATGTGATGGTTACACATATTTCAAGTTTCCCAATTGGATATATATATAACATCTGTTATCGCCTTAATTTATTAAGAGTTTAATTGTGACATTATAATGCTCGTCTGTAACATACGAATTGCGAAAATCCCATGTAGAATTCACAAGTCTCTTAGGGTTAGAAGTAGAAGACATGATGATCCAATTTTCTCTTAGGGTTAAAGTCAATGTATAAAGAAATTGAACGTCCTATCCCGAAAAAACCTAAGTTTCAACTGTGGTAAGTTTGGTTGATGCTTGTGGTAGTGGCATTATGTTGTGGCACAAACGATTTTATACTGTTACGTAGAACAATCTAGAACTTGTTCCAGTCTTATCTAGAGCCTAGAGGTCACAGCTGTAAAGCTTTTGTCTTGTTCTGCTTTTCTGTTTTGGACTTTTTAGTTGGGCCTGGATTCTTCAATTGAACTGGACATTGAGATGGGCCTGTATTGCTCACAGCATAAGCCATGGAGTGGCATATAGTCTCCTGTATCTTTATCTTCAAAGTGATAGCCTAGTTCTGTCTGGATGAGCTGAGTTTAAAAATGAATATTTTTACCTAACGCCGTGGAAAAAAGAAAATTCTACTTGCACGAAAATTCTAAACACGCGAGTTTTTTTTGACCAAAACAACGCTCCTAAATAATATTTTCTTATTTAGATTAAGGTTCAAAGATTTGTACTGAAAAGTAAAATCTAAGAAAAAAAAATAATAATAATCTAAGAAAAAAAAGATGTGTCTAAACAGTGTTTTTTCAATCCTCTGTTTTGTCCTCGCTGTTAGTTTCGGTTCTGTCTTTGCACAAAAATGTGGGAGTTCAATGTCTTTCAGCCCAAACAGTACTTACGATACAAACCGTCGTCTCGTTCTCTCAACTCTTGCTTCCAACGTCAGTTCTCAAAACAACCGTTCTTACAACGTCTCGGTCGGTGAAGGAACTGAAAGGATCTATGCCTTAGGTCTCTGTATCCCAAGAACTGATCCAAATATCTGTTCAGATTGTATCCAAGCCGCATCAGAAAGTTTACTAAAAAACTGTCCGAACCAAACCGATTGATATGACTGGAGAGGCGACACGACGCTCTGTTTCGTTCGTTACTCCAACAACTCTTTTTTCAACAAGATCGATCTAGAGCCGACAGTAACACTCTTTAGTACTGCAAGGTTTCTTGGGAACGCCAAGATCGAAGGTAAAGCTGGTGCTTTAATGAGGCATATCATTCTTTGTAAAATTGTTTGTAGTGTTATTAGTGGTTGAGGCTTTAAGAAATTTTTTTCATTTAATTAATTTTTATTTTTTTTCTTTAGTCAACCAAACATTTGCAGATTATAACAGAACATGGGATGCGCTAATGAACTTTATGATCACTCGAATCGGTCAATCTCGATACCTGTCCGAGATATCCCCTGAAATAGGTTCTTATCAGATATACACTCTGATGCAGTGTATTCCGGGGATATCCTCTGAAGACTGTGAAACCTGTATTCAAGTAAGTGTCCGTAATTATCAGAGATGCTGCAGTGCCTTTGTAGGTGGAGTCGTTGCCAAGCCAGTCTGCTTTTTCCGGTGGGATCGTTATCCTTATTTTGGTGTCTTTGGTAACACGCAATCGTTACCTCCTCAAGGTGGAAAAAATCATTCTACAGGGGTTATTGTAGGGATTTGTGTCTCAGCGGTGATAATCATCGTGCTGCTGGCTTTAGGGTTAGTTACGTGGAAGAGAAGGCAATCATACAAAACATTGAAACCTCAAAGTGAGTTACTTTTTTTTTTTGGGTTACCATTTTTTACTGTTTATTTTGGGATGCATAAAAGTAAAACATACGTATGTTATTGCAGCTGATGATGACATGATAAGTCCACAGTCTCTTCAATTTGATTTTGCAACAATTGAAGCCGCAACCGATAAATTTTCGATGAATAATAAGCTAGGTCAAGGTGGATTTGGTGAAGTTTACAAGGTATATTTGAGCTTAGATTTACATATATGTATGACTGCTTGATTTTCATGAGAACTTAGAAGCTTCTCTTATATATATTTGTAGGGTATGTTACCAAACGAAACAGAAATTGCGGTGAAGCGTTTATCGAGAAATTCAGGACAAGGCACACAAGAGTTCAAGAACGAGGTTGTGATTGTGGCTAAGCTTCAACACAAGAATCTTGTTAGGCTTCTTGGGTTCTGCGTAGAAAGAGATGAACAAATGCTTGTCTACGAGTTTGTTCAAAACAAGAGCCTTGATTATTTCCTCTTTGGTAATAATTAAACAACAGCACTAGGTTCCGTTTAACTATATGTTACTTTTATCAAAAAAAAATTAAACTATGTCCTATGCAGATCAAACAAAGAAGAGTCAACTAGACTGGAAAAGACGGTACAACATCATAGGAGGGATTACGCGAGGGCTTCTATATCTTCATCAAGACTCAAGGCTCACCATCATACACCGTGACATCAAAGCAAGTAACATTCTTTTAGACGCCGATATGAACCCAAAAATAGCAGATTTCGGAATGGCAAGGAATTTTAGAGTGGACCAAACTGAAGACAATACAAGAAGAGTTGTTGGAACCTTGTTAGTATTCTCCCTACTTAAGTTTTTAAATTCAGCTCAATTCATTAGTGATCCCTCTAACAATATATTAACATTGTCATCATGTGCATATTTTCAGCGGGTACATGCCTCCAGAGTATGTGACGCATGGCCAGTTCTCTACCAAATCTGATGTTTATAGCTTTGGAGTATTGGTTCTGGAGATTTTTTGTGGCAAGAAGAATAGCAGTTTCTATCAGATGGATGATTCAGGGGGAAATTTGGTGACACATGTGAGCAAATGCCAAATCCAAAAGTACCTTACACCATTTAAAGTTTTATCAAAATTTTGAACTCTGAATATGAATATCTTGGCAGGTTTGGAGGGTCTGGAACAATGAATCACCCTTAGATCTCATTGACCCTGCGATAAAGGAAAGCTACGATAATGATGAAGGCATTAGATGTATCCATATCGGTATATTATGTGTTCAAGAAACTCCTGCAGATCGTCCAGCTATGTCTAGAATCTTTCAAATGCTTACCAATAGCTCTATTATTCTACCTGTGCCTCGACCACCCGGATTTTTCTTCAGGAACAGAACCAATTTAGACCCTTTAAACTATGGATCCAATTTGGGACAATCCAGCAGCATGTTTTTTCCTTTCACTGAAAGTGAATCAATCACTAGAGTCAGTCCTCGTTAACATTCTCTTACTTCTGCAGTCTCTATTTAGCACTAGCTAATCTGTACAATTTTCCTTGTAGCACAAACAATTCAATTCTTTTCAAATTTTTGTATGTGATGGTTACACATTACAAGTTTCTCAATTAGGTATATATATTCAACATATGTTGTCGCGCTTTTTTATTTATTATTATAAGATTAATTTTGACATTATAATGCTTGACTGTAACATTAGAATTGCGAAAACCCGACGTCGAATTCACAAGTCCATTAGGGTTAGCTCAATCTGAATTCTGATACCACTTGTTGGTGTTCCAAACTAGGGTTAGCATAACTTTTTTATTTATCAAAACTTTACTTTTTTTTGACAATGCAAGTATGCAACGATCACTACACTGACTCCTCGTTGAATCTCTTGCTTCTGCACTCTGTTTTTTGTTACCGCAACAACTCTAGTTTTCAAAGTCAATGTATAAAAAAAATTGAGGATCCGATTTTTCCGAAAGTGATGTGTAATAATAGAAGTTTATCAGTTTGATTCTAATTTGCTTAACATCACTTTCAGTTCTTGTTTACAATAAATGCTTGCCTTATCTGCTGCAAGAACATTGTTTTTGACCAAATCAATGTTCTCAAAACATTACAATGAATGAAATCAAACTAGACTATATCCTCTGTTTTTTCCTCGCATAGTTTCTGCTTTGTGTTTTCACAATATTACACAAAACGTCGTCTTGCTTCCAACGCAAGTTAGTAGCGGAACCAGGTTAACCAAGCTGGTCCTATCCCGAAAAAACTTAGTTTATGGTGTAAGTTAGAAATTTCTTAATTACTTAAATACCTGTCTTTCGTTGATGCTTATGGCATTATGTTGTGCAGTAACCTAGAAAAGACCTACTTGGTCGTGCAGACTAAAAGAATTGGTCTACGTTCACTTTCATTATTTACCTAACGTCTTTATAAAGTATTAAATTATGCATTAATGCTCCGCTCGTATCCACCACTTTAATCGAAAGTTCTACACAAGCAAGCTGCTTTTGACCAAATCAGCTCTCCAAAATAATATTTTCTTTTTAAGATTCAAGGTCTAGCTTCCAAGATATGCAACAAGTATCTGAGCAGCAAAGTAAAATGTGTATGAACAATCTCTTCTCAATCCTCTGTATCGTCCTAGCTATTAGCTTTGGCTTTGTCTCTGCACAAAGATGTGGGGATTCATTGTTTTTCACCCCAAACAGTACTTACGATACAAACCGTCGTCTTGTTCTCTCAACTCTTGCTTCCAACGTCAGTTCTCAAAACAACCGCTACTACAACGTCTCGGTCGGTGAAGTAGCTGGAAGGATCTATGCCTTAGGACTCTGTATCCCAGAGACTGATCCAAAGGTCTGTTCTGATTGTATCCAACCTGCGTCGGTTGGATTATTACAAAAGTGTCCAAACCAGACTGACTCATGGGACTGGAGAGCCGACAAGACTCTCTGTTTCGTACGGTACTCTAATAGCTCGTTTTTCGACGTGAAAACTTTAATGCCGACACAAGCAGAGTACAACACTGGAATGTATCAGGGGAACGTTACAGCTTATACGAGAACATGGGACGCGTTCATGGAATTTATGCTCACCCGTGTTGGTCAAACTCGATACCTGGCCAATATATCCCCTAAGATAGGTTCTGATAGTATATACGTGCTGATGCAGTGTATTCCGGGGATATCATCTGAAGACTGTGAAGCTTGTCTTCGAGAAAATGTTCAACAGTACAAGAGTTGTTGCAACGGGTACATAGGTGGTACAGTTCGCAAGCCGGTATGTTATTTTAGGTGGGATGGTTATTCATATCTTGGTGCCTTTGGTGTCACACCATCTCTACCTCCTCAAGTATCTCAACCAACTCCGCGTCCGTCTCCTCCTCCACCTCCTACTCCTCCCGATGGAAACAAGATTTCTACGGGAGCTATTGTGGCGATTGTTGTTTCCGCGGTTATGTTCTTGGTGCTGCTCACTTTAGGGTTAGTTATTTGGAAGAGAAGACAGTCATACAAAACATTAAAATCTCAAAGTGAGTTACTTTTGTTTTTGGTGGAGGTTTTACCATTCTCACAGTTCATTTTGGAATGCTTAAAAGTTAACCATACATATGTTATTGCAGCTGATGGTGACTTGATAAGTCCACAGTCTCTTCAATTTGATTTTGCAACAATTGAAGCGGCAACAGATAAATTTTCTATGAGTAACAAGCTAGGTCAAGGGGGATTTGGTGAAGTTTACAAGGTATATATATTTGAGCTGAGCTCTACATATATATCTATGACTGCTTGATTTTTTCATAAAAAGGAGGAACTACTTAGGAAGCTTCTTATATATATACTTTGTAGGGTATGTTACCAAATGAAACAGAAATTGCGGTGAAGCGTCTATCGAGAAATTCAGGACAAGGCACACAAGAGTTCAAGAACGAGGTTGTGATCGTCGCTAAGCTTCAACATAAGAATCTTGTTAGGCTTCTTGGGTTCTGCATAGAAAGAGATGAACATATACTAGTCTACGAGTTTGTTCCCAACAAGAGCCTTGATTATTTCCTCTTTGGTAATAAACAATAGCACTAGGTTTAGTTATATGTTCCTTTTATCAAATTTTTAGACTATTAGTCTGTATGCAGATCAAACAAAGAAGAGTCAACTAGACTGGAAACGACGGTACAACATCATAGGAGGGATTACGCGAGGGCTTCTCTATCTTCATCAAGACTCACGGCTCACCATCATACACCGTGACATCAAAGCAAGTAACATTCTATTAGATGCTGATATGAATCCTAAGATAGCGGATTTCGGAATGGCAAGGAATTTTAGAGTGGACCAAACTGAAGACAATACAGGAAGAGTTGTTGGAACCTTGTTAGTATTCTCCCTACTTAAATTCAGCTCAATTCATTAGTGAACCCTTTTACAATATTAACGTTGTCATCATGTGCATATTTTCAGCGGGTACATGCCTCCAGAGTATGTGACGCATGGCCAATTCTCTACTAAATCTGATGTTTACAGCTTTGGAGTATTGGTTCTCGAGATTGTTTGTGGCAAGAAGAATAGCAGCTTCTTCCAGATGGATGATTCAGGGGGAAATTTGGTGACACATGTGAGCTAAAGCTAAATCGCTAGAGTATCTTACACCATTTAAAGTTTTATCAAATTTTGAACTCTGAATATGAATATCTTGGTAGGTTTGGAGGGTATGGAACAACGAATCACCCTTAGAACTCATCGACCCTGCGATAAAGGAAAGCTACAATAATGACGAAGTCATTCGATGTATCCATATCGGAATTTTATGTGTTCAAGAAACTCCGGCAGATCGTCCAGCTATGTCTACAATATTTCAAATGCTTACTAATAGCTCCATTACTCTACCTGTGCCTCGACCACCCGGATTTTTCTTCAGGAACAGACCCAATTTAGACCCTTTAACCTATGGATCCGAGCCGGGGCAATCGAGCAGCATGTCTGCTCCTCATTCTAGAGACAGTGACTCACACACTAGAGTCACTCCTCGTTGAAATTCTTGCTTTTGCACTTTCATGTATTTAGTACTAGGCCGTACATTTTTCCTTAATATGTAGCACAAACAACTATTTTTTTTCTTCAAAATTATGTGTAAGAGAGTCGAAGTTTTAACCCATTCTATTACTTGAATACAGTCAAGAATTAACTCATAACCGCGCGCTAAGGTGTTTGAACATACATCTTGAAAATAAAACCGAGAAACGAGACAATTGATATGAAGAGTTTTCCTATATCGCGGTGTATGATTGAGCTTGCATATCAACAGAATTAAACACACTAGAACGAATTCACTATCTCCAATAAAACAACAGAACATAATCAAAATGTTACAAAATCATACACCCAATTCGTTATCTTTTCCTCTAACTTCTTTATTTCTTTAAAAAAACTCTTCTATGTAACAGTGCAAGTTACAACAAACCCATTCAAATTATAAGCCTATTGAAGAATTTGAACTCAGCTAATAAAAAGATTAATAACTTAAATTGAATTGACTTGACTATGCTAGATTCAACAACTACTTAAAAAGTTAAAACGAAAGTTCTTACCACCAATACTTTTTGACAAATTCAACCCCCCTAAGTGTTACAGTAAAAACGCATTACCAAGTTGACTTGAATAAGCTTTTAACCAATTAGTCAATTAATTAACACAAATTCTAACCAACCATGCCTTTTTGACGAAATCAACATCCTAAAATGCTATAGTAAAATAAAAATTTGTAAGTTATTTACAATTCATTTCAACGATCTGAACAAAAGATCCAAAACTAAATGTGTATGCACAATCTCTTGCCAATCCTCTGTTTTTTCCTCCTCGCCAATAGCTTCGGCTACGTGTCTGCACAAAAATGCGTGGACTCATTGTTATTCAGACCAAACAGTACTTACGACACAAACCGTCGTCTCATTCTCTCAACTCTTGCTTCCAACGTCAGTTCTCGAGACGGCTACTACAACGGTTCTGTCGGTGAAGGACCTGAAAGAATCTATGCCCTAGGACTCTGTATCCCAGGGACTGATCCAAAGCTCTGTTCTGATTGTATCCAAATCGCATCAACAGGTTTATTACAAAATTGCCCGAACCAGACCAACTCATACGACTGGAGATCTCAGAAGACGCTTTGTTTCGTTCGTTACTCCAACAGCTCGTTTTTCAACAACATGGATTTAGAGCCGACGATGGTGATAGGAGATTTAGATGATGGAATATTCCAAGGAAACCTTAAAGCTTATACAAGAACATGGGACTCCTTCATGAACTTTATGATCACCCGTGTTGGTCAAACTCGTTACCTGGCTAATACATCTCCTCGGATAGGTTCTGCTGGTATATACGCGCTGATGCAGTGTATTCCAGGGATATCATCTGAAGAATGTAAAACATGTATTCAAGAAAACGTGCGTGTGTACGAGAATTGCTGTAAAGGGTTCATAGGAGGAACAGTTCGTAAGCCGGTCTGTTTTTTCCGGTGGGATGGTTCTGAATATCTTGGTGCCTTTGGTGACAAGTCATCGCTAACTCCACCTCCTCCAGATGGGAAAACAATGTCTTCCGGAGCTATTGTTTCGATTGTTGTTTCCGCGGTTATATTTATGGCGTTGCTAGGTTTAACATTAGTCGTTCGGAAGAGAAGACAATCATACAAAACACTAAAACCTCAAAGTGAGTTGTTTTTTCCTCACATTGCTTTTTGGAACACATAGTTGAAAGTTATAAACCACACATACATATCTTATTGCAGCTAATGATGGCATGATAAGTCCACAGTCTCTTCAATTTGATTTTGCAACAATTGAAGCGGCAACAGATAAATTTTCGATGAATAATAAGCTAGGCCAAGGCGGATTTGGTGAAGTTTACAAGGTATATTTTAGTAGAGGTTTACATATATCTATGATTGCTTGGCTTTTCATTAAAACTAGTAAGGTAAGAAGCCAGCTTTATTTGTAGGGAATGTTACCAAATGATACAGAAGTTGCGGTGAAGCGGCTATCGAGAAATTCAGGACAAGGCACAAAAGAGTTCAAGAACGAAGTTGTAATTGTGGCCAAGCTTCAACACAAGAATCTTGTTAGGCTTCTTGGGTTTTGCTTAGAAATGGATGAACAGATACTTGTCTACGAGTTTCTTCCCAACAAGAGCCTTGACTATTTCCTCTTTGGTAATAAACAATAACACTATCTTAATTTATCCTCCCTTAGGTTTTTCTTAAGATCATAAACTAATGAAATTCATATATGGATGTGCAGACGTAACAAAGAAGAGTCAACTAGACTGGAATAGACGATACAACATCATAGGAGGGATTACGCGAGGGCTTCTCTATCTTCATCAAGACTCACGGCTCACTATCATACACCGTGACATCAAAGCAAGTAACATTCTTTTAGATGCTGATATGAATCCTAAGATAGCGGATTTTGGAATGGCAAGGAATTTCAGAGTAGACCAAACTGAAGACAACACAAGAAGAGTTGTTGGAACCTTGTTAGTTTTCTCCTTACTTAATGTTTGATGAATCTTGTTCGCAATACTTATTTAGAATGTGCCCTTTTTGTTTATGATGGACTTATAACAATTTCATGTGTATTTTCAGCGGTTACATGCCTCCAGAATATGTGACACGTGGCCAGTTCTCCACCAAATCTGATGTTTATAGCTTCGGAGTATTGATTCTTGAGATTGTTTGTGGCAAGAAGAATAGCAGCTTCTATCATATGGATGATTCTGGTGGCAATTTGGTGACTCATGTGAGCAAAAATCAAATCAAAATCTCAAAACCTTACCATATTTCATTGTGATCAAGGTTTTGATTCTGATAATGAGTTTCTTGGCAGGTATGGAGACTTTGGAACAATGCTTCACCGTTGGATCTCATCGACCCCGCGATTAGGGAAAGCTATGAGAAGGATGTAGTCATTAGATGCATCCATATCGGACTATTATGTGTTCAAGAAACTCCTGCAGATCGTCCAGCTATGTATACAATCTATCAAATGCTTACCAATAGCTCAATTACTCTACCTGTGCCTCGACCACCCGGATTTTTCTTCAGGAACATACCTAGTTTAGACCCATTAACTTATGGATCCGAGTTGGGGCAATCCAGTAGCAAGTCTATTCCTTATTCCACAAACGATGATCCCATAACTAGAGTTACGCCTCGTTGAAATGATTGCCTCTGTACTCTGTAGGTAGAATTAAGGTTTAGCGTTAGTCCATACAATTTTCCTTGTATCACACGTAACTCCAATTTTCAAAGTCTGTATACTGAAGTTGAAGATTCAAAAGCAATCGTTTTCATATTCATATATGTGATTCGTATTATTACAAGTCTATTTTTCCGTTAAGTTTATGTGTCTCAACAACTGAACCAAAAGCATGTACATATAAGTCTTACGTTGTAAAAAAAATAAAAAAAGGTCTTATGTTGTATCCAATTTGTTTCTTGTGATACACGTAACATTCCAGCTTTTTTAGCTAATGGATATGAAAGCAACAGAGTCGAAGTTTCTGGATTTGGATAACGCGTTTATTAAATACTCAACAAGATCTATCGGGTTGACTTGAATATGCATGCTTGAGTTGACTCAACAAGATCTATCGAGTTGACTTGAATATGCACGCTTAAGTTGACTCAACTACTTCAAAGAAAAATTCTAAACACGCATGTTCTTTTTGAAGAGATCAACGTTCTTTAGAAGTTACAATATTTCCTTATTTAGTAGTATCTGCAAGACTGCAACAAGTAGTATCTGAGCAGAGTCTGGTTTCTTAAAAATGTCTCGTAACCATATCGTTTCAATCCTCTGTTTCATTACCCTAGTCTTTAGCTTAGGCTACGTATCTGCTCAAAAATGTGGAGAGAATATGTTTTTCAGACCAAACAGTACTTATGACACTACCCGTCGTCTCGTTCTTTCAACTCTTGCTTCCAACGTTAGTTCCCGAGACGGCTACTACAACGTCTCGGCTGGTGAAGGTGCTGGAAGGATCTATGTTTTAGGATTATGTATCCCAGGGACTGATCCAAAGGTCTGTTACGATTGTATCAAACCCGCGTCTGAAGGTTTGTTACAAAACTGTCCGAACCAGACCGACTCATGGGACTGGAGAGCCGACAAGACGCTCTGTTTCGTTCGTTATTCCAACCGGTCTTTTTTCGACGAGATTGATTTAGAGCCGACCACAGCAGAATTTTTAACTTTAGATGTCATTGGTGACGTTGCAGAGTATAACAGAACATGGGAAGGTTTCATGAACCGTATGATATCAGCAGCTTCCTCCTCAACTCCGGGGTCGCTTGCAGGGAGACATTACGCAGCAAACATAACTCCTTTGCCTGGTTTCCGGAGAATATACGTATTAATGCAGTGTACTCCAGGGATTTCTTCTGTGGATTGTGACGCTTGTCTTCAAGCAAATGTTCGTACGTACCAAGGTTGTTGCGGTGGGAAGCAAGGTGGTAGTATTAGGAGACCTGTTTGCTTTTTTCGGTTTGATCCTTATCCGTATCTTGGTGCTTTCGATAGTATAACGTCGTCGTCCCCTCCTCCTCAAAGCTCTAAAGATCCTCAAGAATCTCAACCCGCGACATCGCCTCCTCCTCCGGATGGCAAAAAGATATCTATAGGAGTAATAGTGGCGATTGTCTTCTCCGTGGTCATATTCGTGGCGCTGTTAGTTCTTGGATTGATTACTTTGAAGAGAAGACAATCATACAAAGCACTAAACCTTGAAAGTGAGTTTTTTTTACCTTTTTTTAATTTCGAAACAGAGTATTATGAATTCTCATATCATTGCCATACATCTATTGTTGCAGCTAATGATGATATTACAAGTCCACATTCTTTGCAATTTGATTTCAAGACACTTGAAGCAGCAACTGATAAATTTTCGGGGAGCAACAAAGTCGGTCAAGGCGGATTTGGTGAAGTTTACAAGGTATATTATTTAGATATGTATATATCTATGATCGTTTGATTTTTTCATGGAAGCTAAAAAGTGGTGCATATGTATATTTGTAGGGAACATTACCAAATGGAACTGAAGTTGCGGTGAGCGACTATCAAAAAATTCAGGACAAGGCTCACAAGAGTTTAAGAACGAGGTTGTTCTTGTGGCGAAGCTTCAACATAGGAATCTTGTTAGGCTCCTTGGGTTCTGCTTGGAAGGAGATGAACAGATACTTGTTTATGAATTTGTTCCCAACAAGAGTCTGGACTATTTCCTCTTTGGTTTGTTAATAATTCTCTTGATATTTTTGTGTTCATTCTTGAAACCAAGATTTGTTGTTAATATAATATCGAATGCGCAGACCCAACAAAACAACCACTACTAGATTGGAGTAGACGGTACCATATCATTGGTGGGATTGCTCGAGGGATTCTCTATCTTCATCAAGATTCACGGCTAACAATCATACACCGTGACCTCAAAGCAAGCAACATTCTTCTAGGCGATGATATGAACCCGAAAATAGCGGATTTTGGCATGGCAAGGATTTTCGGAATGGAGCAAACTGGAGCCAATACTAGCAAAATAGCTGGAACCTTGTAAGTGATTGTTATTATGATGTAACCTTTTGATTGTAAATTGTAAACACAAGTCTCATTTTGGCATTTTTTCTAAAAATACAGCGGTTACATGGCTCCCGAGTACGTGATGCACGGACAATTCTCCATGAAATCTGATGTCTATAGCTTTGGAGTGTTGGTTCTTGAGATCATAAGTGGCAAGATGAATAGTAGTTTTCATCAAACAGATGGATCTGCTGGGAATTTAGTCACTCATGTTAGTATTCTTTTGGACTATGATAGTATATAAGTATGATCAAAGATTATGTACTATTTACTGATAAATTTCATATATTAATGTTAGGCTTGGAGACTATGGAGGAAAGGCTCCCCTTTAGAACTGTTGGATCCGGCTTTCGCGGGGAATTATCAAAGCGATGAAGTTACAAGATGCATTCATATCGCGCTTTTATGTGTTCAAGAGAAACCTGAAAATCGTCCAATGATGTCTACAATTATCTTGATGCTCACTAGTAGCACAATCACTTTACAAGTTCCTCGTGCCCCTGCATTTTTCTTACAAAGTAGCCGCGACCAAGATTCTGAAGCTGAGTGCTCGAGTTCATATGGGAAACCGGTTTGTAGTTCTATGGATGATACATCGATTACAGATTTAGAACCTCGTTGAAGATGATATATTAGTATTTGATGTTTCATTGTCAGATTTTTCCTATTAAACTCTTCTCATTTTTTTCCTAGGACTGAGAAAATGATTTGTATATAAACCAAACCGGTTATTTATTAAACCGGTTTAATATAAATTCTAAACCACCGTCCACCTTCTCTAGCTCTGTGTATATCGATCTCTCCTCCTGCTGCTTATTTTCAAAATTTGGCAAATAGGGTTTGGAGATTCGACCTTTGTTCCGCTTGACGATCGAAGAAACCTTTCAATTCTACAATTGAGAGATTGTTCTATCCCAATCAGGTCTCGTAGAGCTTCCAATTTCAAAGTTCTTGTATAGTTTCTTCAATGCTTCGATTGGTTAAGAGGTCCCCTGTATCGAGTGAGATGCGTGTGCTCAGATTGTATCAAGGAGAGCGTCTGTAACAGGATAAACCGGTTAGTTTCTTGGTTTAGTCCGAAATGTTACAGCGTCTAATGGAGTTGTCCTGACTATGACATGGGAATTGTAATGCTTTCGACTAGCCTGTAATTTTCTTGCCGTAAAGTTGGAAACTTGAAGTCAGTCAGGTCAATCTTGAATCTTTACTCTGTTTTGCTTTAAACATTGTTTTGGGTGTATGCTCAGATAAGGAGTTAGGTCTTTTAACTGTGAATGCTAAGGATGATTTTGTTGATTCTTTATTCAAGTTGAATGATTGTTTCAACAAGGTCACTTGGTAAAGATTGTTTTGTATTACTATTTGTGCTCATAAAGTAATAAGATAAGCTCTATTGAAAGTGTCAAAGTATTACTATATTTTGGTTCTTTGGATTGCTCAATTTTGTTGGTTAAGTTTTTTTTTTAATGTTATTGAAGGTATCAAAGTACTGTTATTATAAAAGCTATTGGCTATAATTGGATTATTCATCTGACTAAAATTTACTGACTTTCTTTATTAACGAAACCAATGGTATGAGTCATATGTTGCATTCTCTCTCTATTCGTCTGCTTTGTTGTGTTAAGTTTTGGAGATTCGTTCAACTAAACATAATAGTGGGCGAGTGGTCTCTGTGCATCTCACGTCATGAACATATTTTGAAACTTCAACATTATTTTATAACGATAGAACACATCAGCTCTTTGCTATCATTGGCTTTCTGATTTTGTCTATGCTCTGACTTAGCTTTTATAATGCCATTGATATTTTAAGTTGGACAACTTGTAGAGTGAAATCAATTGCTATTTAACTGACATGAAGTGTACGGATATGCATATACTGACCTAGTAACCCAAAAAGATTTGTACAATCATGAGAATGGCCAATAATTTTTTCTTATCGATCTTCTGGTTTGTCTTCATAAGCATAATTGCTGTTGTGTCTTCGCAACAATGCATTGACGACACTGGGCTTTTTCAATCCAGCAGTCATTATGGTGTCAACCGTGAGCTCATTCTCTCATCGCTTGCTTCTAATGTGACACATAACAATGGCTTCTATAATTCTTCGGAAGGTGAAGGTCCTGACCAAGTATTTGCTATGGCGATGTGCATCAATGTGTCTGAACAAAAGGTTTGCTCTGAATGTATCACTACAGCGGTTGGCCAGTTGATACATAATTGCCCATACCACATTGAAGCATTCACATGGACACCTCACAAGACACTCTGTTTCGCTCGGTACTCTAACCGTTCTTTTTTTAGAACGCTTGTTATGCACCCGGTTTACACAGAGAAGAATAGTAGGGATATCAAGTCAGATTTATTGGATTTGGATGAAACATTGGATAAATTAACACGTCCTATGATAGCTGCAGCACTCTCGGGGGAGGACACTTCAACTGGTGTAGCATACTTGAAAAATTTTCAGACTGTATACGGATTCATGCAATGCACTCGGGATCTCTCTCCAGACAATTGTACCAAATGTCTTGATGATAGTGCAAAAGAATATGACAAATGCTGTCGTGGAAGTCAAGGAGGCATTATTGCATGGTCGAGCTGCTTTTTCCGGTGGGATCTGTTTCCCTTCAACGGAGCTATCGAGTTCGCAGATCAGCCCGGTAGAGGTAATTCTTCCAACTGAAAATGGTTGTAAGAACTTGCCGACAACTATCATTCTTCATTCTTCAAGTGATGGCCAAAGGTTTTAAAAAGGTTTAAACATAGGATGATGTATTTTCCTTCTTCTAAACAATCTTTATTATTCTAGAATGCCAAGATTGCAAAGGAAACTCAAAGGTGAGCATCGTGGCGTTTGTTGTTTCCAGTGTAGCTATCATCTCTGTACTGTTGGCTGTAGCGGTAGTACGTCTTCGCAGAAAGAGAAAACGTGATTCTCCTGGTGAGTTGATTCGTCTTTTACTCATCCTTTTCCTCTTCTTTCATCATTAGGCATACTCTCAGGAACACCGTATGATGCCGGGTCAAGGGATTTTAAGTAGGAATAGTTTATTTAGTTCAGTTGTAAACTCTTTGGTACTTCTTATTAGCTAGCCAATGCTTGTTGGATACGATTTATAAAATTAATTAACTGGTGGATGATTGCGAAAGTTTTAGTGATCAGAGAGAAATTTCATGACGGTTTAATTTGTTTTCTGGCGTACTACAGATGAAGATTCAACTACAACATCACTGCAATACGATCTGAAGACAATTGAAGCTGCAACATGTACGTTTTCTAAGAGCAAAATGCTCGGTCAAGGTGGATTTGGAGAAGTTTTCAAGGTAAAACTTTGTAACTTCCAAATTTGTTATTTCTCTTGGAGAAAGTGTGTGTATTCACAAATATGGTGGTGTGGTCTAATTGATGTGCACTCTTATCGTATTTGTAGGGTGTACTTCAAGATGGGTCAGAAATTGCAGTGAAGAGGCTATCAAAAGAATCTGCACAAGGTGTACAAGAGTTTAAGAATGAGACTAGGCTTGTAGCAAAGCTTCAGCATAGAAATTTGGTTACAGTGCTCGGGTTCTGTATGGAAGGAGAAGAGAAGATACTCGTCTATGAGTTTGTTCCTAACAAAAGCCTCGACCATTTCTTGTTTGGTCTGTTGCACAGAACACTCGACTTATGTTTTTTTGACAATGATTAAGATCTATAATCTCATACGTATTGTGACTTGTGCAGAACCTACAAAGCAGGGCCAGCTGGATTGGGCAAAACGGTGCGAGATTATTGTTGGGACTGCCAAAGGAATCATGTATCTTCATCACGACTCGCCTCTCAAAATCATACATCATGACCTTAAAGCTAGTAACATCCTCTTAGATGCTGAAATGAAACCAAAAGTTGCAGATTTTGGAATGGCAAGGATTTTGGAGATGGATCAATCTCGAGCGGATACAAGGAGGGTAGTTGGAACCCAGTAAATACTCTTTTGCCCTATACTTCTATGAACCTCTATAGTTTTGATGACCTTTTGCAATTCCTAAACTCAATAGTTTTTCTTTTCTTTCTAGTGGCTACATTTCTCCAGAGTATTTGATGCATGGCCAATTCTCGATGAAATCTGATGTCTACAGTTTTGGGGTCTTGGTTCTAGAAATTATAAGTGGAAAAAGAAACAGCACTTTCCATGAAACTGATGAATCTGGAAAGAATTTGCTCACACATGTGAGCATAAAAAGACCTAAACTTTCAAAAGATTTTACTTCTGCAACATTATCAAGGTTTGGACTGTTGTTTGATTGATCATTATCAATGTGACAGGCTTGGAGGCATTGGAGAAACGGATCACCTCTAGAGCTCGTGGATTCGGAACTTGAAAAGAACTATCAGAGTAATGAAGTTATCAGATGCATCCATATCGCGCTATTATGTGTTCAGAATGATCCAGAAGAGCGTCCAAATATGTCGACTATCATCTTGATGCTCACAAGTAACTCCATCACGTTACCTGTGCCTCAGTCACCAGTACATGAGGGAATGGAGATGTTTCTACCTCAGATAAAATCTGTTCCTGTTTCTATCAATGATTCACTGATTAATGACTTAGTTCCTCGTTGAAGATGACAGTCATTTCTATTTGAGGTGTGTTTCTATACTTTCTCTTAACTCTTCTTATAAATACCTTTTGTTGTGTTTAGTTTTAAAGTGTTACTCTACACTCAAATACATTGAAACTCTCTTTTACAGGGTTTAGTCTCTTCAAGCTGAGTTCAGAGATAAACAAATGTAATGCAAATAAGCTTACTCAAGCAGGTTTTGTCTAACTGTAAGATTTGTGTGTGTTTGAAGGTTCTTACTCAAGAAAGTTTTATATGCATTGAAAACTAATGTTCATGTAAATATTGCTTTTCTATAGTTTGTTTGTTGACTCCATTGCAACTATTATCTCCAAAATTGGTCTGTTCACTACTTTATTAAAGATCCCAATTTCTAAGTAAATGTTTTCGACACGTTTTCCTTTCTTTTTGTTGGTTTGGCAGCACACTCCACTTGCTTAATATTATTATGAATCCATATTATTGGTGGAGAATGAAGATTGTAGTTTTCATCATTTGACCAGCTTCTAACACTTTTTTCTTGTCAAAGTCAACGATCTTATCTTTCATGGAACATCTTCAGAGGGATATACACAAGTATTTGAAGTAAGTTTAACCTTCCAACTTCATCATCTAATACAAGCCTTTTGGTTCTGGTCTTGAGAGCATGAAGGTCAAGGCTTTATTTTTACCAATCTTTTGGTTTTTTCTCATATCCTTAGATTCTGTTTCTGCACAAGAATTCTGTTCCAATGGATTCTTTAAACCCAATAGTACATACGACTTAAACCGCCGTCTAGTCCTCTCTACTCTTGCTTCTAATGTCACAACTCACGGTGGATTCTACGACTCCTCGATCGGACAAAATCCCAATAGAATCTTCATCAGTGGCATGTGCATCCCTGGAACTAAACCAGAGACTTGCTCAGATTGCATCAAAGGCGCATCAGACAGTTTGTTAAGGAGTTGTCCTAACCAAACAGAAGGTTATACGTGGCCAGATTGTTGTATGGTACGTTTTTCTAATATTTCTTTCCCTGGATCATACGATTTAGAACCATCTCAAGTGCTGTCCAGTACAGGAGATATCAAATCTAATGTAACAGTATTTGATAAAATCGGGGAAGATTTAATGGCCCGTACCATAACTCCAGATCCATTGAGGTCTCTTGGACATAAGTATTATGCAGCTGGTGTTGCTTTATTGTCAACAAGTCAAATTGTATACGCGATGATGCAATGTACACCGAATGTTCCTCCGGGGATTTGTGGGTTTTGTCTTAGGTCCAATCTTGATGATTATGAGTCATGTTGTCGCCATAAACAAGGTGGTGCTATTGTAACATCAAGTTGCTTTGTCCGGTGGGATTTGCATCCTTTTGCTGGAGCTTTCGAGAATATTACATTGCCACCGCCTCAACCGCAGTCTCAGCCACCGCTGTCTTCAACTCCTGTACACGATCAGGAAAATAGAACCAGCAAAGGTAATTCTTCCATATGATTTTGAAAAGAATTTGTTGTAAACTGAAATTGAAATAACTCATTTGCAATGATTTTATTATGCAGATGGAAAAGCAATATCGATAAGCGTTGTAGTGGCGATTGTTGTCCCTACAGTCGTTATCTTGGTACTTCTTGTAGGATTTTTGGTTAGCAGGAGAAGGAAACTATACCAAACTGTTGAAATTCAAGGTTGGTTGGTTCTTCCATAAGTAAATCGCATACATATACTGGTTTAGTGTTGGATGTTGAAGAAGATGTTTTTCATTTTCTTTGTGCAGTTGGTGATGAGATCACAACTATACACTCGGTGCAATTCGATTTTAAGACGATCGAAGCTGCAACTGATAAGTTTTCTGACAGTAACATGATCGGGCGAGGTGGATTCGGGGAAGTTTACAAAGTATTGGCTCTTTTTTTCTGTCTGGTTTGCTACTTGACTAAATGAACGTTTTAGTAAGCCAATATGGTGTTTGATTGATCTTCTTTTTTTGTAGGGAAAACTTTCAACTGGAACTGATGTAGCGGTGAAGAGACTGTCAAAAAAATCAGGACAAGGCGCCCAAGAGTTCAAGAGCGAGGCTGTTCTTGTGACAAAGCTTCAACATAGAAATCTGGTTAGGCTTTTTGGATTTTGTTTGGAAGGAGAAGAAAAGATCCTCGTCTACGAGTTTGTACCCAACAAAAGTCTTGACTATTTCCTGTTCGGTATGATATGATTACTTAAATGCTTAAAACCAAAAATGAGAGGTACTTATTGTTGCTTGTACTACAATATTGATGCAATGCACAGATCCTGCAAAGCAAGGCCAACTGGACTGGACAAGACGGTACAACATTATTAGAGGGATTGCTCGAGGAATCCAATATCTTCATCATGAGTCTCGTCTTACAATCATACACCGTGATCTCAAAGCTAGTAACATTCTTTTAGATGCTGACATGAACCCCAAAATCGCAGATTTTGGCATGGCAAAGATTTACAGAATTGATCAAACTCATGCCAACACAAATAGAATCGTTGGAACATAGTAAGAATTTTTATATCTTTATTAACTGTAAAAACTATGTATGGCGGTTACTATATAGGCTCAATAGTGTTGCTTTATTCGCAGTGGTTATATGTCTCCCGAATATGCAATGCGTGGTCATTTCTCCATGAAATCTGATGTCTATAGCTTTGGAGTAATGGTACTAGAGATTATAAGTGGTAAAACAAATAGCAGCTTCTGTGACACTGATGATGCTCCTGGCAATCTGGTCACACATGTGAGTATATGATCTTTCGAGTTACAAGATTGTATATCATTACGCCAAAATGATATCAACTTATTTGATTTACTTGTGTTAGGCTTGGAAGCTTTGGAGAACAGGGTCACAATTAGAGCTCGTGGATCCGACAATAAGAGAGAGTTCGCCGAGTAATGAGGCTATTCTTAGATGCATCCATATCGCACTTTTATGTGTACAAGAACATCCTAAAGACCGACCAATGTTGCCAGCAATCATCGTGATGCTCACTAGTAACGCAGACACTTTATCTGTGCCTCGCTCACCCGGCTTTTTCCTCTCAAACAGGAGTGGCAGGTCTATTCCTGGTTCTATCAATGATGTATCGATCACAGATCTAGACCCTCGTTAAAGAATATACATAATTTTCTTGTGTTACATATACAGACATTGTACAAAACAAGAAACACATTTTTGGATATAGATATTCATTGGTGTTTGTGAATCCATTTAAACGGAAATGAAATTGTTTTCATCGGTTTTGTTATTTCTCTTATAACATATTTTTCATCAGTTTTATTGTAATATCCAACAAATTAAAATACACGATGTATCTGGTCATTTGGGTATCAGTTGGGTTCGTTTTGGGTATTTTGAAACTATAATTTTTGGATGTTTCGGGTTCGGGTCAGTTCGGATAATTTGATTGGAATATCTATTTTTGTTTGTTTCCCTTCAATATGAATATGTACTTTGCACTCGATTATAACCAAACTATCAATATATCCGATATAGGCGAAATGTAAATTAGAAAACTATATCAAAATTGCATAAAATTATAACTGAAAACATCATATCAAAATAAATAAACAAAAGTAGGAGAGTAAGACAAGCAAAACAAGCAAGAAAATAGTAACATCCAAAATATTAGTTTCAAAGGTTTATAAAAACTAGAGTAGTTATAAAAGAATATGTTGTATACTAACTAAAATTTGGGTATATTCGGATACTAATCGGATCTCGAGTACTACTTGAACCGAGCCGATACCCAGAGATCCAACTAGTATATTTTGAAAGATCCGGAACGGACCCGAACCCGGTTTTTTCGGTTCCGTCCACCTGGTGGACCACGACATCTTTGTGATCTTTCACATCCACGTCTGTACGGAGCCACCTGTTGGGGTGGACATTTGCCATGATCGCAATCTGGTAGAGGATCGCCACGTCCTATAGCTGGATAAGTAATCACTCTTGCAGCTGCTACGTTCATGTTACTTATAACCACACATGCTATGAATATTGTCACGAGCATCAACCTTTGTCTTCCTTTCAAAATGCTCATGATGCTTATTTCTTGGTGCCTTTTTGGGTTGATATATGTGTAAGTAGAGAGTATTGGATTGTATTGTTATTGTTGTTGTATTATTGAATGGAATGATACAACTTATATATAAGTAGGTAGCATAATCAAAGGGCCTAAATAAAGGGATTACATAGAATAATATAATTAATGTATATAAGAGCAAAATATGGGATTTGAGTAATTAACAGGTTGTATGATGATCTATTTCATTAATGAAATGTGTATTTGTGTTTTAAATAGCTAAGAGTGTTTTTGTGATTGTAAAAGTTATTTCTAGTGAATGAAAAAATTTAAAAGACAAATTTAAATTGTTTTAAAAAGTGATATTTGTTGAATCATATGAAATGAATTTAATTTTGTGTTGTGTCGTGAAATTATTAGATGGTGCATGCCTTTTCTTTAAAGGTTTGATTCTGCAGGCATTTTCTTTCTGTTTTCAACTAGAAATATATTATAATAGGATTATATATGTGAAATTGACAAGTCCTATCGATTTTTTTATGAACTACTAAATATATATAGATGCCAAAATAGTTTATAATAGTACTAGTATGTTACTTGTACTAGAATTTATTCCGTGGTATACCATAAAACTATTTTTGTTTTACACAATTTCAAGTAAATATGTTTGATTTGATATGTCTAATATAAGTAATGTTATAATCTGTATTAAAAAGATAAATTAATGATATTCCATTTTGTTTACAAAAAAAAAATGATATTCCATTTTATTAATTTTGGATAAATCAATTGTAATATTTCAAATTTTAAAATTTTACCGTATATTATATTAGGCATTATAACGACACTCCAAATTTAAAGTTTACTTCTTTTAAAGTAAAACTAAGCAGTCATACTAAAAATATATGCTTTATTATTATTTTATTTTTGTTGAAGGACTTTTTTTTTTTAAAGGAGGCTTTATTAATATTGAAACTACCCAGTAGAATTGGACTGGACCTCAGCTTTACATGAGAAACGTAGGCAAAAAAGGCTCCTGACCTATCGACACCGCCGATACAAAAAATCGACCATTAAAACCAACGGCTACGAGAACTACAACTTTGCGGTAGATTGAAGTATCTAGCCAACGACAAGAAGCAACCAACTTTCGAATCCGTTCTTTTTTCCTCAACCGACCAAATCCGTCACAAATCTCCTGCTAAAGTCAACCATCTGACATCACATTAGCCCTAGCAAGCCGGCAACTTCAACCTTAACCCCTCTTCTCCAGATATGTTGATTCTCCAAATCCGACCAGTCCCCTTCGTACCTGGTCTGGAGGAAGCAAGACACATAGGCGATTGGGGCCGATGGCTCAACCGGAAGCTCAATCACACAGAACCCGCGTCGGCCAGCAAAATCCCAAAGGATATGCCGTGAACCTCCAAGGCAAATTAGCAAAACCTATCGTCTTCCCTATCGTCTTCAGCTTTAGATGTATAGCCGACACAAAAGCTGAGCTACAAGGAATAACCACTGCAACCTACCGACATCTTCAGACCGGAGGAAAACGCAACATATCTCTCCTATATACCCATCAGATCCACATCTACAACAAAGGGGAAACGAACCGCTCCACTGTTGATGGAGACAGTCCTGGCTCAACATTACCCTGGTCCCTTCGGCAAAAAAAAAATTTTGGACTTCATTAATAAAAAAAAAAATTTGAGATTTTTTTTTAAAATTTTTAAGTTAAATTTTGGGCCATCTTAAGAAAAATTATAATATGTTATAAAACTTTTTAAAATTATATGGGCCTTTTTAAGTAAAATTAATAGTTTTTAGAAAATTTTGGGCCCTTTTACTAAAAATTTCATGTTTTTTTTACATATTCTAAAAATATTAGTCTCTTTTTTTATGTAAATTTTTTAAAAAAAATTCATGGTCCCATGGGCCACGACCTTTTTGCTCACCCCATTTGGGCCGGGCCTGGAAACACCAAGCAAGCTGAGGAAAAGATGAACGGAGGCCGCATGAAACTGATATACAGATCTACTTTTGGAACAATAAAGAGGGAAGAGAGAGTTATACGGAACAATAGTCCTTCTTTGGATACGTTATTTTGTCGAAATATTTTTATTCTTTGTAACCAATAGAAATTGTCTTAGAGTTGAATCGAAGTATTATTCGGAAATAAAGATACAGATAAAATAATGTTGTTAAACAAAAGCGAAAAAAAAAACAATTATTTTTTTATACATTCAAAGGGATTGGTTACATTATTATAAGTTGACGTTGTTCTCTACTGTATCTTAGTAGGAACAGGTTTCCCTGGACGATGACATCTTTGCGACATTTCACATCCCCGTCTGTACGGATTCACCTTGTGATGTGCACATATGTTACGGTAACATCCTTTTGGCTCATCGCCTCTTATTATTACATGATAGCTAAGCACTTTTGCAGCTGCTTCGTTCATGTTACTTATAACTACCACACATGCTATGAATATTGCAACGAGCATAGACCTTGGTGTTCCTTTCATGATGATTTCTACTTTTTTTTCTCTTATCTTGAAGATGTGAATTTGTGAATCCGATAGGCTAGTGGTGTGTCTTTATGAGTGATAAAAAGGTGTTTGGACATTGTGATACTTATAGTGGATGATATTTAACACAAATTAATCCATACTTATCAATGGTGATATTTGTTGCTAATATGGAAGAAATTTTAGGGAATTTGATTTAGATAATCTTTAGATCCATTGTGTCCTGAAATTATTGGTCGTCTATTGGAAAAAGATAAGATTTTGTATTTCTTTCTTTTTACAGAGAGATTAAAAAAAGGAAGGATATTAGAAATTGACCAGTAGAAAGAATAATACCGGTGGTGAAACCATCTCTTAATTAAACAGTCAAAATACAAGAATATAATGTCATAATATGATTAAAAAATAAATCAAAATTAAAATCAGAAAAATGTAAAAAAAAACTTTAATCATTTTGTAATTAAACAAAATTATATTTTTGTTTGAGTTTATAAAAGAAAGGTTAAGCTTTGTTTTATTTTTTCTGATTATAATTTTGATTTTATTATTATAGATGTGACCGAAGACTACAACGTACTGTATCAATAATAAATCCTACAAATAATAAACCATGAACGAAGACTATATATAACTCATGGAATAAAAAAAACTCATGGAAAGCAACATGAGTACTATGTACGTATAATAAGTCCAAATAATGCTAGTCTTCGAGGAATAACTCTCCTCTCTTCTCTCTCCTCTCTTCTCTCTCCCTTCTCTCTATAACCCTAGTCTTCGCCGCCGTCTGCCTCTTCGGCTTGCCCTTCCGGCGCCGGAGAGGGCTCCTCTTCTTCTCTTAGTTGCTTCTTAGTGGCCTCTCGCCAGCGGTTCCTTTTCTAGAGATTGCAGCAGTCCTCCGTCCGTTCTGGGCTCTAGGTAGGTGGTTTCCAGAGCAGATCTAGCGCGTGGTGATCTAGAGCAGATCCCCAAATCTGGAAGTAGGGGTTAGCTCTGAGTGTGTTCTGGTTGCTAGGCATGGGACCGTCACCGTAGAGCCTGCTGTCGTCGGTTTGAACAGACTGGGAGATGTGTTCTGGGTCAGGTGAGGTGTTGGATTTGAACTGGATTTGGATTTCGAAAGCTTCTGATGAGGGTTCACTCCATCGTCTCTGCCGCAAAAGAGTCAATCTTGCTTTCGCCGGAATTACTGTTTCGAACTGTCGCTTCAGGTCTTTCAGCAGGAGAAGATCCTGCTTTCGTTGATGGGCCGATTTCTGTTTTCTCCTTTTGTACCTGTCCAAATAATGTATTGTACAAGGCCAATGCCCAATCTTTATATTGGGAAGGCCCATTAATAAAATCTTCAGTTTAAAAAAAAAAAAAAAAAAAAAAAATCCAAATAATGCAAAGAAATAGAAGCTACCAAATTTAGTTTTCCTCTAGCAAAACTGAATCCTTCTAATGGTGATGTGTGCTACAGAGGTGGTAATAGAAATCGAAGCAGGGGATATAGTAGGAACAAATATTTGAAGAAAAATAAGTTTTCTGAGTTAATTTGGGATGAGAAAACAGTTATGAAAGCTCAAATTTTGAATAAAAGTTAGAGAATATTGCTTTGCCTTATATTTTTATCCCAAAAGCTCAAATGTAATATTTTTAAAATTTTATATTTTTTAAAAAATTAGAGATATAACAGGATTTTAATTATATTAAAACATATGCCACCAATTTTGGTCATACTATAGTTAGCATATATGAAAAAATTTGTAAAAATTTATCCTCTATTTCCAGTTTTCCCTAGTTTTTGTTTGTTTAATTTTCAATTCATGCTACGAAATATTATAATTTGACGTTGAATTTATGAGGTAAACTAACAATTTTCAATTCAAATGTCTCATAAAAGGAGGTAAACAAACATTTTTTTAAACAAAAGCAAAACAAACAATTTTTTTTTATATATATATATTCAAAGGGAATGGTTACATTATTATAATTTGACGTTGTTCTCTGCTAAATCTTAGTAGGAATATATAGCCCTGGACCACGACATCTATGTGATTTTTCACAACCCCGTCTGTACGGATACACCTGTTGTTTAGGTGGACATACGCCAAAGGAACATTTTGGCTCATCACCTCTTCTTATTACATGATAGCTAAGCACTTTTGCAGCTGCTATGTTCATGTTACTTATAACTACACATGCTAAGATTATTGCAACGAGCATAGACCATGGTGCGCCTTTCAAAATGCTCATGATGATTTGTGTTTTCTTTCTTCTTTTTTTTTGTTCTTATCTGAAAGATGTGAATTTGTGAATTAGATAGACTAACAATGTGTCTTTATGAGTCTTTTATGAGTGATAAAAAGGTGTTTGGACATTGTGATATTTATAGTGGATGTGAATTTTTGAAACACAAATTAATCCATACTTATCAAAAGAGTGATAGTTGTTGTTAAATAAGGAAGAAATTTAGGGGAATCTAATTTTGATAATCACATCCATTGTGTCCTCAAATGATTTTGGTTGTCTATTGGAAAAAGATAATATTTTGTGTTGTATTTTCCCTTTTACATAGAGATTAAAAAAGGGAGGATATTTAAAATTTGACTAGTAGAAAATATACCCATTCGTTTTATATATTACTATTTATATAGATGCCAAAATCGTTTTACTTCTATTTACAAAAATATTATATAAGGTGGAAAATATAAAACTGATTTTGTTATAGTTATCTACAAATTAGTGATTAGGATGTCATTTTTTGTTCCAAGAAATGCAAATGTAAAAGCGGATTTTTTGGCACGCAAAGTTCGTACCATTCCGCTTCATGTCAAGTTTGTAAACAATGTTTCCTCTGATTGGCTCGTTTGAGCCAATTTGTTAGTAAGTTGTTGCCAAAAAAAAAAAATGTCATTTTTTGTTGATCTATATTAACACATTATTTATTTGTAATAGTTATCTATACAAGAAGAATGACCAATTTTTATCACATGCCCCCAAAGATGACAATCATAAACCAATATGAGAAGAGCTTTAGAAAGCTTAGAACACCAACACTGCCATAAATAGAAATTTTCAGCCTACACACTTTGTTATCATTCATTCTATCAAAGCGTCGTTATGCCTAATTCCATAAAAATTTGGCTCAATTTTCTACAATATATTATTTAATATATTCTTATGATTATGTGATTTCCTTTTTTTGTCCCAAGCCAATGCTGTTGACTAAAACGTTTTATGTACTCCAAGAAGGCAAGAACAAGTCTTCTCCTCTGTTTTTGTTTGATTTTGTCAACGACAGCAACATAACAAGACTTCAACAGACCATTACACAAACTACTTGCTTAATTTTCCTCAACCACCTCTTTCAAACTGTTCTTGTCGCCTTTTTTTTATTTTTTGAATAATCAAAGAGGTTTTTGTCGCCTTTTCGTGTCTGAAATATTCAACTAAAAGAAATTTCATATTTTCTTCAAAAGAGATTAGTACACACGGTATTTGATGATGTTTAATATATCTTCTAGCTTCTAACATCTAAGCACTAGTCTTTTGTCCGGATCTTGAGAGAATGAAGCTCAAGAAATTATTTTTACCCATCTTCTTGTTTTTCTCTATAACCTTAGATTCTGTTTCTGCACAAACCTGCTTCAATGGATACTTTAAACCCAATAGTACTTTCGACCTAGCCGTCGTCGAGTCCTCTCTTCTCTTGCTTCTAATGTCATGACTAACAATGGGTTCTACAGCACCTCCATCGGCGAAAATCCTAACCAACTCTTCATCATTGGCATGTGTATCCCTGGAACTAAACCAGTGGCTTGTTCAGATTGCATCAAAGGTTCATCAGACGGCTTGTTACGTAGCTGTCCTAACCAAACAGTTGGTTATGTATGGCCAGATCTTTGTATGGTACGTTATTCCAACATTTCATTCTCTGGATCACTCATTATGGAACCGTCTGCACGGGTGTCCGATCCCACACCTATCGATGTTGATTTGACACTGTTTGATAGAATCTGGGAAGAGTTAATGTCCAGTGTGATAACTGCAGCTTTGAGACCGGATGAATCATCATCATTTGGGCATAAGTACTATGCAGCTGAGGCTGCTCCATTGACAGCTTTCCAAACTATATATACGGTGGTGCAATGTACACCTGATGTTTCTTCAGGGGATTGTGAGTTTTGCCTGAAGAAAACTGTTGTTGATTATAAGAAATGTTGTCGCGGTGACAAGGGTGGTGCTTTTGTAAGACCATTTTGCTTTATCCGGTGGGATTTGTATCCTTTTGCTGGAGCTTTTGAAAATATTACGGTGGCGCCACCTCCATCACCAGTTGTAGCTCAGCCACCCCATTCTTCCACTACTCCGCGGACAAATACAACCGGAAAAGGTAATCTCCTTTGTACTATGATTCTAAGCTATGATAAAGTCACATTTTTGCTATGATTTTTGATGATTTTCCGGTTTGTTCAATTCTTTTTTTTGAGTTAACAGAAGTACACTTTGATGAATTCACTTTCTTTGTGCAGCTGGTGACCAGATTTCAAGAGAACACTCTGTGCAGTTCAGTTTTAAGACAATTGAAGATGCAACTGATAATTTTTCGGAAAGTAACATGATCGGACAAGGTGGATTTGGTGAAGTTTACAAGGTAATAAGTTTTTTTTTTTTTGGTTTGCAACTACTCTGTATATGAAAAGTTGAATAAATACATACTTAACGTAAAGAATGTATGGTGTTTAATTTATCGTATTTATTTTGTAGGGAACACTTTTGGATGGAACTGAAGTAGCGGTAAAGAGACTGTCAAAAACATCAGGACAAGGCACACAAGAGTTCAAGAATGAGGCTGTTCTTGTAACAAAGCTTCAGCATAGGAATTTGGTTAGGCTTCTTGGATTTTGTTTGGAAGGAGAAGAAAAGATCCTTGTCTACGAGTTTGTACCGAACAAAAGCCTTAATTATTTCCTGTTCGGTATGATATGAGGTTAAGTAATATTTGTAAGATCATAGCTAGTAGTCTTTTTTGTAGCTAATGATTTCTATCTATGCAATTTATAGATCCTAAAAAGCAAGGAGAACTAGACTGGACAAAACGATATACAATTATTGGAGGCATTGCTCGAGGAATTCTATATCTTCATCAAGATTCACGGCTTATAATCATACACCGTGATCTCAAAGCGAGTAACATTCTCTTAGATGCCGATATGAATCCCAAAGTCGCAGATTTTGGTATGGCAAGGATATTTGGAGTTGATCAAAGTCAAGCCAGCACAAGCATAATCGTTGGAACTTAGTAAACTCTCTATCAAAATAATGACTAGAAAAACTGTTTAGTATAGCTTGTAGGGCTAAAACGTGTTTTTTTAATATCTTGCAGTGGTTACATGTCACTAGAGTATGCAATGCGCGGCCATTTCTCCATGAAATCTGATGTCTATAGCTTTGGAATATTGATACTGGAGATTATAAGTGGCAAAAAGATCAGCAGCTTCTACCACATTGATGATACTGGTGGCAATTTGGTCACCCATGTAAGTATATATAATATTTTCACCCACATGAGTGTATATGAATAAGCCACAATTGGAGATTAGTTAAATTTTGTCACTTGTTTTAGGCTTGGAGGCTTTGGAGAGACGGGTCACCATTAGAACTGGTGGATCCAGCCATAGGATGTGATAGGGAAACTCTATCTCTATCTTTTATTCAAATCCGGTTCATTAACATGTTCTCGGTTTAATGTTTATCTAATTTGGGTTGTGTCATAGGATCCGGTTTGTGGACCAGACGAGTACTATGTAAGGCAAACTTTGTCATTTTGCATAATCTAATGAAAAAGCAGTATTATCTTCTTCTCTCTCTTTTGTCTATCATCATCATCATACGCTCCCATTGATTCTAGTCTCTAAGGTGATCTTTCTTCACTTCGATCAACCTTCTAGCCTATTATCTTTCTGATCTTCGAGCTTGTGGAGAGTTTCTAGATCAGTGTTCTAACCCATTGTGTTTTCTGTCTCATTGGTATCAGAGCCATCGCATCCTTGGCAAGCACAACTATGGCCGACGCAACTCGTCTCCAAACCATGAACAAACAGATCGATGACCAAAAGCAAGCTACCGACGAGATCAAAAGCCAAATCGCAGATCTAGTGAAGGCTCAGTCCGCTCTGGTCAAGTCGCAGTCTGCTCTGGAGAAAGCGGTGTCACAAATGTTGCTGCAAGACACTGGAAAGCAACACCGAGCCCCGGATACTCCCATGTCCGCCTCCGGTGACGTCTCCTCCACATCCCAGCAACCACGACCACCAGATCCGCCAGATCTGACACACGACGGTGCTGCTTCGTCCGGTAAACGCCCCATGGTTACTGAACGCGCCCCAAACGGTTTATCCACGCGCCTAACAAAAGTGGGTTTTCCGATCTTTGATGGGACGAATACTCGCGACTGGATCTACCGCTGCGAGCAGTTCTTTCAGCTCGACCAAACCCCACCCGAAGGAAAAGTCCAGCTCGCATCCATCTACATGGAAGGCAAGGCGTTGCAATGGCTTCACAATTATATGAACACTCGTTTTGGGATTTTTCCTTCTTGGTCCGATTTCATTATAGCCCTGACGAAGAGGTTTCGGGAAGCGCACAGCGACCCACTCTCGATGTTGGTGAGCTTGAAGCAAGCCGGAGATTCCGTCGAGGTATATCTCGACAAGTTTGAGGACGCCTTGACCCGGCTTTCCCTACCAGACCAGCATGCCTTGAGCATTTTCTTGACGAACCTAAACCCGCAACTCGAGTTACACGTTCGCCAGTTTGAGGTCACAACGATCTCCGATGCCGCCCGTTTAGCCACCCTTCACGAATCCTACCTTCACCATTCCCAGCCAAAGCAAACACGAACTCCCTTCAACCCAAATCCTAAACACAACCCTACACCCTACTACAAACACCAAAACACCTCACCCCTTCTTCCTTTACCTGAGCCACCTAAACATTCCCCTTATAAACCACCATTCACACCTAGACAACCCACAGAAAAAACCCCAAGAAAATATTCCTACCAAGAGATGCAAGAGAGGCGGTCAAAGGGATTGTGTATGTTTTGTGATGAGCCCTACTCACCTGGTCACCATTTGAAACACAAGAAATCACAAATTTTTGTGGTTGAATGTGAGGAGGATGAGTGCTCTGAGGACGATGAGATAGCGACTGACAATCATGATGAACAAGTTGAAGAGATTTGTGAGTCAGGACCTGTCATCTCGGTCAATGCTCTCAAGGGCTCTTCTAACTTCACTTGTATGATCATGTCTGGTCAGTATGGCAAGCGGAAACTGTTTATTCTCGTTGACCCGGGCAGTACACACAACTTCCTTAACAGAGATACAGCCAATGAAATCGGGTGTGTGCTGGAGAACACTAAGCATATCAGAGTCGCTGGTGCACTTGGAGGATCCTACATCACTAAACACAAGTGTACTTTCACCTGGAAGATGCAGGGCTACTCTTTTACTACTGAGATCAGAACATTACCCCTTGATAACTACGATCTCGTACTTGGTGTTCAGTGGCTCGTATCTCTCGGTCCTATCCTCTGGGATTTCAACAATCTTCGCATGGAATTCAAGGTGGAAGGACTGAAACATGTATTGCGTGGTACCAAACCCGGCTGCAAGGAGATTTCAGGAAGCAACTTGAACAAGCTAATGATGCAGACTCCTCAGATTGCTCTTCTGCAAGCTCAGATATTGTCAGATTCCTCTGATCAAATTCCCTTGCAACCTGAGGCCTTGATTTCCCATATTTCTGCCAGCCAAGCTACAATGTCTGACGACCCTTCTTTACAATACCTGCTGGCTACCTTTCATGACATTCTTGAAGAACCAACAGGCCTACCACCTTTCAGGGAAGGTTTTGATCATAAGATACCCTTGTCTGCTGATGCCACTCCTGTCAACCTTAGGCCGTACCGATACTCTTCACTCCAGAAAGACACCATCGACAAAATGGTGAAGGAAATGATCACTCACGGTATCATTCAGTGCAGTACAAGTCCATATGCTTCTCCCATTGTGCTGGTCAAGAAGAAGGATGGCACATGGCGTCTTTGTGTTGATTATCGAGGGCTCAACAAACAGACAATCAAAGACAAGTACCCAATCCCTTTGCTGGAGGATCTATTGGATGAGTTAGGTGGTGCAAAATACTTCTCTAAGTTGGATTTGCGTGCTGGCTTCCATCAAATCCGTATGTCCCCTGAGGATATACACAAAACTGCTTTCAAGACACATTCAGGTCACTATGAGTACCTAGTAATGCCCTTTGGCCTTACTAATGCTCCTTCTACCTTCCAAGGGCTGATGAATCATGTCTTCCAAGATGTCACAAGAAAATTTCTCCTCGTCTTTTTCGATGACATACTTGTCTACAGCCCAACGTGGGAGTTACATTTGCATCATCTACAACAAGTCTTCCTTATACTCCGCGCACAACAGCTGTACTTGAAGCCCTCTAAATGCACTTTTGGAGCCACAATGATTGAGTATTTGGGGCATTTCATTTCTAAAGAAGGTGTGAGTACAGATCCTAGTAAAATCCGGGCGATTGAACAATGGCCAACACCTACAAACCAGAAACAACTGCGGAGTTTTCTCGGCTTGGCTAATTACTACCGGCGGTTTATAAAAGGGTACAGTGTGGTTGCAAAAGCGCTTACTCTGCTGTTGCGAAAAGACGGGTTTTCCTGGAATGCTGATGTAGATACAGCCTTTCAGAACCTGAAGCATTCTCTCTCTACCTCACCTGTCTTAGCTTTACCAAATTTTGATAAAGACTTTGTGGTTGAGACTGATGCATCTAATTTGGGTATTGGTGCAGTGTTAATGCAGGAGGGTCACCCCATTTGCTACATCAGTCGCGCCTTGGGGCCACGACACCAAAACCTCTCGGTATATGAAAAGGAACTCCTTGCTATTGTTCATGCGGTACAGGTCTGGAACGCCTATCTTGCACATCGTCCTTTCATCATCCGGACAGACCAAAAAAGTCTAAAATTCCTTATGGAACAGAAGGTAACTACTCCTTTTCAACACATGTGGTTGTCTAAGCTGATGGGTTACTCTTATGAGATACAGTATAAGCAAGGCAAGGAGAACCATGCTGCAGATGCTCTCTCTCGAGTCACCGGGGCCCAGCTGCTGCATATAGTACTGTCACAAGCTAATGATGAGCTCTTGGAATCCATCAAACGCCTGTGGCAAACCGATGCTCACCTACAAGGTATCATTTCTGAAATCACTGCCAAGCCTTCTTCACATCCGGCATTCACATATATTAATGGGGAGCTGCGGCGTAAAGGAAAGTTGGTTGTTGGTAATGATGCGGCTGTTAAGACAACAATCTTCAAGTGGCTTCATGATTCAGCACTTGGTGGTCATTCAGGCCGTGACGCAACATTACAGCGGATCAAGACTTTGTTCTTTTGGCCACGGATGAGTCTCGAGGTCCAGAACTATGTCCGTAACTGCAACATCTGTCAACGCAACAAATACGACAATGCTGCAAAACCAGGTTTGCTGAATCCCTTACCAGTTCCAAAAGGTGTTTGGGAGTCTATAAGTCTGGATTTTGTAGAAGGGCTTCCCCCGTCCTTTGGAAAACACTGTATTCTGGTTGTGATTGATAGGTTGAGCAAGAACGCCCACTTTCTACCTCTTTCTCACCCATATACAGCCCTGGATGTTGCCCAACTCTACATGGATCAGGTTTTCAAACTCCATGGAATGCCTAAAGATGTGGTCAGTGATAGAGATCCAACCTTTCTGAGCGAAATCTGGCGGGAAATGTTCAGAGTTCATGGTACTGACCTCAAGTTCTCTACCTCATACCACCCACAGACTGATGGTCAGACTGAGATCACAAACAAAACTCTAGAAACTTACCTCAGGTGCATGACTGCTGAAGCACCCAAAACATGGAGTAAGTGGCTGCCCCTTGCTGAATGGTGGTACAACACTACCTATCACTCTGCCATCCGCACCACACCATTTGAGATAGTGTATGGACAACCTCCACCAATACACCTTCCTTACTTGCCTGGCGAAAGCCCTTCAGTTGTGGTTGATAGAAGCTTACAGAAACGAGAGGCAGTGATACAGATGCTGAAATTTCACTTGCTCCGGGCCCAGAACAGAATGAAACAAGCTGCAGATTCTCGCAGGTCAGATAGAACATTCAAGTTGGGGGACTTTGTGTACTTGAAGCTGCAGCCTTACCGCCAAAACTCTTTGAAACCGACCAATGTTCCCCATAAGTTATCTCCACGGTACTATGGTCCTTTCAAAGTTGTTGACAAGGTTGGTGCAGTCGCTTACAAACTGGAACTACCATCACATGCTGCCATTCATGATGTGTTCCATGTTAGCCAACTGAAGCTCTGCCCTAATCCCCCATCTGATGCTCCACTACTCCCACAATACATGCTTGATATTGGTACAGACAAAGAACCCGAAGCAATCCTGGAAACCAAGATGGTCAAGCACCGTAACAAAGCTATCACAAAAGTCCTGGTTCATTGGAAAGGATCCACACCCGCAGCAGCAACTTGGGAGTTCTATCAAGACTTCATCAACAAGTACCCTTCATTTAATCCTTGAGGACAAGGATACTCTCAACAGGGGAGTATTGTGATAGGGAAACACTATCTTTACTTTATGCTTAAATCCGGTTCATTAACATGTTCTCGGTTTAATGTTTATCTAATTTGGGTTGTGTCATAGGATCCGGTTTGTGGACCAGACGAGTACTATGTAAGGCAAACTTTGTCATTTTGCATAATCTAATGAAAAAGCAGTATTATCTTCTTCTCTCTCTTTTGTCTATCATCATCATCATACGCTCCCATTGATTCTAGTCTCTAAGGTGATCTTTCTTCCTTGTGATCATCCTTCTAGTCTATTATCTTTCTGATCTTCGAGCTTGTGGAGAGTTTCTAGATCAGCATTCTAACCATTTGTATCTTCTATCTCATAGGAGAAAGCTATCAGAGAAATGAGGCTATTAGATGCATCCATATCGCACTTTTATGTGTTCAAGAAGATCCAGCTGATCGACCAACGTTGCAAGAAATCATCGTGATGCTCACTAGTAGCACAGCCACTTTGCATGAGCCTCGAGCACCTGGCTTTTGCCTCTCAAACAGGAGTGAAAAATCCACAAGCTTTTCTATTCCCGGTTCTATCAATGATGTATCGATCACAGATCTAGACCCTCGTTAGCGAACTGTTCTAGTCAGTTCACTAATTTATGAGACATTTGAAGAATAAACCTATAAACATATTACATATACAGTAAAACCTCTATAAATTAATAATGTTGGGACCATGAAAATCTATTAATTTATAGAGGCTTTAATTTATCGATAAATTAATAATTTATAGAGAGATTTTCCTAATTTGGAAAGTGTTTTCAAAAAAATATTTAAAAATAAGATTTAATCATGATAATTAGTATTTTATATAATCATTAACAAAGAAAATAATAATTATTATGTCTTGAAAGAGAATTCTAACAATTTTTTATATAGTAAAATATTAGAAATAAACTCTAACAAAAAATAATGTGTCTATATATACATATATTTTGAAAATTTTACCTAATTATTAATTTATAATATTGATGGGACCATATATTTACAAAGGATTTTCAAAAAAATTATTATCTTATTATTTTATCGAAATGTATCTAAAATTACACTGGTCCCAACTTGGGACCGGAGAAATTTATTAATTTATAGAGATTATTAATTTATCGAGTATTAATTTATAGAGGTTTTACTGTACAAACATTTTACAATAACAAGAAAATTGGTTTAGACTTTAGAGTGTAACATGATCAACTGAATTGATGTTTGTGAAGACATAAACTAAATTGGTTTGTATGGTTTAGGACATAAAGATATAGAGAATAAGCAAAAACAAACAAACAATTTTATTTTACTTTTTATTCAAAAGAGTTGGTTACATTATTATAATTAAATTGATCTTATTCTCTACTATGTCTTAATGGGAGTTGGTGGTGGACGACGACATCTGGTTATTTTCTCACATCCCGGACGGTACGGACTCACCGGTTGATCGGGTGGACATTTGCCATGGTCACATCTTGGTGGACGATCGCCACCTCGTATTACTGGATAGCCAATCGCTTTTGCATCTGCTACGTTCATGGTGCTTATAACCACAAATGCTATGAATATTGCCACGAGCATAGACCTTTTTGCTCCATTGAAAATGATCATGATGATTTGTGTATCAAATAGTGATAAATTTGGAGGAAACTTTAAAAGTGAAATAGTTTTTTTCAATTTATCCATTAGCCTTTAGGCTTATTTATAAAGTCTCAAAATACATTACCAAGTTATTTACTTACATATATGATATTGGTAAATTTACCTATTTAACAATAAGAAGATATGCACAAATATCAGTTTTTCTGTTAATTGGATGTCATACCTCCGAAATCTCATAATAATAAATAGCTAACAATGTTTTCATGTGTGATAAAAAGAAACTAACTATGATAAATTTATAGTGAATGAAAATTTTGAAAGACAGATCCATACATATTACAATTGTGATATTTTTGAATAATATGGAATAAATTTAGGGAAATTTAATTTTATATCATGCTCAATTTTTTTTTTTGGTCAACATATCTGTAAAACAAATATTATGAATATATAATTTTTATGTATGCAAATGTTCTAATTTTTTTATGTATATTTCTACTTCTACTATAAAAATGGTCAAATTGAATATAAATATGTATATTTCTACTTCTACTATAAATATTCATTCACGCTGTTAATTTTTTTTTTTCTTTTATTAAAAATATTACACTGCATTTATTACTGTATACAAGTTTAAAAACTATATAATATAATATATTTGATAATCTTCCTCAATCCCTAATTACTATTTACATGTACCGTTTAAGCAACACTAACTATTCATTTTTTCATAATGTAAATTTCCCGCTGTAGCGCGAGTCCGATCCTAATTTGTTGAGTAATATCGACAAAGTTTTAGTTTTGTTGTCATAATAAGCATTATCTGATTTATCTATACGATTAAACAACTGTTAAAAGTGAAACCCAGTTCAAATTCGGACCTGAAACTCTAAAACATAAAGTTAAAAGTTGGAATCCCTTTATTCTGGTTTCTTGGAGGCTTCGGGATTGCTGTCAGCATTCGAGTCACTGGTCTTCGGAACTTCGTCTTTTGGTTTCTCAGCTTCATGAGGACTGGTCAAATTCTTCTCATTATCCTCCTCCTTTGTGACTTGGGCAGGTTTTTCTATGCCTATAGTCAGAGTTGATACCTCATCCCTTGAGGCGTACCACGAATAGCCACAGTCAACACACTCCAGCTAGATGCAAAACAGAAGCAGAATGTGATTATTAGGATCCATGGATTTGCACGGTAAGAAAAGAAGACCATCATGGTATATGATGTCCTTGGCTTATATACACTAAACTACCATCTCTTTTCTATTTTGGTTTAACAAATTGAATTCTATCCAAGGACAGATTGCGTAATATGGAAAAGCATAAGAACCTGATAGCGATCTCCATGCCCAGCTTGGATGATATCGCGCAGGCCAACTGTAGGTTGATTGCATCTCGAGCATCTTGCATCAGTCATCTGCATCCCGAACAAACACATGATAAAGTCATAGAAAATTCCTACTTAAAATCCAGCATACCAATTTAAAAACTACATTTTAGAAAGAAAAATAAAAGACCTGCATTCGATCCGCCTCATCAGGCTCCTGCTTTGTTGTTTCGTCAGCAGTTAGACCCTCCTGAATCCCACAAAATTCACTTTTTAGTCTCTTAACATGTAAGAAATACTCCCTAATATTTTCTTACTATGCCAAAAAGTAACAACATTCAAATGAGATCTAAAATGAAATCTATGCCAGTGAAATTAAAGTAGGGAGCTGAAGACTGAAGGGGAGATAATATGTATATGTAACAGCAAAATTCTGTAACCTTCAACTCAGTGGGTGACATGTTCAAAATCTTTGCAGGCTCTAACTCGCCATTGAGCAGTCGTCTAGCCAGCAGCTTAGTGTTCTGCAAAAAAAAAAAAAGTTTCAAACATTGAAATTACTACTAACACTAAGAAGAAACGCTAAAGTGATGTGTAAGGCAATTTGAGAACCTCCAGAAAGTTTCAAACATGAACAAACATATTACTGTTCGGATGTAAAGTCCAGTAATCAACCATTGATAAGGTATTCAATTTTTTACCATGTCATATCAAGAATGTCACATTACATTCATATATCAAATGTCATAAACAAGGCAGAGAATCAAGAGCACAAAAATTAGGGGGAAAATGAAATGGCATAAATGCAGATTCTAACCTTGAGATTGAAAACCAGTGTCCTCATCTTTTGGTTGTATTTCTGATAATCAGATGCAAGAGAAGCATGTGAAGCATTCTCAAGAGCACACACTGGAGGAACAGCGGCATCTGGCCAGAGAAAACTCTCATCCTGTCAACCAGTGTAAACAAAAGAGTTATTCCAGCAATTACTGAATTCTTAATTTGGTCGATTTTGGTCGGAAAGAATGTGAAAGATCACTGAATAAAGAGAGAGAATATTTAGAGTAATCAAAATGTTAGAAACGTTTGCTTAATACCTTTCCATTTGCAGGCTTTGTGTCTTTCTCATCCTGTTCATGATGGGATCCATCTGAACCCACCTTGGCATCGTCGCCAGCTGGTTTGTTCTCAGAGATATAACATATGTGTTGGACTGCCTCGAGAAGCTTCCCCAAACACTTGTCACGATGAGCATCACCTGTTAGTGAATCAAACTTCTCTAAGATGGCATAATGCTCTGATGATATACCCGCACCACTTCCAGGAGTTTCAGCCTTTAGAGAAGAGTCTTCCTCCCTTCTAACATCAACAGGACTTATGTTCGCTTTCCGGAAAGATCTTTTCGCCTTCAACATATTCTCCGGGTCAACAAGTATTTCCTCAGATTCAAGGTCCGGAAGATCACCCAATTGCGACATCGTCTTTTCGACAAGAAGGTCGATTTCATGTTGTTTCGAGTCTTCATAGTCTTTGTCAGTCAGCTTCCACAGCTTCTTTTCAACAGTATCATAGACCTTCCGTACAATAAACCCAGGGTTATTTTTGCGTTTCGGAAGTTGTTTATGGGCCGGGACAAAATAGACCACACATCTGTGCATCACAGATTCTGCTGGCACTTCATCACGATGGAAACTGTAGAATAGTTCTCGTGTATCACTCGATTGCCAGTTTCCACCACCCTTTTTCTCTGCCTCTTCTGGGCGATAAAACCACTGTCCCAGAATCATCATGCTCCCATCTTTAGTTTGGGTAATATCCTGAAAAAGAAGCAGTTCTTTAATTCCAAGTGGATGATAAAACAAAAACTTATATAGCAAATACAAATTTTAGCACACCATACCTTAATAATTGCAACATATGGTTTTTGACTTTTGTCCTCAGGAACCAACAGCACCGGATCCTCCTACACAACAATAAGAGAGTGTAAGAGAGACTAAAAAGTAAATGTCTCTAAGGTCTAGAGCATGAAGTAAACCAGACACTATATGAACACTCACGACAAACATGTATATGATCCTAAACATTCAGGTACAAGAGAATTTATGATGTCAAAGAAAAACCTCCAAAGTCTCTCAGCACTGTGCAATCAGAAACTATAAATCTCAACTCCAAAAACGAGAGAGAAACATTCCTTTGACACATCAATGAGAATCCAACAAATGACAACAACCATGAGCGTACAAGACCAGTTTTTAACCAAAGTTTCTGTCTAAGTAGTATAAAACTAATACATAGAGCATCTATTGCTGACACTCTACATCATCTTAGGTTCTTCACAAACAATAGCCATGATTCCAAACAGACATCAAAACTTCTTAAAACCCTAGATCTCACCATCCACAACAATGTAACAACAGCAAGCAATGCAGACTCAATTGGTATAAAAACAATCTCAACCAACCCTCAATTCTAAATCTACCTCAATTTGATCACAGCAATCTAAACCCAAAATTCATCAAAAATCAGAAACCCTATGAGATAAAAACCAAACTCACCACTTCATATTTGTTGCCATCATACTCAAATTGCAAAAAATGAGTTCTTTTCCCTTTTCCTTTACCCGTAACCTTGATCGAATCACCAACAGGACTCGCATCATCAGGCTTCTCTTCTTCTTCTTCCTCCTCCTCTTCTTCTTCAGCCTCCGGAGGCGTTTCTTCTTCCTCTACCTCCATCATATCCTCATCATCCCCTTTCTTCCCCTTTCTCCTCCTTTTCTTCTCCGATTCTTTCTCCTCTACATCTTCGTATAGCTTCACCGTCTTACGCTTCCTCCGTTTCCCCAAAACCTCGTCAGGAGACACCGAGTTTCTTCCCTTAGACCTAGTGATTGGTACATCGTCGTCTTCGTCACTCGACACTTGAGCGAATCGCCGAGACAACACCATCGGTTTCCTCTTCGAGAAATCGGAAAACCCAAAAAAGGAAAAATAGAAAATTTATATAGAAAAAAAAATTGGATTTTTATTTTTGTTTAATTACTTTGAGGTAAGTGAGAAAATGGTTCCTCTTTGTCTCCCTATTTATAATGTTTTTATCATTGACTACTTTGATAATTAGATAAAATGAAATCCTGAAATTTGGGGATTTTTTCTTAAATTTTCTGAAAAATAATAAATATCTCTAAGTTAAATATCATATTTTAATTATACTTAAATTAGCTTATATTATTTTTCTTTTGAAATAATTATTTTATCTCTTTCATGAGAGATACAGTCTAAAATAAATTCCATTGAAACAAATTTATGACTTAAAAATTGGTCATGTTCTTGAATATTTTTTATCACTAGCAATTAAATATAGCGACAAAAACGGAGAAAAATTACGTTTATGTTGTTTAAATACGATATCAAAAAAGCCAGCGGCAGCGATAGAAAACATACTATAATAAAACATGTAATTTGAAATATATAATTACAATGATTCAAAGGAAATAAAAACGGTACAATAACAGATTAACGGTCGTTTCCACGTATCACTTTTAAAACTCTAAAAACACACATAAATTATGTTGATGTGGATAACTTATTAATGATTTAAAATAAAAATTCAAAGTATTAGGCTATATAAAAAAAAAACTTAGTGACCTGTTTGTTAAGAGATATTGGTACCATAATTAGTGAAAAATTAAGCTTTGTGATTTTTCAATATATTAAATATTTAAGGAGAGCATATAAATAAAACAATGTATAGAATTTTGACTTATTATTTATGTTTTTTTTATTGCAGCTTAAGTTAGAGGTTATTGTACTAGAAATGAGAGACCGGTTTGATCTTCTTTTGCTTTGGTTCATGGTGACACACAACACCATCTTCATACAATCAATCTCATCACTTATCAGTTGAAAGGCCAGAACCCACAATTAATGGGCCAGAACCCACAGTTAATGGGCCTGAACCCACAATTAATGGGCCTGAATAATACTGGGCCGAGGCACTGCATTGTCAAAAAACTACAAATACGTGTTGTGTTAAAAAAGACACGTGACTTGAAAGATTCAGGAGACGTGGCAAAATAGTAATCTCCTCTATGTCCAACGGAGAATAATCTTTTCTCGTAGACACCTACGGTAACCGACACGTGGATATTTCTTCACCGTCAAAATAAAACAACGAGAAAAATATCTGGATTATGTGTGAATTATTATATACCACATGAACAAAAATTAAATTCAAAGAAAAAACAATAAAAATATTGAAATTTAAAGAGAATCACAATTAAACCTTCAAATCAAAGAAAAACAAAAAACAAGATTTTTCATCTATCTCGGTTGTTTCCATTTCCAGGTTTCAATCGAAAATTTCCTCTTGTTGATTTTAGATTTGATCTGGGTTTCGTGTGTGCATAGATCGATCTTCAAGTTTCTTCGTCTGGGTCTTGTAAAAATTTAAACTTTAGGGTTTTTTACTTGTAAAGTTTCTCCTTTTTTTAATGGATACTTTGGGTAAGTGATTGGATTTAGCGTTTGTGACTTTAGCGGTGGGAAAGCTGTTTCGATTCTTGAGTTTCGATCTTTGATTGAGGTCTCTTGCAGCTTTCTCACAGTTTTTAGGAATTGCCTTAGGGTTTGATAATCATAGATTGGTAGAGATTTGGAATTGTATTTGGTTCGGGTTTGGAGTTTCTTGGTTCTGTAATCATGGTGGATGCTATTGGTGCTGTATCATTGGTTGGTCATAGACCTTCGATTGTGAGGGTTACGGTGAAGAATGAATCGAAAACGCAGAGATCACAGAACGTAGTTCGGTTTCCGGTGAAGCTAGATTTTAATGCGAATCATCTGGTAGTGATGCAGAGTGTGAAAAAGAGTCGGATGTCTGTGTTTCCGATCAGGGCTGTTGCGATGGAACTGACGAAAGAGATGCCTGCGTATAAGAAGAAAGACGAGAGGTTACCGAAAACTTGGAATTATCTTGATTCTGGTGCGGATGATAAACCCGGTGTGTGGCCTCCTGAGAACAAAGCTGATAAGCCTTCATTGCATAATCCTTTGCTAAGGCAGGAACGGATGGGTTGTGGTTGGTTAGGTGCGATATTTGAGTGGGAAGGAGTGTTGATTGAAGATAATCCTGACCTTGATAACCAATCTTGGCTGACTTTAGCTCAGGAAGAAGGGAAATCTCCTCCTCCGGCTTTTATGCTCAGACGTGTTGAAGGAATGAAAACCGAGCAGGCGATTTCCGAGGTTCTGTGTTGGTCGAGGGATCCTGCTCAAGTGAGAAGGATGGCTAAGCGTAAAGAAGAGATTTTTAAAGCTCTACATGGAGGAGTGTATAGACTAAGAGATGGGTCGCAGGAGTTTGTGAATGTCTTGATGAACAATAAGATCCCAATGGCTTTGGTATCGACGCGTCCTCGGGAAACATTAGAGAATGCAGTTGGATCAATAGGTATCCGGAAGTTCTTCAGTGTGATAGTTGCATCGGAAGATGTTTACAGAGGTAAACCAGATCCTGAGATGTTCATTTACGCAGCACAGCTTCTTGATTTCATACCGGAACGTTGCATCGTGTTTGGAAACTCAAACCAGACCATAGAAGCAGCTCACGATGGAAGGATGAAATGCGTGGCTGTGGCTAGTAAACACCCGATTTATGAGCTTGGTGCAGCTGAGCTGGTGGTAAGAAAACTAGACGAGTTATCGATTATTGATTTGAAGAAACTTGCAGATACTGATTTGACGGAATTCGAACCAGAATTGGAGATGGAAAGGGAAGATGAACATGAGCTGCCTTCATCGGCTGTAGCAGTTGATGATATCTTCTGATGGAAGTGAAGTGATCTTCTGTAATATTGTACAGTTTTATGGATATGGATTCTTCCTCGTGTAATTCACAAAATGTTATAGTCTCTGTATAATTGGAACAGGTTAAACGAGGGATAAATATAAATGTACACTAATACGTATACTCTTTAGTTTTATTAATGCTGTATAGTTTCAAAAAGAATTATTAAAATGAAGACTAACCAACAAAGTCAGTCAACGTTCAGTACATATACAAAGACTCTTTGTTAATCCTTTCTCCATCGTATTCTAGATCTCGATCTTCTCTTCACCTTAGTAATGAGTTCTTCTTTTTCCATTTCCACGCTTTCTAGAAAACTCAGATGCCAAGAAAGTAACAAAGACATCGATTCATCTACTTCATCAGTTCGGTCTCCATCGTCTTTGTCTCAAAACTGGAAACACCATGTCTTCTTGAGCTTCCACGGTGAAGATGTCCGAAAGACCTTTCTTACCCACATCCTTAAAGAGTTCAGAGGCAAAGGAATCGATCCTTTCATTGATAATGATATTGAAAGGGGCAAGTCTATTGGTCCTGAGCTCATTGAAGCTATCAAAGGATCAAGGATCGCGATCGTCTTGCTTTCGAGGAACTACGCTTCTTCTTCTTGGTGCTTGAATGAGTTGGTGGAGATCATGAAGTGTAGAGAGGACTTGGGTCAAATAGTGATGACCATTTTCTATGATGTAGATCCAACTGACGTAAAGAAACAGATGGGAGATTTTGGGAAAGTCTTCAACAAAACTTGTAAAGGTAAACCAAAAAAGAAGACTAAGACATGGAGAAAAGCTTTGGAGAGTGTGGCCACAATCGCCGGAGAGCATTCGCGCAACTGGTTAGCTAGCCCTCTTAACTTCTGTTTACGTTAACTAATTCATATTTAACAAACACACATAATTAGGGATATATTATAAATAAATTGCTCTCACGGTTTGTTGTTTTAGGGTTAATGAAGCTGCCATGATAGAAAAAATAGCTATGGATGTTTCAAATAAGTTAAATTCTTCCACACCATCAAGAGATTTCGATAGTTTAGTTGGAATGGGAGCTCACATGAAAAATATGGGACCAATGTTACGTCTAGAATTGGATGAGGTTAGGATGATTGGGATTTGGGGTCCGTCTGGGATTGGGAAGACCACCATTGCTAGATATCTGTATAACCAACTCTCCAGCAATTTCGATTTAAGCGTCTTTATGGAGGATGTCAAAGAGTTAACGTCTACAAGGCGAGTGTGTTCTGATGACTATAGTGCAAAGTTGCACTTACAGAAACAGTTTCTGTCCCAGATACTCAACCACAAGGATATTGAGATTTCTCATCTAGGAGTTGTACAAGATAGGTTGAACGACAAGAAAGTGTTGATTGTTCTTGATAACATTGATCAGTCTATACAACTAAATGCCATCGCAAAAGAAACTAGCTGGTTTGTTCATGGAAGTCGGATTATCATCACAACTCAAGACCAAAAACTTTTGAAGTTACAAACCTTTTGGGTAAACTGCCATTGGGATTAAGAGTTATGGGCTCTCATTTCCGCGGAATGTCAAAGGATGAGTGGATAGACGCATTGCCAAGGTTAAGAAATCGCCTCGATGCCAATATTCAAAGCATTCTAATGTTCAGTTACAATGCTTTATGTGATGAAGATAAAGATTTATTTGTTCATATAGCCTGTCTTTTCAACTATCAAATAATTGAGCAAGTGGAAGATCATCTAGGAAACAGCTTCTTGGATGTGAGGCAACAGTTTCGCATTTTATCTGAGAAATCTCTGATATCTATCGAAAATGGACGAATATTTATGCACAATCTGCTAGAACAATTGGGTAAAGAAATTGTTCGTCGTGAGCTCGGGAGCCAGTCCATTCGTGAACCTGGGAAACGTCAGTTTTTGGTTGATGCTAGAGATATATGTGAAGTACTCACTAATAACATGGTTAGTTCTATGTTTAGTCTTCTACTTAGATTGCTCCTACCAAATTAAAATATAATTGATGACTAACCATCTCTAGTTCTCAACCTTTCTTTGTGATGTATTTTCAGGGTAGTAAAAGTGTTATAGGCATACAATTTGATTTATCTGGATTATCAGACGAATTAAGTATAAGTGAGAGAGCGTTTGAAGGGATGCCTAACCTTAAATTTTTAAGATTCAATTGTATGTATGGTAATCAGAGTCACAATTTGAGCTTTCCGCAAGGTTTGAATCATATATCTCAAAAACTACGATTACTGCATTGGAATCGTTTTCCAATGACATCTCTGCCTTCCAATTTTTCTACGGAGTGCCTAGTCGAATTATGTATGGTAGACAGCCAACTTCATAAGCTATGGGACGGAGATCGGGTAAGGAATTTTCATGTGTTTCTCTCATATTTTAAACTTTTCGTGTGATTTTGTCTATACTATCTTTTTCGTACACCTGTTAAGCTTTAGAAAGGACTGATCTTAACACAATGCTGTCTATGCATATTTGTACAGCCGCTTCAAGTGGGTGAATTTTCGTGGGTCGAAAAACCTAAAGGAATTACCTGATCTCCCAAGTGCCAAGAACCTTCAATATATGTTTCTTTCTTCCTGCTCAAGTTTGGTGGAGCTCCCGTCCTTGAATGCCACTAATCTCAAACAAATTGACATTTTTAAATGCTCAAGTTTGGTGGAGATTCCTTCCTGGATTGGAAATGCCACTAATCTATGGTTTTTGAATCTCAAGGGATGTTCAAGTCTAGTGGAGCTTCCTTCCTCTATTGGAAATGCCACTAATCTCAAAATATTGTTACTTGATATGTGCACTAGTCTGGTCGAGCTGCCCTCCTCTATTGGGAATCTTCATAAATTGCGAAAGTTGACTGCAACTGGATGCTCAAAGCTAGAGGTTCTTCCTACCAACATCAACTTAGAATCTCTTGATATACTTAATTTCCAAGATTGTTCGATGCTGAAAAGTTTTCCTGAGATTTCCACAAATGTTAGTTTCCTATGGCTCCATGGAACTGCAGTGAAAGAAGTGCCTCCGTCAATCAATTCATGGTCTCATCTTTCTTTCTTTGGAATTTCGTTAAATGAAAACCTTGAGGAATTTCCGCATGCTCTTGATATCATCACATCATTGGGATTCAGAGATACAGAAATGCAAGAAATTTCTCCGTGGGTCAAGAAAGTCTCTCGTCTTGAAGAACTTATACTCTTCGGATGCAAGAAGCTAGTATCAATCCCACAGCTTCCGGATTCCATAAATCACATAAAGGCAGAAAATTGCGACTCGTTAGTGAGACTTGATTGCTCCTTTCACAGTCCACAGAAATATCTTCTGTTTCTTAACTGTTTCAAACTGAATAAAGAAGCAAGGGAACTCATCATTCAAACTAGTACTCGCTGTACGGTCTTACCTGGTCAAAAAGTGCCTGAAAACTTCACTTACCGAGCTAATACTGGAAGCTCCGTATTGGTAAATTTGATTTGTAGACCTTTTTTAAAAACCTCGAGATTTAAGGCTTGTATCTTGCTGGTTAATGAAGGTGACAAGGAGACAGGGGTGTTTGGTAGGAAAGAGATGAGAATATCGTATCATCTCATCATGGGAAAACATAATCTTGGCGTCTCTGTTTCATGCAGACCAATGGGCTACACTGTATGTTGCTCTTATACTGAGCATTTATACATCTTTGAGTTTTAAGGGGATGTGACATCTAACGAGCTGTTCTTTGAGTTTAAAGTCGACCATAGCGACAAAAAGATTAAAGAATGTGGGGTAATCCTACTCTAAGTCTGTCATGTTTAGAGACATGAAGACAGAGAGATGGTGATGGAGTCTGAAGTTGAATGCTACAAGAGTGAAATCGAATCAATGAGATTCATTTTAAATGTGCAGGGCTTGGTTAAGTTGTTGATTGATATTGCACTTTTAATCTTTACATTTTAAATGATGTTCTTTGTGTTATGTTGGGTTATGTGTTATTGACAAACTATTGAATTCAGTATAATGTATGTTGCTTACGTATTCCCGTGTGCAGAGACGTTCTGTACAAGTTGACCCAAAAGCCAAAGGTTAACCAAACAAGTCCTCAGAAACGAGCAAAACTGCAAAGAATGTAAATTATATCAATCTTATAATCCACCAAACGAGACAGAGGACTATGTGTGAAACAGAGATATGAAAATCTGAAGGTGTGAGAACAGAGCTATACTCTTACTTTTTGTGTTGTATCATTTGATTTGAACATTTTAGCTAGCTGACTCAAGGAGGAACTATGCAACAGAAGCTAAGTCAACATCTACGAGCTTTTCAATATTTCAGAATTCAAATTCCTTTATCTCATCATTCTGCCAATTTTTCGAGAGATACGACCAGGAGTAGCGCTTTTGATCTTTGCAAGTTTTACAATCTTGAGTACACTTGATGAATTTTTCAAGCTTCTGAGTGGGGGCTTGTACAAAATAGTCATCAGGCACCGTTTCAGGATCCAGACCCAAGTATACGCAATGTGAGAGATTAAGAATCGCGAGGTTTTGGAGGCCTGTGATTAGCAATAAAACTCTTGTAGTAAGAGCATCGTAAACTCAACCTCTTGAGGTTCTGGAGGTACAGGGCGATTTGCTCAGCAGTGGTCTCTTGCAAATAACCCATAAATTTGAAGTTTGTAAGATTACTGCAATTTTCTCCCACGGCTTGAAAGTCGAATGTCCCGGTGCGAAGCTGATAATCTTGAGCGATGATTAGTGTTTTAAGATTCTTCCATCGACTGAACGCAAACTGAAATGACTCCTTGGTTTTATAGCACCAGACCGGTAAAACAAGTTGCTCTATGTTTGGCATCCTGGAAAACAATACATAAAATGAGCTCCTCCTTTTGTACATGAATTCAACTATGATTCATTTACTTAAAAATGATATTTACCTCTCAGCAGCGAACATGAGATCCTCCGTTTGTATATAAGAATTGAAGTGAAAGAACAAATTCTGTGGGGCCATGCGGCTCAACTTGGTGATCTTGTCCAGTAGATTCATAAGAGTTAGGTGTAAGATACTATAGTCACAAAAGAATTTGCAGACATTAACAAAAATACTCCTAAAGCTTAGCCCTTTAGCTACTTCTTCGTCGACCCGGTGCTCAAAGAAGATGATTGGTCGGACTCGATCCTTATACTCCATAAAATAAGAGAAGTCCACTTGTTTGAGCTTAGTAAGGTCTACAGTGTCCCACAAAGTTTTGTTGTGAGAGGCAAGAAACCAAGAAGTGCATACGCGTGAAACTCCCAAAGTAATGTCCATCATGTCGAGCTATCGAAAATAACAGCAAGTATGTCTCTGTGCAAAGTTTCCCATTTTGGAACTTCTCTTGACCTGTTTACCTTCTCCACCACTTCAAAACTACAAACAGAGCAGAAACTGTTGGCAACATTTTAGATTGATTGATTCTTGAACTCATGTTAAAGCTTGCACAATAGAAACAAAACAAGAATAAGCATAAAAAAACCAACCTTGCAAATTGTAGAACAACGTAATTCCTAGAAAGAAGAGTTTTCGAATTTGAAGTTAACAGTGAATTTTCAAGTAGCCCTTTGAGACCGTCTGATTTTTTCATCGTACTGAGAATACAAACTCTAAAACCACTCTACAAACAGATTGATATCTCTCTTGAGCAATATGTCGAACACCTTATATGCAGACAAAAAAAACAAACAAATGTTAACTCTTTGTTACGTTTCTATGGGTCAGTATGATTTGAAATCTCAACTCTGTAACTTCTCAACTAACTCAATCTCATAATCAATCGAACAAGAGAACAAAAGAAGTTACAAGAAAAAAAAAGATCTTTTTCCGTCAATGGTGAAGAGATCTAACCCAATTCAAGAAACTACTAACCCAATTAAGATTAGTACGAAAAGATCAATGATTCACACAAACTCAACAACGAGAATCACAGCTTAAGCTTTTTACTTGGAGAAGAAGGAGAAGAGGAAAGCGAAGAAAACCCTCTAAACAAGAAGAGAGTCTTTAAATTGTTCTAAGCCTTCTCGAAACCTCTGGTTCGGACAGAGTCTCTCGATTTTTCTTACAATCTTCAAACTAAGTCGGGACAACTAATCGACTAAATTTGGTAAGATACAAAACGTAATTACCAATTTTGTATCTAATCTATGCATTCTAAATTTTGGTGAGATATGTTTTATCTTAATTGAAGTCCTATAATATTCTTCATCAAGTCATACCATATATATGTTAATTTCTAAAAGTATTATATTTAACAAGTTTATCTTTTGGTCATTTGGTGTATTGGTTAAGTTGATATTTTAGTCCATATAATATACACACTCTACATACACTATACATGTTCTCCGAAATTTAGAAGTTATTTTTGTTCTATGATAATTAAAATACATTTTCTAATATTTATTCATGTTCTACAAAATTGTTAGAAAATGTATTTTAATTATCATAGAACAAAAATAACTTCTAAATTTCGTAGAACATGTAGAGTGTGTATAATACATTATCTAAATTTTGTAGAACATATACAATACACATTCTAAACTTAGAAGATGTATTCTAATGTATATCATATTTTATCCATCTAAACAGCAACAAAAACAACATATTTTTGATATTAGAAGGGATCCTTATTTGCCCAAAAAAACAAAAAAAGAAGGGATCCTTATATCTTCTTTATCATTTTCCTAAGAATTTATCTTCATTTTAAAAAAAAAATCGGCTAACTCAATTATGAATGGTAGTTTAATTAGGAAGAGTTGATATTTGTTCATAGAATACATAGTTGAACAAATTTTTAAATATTTATCTTTTATTTCCAGTTTTCTCATTTATGTCTATATCAGCTTACTAAACTAAGAATATGTATCATCTATGTACCTTACATTATTCACATGAAGGATCAAGAAGTGAAGAATAATAACCTTTTTCTCATCGTTTATGTGTGTGCTCGAAATAAAACATAGTAACACATACATCTTGTAATGGCAATATTTATATATATAAGAGCCACATATATAAGTAAATTCTTGATTGTAAAATAGAATCCGGTAAATTTCTTTTTGGATAAACATCAATAAAGCTTTTTAAAAAGCTCAGAATTCAAGTTCTTTGATCTCATCATTCCGCCAATGCTTCTCGTAAAAAGCATCTGATCCGAATATGCGAGATCGATCTTCACACAACTCGCAGCCGACTTTTGAACACATGATTAATGTCTCAATCTTCTGAGTGGCGGTTTTGATGAAACTATCCTTAGTTAACGAATCCTTCAATAAGGTTTTGATCATACAATGTGAGAGATTGAGGATCGTTAGGTTTTGGAGGTATGTGATGAGTAAGGAAACTTCATGAGTAGAGTTGATGACACAACATCTCATACTCACTCTCTTGAGCTTTGGGAGGTAACACACAATTTCCTCTGCTATAGATTGGTCAACATGACCAGACAGTTTTAGATTGGTGAGATTTGTACAGTTTTCTCCAACGAATCAAAGCTCGAATATCCCCTTGATGTAGAAGTGTGTAGAGATGATTAATGTGTGAAGGTTCTTCCATTGACTGAATGCAAATTCATATGAACTCTCACGTAGATTGCAACACTGAGGTAAGACAAGTTTTCTGATATTTGGCATCCTGAAAATCAAGAACTATGAGAACGTGAGAAGACGCAAATCCCTTTTAGGTTTCTTGGTATTCCAAGAAAGAATATGAGATTTACCTCTCAGCAGCAATGATGAGATCCTCATCTTCTACTAAGGAATAGAAGTGGAAGAACAAATTTGTCGGAATGGTACCACTAATTTTGGTAACTCTAAACAAAATATTCCTAATATTGTGTACACCTTCTTGTACGTTTACATATTGCGATTCGAGTCGCAAGTTTTGTACTCGAGGATGCTTGAACTCGACAAGTTTGGGATTGGCGAGGTTAATGGTTTTCCATAGAGATTTTTGGTGAGCGACAAGGAACCAAGTAACGCAGACGCGTGATGCTCCCACGGTAATATCTACTATGTTGAGCTTCTCGAAAATCTTGGCTAAAATATCTCTATCCATATTCTTCCAGCTTGGAACTTTTCTTGATCTCATGAACATCACACCATAGCTACAAAAGTGAGAAAGATAATAATATAAGTTATTTAGATAGACAATGAATTAGTAGATTCTTGAATTTATAGAACAGAAATAAATAGATGAAGAAAAAAAAAACATTGAACTAAGGACAGATTTCATGGAGAGTGTCCATCTCTGGATTCTTCTTGCACAATCTAATCTCTCCATCTCAATGCCTCTACAAGAAAAATAAAAAAAATTCTATTAGAGATTTTGAAAGACTAAAGAAATAGAAGAAGAAAACAAAACTTATATGAAAACCTTTCCGGACAAAACTTCTACACAACACAATAAGCAGCTTTGAATATGTGTACCAAAAGGTTCAACAAGTCGCATGCATAACATATCATATGCATGCCCATAAATTTTTTATTACACAAACCTAATCCGTTGTCGTCCTTGAACAATGAGATGACTTTTTGAACTCTTGTCTACGGCCTCATTAACCTAAATATTATTTGTGGTATATTTCCAATTTCCCATGCAGAGCTTTCACCAATCACACCCAACAATTTCATTTTTTGAACATCTGATAAGTTTGTCAAGCTTCTGAGTGACAGCTAGTACAATATCATTTATTCTGATAAAATTATAACGAGAGTATTTGGCAATGTGTCAGGTTAACGAGAGTATTTGGCAATGTGTCAGGCCTCTGACTAGTGAGAGACCTCCTTCAGTATTGACAAAAGAGCATCTCAAACTCAACCTCTCGATGCTCTGGAGGTAACGTACTATTGTCAGAGCTTCGTACGTGTTCAAGAAACCCATATATAATTTTCAAGTTGTTGAGGTTACTACAGTTTTCTCCCACAACTTGATACTCGAATGAGGTCCAGATGAAAAAGTCATTATGAGCCAAGATCAGTGTCTTAAGATTCGTCCACTGACTAAAGGCAAACTTAAATGAGTTCACCTCATTAAACAGTGACCATGAAACCGGTAAAGCAAGTTTCTCTATGTTTGGTATCCTAGAAAACAAAAACATATGAGCTAAATATATTTGCTTTTATCATTTGGTTTATAAAGATGAGATTTACCTCTCAGCAACAAACATGAGATCCTGCTCTTGTAAATAGCAGTAAAAGTTAAAGAAAAAACAGGCTCATCTTAATTAAAAGATTACTAATTAAAGCTTAGGGCTTCTTCTACTTCATCGTCAACCGGGTATTTGTAGAAGACGCTTTTTCCTTTGTGTTTGAGCTTGGTGAGGTCGATGGTGTTCCAAAGAGTTTTGTTGTAAGAGACAGGAACCAATAGATATGCATACACGTGAAGCTCCCATGGTAATGTCCATTTTGTCAAGCATATCGAATACAATGGCAAGTATGTTTCTATCTAGAGTTGCCCATGTTGAATCTTCTCTTGAAGGACTGTTTGCCTTCTCCATCACTTTGCAACTATCTAGAGTTGCCCATGTTGCATTCTCTTGATATAATTTCTTTACTAAAAATCCTACATAATTTGTTTCCTTAATTTTTTTTTTTTTTAAAAAAAATAGAAAATGACATGGCATACTATTGTATTTTGATTGGCAAAGAGGGTGAACCCAAATATTTTTCCAAAAAAAAAATCAATTCATAATATATAGCACGGTGATAAAATTGCTTAGCTCTTACGTCACGTACGTTCGTGGAGAGTTCTGGCCAAGAGGAAAAAGTAAACTAGGGTTTTGTGTTTTTCTAAGTTAAAATACCAAAAATATCCCACGTTTCCGAGTTTATTAACTAGGGACAGGGCGTGTTGCTTCTCTATTTCAACTTATAAAGAGCAACAAGGGAGACATAGAAATATTTAGGGTTTCTCTGTTCGGATCATGTCGACAAGTCAATCCAAGAAGCGTAAAACAGAGGAAAATTCTCAGTCTCTTGAAAACTTGAAAGAGATGACCTTCGATTATGTTCCTTTGGACCTAGCGATGGAGATATTTATGAGACTGCCTGTGAAATCCGTAGCTAGGTGTCTCCTACTTTCCAAGATTTGGACCGAAGTGATCCGAAGTCGGCGTTTCATCACGTCTTTCGAGGTTCGGTCTTTGTTGCAGCCTCGTCTACTAGTCGTGTTTATTGAGATTAATACACAACGGAACTGCAAAGATTGGTACTTCTTCTCGCTGTCTCCATCATCATCAACAACGTCTTATCTATCACGTGCTACATGTCCACTTCCAGATTCTGTGTACCATTCTCATTATGTCAATGGCTTAATAAGCATTGGATATGGTCTAGAGAAACGCGTAGCTAACCCTAGCACCGGTACATCCATAGCTTTACCTAGAGTCAAAACCAGAAGTACTGTCCCCTCACATTGCTTTTTCGGATACGATCCGGTTAATGATGAATACAAACTATTGGTATTGTGCATGAAAGAAAAAAAAACAACTTCGATTTCGTCACGACCGCTATCAACTTCGAATATTACAACGATCATCTCGACATCAAGTAGTCACATTGGGAGCTAAGAGGAAACGATGGAGAAAGATTGATTACAGAACTCCTCATGGTCCTGTGCTTAACAGTGTGTGCATAGATGGTGTTTTGTATTTTGTTGCTTTTACGGGCGCTGATATGTCACAGCTGAGCTTAATGAGATTCGATTTGGAGTCTGAAGACTTGGATCTTTTTACTAGTTTATCAGTGGACTTTATGGCCGAGTCTCTACATGGTTCCAATTTAATGAACTACAAGGGGAAAGTAGCCTTAGCCACTAAATCTTCAGTTTATAAGTTTGAAGTGTGGGTTTTGGATCAGCATGCCAAAACACATGGATGGTTGAAGAAAAGTTTCGTCATTACGGGAACTAAGAAAATTTTAAAACAACATATTTAATATAGATATCATAGGCACAACTCATACAGGTGAGTTTATTTTTGCACCACGGTGCTATTCTAATGAGTTTTATGTTATCCATTTTAATCCCGACACGGATAGTTGTAGAACAGTCAAGGTTGAGTTACACAGAGACTACGGGTTCAAGTATCGGAAACAAAAGCAATGGTTTTTTTGGATTATGTAGAGAGTGTTAGATTGTTATAGGAGAAACAGATTCATACTTTGATACCTATAATACTTGAATTGTTGGCTATTTTTCAAGAGACTGGTTGGTCTGATTTACTCATGTGTTTAGAGAGACTAACCGTTTAGCAGATGGGTTAGCAAACTATGTTTTTTTTAGATTTGGATTGCATCCTTTTGATTTTTGTCCCAGACATCGTTCATTTATTGATGTTGGTGAATACTAATGGGAAATTGGGATTGAAAACATATGAGCTAAAGCCTTTTGTATTGTCGGTTTAGTTTTCCGAATTTGTTTAGGTTCTAATCTTTTGTTAAAGCCTTTTGCTGGTTCTTAAAGTCAGCGTTTTCATGTGAAGGAAGCGTTGAAATCAGGATGGTTTTGAATGCTTCAGCATAATGTATTTCACAAAAAGATATGTTATAGTCTAATATGATCCGAAATTATATACTTTGATGTTTATATAATTTATCTTTGAGCAACAAATTTATACAATTCAATTAAAAATGTAGCTAACCTTTTGGTTTTTCTTAAAAAAATAAATCCCTTCATGAAAACCCCTAAGCCTCACCAACAATGACCATCTCCCATGTTACCATCAGCATCAAAACACTAGCTAGTTCTTCTCAAAAAGTTCAGAATTCAAGTTCCTTTATCTCTTCCTTTCGCCAATCCTCAGAAAGAAACGACCAGGAGTAGAGACATTGGTTTCTGCAAATCCAACAATCTTGAGGACATGTGATAAAAATTTCAAGCTTCTTAGAGACGGCTATTACAACAAAGTTGTTGGTAGAATTTGCGAAAGGAAGATAACTATACGGGTATTTGCAATGCGAAACATTAAGAATCGTGAGGTTTCGAAGGCCGGTTATTAGCTTGTAAACTGTCTCCATACTAACCAAAGAGCATCGCAAACTCAACCTCTTGAGTCCCTGGAGGTAACTCACCATTTCCCTGGCCTTGTATTCTTTAAGAAAACCCACATATTTTAAGTTGGTTAGGTTACTACAGCTCTCTCCCACAGCTTGAAACTCAAATGTCCCAGTGAAAGAGTCTTCATGAGCGATGATCAGTGTTTTAAGATTCTTCCATTGACTAAAAGCAAACCGCATTGAATTCTCGGTTTGATAGCACCAGATTGGTAAAGCAAGTTTCTCTATATTTGGCATCCTGAAAAACAAAACCAAACAATAAAACTTATGAGAGGCGGCACGCCATGCAAGCAAATCTGATTTGAGATGATTCACTAGGAGGTAAAGATGATAATTACTTCTCAGCAGCGAACTTGAGACGGTGAGACCCTTTTCTTGTATATATGAATTGAAGTTAAAGAACAGATTCTTGGGTGCCGTGCGGCTCAACTTGGTGATCTCAATCAATAGATCTATGAGACTTATGCCGCCTTCTACTTTGAAAAAGTTATGAAATAACCTGGAGATGATCTTAGTCAAAAGATTCTTATGAAGGCCTCCAACATCGTCAACATGTTGGTACCTGTAGAAGAAGATTGGTCGTACTTTACTCTTAAAGACAAAACTGTTGGAGACATCTAACTCTTGGAGCTTAGTGAGGTCCACGGTGTTCCGCAAAGTTCTTTTATGAGAGGCAAGGAACCAAGAGATGCAGACACGTGAAACTCCCATACTAATGTCCATCAGGTCGAGCTTATTGAAGATAAGTTCAAGTATGTCTCTATTTACATCTGCCCATTTTGAAACTTTTCCTAAGCTTTCTACCTTCTCCGTTGCGTTACAACTACAAGATAAAAGAGTACCTTTCTATATCAAACAAAAGAAAAAAATAAGTCTAAAAGCCCTAATAACCGAGCATATTTATATGATAATAAACTATATAAACACACAAACCATTTTTCGTGTATATTACAAAATAATGCTACAAATATTAGTTACAATTCCATAATAGTTACAAGACCAAAACTGCAACTTTACTTCTACTATTTTCTTAATTTTGTGCTTTAAAGAGAAAAAAGTAAACAAGCTACGGTGGTACAGTTAACTATGTTATGGAGGATCTAAGGTTCGAATAGTTTGTACTTGTAAGGACTCACTATTCGTTTATGATTTGATATTCAATTATAAGCAAGATACTTACTTAGAAAATATATTTTAAAATTCTCTCTACAAAGAATTAGAATAAACAAACAAGACACCACTTCAAACTAAAGCATCATAAAACGCAATATATATATAAACTTTATGTAATCAACATAATCAAACGAAAATAATAAATTCAATTTATATTCTATAGCAAGTTGATCGAATTAGAAGAAACACATTACTTTGAGTACTCTCACTTCTGGTTCTGGCTGAGGGGAAATTTCGTTTTGTGAAAAAAGTTAATACCTAGGGTTATATTGACCATACCACAATGGGCCTGTTGCCTGTATATTACAACTTATAAAGGGCAAGAGGGGAGACACACATATATATACAGATATTTAGGGTTTCTCTAAACAAGAAAGAGCGGTCAGGATCATGTCATGACGACAAGAAGTCAATCCAAGAAGAGGAGAATAAAGAACAATTCTCGACGTTTGAGTTCTTGAACCCAAAGAGTACAAGTCGTTGATAAAATTGTAGACCTTGAAGACACTCCTCTGTGGTTATGTCAATGTTGCCTAAACTACTTCCATTCATTTAAAAATCTTCTCATTTACTACACGAACCAGTTCATATATGAACAATGAGTAAAATAAAAAGAAAAAAGAATGAAGCGACGCATATTATGATCTATCAAATAGAGGTTATGAAATAGAATTCAATAACTCTCTCAAAACACATCAACACAATATCAGAATTCAAGTTCTTTAATCTCGTCGTTTCGCCAATGCTTCTCGTAAAACACATGCTCCCGGAAAACGCCAGGTCGATCTTTGCAAACATTGCATTCATTTTCTGAACATGTGATAACAAGTTTGTCAAGCTTCTGATTATTGGTAGCTTTTCGAAGCTTTTGTATAAAAGTATACCCGCCCAAGTCTACGCAATGTGTCAAGTTAAGTACCGCAAGGTTTCCAAGACCTCTTATTAGCATGAGAACTCCTTCAACATTGATCATAGAGCATCGCAAACTCAACCTCGTAAGGCTTTGGAAGTAACACACGATTTCTTCAGCATAGTTGTTCAAAAATCCCACAAGTTTCAAGTTGTTGAGGTTAATGCAGTTCTCTCCCACGACTCGAATATCGAATGAGAACCAGGTGTAAAAGCCATTCTGAGCCAAGATCAGTGTTTTAAGATTCTTCCACTGACTAAAGGCAAACCTAAATGTTTCCACCTCATTAAACAGTGACCAAGAAAAAGGTAAAGCAAGTTTCTCTATGTTTGGCATCCTGGCAAAGAACAAAAAAAAACATATGAGCTAGCTAAATATGTTTGTTTTTATTATTTAGTTTATAAAGTTGAGATTTACCTCTCAGCAACAAACATGAGATCCTGCTTTTGTAAGTATAAGAAAAAGTTAAAGAACACATTCCGCGGAGCTGTGCTGCTCAACTTAGTGATCTCAGCCAATAGATTCTTGAGGTTTATGCCTTCTACTCCACAAAAGTTAAAGAAGAACCGGCTCATCTTAGTTAAAAGATTACTAAAGCTTAGGGCTTCTTCTACTTCATCGTTGACCCGGTATTTGTAGAGGACGTTTTTTCCCTTGTGTTTGAGCTTGGTTAGGTCTATGGTGTGCCATAGAGTTTTGTTGTGAGAAACAAGGAACCAATAGATGCATACACGTGAAGCTCCCATGGTAATGTCTGTTATGTCGAGCTTATCGAAGACAATGGCAAGAATGTTTCTATCTAGAGTTGCCCATGTTGAATCTTCTCTTGAACTGTTTGTCTTCTCCATCACGTTGCAACTATGGTACATACATCAAAGAAGTAAACAAAGAGAGAAAAAAGCTTAAAACGTTTTAGATTGATAGATTCTTGAATCCACGTAAAAGCTTGAGCGAACAAAAAGAGAAGAAGATCTATTGGGAAAAAAGAAAAAAAAAAAGTGATTTCTTACGTTTGCATATTCACGAATCACAAGGACGAAATTATAGTCCTAAATTTAACCCCAAACATAAATGTTAATGTTTTAGACTTTAGAAACATTCCAAATTCCCAAGATATAGCTCGAGTTTCTTTATCTGTAAGTAAACATATATTGTAAAAAGAGAATATTTACTTTTTCCTTCAGTTATTTTAGAAAGTTTCCCTAAGTTGGATTTTTCCATTTTCGTGGATTGTCATTGAATCTTCACGTAAGAAATATCTTAAAACTTCAAGTAAAAAACAAAACAGAATTGCCCATACCAATTTACGAAATTTACTCTAAAGACTGTTGTGGTAAAGGTAAATCAAATATTTTAGAACTACGATTATTACATGGTTTGCCCGCTATAAAACGGACCATTGTAGTTGTACGACGAAATAACCATAACAGAGACACTCACGAACTCAGCTTACTACACAGTATTGAGTAATACAACAATACTAATGAGCTTTTATTTGTCTAATAATATCCCTTGCTCTTTTTTCCCTTCCTTGAAGCTTTAAACTCCCAACAGCTTCTTCAAGTCCTTCTGCAATTGCGAAACAACGAAATTTAACAACTTTGCGGCTCTGAACCAAACAAACTACAGGTATTTGATGATGGTAAGTAGTGAGAGAGACATTACCTCAATGCTGAGGGGAGAAGTAGTTGGGGCGTAACGGTCAACGACATTTCCATCTTTGTCAACCAAAAACTTAGCAAAGTTCCACTTGATGCCGTCTCCGAAAATCCCACCTTTGCTTGATTTCAGAAACTTGTAGATTGGTGCAGCTTTGTCACCGTTCACATCAACCTTCATTTCATAGTGCAAGCAAAGGTAGTAGAATCAAGTCCATGTAGTGAAATCAATACTTGAAAAGAAACAACAATATGTTCTGAAAATGATTCACTGATACTAAAAGAGCTGGAATACTTCGTTTTTCGTTTCAAACAAGAGTCATCATCCCATTTTGAGGTTTCAACTATAGGATGATTCAAAAATGATACAATCTCAACATTCTACATCTACAGCTCATGTCCTAATGAGTAGATTATACACAGCAATGTCAAAACCTAGAAAAACTTCTTCATTTCAAAATGAGATGATTTAACACTTTTGGCATTGAAAAAGAAGTTCTTGAGTTAAAACCACCATTGAACTAACCAGAGAAATCAAGAAAAAGTTATTAGTGTGTACCTTGTCGAAAATGGGGTACTCAGCCTTGAAACGGGTACAAGCAAACTGAACAATCTCTTCATTAGTACCAGGCTCTTGATTCCCAAACTGGTTACAAGGGAACGCAAGAATCTCAAAACCTGAATCCAAAATTGTAACCCCATCAACAACAACAACAACAAACACAATCATCAAAACCATGATTACAAATAACAAAACTATATACATACCATGGTCTTTGTACTTCTCATACAGCTGTGCAAGCTCAGTATAATTCGAATTAGTCAAGCCACTGCCACCAAAACAAACATTCTCATATGTCACTAACCAATGAACCCTAACATCACAAAAATCAAAGTTATACAAAAAAATTATTACCATTGAGAAGCAACGTTCACAATCAAGAGAACCTTCCCTTTGTAGATGTTTAGATCAACATCATTCCCCTTAGCATCCTGATTCAATTCAATTCAAAAACTCTCAAAAAAAACCATTCCAACATTCAAAATCAAAACTCCTGAAAAACAAAATCGAACCTTGACGGTGAAATCGTAAATAGATTTGGATTCGGAAGAAGCAGCCATTGAATGCTCCGATCTAGAAAGTTTAGCTCCCGTTGTGAAGATCGGAAGAGAAGTAACAGTAATCAGATGAGGATTGAGTAAAGGTTTCGCGGAATCGAATCGTTTAGATGAAAACAGAGGATTACGAAGAAACGATGAAGATGATAAACTTCGAAAGAGAGGAGGACTGGTTCTTCTTATATAGAGAAGACGAATCGATGATCTGAACATTTGCCACAAAAGAAAAAAAAAAAAGTAAAGATTCTATTTTCACAAGATTAGATATTTATTTGCCTTAAAGGGAAAAATAAAATAATAATAATTCTCAGCTGTGTGATCCGTGTGTTGTGTTTAGTGGTTGGAGAATGGAAGAGACACGTGGATGTTTTAGAGGAAGCCACGTAGGAGAGACTCGTCGGAACACTCGGGTGTGGCGGTGCGTAATGTGAACGCGAACTTTCTTTTTGGATTATACTGACTGGGCAATTTGGCCCATTAATGTCTTTTTATCTGTGGAGATATTATGTTTTCTAAAAGAAGCTTTTAAATTTTTTGTTTTATATGATTTTAATTAAAAATAAATTAATCATGAGAAAATAAAAAAATATTATATTTTAATTTATTAAAAGTTTTACATCTATATGCATAATATATATATATATATATATATTTTTGAATATAAAATTAGAGTTTTGTTTGGGAGGGTATTGATTTGATATAATATTTATAAAAAGAAAATAGATGGTTAAAAAATGATACTGATTTTTTTTACGACCTATTTATATGTTTTGAATTTAATTTAACCTATATTTATATAAAAATGATATTAAAGAATCACGATTTAGGTTTTTTTTTTTTTAACATCAAAAAGGGTCAAAGGAGTCAAGACGGAAAAACAATTATTTATATACTTGATATAGAGTGGAACGTGTTTGACGTGTCAAATAATTTGCTTTTACGATTTAGGGTTATTGCTCTTATTTTTATTTTTATGTAATTAAATGAAATTAGTTTTTGACCGAATAGGTGTGAAATTAAAATATGCTTCACAAATTGAATTTGGAGTTCTCTAGCTAATAGAATCCAGAAGCTCACAAAAATACAAATATTGAAAAAAAGAATAACAACTCATAACAAGGAGACGAACGTTAGGCGAAATACGTTTTTAGTTTATACCAAATTGGGAAACCTTGGACACGTTGATACTATATAGCCATTAAAAAAACACACACACATTCATAAATACTATGTAGGCCATGTTCGTTTGATAATCGCAAGCGACTGCGACTGCGACTGCGACTGCGGCTGCGATTTTAAAATCGCATAATGTTGTTCGTATCGTAATCGCGCGACTGATCGCTGCGACTATCGCATATCTGTTCGTTTCGTAGTCGCGCGGTTAATCGCTGCGACTGGTCGCGAGGTTGTTCGTTTTATAATCGCTGCGACTGAAAGTTTTTTTCAAAATAATTTTGAAAATCATTTACTATTTTATATATGAAGTGAAACATATAAACAAATCTCAAACAAAATAAAGTCAATAAACCAAAATATAACAAAGTTATAAAAAAAAAATTATTTCAAGTAAAATAAAATTAATAAACCACAGTAAAACAAAGTTATAAATTTAAATTATTGCTAGCAAAATAAAGTTAACATGCCAAAATAAAACAAGATTTAAAAATTAAATTAATATCTAATAAGGTAGTCGGCGTCCTCTACTCATCTCACTTGTAATGGTGTCACGTATACCTTCCATAACTCTATCACTGGTCGGCTCATATAAAACATGTCCACCACCACCACCATCACCACCATCACCACCATCACCATCCTCATCATCATCATCACCGGCACCACCACTACCACTAGCACCACCACCATCATCATCTTCATCATCATTACCATAGGTATGATATTCCTCCGTTCTCTGCCAGCGCACGAAATCATAATCATCTCGATGTGAATCACGTATGAAGTTGTGTAGTGCCATTGTTGCTGTTACAATCTTTATCCACTTAGTCAATCTAGGCTCATAAGAATCTCGATGAAGAACACAGCAGCTTTTGTTTTTAGATCTAGGGTTAGAAGTTTGAAAGAGGAAGATGAGGAGAAGAGAAAGAACGATGAATCGCAGGTTTAGATGTAATTCTTAGAAAAGAATGAGGGTATTTTTGTCATTTATGTTTTTAATCGCAGGTTTCATAATCGCATCGCTGATTTACCCGGCGATTAAAAATTTTGATCGCAAATAGCTGCGACTGATCGCGGCGTTTAGTCGCAAAGACCTGCGACTGCCAAACGAACAAAAACTAGTCGCAGTCACAGTCGCGAGGCACCTGCGATTGCCAAACGAACAGGGCCATAGCCATCAAAAAAAATTCATAGCGTAAACTGTAGCTAAAATAAATCCATATTAATTCCAAATAATAGCATAAATCTATCATTCAATAATGACAAAATTATAAAATACAACCAGCCAATGTAAGGGAACTTAAAGCTAAAGCATACTATCCGTTCGAGCCGGCAACCGGCGGAAGAAGTTAACCGGAACAGAAGGGAGACGGTGCCGGAACCTCGGATGCCTCATCATGGAGAAACCAGCCAAAGCCACAACGATCTGAATCGGTGTTATGAAGAAAACTATGGCTGCAAGAAAACAAAATATGACAAATATAGCGGTCGCGCGTGGATCTCTCCAGCTTAAAAGTGCTTGAAAACGTTCTCCTTGTGTTGCAAGATCTCCGATCACTGTTTGAATCCTCCCGGCCACGCTTCTAAGCCGGTCATACCTTAACCGAACCATGTCAGGGCTTCTAGTGGTTGGAAACGTGTCAAACTCTTCATCAAGTTCGTCTGGATGGACCGCCTCGGCCTGAGAGATTTTCGTGTTCATGTGCGGTGGATAACGCGGTCTGAAACGGTAGTTCCAAAGCCCGATGAGAAACATGTAGAGAAACATAGTTGGTAGGATCAGTTCAGGGAGACAAACAAGCATCAGAAACAGAACATGAACGAGAACGGTCGTGATTGGGTTTCGCCACGAGCAAATGTCCGAGAACCATTTCCCAACCGCGATGACGCCGGAGAAAACTTTCATCATCCGGAAGAAATTGGCTTTGCTCTTACGCATACTCCACAAATGTGAATCTGTATCAGACATAAACTCAATGATCTCTTTCCTTAGAGGAGGCTCTGCTCTGCCTAACCTTGCAGCCACTATATTCACCGCTTGGTGTCGAAGCATGTCCTGTTGCATAACTGAGAATGGTCTTACGTAATGCATTTTGGGCAAAAGTGGTTTTGAGTATTGGTAAAGCATGTTTGCGAATGAGATGCATGTGAACCTCACGGCCATATGTAGCTCTCCCATCTTCTTCACACCAGTAGGGTGAAGAACAAGTAACGGATAAGAATGTGTGTAGATCCTTCCCGTCTCTAAAGTAGACAACCTTATACGGATCTTCCCAATCTTAACATCTCTGTTTCCCTTTTCACCGAGCTGTCCATTATCAAACACACCAACGGTTAAAACCGTCGCTGGATCGAATACTTCCCAAGTATACTGCTCGTTATACTTGGGAGACAAGTTATCCACCATTGTCCTCGTTCTAACCCATTTTTGGCCATATTTCCCGACACAGAAAGTGTCAGATGTTCCTCTGCCTTCTCTAGTTTTCATCGGGTGAAGTCCAACGGCGTTTAAGATCCCTAGCTCAAGAACTCCAATTGGTTGCCTCCATAAAGGTCTCGCGGATGGGCGGAGATCGCTGCTGTAATGAGTCGACTCATCCAAAACATGGTATCCTCCTTCAAGACAAACTCGGAGATGAATTCTCATAGAGAACTTTTCTCTCTTCAGCTGATCCACATCTACAACAACTGGTCTCTCCAAATTATACCTATCAAAATACATTTCTATCAAAACCATATAATAAACCTCAAATTTTAATATATTATGCGTCTAGTATCGTAAATAGAAGCATTACCAGCGCGCATGTATCATACGGTCATCTGCCCGCTTCTCGACAGTGTTCAAAGGAATGTATGTACGGCCAACTATCTCGTCCTTTCCTGGAGCCACCCGATCCTCGACGGTGAGAACCAAATGGTCTTCAAACGGCTCAGCAACAACAAACAAAAAGTCTTCATTCCATACGGCACCAAGGGTTCGAGCTTGGCACGGTCTGGTCTTCATGACTTGGTTTCCTAGCTGCGCCTTGACGTAAACATCAGGGAACCTAGTTTTGTCTGTTGGAATCAAGTCTTGTGCTTCGATCACGTTCACACGCACATACCATAGACGAGGTGCATGATAGACCTGTTCATAAACAAAAGAACAATTCACAATAAAGAATCAAATCATTTGCTTCAAATTCGATGAAAGCAACGTGACATCAATAAATTTTGTAAACACAAAATTTAACAGCTACATCAAATTTACGTGTAAACATATTCATAAGAATTGAAACTAAACATTAGCATATTCATTTTTTCATATATATTTGGGGTTTTCGCAATTCACACTAAACTTTGGGTTATTATTTGATTACAAATGCACCACTACAAAATAATATATGAGAAATTGTTACTAATGCCGTAAAATATATACGTAAACTAGAAACAATAAAATCAAGGTCAATAGGTCATCGTACCTTTGAGCGGAGAACGGCAGAGATGGCTGGAGTACAGTCAACAGGCATTGCAGTATCAGAATGCCAAGCATCAGAGAAAGCTTCATCAGCTTGTGTACCAATCCAAACAGCGAGCATTAGCTCACCTTTGATCTTCTCCCCTTTCTTGTCCTCTAATCTATACCATTGTGGAGCAAGAGGGCTGTCCGGAGGCACGCGAAGAGGTACATCGTTGATGTCAAACCGAACAAACCCCACATAATCGTCTTTTAAAAGATCTTTGTCCTTAACCACTACTTCCAACATCGAGGCTTGCATTCGCTCTTTCGCGAATGCAAACACTTGGTTCCATTCTGGATGTTGTCTTTTCTCAAAATGTCTTGTGATTCCTTTGTAGTTCCCCACTTTCACCTACAGAAACAAAATGTTTAGAGAAACAATTCTTGATTTGAAGAAAACGTTTTATAGTACATTTAATTACCTCAACAAAAGGATCAACACTTCCTGTTATATCCATTATAGGAAGTTCACGAGCTTTGACTACGCGGACATAGAGGAAATACATTCTCTCGACAAGATCATAAGTACTCGTAGCGGTTTTGTCTTTGTGTATAACACGCCCACCAACGACTCTTCCACCACCGAGATGTGGGCTTGTTTCCTTAAGGGCGAAATCTGCTGGCTGAGCCGAGGCAATCGAATGCGCATGGACTAGCTTTGAAGGCGGTGCTGGTTGGGGTCTCATCTCGTCTACTTGGTGCTTTGGCACATAATGGTGATTATGTTCGTTAGGATGATCTGGCTCAGCAGCTGAAGAAGAGGGTTGGTTAGGCCCTTGTGGATTTTGTTGTTGTTGATGTTCTTGAGCATTGTTTGGGAGATGGTAAAACACATGTCGTTTATCAGATCTATGTTCTACCTTCATTGCTGAAACTGTCACACACACACACAAATTAGTTCCAAGTAAATCACACTTTGTTGTTCTAGATAATCATGACAATATATAACAAACAAAAATGAACCAAATTTTTACATCTGAATTGAATAATTTTTTTTAATTATTATTGTTACCATTTTTTCCATAATTTTTATAGCAGATTAAACCAGATTTGATAGCAAACAACGCAAAAATTTAGTATCAACAAATCGAATTGAATAAACCTAAAAAAACTAAAAACAAATGTTATATCATCAGAGCTGAGGTAATACCTCTTGGGAGCGCCGGATCAAGATTATCTTGATGATAATTAGCAGCAGCAGAGGATTTTAAAGAAGCCTCATCGGTTATGTAAACTTTCAAACCAAGCTCACCTCTCACACGAGAGAAGATCCCACGTCTCTCCATAGGAAAGTGAAGAACAACAGCATCAGAATGAGGAACAAAAGAGGTCCCTGAAAGAGATACCTTGCCAAGGAAGGAACGTCCATTAGTAGATCTGTTGTGACTATAAGCTTGAGCTTCAAGATTGAGATAGTGAAGACGAGATGGATCCGAGATGTTAAAGAAGAAACTCTCGTTCCAAACCGGGTTTAAGTCTCGATCTTTAATCGTTGTTCGGTGCTTCTGACCATCGAAGTATAGCTCTACGTAAGCGTTCGATGTTCCTTGCCCGTCTTTTGGGAAGAGATTGTGTGCTCCGACCACGTCCACGCCGAGTTTTAGATTGCTCATCATCATTGTACCGTCGATCTTGTTCTGTTTTTGGTATGTTGAAGAATCACATTGAAGTGAAGAGAGACTTACAATAGCATCAAACTCATGACTTCAATCTTGAAATTATATACTACATTATAATATTACTTGCACATGCATATGCATTCATTAGTATATGTCTAAGTTGTGGAGAAAAATTAAATAATTATGGAAAGACCAACTTAGATTTCAAGTAAGGGTAGACATAGTTTCTTGGGAATTTCTTAAATGTTTCTCATCTTGATAAATATCAGAACCGACTTTATTGTATACGCGTATGATAATGCATATTTATGTTATAAATATGATATGGTGTGCCTTAACATATTAGCAGGAGTTATAAATCAGATATGGTGTACCTCAACCTCCCATTAGTTTTAAAAAGTATTAAGAACAAAAGAATATGTACAATATAATTTTTTTTTTCTAGAACCAAGAGACGTCCCAATATTAGACCTTATTTTTTCAAATATCAACTACATTCCATATATTGACAGTTTGGTGTACAACTTTTTTTAATGATCATTTTAATTCAACACATTTCTCTATATTGTGTGTGTTTTCATGTATTTTAGGAATTTAAACAAGTATTCGTTTGTTAACTCACATATAATTACAATATTTTGTAGTTTAATTAGATTGTTATCTCAAAAAAAGTTGTAATACAATTTTAGAATACTGATGATCATCATTACATTTTAGGTCATTTTTTTTTTGTAATCCAACATATAATTATATAACGATCATTATAATATTTACTGATTCTGTTTAAATTTAGGGAAAATTTCAAAAATACCCCTTTTCATATACCTCTTTTTAAAAATATCCCCTTTTCAAACTTTATAAAAAAAACCCACTAAAAATGTTGAAATTTATCCAAATATGTGTGTAAGCTTATAAATATATACACAAATTACTTTTATATGTGTATAAAACTTTATATACCTTTCATAAATAGTGTAAAAGTAAATTATAAAAACTTTATAAAAACCTTATAAAAACCGTGTAAACCCTTTTAAAAACCTTTTAAAAACCTTATAAAACTTATAAAAACGATTTAAAACTATTTAAAACATTTTAAAATATTTGTATCGAATCTCCCAGTAGTAGTTATTATATAGAAGTACCTTATAAACTATATAAAACTTTATAATTTTTTATATTTAAAAAGGGGTATTTTTGAAAATGGATAGAAAAAGGGGGTATTTTTAGAAAGGGATACACCAAAAGGGGTATTTCTCAAAAATTCTCTTAAATTTATTCTAAAATAAAATAAAATAAAATAATATTTTGGTATTCCATTTCCAATCCAACTAGTGAAGATGAAATCATTAGAATTAAACCTAGCAATATAACTTACATTAGTTGGAATATAAAAAGATTAAAATAGAAAATTTACTATCGAATTCATTTTAAAAGCTATTGATCGTACTTCATATGATTTTATAAGGGATATGTTTAATTTTTTACTTACAAAATAATTTGGATTTTAGTTATTTAAATACTTTATGCTATGAGTTAGTCTATATGAACACTACTCATTACTAATATTTTTGACCTCAAATGCTCAAAAATACAAAATAAATGATTATCAACATTTAATAATAAAAACAAGAAATTCAAGATATATATATATATATATATATATAATTACATGTAAATAATATATAGTATTGTAACGTATGATTTGAGTAAATAAAATTTAAAATATTATAGAAATTAAATATTATAGAAATTGTGGGCTATGCCCTGAACAGTACCAAATATTTTAAGCAATATCATTTTCAACAACTTCTTCTCCCGCCTGCCACAAAGCAATAATAAACAGATTTTTATGCCCTTTTTCAATTCACACAAAATAAATCAATAAAATATTATTTCTTTTTCTCTCTCCATATGTCCATCATTTTTTCTCTTTCTCTCTATTTCTTTTCTCTCAAAACCTTCATCTCTCTCCTTTCAATTTTTATTTTTCACTAACATCTCACATCAATGGTAAAATCTAATGGAGGACAAAAAGTTTAGAGAAAGAAATTGTTTCGATCACAACGACGAATAACGATGCTTTCACTCTAGGTAGGTATGTGGTTCACGTTGGTGACCAAATCAATTTCCCAGCCATACTTTTTTTTTTCTTTCAATGGACCAGATCTGATGAATCGGAACCGATAGACCAAACTTGTCCACCCTACAAATCTCTTGAAACCACAACTGATTGATCAGAGGATGAAATAAGTAATGCATCTATTGAAGAATTCATTTACGATCCATCAAGATTTACACTTTGGATCTCACATTTGCGTGTAGATGGACTAGATCTGGTGAACTAGATTTGGTGGACTAGATCTGGTAGACTATATCCAGTGGACTAGATCCGGTAGACTAGATCCAGTAGACTATATCCAGTAGACTATATCCATTTTTGTTTTCTAATTTATTGTCTATTATACGTATATATTGGCAATCCTTGCCAGAGTACAATAGGCTACTCACCCCGCGTCAAATGACATGTAGTGGGAAGTCCCTCAAAACCGTCAAAGTAAGCTTTCGATGAACCAGATCTACTTTATATAATTTGTCCATCATATAAAACTTTATTTACATCATTTTATAGATTGTCTATCGACTATAACCCACATGATTTTATTCTACATCCCAAACAATTAATGTTCACTGTTGGGCCCCAAATAACGTCACATCATGCTATTTTTGAACAAAAAGAAACTAAATTTTCACACTCCAAAGTTGAGGGCAAAATCGTCCAATCATTTACTATTGTGGCATGTTTTGAAAGACATTGTTGATAATGGCACTTTCACAATTTTGAGTTTCCAAAATGGCATAATACTTAAAATTCCCTTTTTATATTTCTTATAATTATTACATAAATTAAAATTAATTAATATAATTGATTTTAAAATATTCTGCGCGGTCTATCATCTTGTTTAGAGAAAAGGTAACTCTTTACCTTTTTTTTTTGTTGTTGATCGGATGAAATGGATTCAGGAAAAAAACTATATAAAAGATGAAAAATCATATTATTACTAGGATTTATCCCGTGGTACACCACGGATCCATAATTTAATATATTTATTTAATTAGTTATTTTTGTAGTTAGTTTATATAGTCTAGTGTTTTACGTATTCATTTCATTTTAATTTTATAAAATTTTCTAAATTTTTATTATAAGTAGATTCATAGATATATGTGGTCAACCTGCGGTACACAAGGAGACAAATTTGTTATAAGTAAATAAAAATTATTTTAACGTAATCCGTAAAGATTTTAAATATAGACAACCGTTCAATCAAATTTATGTACAATACTATTATAAATTTTTAGAGTTAAAATATTAATAATACTTTAACATTTTGTAGAGTTTAAATATTTTTAATATTTTTAATATTCTATAAAGTTTAATTAAATATTATAATATTTTAAGCTTTTAAAAATTTTATTTTTCTTAAATAAAGAATCGAATGAAACTCAATAAGTTTTTTAATTTGGAGTTTGTAGTTGGCAGCATATTAGTCCTATTTGTAATGGTTTTAAACTATTATTTAAAATCTTCTACCTTAGGTAGATGTTATACAAATATTTTTTCCTTTACCGATTGAGTTATATACGCCTGTTTTCAAAAATTTAAATTGCAAAATATGCGGAAAAAAATTATTTTTTATTATAAATGTGTTTTATGTAATAATATAAATTAGACACAAATAAGATTATATAAATATATTAGAGAGAGATTCGATTTATTAGAGAGATATTTTAGGAAATTTTGTTATTTGCTTATGATTTAATTATAAAGATTTAATTTAAGTTTTGTTATTTATTGAAATGGCAAGAGTCTGATTATGCAAATATTACCAAATAAAAGGTTATGACCCAAAATAGTTTTTAGTACAAAATGTACTTCAAAAATGTTAAGATAGATATCCATATAAACGAAGATGCGTATACAAAAAGGTCAAGAGTTCATTCATGCATGCATATCTAAAAGAAATAATTTGATCCATCGTTTAAGGTAAAGATCCTACAAAAACGCTTATGTCACATGAGCTTGTTTGACTTACGAATTGAGCTCAGAAGTCATAAGATATAAATTTTGTTAGCTACGTTTCCGCAATGAAACAATGATTAAAAAGGCTATACATATATTTATCCAAACAATACATGTGTGTGCATGTATATATAGGCATTTTTGGAAGTGGGTCTCTAGATTGTATGGACTCCCATACAAAGAAATAACTAATGTCCCATCAAAATCGTAATCTAAAACTAAAACCCTATCACCTATATATGGTCTTAATGAAGAAGATGAGGAAATGTATATTTTAGTTCATTATTTCCTCAGCCATTGTCATGAGAGACTTGTCTCAATTTCCAACATTCACGCTTTGAACTGCTCAAAGCCTCAAAAGTGTTTAAAGCGATAATATAGAGACGCACAAGAGAGCGATATAGTGATGGCACAATGAACAAGGGTTGTAATGGATAGTTTATGAGATTTTTTTTCTGCTAAATATCTATGATCTTGGTTAATTTGATATAAACACACTACAAATATGATATACATCATGTTATTTTGTTGATTAACCAAGATCATAGATAGTATATTATTCTATTCCTTGGACCATTGAAGTAACAAACAAACAAAACTTGTGTGACATTTGTAATTCCACTAGTTCCCCTAATTTTAACAATTTCTTGATTGTTCCCTCTCTTTGATCATCTTTTTATTTTTCGACATTAGGAGACAAAACAATGGCTGGTGGTCATGGTGGAGAGCTCAGTCCAACTTTGGAAAATTTTCAAGAAACATTTGGACAGCCGTTTTTAAAACGTCTTCTTCCTCACAGTGAGAAATAGTTGAATCAATAAATTTGGTGAACGGGCTCAATACGCTTTTTGTTTATGATCCAAAGATTACAAGGATAGGTTCTTCCGTAGCTCCATCGATGGCCGTAAAGGCTGGCAGCTTTCTAGAACCTATGGAAGCACAAGGGTTGGCCCATTTTCTTGGTATATACTTATATATATGTTGAACTAACCTTTTTTGTCTACTTATTATATAGACCATGCAATTAGTTATTGACAATTTTCTTGGCTATGCATAAGACATGCTATTTTTAGGTACATAGAATTTTTCTGAGGAAAATGATGTAAGATTCACCTTTCAGTTTGTAGAATGCCATGGAAACCAATATGTTAGTTAACACGATATGACATGTTGGATAATCATATGTTCTTAGCTAGACCAAGTGCTTGGCTATTATTAACTGATAACATGGAAGAACTGAGAGCCTAACTTGATTTTTGTTTCTTTTAGCTTGAAAATTACTTGAAAAGGCATGGAAACCACTCAAATGCGGAGATATGTATTACATGCAAGTCTTGCCACAATACCTTGAAGGTGCTTAGGAAAACAACGGTAGAATTACAAAGAACCTATAGATTTTGATCACTTATGTTAGATTACTTTTTCATTTTTTTTTTCTCTATGTAAGGTTCTTTTGACTTTTGATGGTTTTTTCTTTGCTTGATTCTCTCATTTTTTATTACTTTCTTTCTAAATCTTGACTCAATAAACCGAGAAATTTGCGCTATTGATTCATGTTTGTCTTGTTTGTAAATGCTATTGATAAGGTATTTTTATAGAGGCTACTACGAGAGAAACCCATTTCCTCTAACTTCATTCATGATAACCTTTGTTTTTTTTACACGAGTAAAATATCATTGCCTAATTTTCAAGGAAACACCAAAAGGTATCCCTGCGATCAACCCACCAAACCCATATGGGGTACTAGCAAAATCTATGTGGTAGAAGGTATTGAAGGTAAACATGTTCTTACACTCGCTTGGATGTTTCCTTTTTTATTTGAAAAAACTAACTTATAACGAAGCTTCATAGATTTTGTCCTCCTATCAATTTGAAGATCTTCTAATAGAATCTTCAACCAATTCACTAAACCTAACGTTTTTTTTTGTACGAGATGTTCTCCTTCATTATCTATCTTGAATTTCTAGAAAATATTGTTTGTCAACTTCCACAATCCACATATTGAATATATAATTTAATCATTAGAAGATGGTAAAATAAATACCAAAGCTCTCTCAATTGGTATTTGAGAATAATCTATACACTTAACAAAAATTTAATTATACATCATTCCACCACCATTTCCAATCTTAGTTCATCTCCACCAGCTGCTCAAAAATCACACAAATTGCTTCACACCCTAGAAAATTAGGATTTCAAATAATTAACATGTTTTTGACAAATTTTATAAAGGTAACCAGAATATAAGCATTTTCCAAACCGATCACCCTTATTAACATCCAAATCTTGAATCTCTTCTAATCTATACAACCATCATTCTAGTTTTTGTTATTTTTTTGGTTATTTTAAGTGATGTTTTTATATTGTATTCGGGAGAGAAATTAAGCCGCAAAGCTTTGGTTGTTCGGTATTATGTTAGTTAAATAACTATACAATGTATACAAATTCTATTCCCTAACTTGATTTTGGATTCTCAGCTGATCTCATCTCATCTCCTCCACATGTGTCACCTCAGTCCTCACATGTTTTACAAAAAACAGTCAACGTAAAAGGCACATTGACTAAACTACATGTGACAGTTTTATTAATATAAACACAAAATACATGACGTTTCTTATGTATAAAAACAGCGTGACGTTCTATTTTAAAACTCCGTAACATCGTGCTGTCTTTGAAGAAACGTCTCTACGTCCTTCTCCTCTCGGATCTGCTGCAACTGCAATTCCCTGAAACTGGGTGAAATTGAAAATTCCCAAATCCTAAGACCTAATTTCTCAAATTAGGTTTGTTCTTTTCTCCTTTCTTCGTTCTAGTTACTTAGCTTTTGTAAGGAAGAAGCTTTTAACATTGAAAAGTTTCAGTCTTTTGTAAGTGAAAAGCTTTTGTAATTGAAAGTTTCAGTCTTTTGTAAGTGAATCTATTGTAATTACAAGTTTCAGTCTTTTGTAAGAAAAAAGCTTTTAACATTGAAAAGTTTCAGTCTTTTGTAAGTGAAAAAGCTTTTGTAATTAAAAAAGTTTCAGTCTTTTTTTTGTAAAAAACGAAGCTTTTGTAATTACCCACTTCTGCAGTATCTGCTGTGTTCTAGGCTTCAAGGTAAGCATTTTTGTGTGTAGGAAGTTGATTAGTGATACTGAAATTTATTTGTATGTGTTTAGAAATGGAAGCAAATAGAGAGAATTATGCTGCTGATATATCTTCTATAAAGGAAGCTCATGAGCGTATTAAGCCTTATATACATAGAACTCCGGTGTTAACATCTGAATCTTTGAATTCAATCTCCGGAAGAAGCTTGTTCTTTAAGTGTGAGTGCTTTCAGAAAGGGTGAGGGGACTTAGTACTAATGCTTTACTGAGTGAAGATTATTTCATTGTCCTCTGTATTGAATATTTGATCATTTTTGACATTTCTGTTTATGAAAATCAGTGGAGCTTTCAAATTCCGTGGAGCTTGTAATGCTGTTTTGTCGCTTGACTCTGAACAAGCAGCCAAAGGTGTTGTAACACACAGCAGGTTTTGTAAGAGTTTGTTTCCATATTATGAAAGATTAATGCCTTGTTGTTTACTGATTTCGTTTGGATAGTTGATGATATTCTGAAATTGTCTTCACTTGTTAGTCCTTTATGATTAAATTTCTTCTACCAGTGGAAACCATGCTGCTGCGTTGTCTTTGGCTGCGAAGATTCAGGGAATCCCGGCATATATTGTTGTACCTAAAGGTGCTCCACAGTGCAAAGTTGATAATGTGATCCGTTATGGTGGTAAGGTTATATGGAGTGAATCAACAATGTCTTCTAGAGAGACAGTAGCTTCCAAGGTTTTGCAGGAAACAGGTTCAGTTCTCATCCACCCATATAATGATGGACGCATTATAAGGTATTCTGCTTTTCTATGTTTGTGTTATATGTTCAGTTCTCAAATGTTTGTTACTCACTAAAGCCTTATTTTTCTAAAAAATGAATCTCTTGAAAAATGCATATTAGGAATAATACTATGTGGTAGGGTTCATCTCTGTTTTAAATGCATTATGGATAAGTATTTAGTTCGGGTTATGGTCCCTGTAACAGTGGTCAGGGTACAATTGCATTGGAACTGCTCGAGCAGATCCAAGAGATTGATACTATAGTTGTGCCGATAAGTGGGGGTGGTTTGATATCTGGTGTGGCTCTGGCTGCCAAATCAATTAAGCCTAGCATTCGGATTATAGCCGCTGAACCAAAAGGAGCCGATGATGCGGCTCAGTCTAAGGTTTCAGGTAAAATCATCACTTTACCTGTGACCAAAACCATAGCCGATGGCCTTCGAGCTTCTCTTGGAGATTTAACCTGGTAAAAAAACTCTTACTCTTATAGGAGTTATGTCTATGGCTAATTGTTCAAAATTCTGTAACATTCCTTCTCAAAGCGTCTTTTTGCTATCAGGCCGGTGGTGAGAGACCTGGTAGATGATGTGATAACCTTGGAAGATTGTGAAATAATTGAAGCCATGAGAATGTGCTATGAGATACTGAAGATCTCTGTAGAACCAAGTGGGGCTATTGGCCTAGCAGCTGTTTTATCAAATAGTTTCCGTAACAATCCTTCTTGGTGTGATTGCAAAAACATAGGAATTGTACTCTCAGGAGGTAATGTTGATTTAGGATCTCTATGGGATTCATTAAAGTGCTCAAAATAAAGATCTCTCTGTTTATTGCATTTGTTTCACTGCTCCCCTTTAGATATTAATGAGAATTGTTGTGCTCCACTGATTTTTGTTTATTATCATTTGTGTAAATCCGAATTATCTTGTGAGGAATCATGAATGGGTCGACGACCAACGTAATTATTATTGCTTCATTATATATCACATGATCACAGAAACGAGTCTCTTAATTATTTAATGCTGCTTGGCAAGTGGTAACCAAAAAGGAGCTGGTGAGATTGAGACCCGTACCACTGAGCTTAGGCCTAAGGACAAAACACGACCCTGTAGTTAGTGGAACTACAAGTGAAAGTGCTGGTCGGGTCGTCTTGTGGATAGCTGTAGGCGTCGGGACACCTCTGTTTGAAGAATCTTGAGAATCCAGTGCTACTACATGAGCCTTGTCCGTTCGTACAACAATACTGGTTTGACCTATAAACCGTACACGGGTTGTTGCAACCGCCTGGGGCTCTCAACTCGTTTGGACACTGTCCTTTTATGTCCGCGTTGCATATTATCCGGCGGCAATTCGAGCTTGTTGGGCTGTAGACAATACGACACACCAACAAAATATTATATCATTATAAACATTTTGAACTACAGAAAACAGAATCAACGAGAAATAAAAATAAAAACCTATGTTTCCATATCTTAATTTCATAAAAAGCCCGTTTCTTGTTTCCGAAACGTTTCGTTTCAGCGTATTCGTTTCCGTTTCCATGCAACATAGGTTTTCTGATATACGGACTAAAAGTAAAAATATTGGATTATATATTTTGCTTGCTAGATTTTACATTGGAAGCTACTGAGTTCATTGATTGTTCTTGACTTCTTGTCATGACTCATTGCTGATTTCTTGTGTTGTTTGAGATTGCGAATGGATTCGATACGATGCAAATTGTTTTTGGGAAAATTTCATATTTATTGTGATATTCTTACCTGAACTCCATAGGAATGTTAAATCCATCGACAAGTGAGATGTCAGAGAAGTCTAAGTTATTGTATTGGTTTAAAGCGTACTCAGCCAACGTGTTTGGAGGCTGGCCCCAACCAGTACATTGCAGTCCACCACTGCAATCACCAGTTTCGCATCGGCCACGGCCCGAGGAGTCAAAGTTACAGTTGGTCCTACCCCAAATCCGCGCCATTTTAGTGCCTGCCGCAACATCTAGCCTCCATGATTGGCCGGGATTTAGACGCCGGCCACCTCCAGGGCTAGCAGCAGCCCATACGGTGTAGCCACATCGGTTAAGGATATCGAATGTCGCAGCCGTAGCAGTGGAGATGAGAAAAATGATGGAGAATATGAACGTAGAGTGTGAGAGGTTTGCCATTTCTTGTTGGCTCGACTACTCTTGTGTTTATTGTGTGTGTGTGATGTTTTTGTTAATATCTATGTTGGTTTTTATACTGAGGTAAGGGGTTCTATATGTAATTTGAGTTATGTGAAATTTTCCGTCTTATACGTTAGAAATTTAACTAACGTGATTTCTTCATGTTAGTTAGTGGGATATATGGACCGTTGTGTCCACTAGACACTAGGCTAAGCCCGAAAACAAAGACTTCACTTAAGGTTAACTTCCTCTAAGTCAATTTGTGTTCCAATTATGCAAATTCACATTCCTTTATAGGCTTTATGTGTACCAATCTACCAATATTCTCTACTACCTCAGAGATACGACAATAACGAATTGAAGTTATTTCCTTTAATTTAAGGCAAAAGACATGTATATATTTATGACAAATTCCACGCTGCGACGAGCAAAAGAACATGGCCAACAATTGACGACAGTGTATACACAACAAGTAAACATAACCATCTCCGACGACAAAAGTTGAACCAAATAGGACCATTGGCCTAGCAACATTTTTATCAAATAGTTTCCAAAGCAATCCATGTTGGAATGATTGCACAAAAATAAGAATTGTATTAAAGAGGTATTGTTGATTTGTCTTCTCTATGACTTTGTATGTAGAATTTTATGTCTACTAAAGGAATTGTACATTCTATCACTGTGTTTTATATACTTTTTACGTAGAAATATAATCTTTAATTAGTTCACTTGAGACCGAACAAAAAAAATGTTAAACTCTAGTACGCCTAATTGTTTTTTCTTTAATCGCCTAACAGTCTAGTTTCATGATGCTATAAAAATATATAGTTTTCTCCTAAAAGCAGCCACGAATCGGTCTACATGATTTCACACGCAATTAGAATACATTGAATTGCCTAACGATCTATTATTTTTTATTAGTCAATTTATTCAACAACTTTATTGATCAATATCTTAGTGTTGACTTGAGAAGTAGTGATCTATTAGGTTTTTGTTTCTGTATATCTAATTTTCGTATCTTATCGAATCCATTCGCAATCTCAAACCAACACAAGAAATCAGCAATGAGTCATGACAAGAAGTCAAGACCAATCAATGAGCTCAGTAGCTTCCAATGTAAAATCTAGCAAGCAAATATATAATCCAATAGTTTTATTTTTAGTCTATATATCAGAAAACTAGAACACAAAAGTTTTATTTGTAGTAATCCAAAATTTTCTGTTAATTAAACTTTATTTTCGGAGAAAGATTAATAGCAAAATGGGACAAAGTTATATTTTCTGATGTGAACAATATTATTTGGCAGAAATAGTTTTTTCTTAGAATATATCTCATATGTATTTCAACCATTAGTTATAAAATGATAATTTGCTCTAATTTGTTCAAAAAAATAATAAATTACTTTGCTAAATATGTTTTTAATGTTTTTGTTTTGTGTTAACCCACCTATCCATTTAATAACTTTTATTTTTTTTAATAATTTTAATTTCTAATATTTGATTATTTTTTTAAGTGCTAAAGGAAAAAAACATTCTTCAAATCATGAAAACGATATAAAAACGACAGCCATTTAAGATCCTAAAATCAAGACTAGTTCTAAATAAAATTAAGGAATAAATTAATGCACAAAAAAATGATAATTTTGATCTTGGAAAGACAGAATAAGTCAAACATTTACGTGGATCGACCAACGTAATTATTATTGCCTTCATTATTATCCATTAAGCGTTGATCTGTCTATAGTCACGTAAACATGATCACACATTCACACGCGTACGCATATCTACGTACTCACACACTGACACACACATACAATAGATACGACTCTATTAATTCTCCTCAGTAACCATCTGGATCGGGAGCTGGTGAGACCCAGTAGCACCAACCCTACCCCTAGGACAAAACACGACCCTGTAGTTAGTGTTTGTGCAAGTGAAAGTGCTGGTCGGGTCGTCTTGTGGATAACTGTAGGCGTCAGGGCACCTCTGTTTGAAGAACCTTGAGTACTCAGTGTCGCTACATGATCCCTGTCCGTTGGTACAACAGTATTGGTTCGTCTTAAAAACCGTGCATGGGTTGTTGCATCCACCCGGGGCTCTCAACACGTTTGGACACTGACCGTTTATGTCCGCAGTGCATACTATCCTGTGGCAGTTGGAGCTAGTTGGGCTAGCATAAAAGAAAAGCATATCAGGATCTTGTCTATAAAACATATTGAGCTAGTTGGGACTAGTATGGTTTAACTTTAAACTAAAGAAAACATTCTTACCTAAACTCCATAGGAATGTTAAATCCATCAACAAGTGAGATGTCGTAGAAGTCTAAGTTGTTGAACTGGTTCAAAGCGTACTCAGCCAACGTGTTTGGTGGCTGACCCCAACCAGTGCATTGTAGTCCACCAGTGCAATCACCGGTTTCGCATCGGCCACGTCCCGAGGCGTCAAAGTTACAGTTGGTTCGACCCCAAATCCGCGCCATTTTAGTGCCGGCCGCAACATCTAGCCTCCATGACTGGCCGGAGTTTAGACGCCGGCCGCCTCCGGGGCTGGCAGCTGCCCATACGGTGTAACTACATTGGTTCAAGATGTCGAATGTGGCAGCCGTCGCGGTGGAGACGAGTAAAAGTGCGGAGAATAAGAACGTAGGGAGGGAGATGTTTGCCATTTTTTTAGTTCTACCGATTTTGTGTATGTGTGATGTTTTGTTAATATTTATGATGGATTTTATATAGAGGTGAAGGATTACGCATTAGTTTGATAAATTTGTTATTTAATTAGTATTTATATTTTTGAAGTTATCTTAGATAATGAATGCTAATATGCTTTAAATCAAATTGATAGATAGGGGCGGCTTGACTATATATGTTGATCATGACTTGCCCCAAAGTCTTGTTTCTAGATTGGAGTGTAGAAGTAATTATACATGTTTACTAATTTAAATTTGGATATATTATACTACTACAAGTGACTCATACATGTTTATTAATTTAAATTAGATATGAATACTTGGACGTTACTACTTAGTTATGAATACTTGGACCTTGGAACTTCGAGGTTATATCACATGATTTGTAATAGACGTCCAAAACCTGAAACATGGTCCAGCTCCAGCCCATAGCCAAAATATCGAATTGCTTCATATCTTTAGCCAATGCAAATTACGTACCAGAGCATTATTATTTAAAGAAATTGTATACAAAAAAAATGACGAAGAGAAAGCTGCCCAAGGTTGAACAAGTCCGTACATGATTGGCCGGCCATAAATTTAGTTAAGACTACTTGTGCTTCTTTTTTCTGTTAATTCAAACATAATACATTTCGATAGTATTAAAAATCGTACTTAGTGTTTTCCTTATCCACCAATAATATTTAACTATGCAAGAGAAAAAATATTACAAAAAGAAGCTTTATTTGCAGTAGGATCGACACAAATGATGTAGGTTTCGATCATGATGAAAAAGTCTATGGGATAGAGATAGAGATTACCAAAATTGCCTTCACTCTTTCGTGCTAATCGAATTGATGGTGGATTTGAGGAGTGGGGCATATATCACTCAATACTCTCTTAATCCACAGCTTCAATCACATACTTAAAATGTAAAGAACAATACATAAAGGACTCCAACTTTTTGTGAAAATAACAAAACACTTTCTGTGATCGATCAAGGATGATAACATCATTATCATTAACCTAGAGAATTGTCAAAGCTTATTGCCGATTTTATGTCTAAATCAAAGTATTATTAATCTTGGTAACAATCTAAAGCTTAATGAACTGTATCTAGTTTACTTGCACACAATAAGGCTGAATGAGCTATCTAGTTTACTTGCACCCAATAAAAATTAATGAGCTATTTAGTTGCAGTATTGTATTTTTAGTTTAATAAGCTCTTTAAAAAGCATAAATCTTCTTGCTTTGAAATTGTCAACAATGTTACCCGATCCTAAACATTCGAACTGCTCATATTACCCCATCCTAAACCAAATCCTGCCAAAATAGCAACTTAAATTCATATGCTGATGAATATATTTTAGAAAAAGCGAAAGCTACAACATAACTTCCCCGAAATTGCCTAGCTCATTTCTATATTATTGAACTGTCTATTTATAAAGTCTTATTTTCTTAATATATTCTCTATCAGATGACTCAGTGTAAAAGCCTGACTTGTCTTAGCAAACTCACGTAAAGATAAACATCCTCACAATCCAAATTAATTAACAAACATGTTGTATATGGCTTAGTATGTTTCTATGTTATTATTAGCACTAGCTAACTCACTATTGGATATTTTATGAATTAGCCAATTAGATATATACAAAAATATGAATTGAATTACAATTATCCTAATTAAGTAGACTTTATTCAGCAAGAGAAATTTAGTCAAACTAGAAAAATATTTTTTTAACAATTATTTATTGACTTATATTGTTCATACAACCATAGTATAAGATTATAACATAGAAAAAAAAATATAACAAAATTTCCTTGAAACTTCCACGTAAAAATCTTTATTTCCAAACCAACCAACCACTCAAATCTTTATCAATATATCTCTAATTAAAGAATATACAAAACTTCATATAAAATAGTCAATCTCTTACAATAATTATACACATTACTCAAAAAGTCATAGATGAAAGAGGTTAAAGATCACGTAGTAGTAATCACCTATGAACCAACATCGGAGGGTTCAGTAACGGCGTCACCTGCGGCCTCAGTTCCAACGCCGCCGTCTTCGTTTGCTTACTCTGCACCGCCGTCAACATCAAGATTCAGCTCACGGAGGCGAGCGTCGGTTCATGTAATCGGTTTGGTTCTCCGGTTTATAGCTTTGGTTCTATGTTTCGTCTCGGCTCTTTCGTTAGCGGTGAATGTTCATCGGCCTTCGAGGAGACATCTGACACATAACTCCTCGAGTTTTGCTTCATATCCTGAACTTTTGTAAGAAACCTTATCTTCTTTAATTCATTTGTTTAATAATACTACTAGCTCTAGTAGTATTAATATTTTATAATTCTGTTTGTTTCATAGAAAATGATGTTTTGTTATTTATATTTATCGTTATTTCATACATCAATGCTACAACTAGAAAAATAAGGAATAACTGAATAGAAAAATCTTTAAATGTAGACTACGTTGGATGATTTTATGACTTAAAGAAATAGAATTTTAATAACTAGTAAGGTTTAAATTCAAGTTTTTATGGGTTGGGATTTGGAATTAAAGTTTAGAGTTTTCTTTTTTCTTTCTTTGAAAAAAAGGTAAAGATTCTAGATTATCATTTTTCTTAAACCTCTATAATGACGTTTTATTTTTAATGATATTGTTTTATACTTAACTTTCTTAAAATATTAAATTAAAACGAAAAAAATTGTATATTTAAATGCAGGTATTGTTTTGGAGTAGCAGTGACAGGATTCGTGTATACATGTTTGCAAACATTCAAAGGAGTGTGTGATATTACTCACAGAGGAGTTTTAATCTCTGAGCCTCTCTCCGATTACTCACGACCAGGTATTAACTGATTAATTACTATACAATACAATACATATATAGTAGTCAATCGTTAATTAATATTGTAAAAAAGGTTTGAGCTAATTAATTACATGATCAGGTTATATGTTATCTACTAGTATCATCTTCTTCTGTGGCAATTGCGTGGATCCAACATAGTAACGAGGATGTGTTAAAAACACTAAGAAACAGTTCTATTGTTTCAGTTTCAATGTCATTCTCTGCTTTTTTGGTTTTGGCACTCTCGGCCATCTTGTCAGGGTATAAACTTTGCAAGAGATTTATCTGGTAATTAAATCTTGTAATGGTTTTTAAAATCTATTGTTTATATTCAAGTTCTGTTTCATAAATTAATGGCTCCATGAATATATAATCTGTTTTGTTGGAATGTACAAATTAAAATTTTATTCAAGAAAAGATTTCACACATTAAATAACTTTGGTCCATTAAACACACATATTTTTCTTCATTTGTCTCTATCTTTAAAAATTTTAATCACAACATATAAATGAAAATCTAATATTTTTATTAATTGTATGTATAATATGATAATTAAAAATAATTCGAAAATAAGATAAGAAAATGATAGCAGAAACTTAATTTTAATTATGATCAAAAACTAAAAAAATGTGATAACTGAAAATAAATAACATGACATAATTATATATCAAATCTTAGTTTTTTATTGGTAAACAATATTTGAAAGTTTAATTTTGTATTTTTGTTCAAACTTAGTAGTAACCCCCACATTTTTTGGTTATAAGATTTTTCTTTATGTTTTTTTATATGTATTAGAAATTGAACATTTAGTTCCATAAAATTCAGAATATCGATCATCTAAATAATGGAATTCTAGATCCGACCCAATAACAATGCTAGAGACCGATGTCTTCTTGTGTTCTACATGTTAGCATTGTTTTGCAATGCACTGAACAATTCATAAGATTTTGGCATTTTTCACTAAGAAAATGCACTGAACATGTTTTTTGAAATACTTTAGAGGTTTGTTTACTTTACTTAATGTTCATCTAAGCAATGAAATTATGTGTTATTATACTTAAGAAATTTTATTCTCTTAAATGAGAATTAATAGAACGTCGTTCTGCGATTTTTTTTAGACATAAGAAAACTTGAAAAACAAATAAAATTCTTAGAACTGATCTTATTACTTTATAAATATTTATGTTTTTATACAAATTTTTTACATGAAGAAAAAAAAATTATTTATGAAATTAAAATAGATTATTTAATTTTTATCGAAAAAAAATCGATAAACTCTTTATAGCCCTGATGTTTGTCGTGTTCTTCGATGAGAGAGAAATGAAATGATGTACACTGCAGCGCTCGTTTTCTTCTATTCAAATATTTGATATGCTCTCAGATAAAACGAATGCTCGATTTTTTTTTATAGAAGAATCATGTACTCTAATTAAGTCAAATTCATAAATTATAATATTGTATATACGAATCTCGAATTTGGAATTCTGATTAATAATGTAACATAACATTACCAAAAGAAAAGAAAAAAGAGTCAACTCCACAATTAATTAGCACTTTATTCCACTCAAATTAACTAGAAAAATGTTATCAAAAACATATCAAACGTTTTTTTTTGTCAACAAAAACATATCAAACGTTATAAATAAAAGTAAAGAGAAAAAAAAAATATATATATTAGAAGAAGAGAGAAGAAACTTCTGGAAAAAGTAAAGGAAAGCCACATACGCTCTCTTCTTCTCGCACATTCCTATACTCTTTCCCTTCTTCTTCTTCGTGGTCCCCTTTACCCTAACTTTTTCAAAAATTCCTTTTTTACCCTTTTTTTCTTCTCTCTCTCGTTGTTATTGTTGTCTTCTGGAACTTCCCGATCTGTCTCTCCTCATCTCTCTTCTCTCTCTCTCTCTTTCTTATCAATACGTCTCTCCCGGAACATTCTAGAACTTCTCAACATAAATCACACACAATCTCTCTCTCTCTAAGCTTCGTGATCATCGTGGGTTCTGTCTGGGATTGTGACAATCTCTTTTTGTTTGGTTGGTGGAGAAAAAGATTGCGTCAAGAGAAAGAAGTTTCTTTTTGGATTTGGTTTCTAATGGGTTTTGTGAAAGACGTTTCCTTTCCTCATCTGGGTCTATAGTTTCATCTTGTTTTGATCTTTATGATTCCAAGCTTACAACATTTTTGGATTTGGTTTTCTTTAGCTCATTTCCTCCATTGGCAATCTTAATTTTGGGTATTGGGATTGTTAAAGCTGAGATTTTTATTGAGGTGTGTGTTTGGGATCTAATAACTCATGCCGGGGGAACAAACCGGAGAAAGTCCGACTGTAGCCGGAGTTGGCGGCGGTGGAGCTGGTTGTAGCGCCGGGAATAGTGGTGGAAGTAGTGGATGTGGTGCCGGCGGTGGTGGTAGTGGTGCCGGCGGCGGCGGCGGTGGTGGAGATTCGCAGAGGTCGATTCCGACGCCGTTTTTGACGAAAACGTATCAGCTTGTGGATGATCCTGTTTACGACGAATTGATTTCGTGGAACGATGATGGAACCTCTTTTATTGTGTGGCGACCAGCTGAATTCGCAAGGGATCTTCTTCCCAAGTATTTCAAACATAACAATTTCTCAAGTTTTGTTCGTCAGCTCAATACTTACGTGAGTCTCAATTTAAAGTTTGAAATCAGTATCTCAGATTTTTATTAGTATAAGTAGTGGTTCTTATTTGGTGTGATATTGGTTTTTAGGGATTTCGAAAAGTTGTTCCAGATCGTTGGGAGTTTTCTAATGATTGTTTTAAGAGAGGTGAGAAGATTCTGCTCCGGGATATTCAACGGCGGAAAATCTCTCAGCCTGCTATGGCTGCCGCAGCTGCAGCGGCTGCGGCTGCAGTAGCGGCTTCAGCTGTTACGGTTGCAGCGGCTCCTGTTGTAGCTCACGCTGTTTCTCCGTCCAACTCTGGAGAAGAGCAGGTGATATCGTCTAATTCTTCGCCTGCTGCTGCGGCTGCTGCTACAGGAGTGGTTGGTGTTGGTCTGCAGAGGACGACTAGCTGTACTACTGCGCCGGAGCTGGTTGAGGAGAACGAGAGGTTGAGGAAAGAGAATAGGCAGTTGAGTCAAGAGTTGACAAAGCTGAAAGGCTTGTATGCAAATATCTATACATTAATGGCGAATTTCACACCGGGTCAGGCAGATTGTGCGAATTTGTTACCAGAAGGGAGACCACTGGATCTTTTGCCGGAGAAACAAGGGATGAGTGAAGACATTGGGATAGATACAGGGATTGGTCTGAAGCTTGATGAGGATTTGACTCCGAGGTTGTTTGGGGTTTCCATTGGGGTTAAACGAGCTAGAAGAGAGGAAGAGTTGGGTATTGAAGAGGAAGAGGATGACGATAGACAAGAAGCAGTTACCCGAGAGGGAGAACAAAGTTCTGATCTAAAGGCAGAGCCAATGGAGGAGAATAACTCCAGTAACCATGATGGGCCATGGCTTGAACTCGGAAAATGAAAACGGTTTTCAGGTCACATGCTTTGTTGTATCTGCAGGAAATTAACTGATACCATTGAAAAGGTAAACCATTAAGCTGCCCCGGGAGGAAAATGGGACGATGTTCCGTTGTAAAAACAATTAAGGTTCATTAAGTTGGGGTACAAAGGCACCTAAACACACAGATTCTACCATCCAGAGTTGTTCCTCATTTCAGATGTTGCCTCCTGAATCTTCTTCTTAATGGAACTGAAACTATTCTGGCTTGTTGTGCTCCAGCGGGTGGATGTGCTTCTAACGATTTCAGATAAGGCGGGCAGATTCGATGTCACATCTTCATACTCTGCAACAAATAGCAGAATCAATGGTTCTTTTAGAGAGGCAATGTTGATACAGAATCATTTAAGTTCTTTTTAGTTCAAAACAATTGTAGCTCTCTGACTTGTAATAATCCTAATGAAATTTCTATTTCTTATCTAAAGATAGTCCAAGTCCTCTAGTGGTGTGTATGTGGTTTTTACCTGATGACATAGGGAGCTCGTACTGACGCTTAAGGAACTTCGAGGCATTACGGTCTTTCTTGTGGCAAAGAACTCTAACGAGAGTTTGTGCATCCTCCAGGCGTCGCTGTTCTGAACTCACTCCCATGTTGATGAGCTCGCTCGCAGTCATTAGCATCTGAATTAGCATATCGGTCTGCCACATAAAATGGACATATCCCGAAAAATGCTAAGTGTCTCAAATTTTCTAAGAAAGGAAACTAACTTTGCAACTCTCATGTCAGCAAATATATTTACCTCGAGAGAGTACAGGTCGAGGATCTCTCTCGCCTGTTTTGCTTCTTGCTCAACTAATGAACGAGGTAGACCCTCTCCATCGGCAATGAAGAACTCCTACGAGGATGCATGCCAGAGATTAGTGCATTGAGGCTGGGTTTATTTCAAAGGGAAAATTGCGGAACCCCAAAATCAAGATAGCAAAACTAAATTTCTAGCTTTTAAAAAAGGTCTTTATCTGAAACTAACTGAATGAAGAGAGTATAGGAAGATGATAGCTCAAAAACTTTGGTTGGGATAATCTAATTCCAGCATAATAGTACAGAACTTCAAAATAAGAACATAGGTCACATACTTTCAAAATACTGAGATCTTCTTCCATTAAGGTGATGTCTGAATCCGAAAATGCACGGGTTGGTCCTCCATCAAGTAGTACTCGAACATAAGCTTCCTATGTAAGAGAAGCATATAAATTCGATGAGTATAAAATAGGTTGAAGTTAGTTAACTGGTTTAGATATGCAAAAGGAAATGAAGTGTTACCAAAGCGGATCGGCAGATGCTTAAAACCACCATATCCCGTGAGTCCTCATAACTCAAACTGCATACCCTATCAAGGACCTGTCCATTGCATTTCTTAGTGTTAGTTAGTGCTTAATAGAAACGGCTCAACTAGAGAAATAGAACTGTTGTTTACAGAGTCAACGTGAGGGAGAATTCTTTCCAAACGGGCGTCTTCAACTGTGCCATTGTACAACTGTACAAGGAACATGTCTCTCAGATCCCAGAATATCGCTCTTGCCCCTGACACAGAGCAACAATAAATACAGAAAACAGATGTAAACCAAGTTCTGTGTCTTCGATAACACAAAACTTTTAAAAGTAACACAATCCATCCAACATTATCAGTTTCTCGCTCATCCATGAGGGTCAGCTGATAAAATAGGAATGCCTATGTTTGCAAAACAAACTGAAACGTGAATAATATGTATGGCTTATTCACTGAGTATCTCAAAGAACAACTGAAAATTTGCTAATGCATCTTATGTGCATCTGCAAATAGTACAAAAAAGTTAATCAATCTTGTTTGTAGATAAGAAAATTATGCAATCAGACAATTTGAATCGTGACGCTTGAGTTGTCGAAAATAGTTTAAGTTTGGACAGATTTTTCAGCTTTTATCAAAATTTTAAAGTGCTGCAGATGAACATGAGACTATGTATTAGCTTACCAATTAGGTCACGGGTTTTGGTTATGCAATTGGCATTGGTTTCCCTGAGGCTATCATAGGTGGTAGAAAAAAGTTCATCAACAGCTTCACTATGCGTCAATGAATTCTCCACTTCAGCTTCCTCAGCCTCGATTTCTGAAACAATACGCAAATGAATCCGCCAATGCACATTTCAATACTAGACAACCACCAAAATTGAAGAGAAAAGCGTATAATCAAAAGTGCAAAAGCGTACTTGATCTCTTGTCAAGAGAGGCTCTAACAAGTGACAATGATTTCCTTATTCCATCTTCTGTTGCACTGATTTGTTTCTGAATATACTGATCCACGAACACAGAAAGGAAAGAATAAGAAAATTGAAGCTAGTGTCTAGTGTCTAGTTTTCAAAAGGACATATGACAATTTAGCTTGGGAGAACACACTTACACAGAGTGTATTCAATATTATGCATAGTTTCGGTATTGTCAGTTCATCTAATTTCTTAACTATTTTATTATCTGGCTCACAAAACTCAAGGGACTTCCTCTTCATTACCGGCATTACAGTGTCTGTGAATCGAGTTAAAGGGGGAGCTGACGGATACAGAAACTTCTTGTCAACTGCAGATAGAGGCATGTGGTTAATATATCAGTATGGCAGTATGCTTCTGAAAAGTCAGCTTAATTTAATAAAGTATTCAAAAATGATTTCATTCCACCTTTTCTTTGGACAAGAGATTATATATATATATACTAAAATGCTAATCTCAAGAAAGTCTTATACAAAGAAACACAACACTAGAACCTGTATGCTGCATATAATCTACCAGACACAATTAAGCCTCAGCTCAAGCATTTCTCTGGGTATCAACCTACGAGAATAATCTTACATAGCATATTTCATGGTAAAGCAAGAACACAACTCAGTAACAACTGTCAAAAAGATGTAGAGTTGGCCAATACCTAGTTGATCGAAAACTCTCTGTAGATATGTATCCAAGCTATGGTAAATTAATGAGAGAAGAGCTTGGAGATGTGTAATATCAACAGGTAGATGTAAACCAAACAACTGAGACACAGTCTGCAGAGCAAGTGAAATGAGATAGTAAGACAGCAAATAAATTATGTGCAACACTACTAAGTAAAGCTGGAAGAATCATGCTACGAATAGAGTAAGAACTTAAACAAAACTAACAAGTAAATCTAGAGGTAACCCAAAGCAATGAAACATGTTTTGGCATACTGAACTAGGTTTATTTTTCCGATGAGCCTACAGTTTGCAGATTATTCAAAACCATGATATCATGAAAGTATGTAGACACATATACCTCTTCTATGATCCTGAATATTTCAACGATTGATGCAGCATGTCTTTGCTGAACTGATAGAGGCTCCCACTCCTGCTCATGGAAAAGCCTTAAGATTAAAGTTCTTCTTCCATACTTTGGATTTGGATTACGAAAAGTGATGGGAAGTCTGTATATGTTACTCATTTCTGACAACTCGTATCCTTCTTTATTCTCGATATCATCACCTAAAACTATATATATTGTAATTTGTTTTTCAATTTTTTTTCTCAATACTGACCATATGAAGTTTATAGTGATCCATCAAAATAAGTTCCCCTTATGGCCCAGATTTAATGTCTATCTACTGTCAACAGCAATCAACATGTAAAATCTTTTTTGCTAAGAATATATAACCTCAATTTCAAAAGCTCGCCTAGTCCATTGTAAGATATGATCATGTTGAGAGATAAGCCAGTCCAGCATTACTGGTTTGATAACCTTTTCTATCTGCACATTGACAAATGTATAGTCTCTTAATGAGTTATTTGACATGTTTAATTTAATTAGTAAACCATAAAACTGAGAAGTAATATAATTTTGTTCTAAAATCCAGTTGATATAAGAATTATCTATTGACCTCATAATTCTTCAATTTGTTGAGGTAAGGTTTGCGCAACTTGGATCTGCTATGGCTGTTATACAGTTGAGTTAACTCTTCCTGTAACATATGAGCAGCAGGGACTACTTTCCTGACATCACCAGAGAGGGATGAAACTCCTTCGAGAAAAGGCGTCTGCTCCAGTAGAACAAGATCAATCGTAAATATAGATACCATTAACTAACTTTTCCTGTTATGCATTGAAAATGGTTAGGGACAAACCAGTCTTTCTCCATAAAACCGATGTAGCAGCATGGCCGAGATCATCATACATTCGGGCAACCATTTGGAGAACACTGGGACAAACTCATTGATCTCTACTTTCGCGATGACGCTCAGTTCATTTGCAAGTAGAGCTAGAGCATGTGTACGCTCACCATGAGATTTCACGTAAGCAAAATGTGCCGCCTAGGAGGAGTGAATATCGGATTTAAGTAAATGTTTACATCATATGACAGAACGATAAAAGAAGTGCCTTATACAGTATAGTTGTACAAGTAATTAAAGACAAACTCACCCTTGCACATGCACCTTTGATAGAGTTCTGAACATAGGATTGTATCTTATCACTAACATCATCACTCAACGTATCTAGCTTGATAAGCTGCAAGAGAAAAAAAAATATCTATCAACGACAATCACCCAAGTATTCCTCCTCATCACAAGCCCAAACTAGATAATATATATGCAGTTCCTTTCTTTATATCCAACTAGGAAGGTTTTTATAACAACCACACACTGTCACCCCAGAAAAGGCTAGTTTGAAACTGCTAGTATGCGACTCAAGGAGAATTTCCGTACGCGTTTTGTCAAGAATGTTAACTCTAACTGAATATTTTTTCAATAGTCAACACATGTAAAGATTTAATAGGAAAGACAAAAGAAAGAAAAGTTTGTTGTTAAACAGATATTAATAATACAGTGATGATCAGAAACGCCAACCTCACTTCTGGTACAGTCAGATGGAGGAAGTCCAACTGTCGATGCCAAGCTGACAAGCATTCCAAAATCACGAGGTTTCTGAGGAGACATAGTCGACCAAAAAAATAATTAGTAACATGATGCTTATTATGTCCTGATGTAATTGCAAAAACAAATTCGAGCAGATAAATTTACAATAGAGATGAAAAGAGTATTTCGCTTGAGGAGTTAGGAAGTAGCAAAATCCAATTATCTTGATTATGAAGAAAAAAGGATTAATTTATGGCAAAAGGATATACTACCAAAAAAAACATGTAAGAATTTTGGCAAGGAAACTTGAAAAGAATATGCAAAATTATGTAAATTATAAGGTCGTTATCATAGATCGAGAACTGACCTTACCAAAGTGTAGATGGTAGTCCTGAAGTTTATCATCACACCAAGCACTAACTGAAGTGAAAATAGCCTTCACGAGACCTAAGTGTATGTCAGTTCCATTGGTTTGCCTTGAACATACTAGATGATTTAAATAAAGATCTTCCTTCCTGTTGCCACTTTCAGCAGAAGTAACTTTATGCAACTCCTCAATTGCGCTCCCTAGAAGAGATGGTTCACCTATGCACACAAACTTCCCAGGAAAGGAGCACATGTGATGGCTACTTAAACTCTTGTCTGAGATACATTATATATGAAAACAGACAAGCATCGGTGCAGTGAAGATCAAACAACATATCAGAAAACTCACCCTGGCATTGTATTTAACTGTGAGTTTAGATTTTAGTTTATCCAACTGTGAGTTTAGGTGTCCTAAATTCTAGCTTCCCTAAACAAGATTATTATATCTATTTTATACATATTACACATGCCACAGGTGTGCTTGAGTTTATATACCTTCAAATTGAAACCCGAGACAGACCGACTTTATTGGTGATATGATATTACTCAATGGTATAGTGATCAGTTAGATAAAGCAGAGCTCTAACAAGCCAACTTTGTGCGCATCAGCGCATAGTGATCAGTTAGATAAAGCAGAGTTCTGGGAAATAAGTGATAAGACGTACCTGTTGAAAAAGAACCCATCCATATATTGCATTATGTAAATTCTCAGTTATGCCCAATGACGACCAAATTGATTTCATATGGAAAAGAATCGTTGAGGCATCCTAATATATATATATATATGACGTCAGGGACAAATTATGCATGAAAAGTGACAGAATAAAACAAGGACTACGAAAATTTACCTCTATGACTTGACCCTCATCAAGAGTATCAAATACACCAAATAATAATTTCTCATAGATTCTAATGTTCAAATGGTAGGTAGCAGTCCAGTAGTAAGTTTCTTCTTCAATACCGCATCGGCCTGGTAGTGATGACAACTTTGAAGCCACATGTCTTATAGACGATAGAACCTCGATCCGTAGCGAAGCAGACACTACAACATCCCATTCCTGTGCCAACCAAAAATAGTTTTAGATTCAAGAAAGAGAAGTCTGTTAAGTCATATCATTAGGTGAAAAAACTTGTTGGCTACGAAACATCCAGATCACAAATTTAGTCCGCACCTTTGAGTCTCTTATCGTTGCAAGGCATTTTCTCATAGTTGCTCGTTCATTTTTCTCCAGACTAGGAGAGAAACGGAGGACTTCTTCTAGTAGGTTAGCCTACATTGACGATGGAAAAAGACACTTAATTCAATGGCTGTAAGCCTGTAACAATAAAGTCAAGAATATTTGCGATGCCTTTTACATATTTCGAATATGCATGTCTACATGTTTCAGTAAATGTCCTCAGGACAGCAGGATGCTGCAGAAGTAAACAAAATTACAAGCCAAGCTGAAATCACAAAAGCTGCATGTGCATATTAAAGTAGGTTAAGTTTGAACTTAAGCTGTGGTACAAAAGGTATGCCTCTGTGCCAAGCATTTTATCTTTTACTCATCCAAACTTACGTGATACTATCATAATCTACATCAAACCATGAAATCCAAGAAATGGTTCAAAGAGTTGCATGAGGGCGACAAGAATAAACAGTACTGTAGTTCATTATCACCTGTCTAGTCTTCCACTTCATGTAGAGTTTTTCATTAGGAAAATCTGATTTAAATAGTCCAACCAAAAGCCCCAATGCTAACTGTGGAAGATCAATTTGTTCACCTGTCCTTAATGTAGCCAACTGTACCAGATTTCTACGTATACATGTATCCATCTTCGATGAAATCTATAAAGCAGAAACAGTCAGGAATTGAAGATCTGCTGCACGGTAAGATTCAGCACAAGTGATGCAAATAAAGTAAAGTTGATATATAGAACTGCTAATTTTTTTGGTTTTAACAAAATGCTAGCGACTAGTATAACCAGGAGACCTTTCTCTTCTCCTTTTATGTTAGATAGGTTTCTTAGGGTGAACCAAGACTAATGATTTTGAAGCTTGCCTGCATTTGGACACGGATCATGTTGATGACCTCTGAGTGTGTATTTGAGATCTGAGGCTGTAAATGTGGTTTATCTTTTCTTTTCAAACTTGTCAATAGTCTTGAGCTTTTTTCTATCTTTCTTTTTTGAGTAGGATACGCCTCAACACTGTTTGTAAAAACCCACAAGATTATCAGAGAAACCACACAGATCTATCCAGATTTTTTTATGCAAGGCTGCATCAAAGCCAAGACAGAATAGACATGTATGAAGGAGAAACGAGAGAGCGTACCTTGAAAGCAACATAGAAGCAATCATTAATTCGTATCCTGCTTCACGTAAATCATCATCCGATAACCCTTCAAAATCCCTAACATCATGTATCAGTTCACTCGAAAGATAATTAAACAAAATAATCAAGATTCACAACGACACAAGGACATAACAAAAATTTCCCTAACTAAGTACCTGTTCTTAAGGGTGGCAAGCCAAGAGGGATGATTTTGATAGGTTTTACAGGTTTTTTGTCAGGTGTTTCCTCTTTAAATATATAACTGTCTCTAGACGAATGAGTATTAGACGAAGCAATGTGGCATGACATGTCTAGGCCAGTGCTGCTGGATTTTTCCATGTTAACAGGAGGAGGAGGCATACGGTGAGGGGGAGATCCTGCTATATCTGGACTTGATACAAGAAAAAAGGAGTCTCTAGACTCGGAGTGTATCTGCAAATTCAAATCACCAAAACTAATCATCTTCAGGTGCTATTATAAACAAAGGCACTAGTATTTTACGTCAGCCGCTTAAGCCACATAAATTAAGAGGCGGACGTACTTCCAACAGTCACAGCTCTACTTCACTTCAATAATACATTTTCTTGTATATCATACAAAAATGAAGTGTATACTAAAGCTATACTTTCCATCGAGACAACAATAAAGCAATCAAGAAAAGTTACCATTGTATCACATAACTATTATAAACAGATGCCACTTAATATGCAAAATTTTCTTAGTTCAATCAACAAACACGGATCACTTGTAGAAACATTTGCTTACTGTTACAGGGTATGAGGAGTCAAAATTGTATTTCTTCGTTCCCTTGGATACATCAACTACACCACCTGCATTCGTGTTACAGCAAATGGTAATAGTTAGATACCAAATTCTTCTTATATAGGTTGGCAAATCGAACTACAAGCAGTGAGCCAATTTTGTCCATTACCCTAGCTGCGTTAGAACCCTTTATCCTCCACAAAAGTAACAAATCGGACTAAAACAATTCATTCTAAGAAGATGAGAACTCCATTAAACACAGAGATGGATAAATCGTTTTCTCAGTATCGAGTATAGACTCACCGGATTTCACGCAATCCAAGACATAATCGGCGCTAAGAGAATCCAAATCATCCGGAGAAAGAGAAGCAGGAGAACCAGAAGGGGAACGAAGCTCCGTTACCAAACCCGACGACATAAGAAACTCCAGGAGCTTGCGGCGATCGTTCCGGTAACGCTGCAACAGAGAATTCATCTTCGCCTCCCTCCCGTACGAGTCTGGAACCAAAAAAATCGCCTCTGACCTTTATTTTAAATCTTCAATTCGAAGAAAAAGAAGATGAAGAAGGGAGCTGCAGAGAGGCTTTCTTCAGCTTGTACTTTGTTGTCCCCTCTCCATCGAAGAAGGTGGAAGCTTTGGGTTTTTGGGGGAAGCGCGGAAAAAGCACGAGAGGTGATTAGGTAAATTACCATAATAACCTTAGTTACCATGATTCGTTTCATATTCTGACACTCTGACTTTATTTTCTTTTTGGTAAGTTCTTTAATTTTCTGAAATACTCAAATTGTAACGACAAAATATTTATTACGGACAAACGACGTCGTTTAGTTTTCTAATCATAACGACGTCGTTTACTTCTCTGATCATAACGACATCGTTTAGCTTTCTAATCATAATGACGTCGTTTAGCTTCCTGATCAAAACGACGTCGTTTAGCTTCCTGATCAAAACGACGTCGTTTAGCTTCCTGATCATAGCGACGTCGTTTAGCTTCCTGATCATAGCGACGTCGTTTAGCTTCCTGATCATAGCGACGTCGTTTAGCTTCCTGATCATAGCGACGTCGTTTAGCTTCCTGATCATAGCGACGTCGTTTAGCTTCCTGATCATAGCGACGTCGTTTAGCTTCCTGATCATAGCGACGTCGTTTAGCTTCCTGATCATACGACGTCGTTTGGTAACTAATAACACTGAACGACAGTGTAGACACCGTTAGATTGTGAAATTGACGGTCCAATTTGTTTCTAAATGTTTTTACTTTTTCCATATAATAAACGAGAAACACAAAGCTCTGTTTCCACGTTTCACACCAAGAAAAATAGAGCAGGTACAGTGGAACTATGCAAGGACTACTTCCCATTTTCCCTAAGGCACTGTACTAAAAATCACAGGAGGTGATAATGGACTACATACTCTAAACACAACACTAAAACACGAACCAGAGTTTACATATTTATATCTGAAGCTTTCTGGTCTGGGATGGTTCAGGTCGATACTCCTAGAACCACAAAAAGATTTGACTAGACTTCTTCTTCGTTCTCGTTCTTCAAGATGTTAAACTTGCAGAGCGGACAACGTGAGTTTATACGAAGCCATTTATCGATGCAAGCGCAATGAAAGTGATGGTTACAAGGGAGTTCTCTTAGCTCGACCCCGTCTTCATATTCACATAGACAAATGCAGCATTCCTTCAGAAATCATAAGAAGCCATGCGTTAACCGTTAAAAATCTATCTATATACTTTGACAATGTAAAACAGTATAAGAATGTGGACATGGGAGTGTACCGTGTCTTCTGGAGAAAGCGAGCGTTCAATAGGTGAATCTGTTCCACATTCCGTCATTATACCTGAGAGCTTTTCATTGTTGCTACTCTTTCTAAATCTGAATTTCGATATTTGATCAATATCGTTCTTTGATGCTCCCTCCTGTTTTGCACAAATTCGCATCACAAGATAATAAATGGAGATCATGATTTAAAGTTGGATTTACTAAGTCTATGTAGATGAAAGAACAAATTCTAAACTTTAACAATTTGTTACTGTAACAGAAGTTAGTATAGTAGAACAGAGCTTTACCTGGTCGGCAACAGCATATAGAATTGCAATTATACATGGAAGACAGCAGCAAACAGCAAGGCCGATAACACAAGCCAGCGCAACACAGAACACGACAAAGAACACATCGAAACCAAGAAAAATGATACACAGCCTGCAAGTCAAAAACACCAAAGTCAAAGTTTGTTTCAATAACTTCCACAAAGATACAACTTCAAAGAGACTCTAAACAAGAAACATACCAATATAGCTGAGGAGAGTCACCAGATAGTGTTTGGCCTCCTGCTGAAACCCAGTAGAATCCAATAATCCACCAGATGAATGAGAACATTGTGTTTGCTGATTCTAAATGCTTCGCAGGATTACTGAGACCATCAACATTGTGGATCAATATGAAAAAGGTCAGACTTGAACTTCATACTTTGCAAGAACAAAAGCTGATATCAATATGAAAAAGGTCACACGAAAAGTTACATGGATTCACAGATACAATAAGCATCAACTAACATTAACCTAAAACTTAGATTCCACAATTCAACATCTATATATAATACAGAGAACAAGTCTCATCTCCAGCTTCTCCCAATTCGAAATTATAAACACTGATTCCAGATCAAACAAAGCACAAATCAAATCCAAAACAGTTAAACAAAATCAATACCTAGTACTTCCTCTATCCTCCAATTGAGCTAACGAAACATACTGCTGCGACGAATTAGTAAACCCAAGACCACCACCACCCTCTGAAGAAGATGAAGATGAAGATCGTTGACGCATACCTCCCCTACGCTGCCGTCTCCTCCGCCTATACTCAACGCAAACACAAGCCATATGTAACCAGCACTGAATCCCATAACCAACAACCCACACTCTCAACGGCACATTAGGCTTCTCGTCACGGCTAAGAATCAGAACAGCAACACCGATCGCAACAAAAGCTAGATTCCACAAAATGTCGAGAAACACCACAGGTTTAGAATACGCCCAATCACTCTGTCTCTCTTCCAATTGCTCAGCCGCCGTTTCTCTAACGAGCATCGACGGTTCACGCATCATTCTCCGGCTACCGGCGTGACGTAGGAACCTCGCTGCTTCTCTTAGACCTTGTCGTCTAGCGGATCGATGAATCGGATTCGATTCTTCTTCATCTACGCTTATGGTTCGTGATACGGTTGGAGGAAGAAACGGTGTCGTGTCGATGATTCCGTCGGAGTTTGATCTGCCGACGCGAGTAGAAGGTAGAGATGATGAATCCGATTCTGTGGTGTTCGTCGTCGTCGTCGTTGACATTGTGTGAAGCTTTCTTGTTTTCTCAATTTCGATCGGTTAATGCCATACGAAAGGTTTCTCGAATTACGATTTGTCCCCAAAAAGGGGTTTGGAGTTTTTTTTTTTTTTACGTACAGAGTTTTGCAGAAAAGGTAATCAGAGAGATAACAGAACAGAAACGATAACGTGAGGAAAATTGAAAAAACTTAAAAGTGTTTAAAATGTAATATGGGCCTCTAGTTTTATTAAGCCCATTAAAGTATGGGTTTTCTTTTTTAAAGTGCAAGCAACGCTTAATTAATTTAAAGGGTCATGGCTTCTTCTTCTTCCTTCGACGCCTCAGTTTAAATCGTATCAACAATGGCGGAGAAAGTTCAGAAAAGTCTCGTTCTATTAGCGAATCTAATCAAGGTTCCACCAGTAAAAGCTTTCTTTATCTTAAACTCTTCGAATTTTCATGGATTTCAACACAGTCACGAATCAATCTCAATCCTTCTTCGTCTCCTTCTCTCTGGGAACTTATTCTCACACGCTCAATCACTTCTTCTTCAAGTAATCTCCGGAAAAATCCACTCTCGATTCTTCACTTCTTCCTCTCTGTTACACTATTTGACAGAATCAGAAACGTCAAAAACAAAGTTTCGACTCTACGAAGTAATCATCAATACGTATGTTCAATCTCAATCCCTAAACTCATCGATCTCTTACTTCAAAGAAATGGTCGATAAGGGTTTTGTTCCTGGATCGAATTGCTTCAACAATCTCTTAACTTTCGTTGTTGGGTCGTCGTCTTTCAACGAATGGTGGTGTTTCTTCAACGAGAGCAAAAGAAAAGTTGATTTGGATGTGTACAGTTTTGGGATTGTAATCAAAGGTTGTTGTGAAGCTGGTGAGATTGAGAAAAGCTTTGACCTTTTTGTTGAATTGAGAGAGTTTGGGTTTTCTCCAAACGTTGTTATCTACACTACTTTGATTGATGGGTGTTGCAAGAAAGGTGAGATTGAGAAGGCGAAAGATTTGTTTTTTCAGATGGGGAAACTTGGATTAGTAGCTAATGAGCGTACTTACACGGTTTTGATTCATGGGTTATTCAAAAATGGGATTAAGAAACTAGGGTTTGAGATGTATGAGAAGATGCAGGAAGATGGAGTTTTCCCTAATCTATATACGTATAACTGTGTGATGAATCAGCTTTGTAAAGATGGGAGAACAAAGGATGCGTTTAAATTGTTCGACGAAATGCGTGAGAGAGGAGTTTCGTGTAACATTGTTACTTATAATACTTTGATTGGTGGGTTATGTAGAGACATGAAGGCTAGTGAGGCAAATAAGGTTATGGATCAAATGCAGAGTGATGGAATCAACCCGAATCTGATTACGTACAACACTTTGATTGATGGGTTTTGTGGTATGGGAAAATTGGGGAAGGCGTTGAGTTTATGCAGAGATTTGAAGTCAAGAGGTTTGTCTCCATCTCTCGTCACCTATAACATTCTAGTTTCCGGGTTCTGTAAAAAAGGAGATACGTCGGGAGCAGCTAAGATGGTTAAGGAGATGGAAGAAAGAGGGATTAAGCCGTCGAAAGTAACATACACAATTCTTATCGACACATTTGCTCGTTCGGATAACATGGAGAAAGCAATTCAGCTTCGATCATCAATGGAGGAACTAGGATTAGTCCCAGATGTTCACACCTATAGCGTATTGATTCACGGGTTTTGCCTCAAAGGCCAAATGAATGAAGCATCGAGGCTTCTTAAGTCGATGGTCGAAAAGAAGTTGGAACCGAACGAAGTGATATACAATACAATGATTCTCGGATATTGCAAGGAAGGTAGTTCTTATAGAGCATTAAGGTTGTTCAGGGAAATGGAAGAGAAAGAGTTGGCTCCAAACGTTGCTAGCTATAGATATTTGATTGAAGTTCTTTGTAAAGAAAGAAAATCAAAAGAAGCTGAGGATTTGGTTGAGAAGATGATTGATTCAGGAATTGATGCATCTACTTCACTCTGTAGTTTGATCTCTGAAGCCAAAAATGGTTTTTGAAAGAGAAATTATGAATTTTATATTGCTCTTCTCACGTAGCAGCAGAACAAAACCATACAAATTACACAAAAAGGGCAGTCCACTTAACAATCCAAACTCACGAAATAACTTATTAGTCAACCATCGGCGAGCCAGCTTCTATGGCGTTTGATGGTTTTGTAGTTTGTGAGCTCTGAGTTTCACCGACGATTCTAAAGACTCCCGAGTGCACATCCAAGATTCTTCTGACCATAGCAACGCGATGGACATCCTTACCAACTCGAGCCTTGCAAATGTCCTTGTATCTAATGTAGAAAATTGCGTCATAGGCGTCAAGTCCCATATTATAGGGCTCCAGGTTTCGTGTAATCTCCATAGCCACTTTTAGAATCTTCAAATTGGTCATACTATGTGTGATATGGTTCCTGAAAGATGTGGCAACAGCAAGTTCCAAATACAGACGAATCCAGTCATTCTCTTGAACCTCTGATTCCTTCAGCTGCCAAAAAAAAAAAGACAAAACATACATCACTTACTAGTAGTTGTTGATCACAAGAACAAAGTGTGGTTTTAAAAATCAAGATTACCACATAAAATCGGTTCGTGTCACCGTTAAAAGGATCCTCTGACGGTAACTCAGGCATGAAATGGTCGAGGGACTTGTTATCCAACACGTTATAACTTGTCTTTCTTTCACCACGAATGATTTTTTCCCCTACACAAAGATTAATTAACTCAGGCAGTTTCAAATAGAGACAATGATGATGACTTGGTCTTGTATATATATATATTACCAAATCTATATTTACCTAATGGCATAGCAATACTGCATATCAAAATGAACCGGCCATAATCAAGTTCGCAAACTCGAGCCCGAAAAGTTATAGTTTGAAGCAAACCAGTACTGGTCTCTGGATCCAAGGCTTGAAATGTTATGCAGTAAGTGGAAGCAGCAGAACCAGTGGACTTGATATATTTCTCTACGCTTCTGAGCTGCAAGTCTTTGCCTTTGAGTAAATTGTAACGATGAAGTCCCAACTTAGCATAAAGGGGAACTAAGGCACGACGAGGAGCGTACATATCAGTGGACATCGAATAATGCAAACCACGGTGGACTTTGAAGTAATCCTAATACATGCATGTACGTTTGTTAATTTGTTATTAGCAAAAAGATCAGTTTAGTCAAAATTAAGAATCAAATTCTTATTAAACAAACGACAAAGTTATATGAAAGAAATATAACCTCGGCAATGTCATCTTCTGATCCTGACGACGACGAGTCCTAAGACATGCACGTTTGATTTTGTTATTAGCAAAAAAAAAAAAAGAAGATGTTTAGGTCAAAATTAAAAAGCTGCGACTGAGAATCAAACAAAGTTTATATAAGTATATTGAAGAAGTATAGTATTACATCGTATGTTGTAGAAGATGAGTGTTCTCACTATCCTCTTCTGATCTCGACGACGACGGCGCCTCCATCTTCTATACGGCTGATGGATAGATAGATGCTTTATTTTATTTTATTTTTGTGGTCGATTTAGGTTTTCTAATGTAGAAGACTGCAAATATCTATTTTATTACATTTATTTATTATAATTAAATTATAGGAAATTCTCAAAAATACCATTAAAATGGTTTTTTCCAAACTAAATATTCCAAAGCATATACATATTTGTCAATAATGAGAGAACTGTAAGCAAAAACAAGAGACATTCTCTTCAACTTGGCTTCTTCCCGAAGACAACTGACTAAACACTTGGTAATTGGTATAATCTGAAAAAGGGGTCTTAGTAAGACCGTCTTACTAACTCAGTGCTAAGGGAAACTCTGGTTTTTGATGATCACGAGAAAAATTCAAAGTTTATATAAGCTGAGGACAAGAAGGAAACTGAAAAGGGTCCTTAATAGTACTATACTCAGCAGCGGTTTATATGAAATGAACTTCCACCTGACAGCTGCATGAAGTTCTCCGACTGACTTGTCCTGTCTCATCATCAGGCTACCGCCTTCTTGTGTTTAACACCAATTTGAATCTACTGCTTTGCTACTGGAAGATGTAGCACATTACAAATCCTCACATGTGAGCACCTCCATCACCTTTTGGATTTCGAGAAAGAGAAAGGACTAATTCTACTGGTCGTTGCATTTGCTTTTATGCTCCCTTGTCAGTACGGGATCTTGCAAGCAAAAAAAAGTAATGAAATTTCTTGCAAAGATGATCTGCAAGAAAAACGAGTCATCTCTTCTAGCCCTTTAATGCCGTCTTCGTCGTGCTTGCATTCTGACTCCCATGGAGTGGTGGGGGCATAAGAAGCAAAAAGTTAATCTTCATATGGTAGCTCTTCAAATGGTTATCTTTTATGGTAATACCAACATAAAAAACCAAACAGATAGAAGAATGTTGCCGAGATACAGAGTAATAGCCAGAAAATTATTAGATTTGGGTGTTGCCTGGTTGCTCGATTTGCAGTGAGCTTGGAACATAAGAGCACACACGTGGGTAACAGCATATGTTTCTAGATTCGCCAAGATCCACTTGTTTCAGGTATCCACTCGTTCCAATGATGTATGCAACGTTGCGAGATTGATCACTTCCTTTATCAAGAACCACGGCCATGTTCTTCTTCTCGTCAATGAAGAAATTCCCGGCGTATACTGCAAACTTAAAACCAAGGAGTGGTTTCAAATCAACAGTTAAGAACACTTTGGTGCCCCACGACACAGCATTGGGCTGAATCTTAGTAGTAATCCATATCTTGACGGTGTATGCAGGTGTAAAGCGTTTCTGAAAAAGTACGGCAAGCTGCTCTTCTCCGACACTAGAAAGACTGACAGTATCTCCAAAGAAACCGTGGAAAGGCAGAGGCAGACGCGGTCCAAATCTCTCGGTTGTAAAATCAAAAGAGAGTAAAAAATCAGGGAGATCTCTTATGACTGGTGGACCATCTAGTGCAATCTCCTGATAAGCATACCAGTAAGCGTTGCCCTTTACAGACACGCCACGGTGATGAAACGACATACCCCAGTCCAGATTGAGATCAACGAGAGCCTCCCAGCTGTTTAAACGGAAGATTTCAAACTCACAAACTCGTCTATCTACATCCGGGTCGAAAGTATGAAGAAATCTCAAGACTTTGGAGTATTTGTTCTTCATCTCGTATCCGAGAGCGTACATGTCCCATCTATGGTAAGACGTTGTTGGCTGGATCCACCTTGTTTGTCCCATAAAAGGGTTCCAAACAACAAGAATAGACCGTCACAGTGAAATATTTTAGGTATGTCCACTTGATCTGCATCGAGATTACCTATACGCTCTACAGATGGAAGATTGATGCTCATCAAAGAAACTCTCGATTCCAGCATCATCACCACCTCAATTCCATTTCTCTTCTTCTTCATTTCAATGTGCTTCTTTAAAAAGCCTTGGCTTTTGGTTAAAGTATTCCACTTTTTGCAGGTCGATCGCACTTGACTGAGAGATGTCACTGGAAGCCTAGAGAGCACCTCCTCCGCCATATCCCTTGGAAGATCGGATATCATCATCTTCGGATCAAATCTTTCCCTTTTGGAATCGGCCATCTTTTTCTTTTTTTTGGTACGATCCCAATCATCGGCCATCTTAGGATCGACACAAGAAGAGAGATTTAGTGGTGGATGATGATGATGATGATGAAATGTCTGTCGCAGCTGCTTGCAAGTACAAACTGAAATTAATATCTCTCAATATAAAACAACTAGGTTGCACTAATTAAACAGAAATAAATATAAAATAAACAAATTGAGTTGTTGTAAACCGGACAAACAAGGTTTACAACTTTACATCTCATGTTCTGTTCTGTCTGGTTAAATGGTGAGCGGTTAAGTTTGATCAAAAAAAAATGGTGAGCGGTTAGTTTTAAAAATTGTTTAGTATTAAAATTTTAAGGTTTTTTTAGAATTTTTTTTTTATATAAAAGACAAGTTTTACATATTTTTTAGCTTAAAATTTTCCCAAAATTAATTGCGTTTACTGTTTTTCAAACTCCTAAACTCTACAGAATAAATCATAAATCATATCTGTGAGTGACTTTGGAGAAAAAAAAAATCCAACAAAAATATATACAAGAAAAGTCACTGTTGCAAAAATGTTTTGGGTAAAGCTTTTTGTTTTAGTGGCTTTGGTATTAACAAGTTGTGTTGCAAATCCTACAATTAGAGAATTGTCTCAAGAAGAAGATCTGGAATTAGAGCGACAACTTAATCTTATGAATAAATATCCTGTTAAGATCATCGAAGATCTGGAATTAGAGCGACAAATTAGAACTTCTTATACACTATTTCCAAAAAAATTTGGTTATATATTTACATATTTTGAGTGTTAAAATTATTATTTTTTCTCCTGATGAAAAAGATTAATGTTAAAAAAAAATTTGCAGATCGAAAATGGACATATCTACGATTGTATAGATGCCGATAGTCAGAAAATTGTTGGTGTAATAGGTGCCAATGAGGTCATATCTAGTATTGATTGGGATTATGTGAGACAAAATTATTTCTATGTAAATAAATATTGGGGACGAACTATAATGTTTGGTGGTCCTGCAAGAATTTTCGGAAAGTAATAAAAATATAACTTATGAAAAAAAAAAATAGTCCTCCAATAACTTAACTTATGTCACGTAAAATATGTACTAAACCGTTCTTGAGTCTTAATATAAACGATGAGTTCTTAATTAGTATATTCTATCTCCGTAGAGTTCAATCTCGTAGGATGTTATATTATTAAACATTTTTAGTGATTGTTCATGTTTGTTCACAGAGACACGAAGATTTGTATATTACAATACTGTACACATGCTTGTAAGTGAAGAGGTAAGTGTTGTATTGAATGTATAAACTGGGATGTCTGTTGTAAAAAGCTGGTTTTTGAGTCTTTACCCTATATTGTTATTCATGTTTTGCTTTCTAGAGATGATCTTAAACCAAAAGAGTAACAACAATCAATGGATCGTCTTACAGAAAAAGTTAGAGGTAAGCTCTTTCTTTGCTTGAAGAGTTATATTCAGGGCTGAAGCAATATAAAGAAAGGATATTCTTTAGTCTAGTCTACCTCTTCTCATCAACGTATAGAAGTTAATTTCTCATAAGTGTGACAAATCTCTGTTTTAAAATTTGTAAGCAAAACTGAATTGAAATAACCAAAATAGATTTGCAATGAATATAAATTTATTAATTTGTAAGCAAAACTAATTTGAAAATTTTTTATTTAATAAATTTTATTTACATTTCTTTAAAGTTTCTTATAAATTTTAATAAATGTGATCAATTTATTAAAATTTAAAGAAATTGTAAATAAAATGAAGATTTGTTAAAAAAAATGTCAAATCAGTTTTGCTTACAAATTTATAAATCTATATTCATACATATCTTATTAGGTTATTTCAAATCAGTATTGCTTACAAATTTTATCTTCTCCAATAATACTAAAGTAATCTTTGTATTTTAAGATTTTATTTTTATATTATAAATAAATAAAAATAGTAAAACAAAACATCAGTAACAATTAATTTTGGATTTAATTTTTAGTTTTTATCAAAGAAAACTAAAAATTATTTCCACATCTTTATAAACATTAATAATTGATTTAGATAGTAAAGATAAAATTGGAATTTTATTTTTTTTGGTTTGAGATCGTGTGTATGAATTTACCAAAACTTAAATAAACGAAAATTTTTTATAAAAATGTTAAATATATTTCTTTTATTATTCCAATTGAAAAAGTACATGCATGTATTAAGTTTCTAGAAAAAGAATAGGTGGCTCTCTCTCATTCGTAGACGAATCCAAAACACTGTCCCAAAATCTCTTAATAGAGTCTATAGATTTAAAAGATGACAATCCTATAGAAGACTCGCGATGACATCTATTGGCTCTTGTGCATCCTCGATTATATGGATTCGCAGGTATGCGCAAACGACATGCCGGAGTGTTTGGAAATCTTGCATCACATCCGTTACCTAGATCTCTTGACACTGGATATTTAATAAACTTCTTCGCATCAGTGATATTTATAAACATGCATACTGCAATTAACATTGTCACAAACATCACAAACGTTAACTCTTTTGCTTTTATCATTGTTGTAGATTACTTTTTGTTTGTTTGTTTGTTTGGTCTAAAGATTGGATAACTCATTTCTTTATATAGTGCAAGAGAAAAGTTGTAGTTTCAGTTCAGTTTCAATTCTAACATTTGAAATAACAATGCATTCAATGTAATTAATTTTAAGTTTCTAAACGATTTATTAGTTTATGTTTTTTTTTTGGTTTTGTTTAAATTTGATTTCAGTTATGGTTTATAAGACTTACAAAATAAATTCGAGTCAGTTTTTTCTATCGGTTAAAATAAATTTGATTTCAGTTCTTTCAACTTAAAATTTCCATTTTTTCGACGTTTTGTCCACTTATATATGTTTATAAGAATATATAAATTTTCACCAAAAAATTGTTGGATCAAGGTGCCAAAAATCACAGAAGGGAGAAATCAAACCAATTTGAAACCAAAGTGGTTCCCGGTTCAACTAGATCTTCAATTCTGGTTTATTACGTTGGGTTAATTAATTAATTGGGCTTTTTGAAAGTTGTTGGGCTTCGCGCGTGTCTAAATCCAACTGTCGAATGTTTTGGTTTAGTTTGGTTCACTTGTGTAATTGCCGGTTTAGGTTTAGTGGATTGAAATTATAAAACCAAAGCAACCGTTAGCAACAAAAAGAGTCAAAAACGAAGAAAGACGAAGCAGTTCTTCAAAAGAAAAACACGAAAATTTCAGTTCGCTTCTCTCTGAGAGAGTAACTTCTGTTAAAAATGGTGAACACGGTGGCGATCGCTTGTGTAATCATCGGAATTTTCGTCGGAATGGTTAACAAAGTCGACGGGATCCAGATTCTGTCGAAATCAAAGCTAGAGAAGTGTGAGAAAACATCAGATTCTGGTCATCTCAATTGTTCCACTAAGATCGTCTTGAACCTCGCTGTTCCCAGTGGATCCGTAACTCTCCTTTCACCACCCAATTTTACATTTCTCTGTTTTGTTCTCTACGAATTTGAGTTTCATCAATTTTGGGGTTTTGGTGATGAAATTAGAGTGGAGGAGAAGCTTCGATTGTGGAGGTTGAAGATAATTCGAGTAGTAATATGCAAACAGTTCGGATTCCACCGGTTATCACAGTGAATAAATCTGCAGCATATGCTTTATATGATCTTACTTACATTAGGGTATGCAATTTGTGTTTATATACTATAGTCTTGGGTTTTGGTTGATTAAGAGTTTGACTCACTTGATATGTGTTTTAGGATGTACCTTACAAACCTCAAGAGTATCACGTTACGACTCGAAAGTGCGAGCCTGATGCTGGACCGGATATTGTACAGATGTGTGAGAGGTATGGATATGCTTAAAATTCTTTTCTTGTTCTTTGTATGATCTCCTTCTTGTTGTGTACGATAGATGTTGCGAGTAACGGTCTTTTTATTGCGATTTTGTTCCAAGTAATCCGAAGACTAACTGTTTGTTTTTTTGATGAGATAATCATACAGGTTGAGGGATGAGAAGGGAAATGTGTTGGAGCAGACTCAGCCAACATGTTGTCCATGTGGACCGCAGTGAAGAATGCCTTCGTCTTGTGGAGATATTTGTATGTGTTTCTTTTTGGTTTGAACAGAACAGTCCCTCCTTTTGTTTCTTTATAATGAATATAGCTTAATCTGGACACTCAATTTCTTTCTCTTGAGTTTGATTAGTTGACAAGATGATAAAAGGGAAGGCAAATACTGCGCATTGCCTTCGTTTTCCAGGTGACTGGTATGGATCCTTACATGATAAAATCAAATTGTATGTTTCGTTATCTTCATGGTTTTGTGCTCTTACTCTTGTTCATTTCTCTCCTGTAGGTTTCATGTTTTTGGTATTGGACAGCGGTCACTAGGATTTAGCGTGCGAGTTGAGTTGAAGACAGGAACTAGAGTTTCAGTATGTTTTCAGTATTTAAGCTGGTTTTTTTCCCGATTTTATTCAGCCTTATGATTGATTTTTGTTATCTCAGGAAGTGATCATTGGTCCTGAAAACAGAACAGCTACTGCAAATGATAATTTCCTCAAGGTTAATCTCATTGGAGACTTTGCTGGTTACACAAGTATTCCTTCTTTTGAGGACTTCTATCTTGTAATCCCAAGAGAGGTAACTTAACTGCTTATCCCATTTGAACTCTTTTTACTTGCACCGCTCTGTGAATGCTAAATGATTCTTTCGGTGTAAAAAGACGGCTACAGAGGGACAACCAGGGAACTTAGGCGCAAATTACTCAATGTGGATGCTGCTTGAGAGAGTGAGATTCACATTGGATGGTCTAGAATGTAATAAAATTGGTGTTGGCTATGAAGCTTTCAACAGCCAACCTAATTTCTGCTCTTCACCATATTGGAGTTGCTTGCATAATCAATTATGGAACTTCTATGAGGTTAGTATTTATATCTTATAACTTTTTAACACCTTACTGAGTCATTGTTTCACCAATACCAAGTCTATTTCAGGCAGATATAAACCGGATCAGTCGACACCAACTTCCTTTATATGGACTTCAAGGAAGATATGAGAGGATCAATCAACATCCAGTTATGTTATTACTTTACTAGTTGGTGTTATTTGATCTTTGACTTATTTATTTTTCCTTTACATGATACAGAATGCAGGGCCTCACTCGTTCTCCATAGGAGTCACAGAAACACTCAACACAAATCTTATGATAGAACTAAGAGCTGATGATATTGAATACGTCTTCCAGAGGTAAAAACACTTAAAAACTTTCTGGAAATGCTGATTACCAAGTAACGTAAATAACCTTTTTGGTTTGTTTGCAGGAGCCCTGGTAAGGTCATAAACATCGCTATACCGACATTCGAGGCACTTACCCAATTCGGAGTTGCTGCTGTCACAATCAAGAATACCGGTGAAGTAGAAGCATCTTATAGCTTAACGGTAATATTTAAAACTTAATATTATGTATTAGTTTGATAGCTAGAACTAGAAAGATTCTTTGATATATTAATCGCATCTTGTTTCCTCATGTGCAGTTCGATTGCTCTAAAGGCGTGGCCTTCGTTGAGGTATCTAACTCTCAGTTAATCTTCTAAGAAGCAGCATTATCAGAAGAATGTTACAACTGATGTTGATGTTTTCAGGAGCAATTCTTCATAATAAAACCAAAATCTGTTACAACTCGATCTTTTAAGTTGTACCCGACGAAAGATCAGGCTGCAAAGTATATATGCACAGGTGATCCTTCATATCTTACAAATGCCCTGAGTCCTTCCTTGCATCAACATTGATCATTTTTAGTTTTTGTATAGCTATACTCAAGGATTCTCAGTTCACTGAAGTAGACAGAGCCGAGTGCCAATTCAGCACTACGGCCACCGTACTCGAAAATGGAACTCAGGTTACTCTCTACAATGAAATTTAAATGATCCTTCTTGAAATTTTACATGTTGATCATTAACTTACCAGTATCTTTAACATGCAGGTTACTAATCCATTTCAAATTCCAGAGACGTATCCTAAAGGCTTCTTTGAATCGATTAGGATACTATGGACTAAAATCATCAATGGTTTAGTCGATTTCATAACCGGAGACACTTGCAGGTTACATACTTCTCCTAACTTAATAACTTCCTTGGGAATAATAATGATAACTTGAAAACAATCATCTGTGCAGAAACAAATGCTCGAGCTTCTTCGACTTCAGCTGCCACATTCAATACGTTTGCTTGAGCTGGATGGTTATGTTCGGCCTTCTCCTCGCTCTTTTCCCAACCAGTAAGCGTTTAAACCCCGACCGCAACCTCAAACCGCTAACTTAATATCCCAAATTAACAGGTTTTGTCTTACAGCTTGTGTCCTGCTCTGGCTCTTGCACCAAAAGGGACTATTTGATCCATTCTACGACTGGTGGGAAGATCATTTCGACTTAGACCATCATCGAAGATCCTTACCAACCAGAGAAGACGCCTTGAACCGCCATCATCATCATCATCACCATCACAAGCATCGGCATGGTGTCAAAACCCATCCTAGGACACAACAGAGACACAAACACCATCGTGGAGAAAACGATGACATGTTGCAGAGGATGCTTGAACGTGACCACGACGAGCCTCATCACTACTACCACCAACTTCACCGAGTACATAAAGATAGCAAGCAGAAGCAGCGTAGGCGAACCAAGCACGGGATCGTCCTGCCACGTGATGTGCATGTGGAAAGACGGAGGAGACAAAGGCTCCGAGAGAGCTAAAACTTATAAAACTCTAGCTTGGCAGATACGTAAAGCGAGAATTTAAGAGTGATGTGACTATGATTTTTACACTATAACATATATTGTATGTATATTTGTATAGGGATATTATTCTGAATTTGCATATATTGTAATGTGCTTGTTTATTTACCATGATAAATTAATTGCTAATAACAACATGTCCCATAACGATTATTCATTGTGGATTTGAATTTTGAATGGTATAGTTAAATATAATAAAAATAGATAATGACGTATTTAGTTAAAAATTAAAACCAAAGACAACTTTAATTTAGAGAATACTAAGAGATACGTCGCAGCTTTTAGAGTTTAGAGTTTTGTAGAATCCTTAATTAATTTGATAAGATCGCCTTGATACTATATATTCTAGATTAATTTTTATATCTCGAGCAAACAAAAAAGGATTAATTTTTTATATATATCGTATCTACGATTAGATATGAGTTGTATATATAATGAATTCGATTAATGAGAAGGTCAAATATAATCAACATAGTTCACTTGCAGTATTTTACTTTACCTCCTCTTTTACTTCGAAGAAGAGAGTAAAGATATATGGTGACTCATGATTCTCTCGAGGATCTTCTTATTGCTGATTTGGTATCAATTTCTTCTTCTAATTTCGATTGTTTAGTGAAAAAATACGTTATGCAAAGATTCGTATTTTTTTTTTCTTACTTAACGATTCGATTAAACTAGGGTTTCTATACATTCTTTTTTTTGTAGCCTGTGAAGTTCGCTCTTCTCCTTATATCGATTCAATCGTTTTGAACTTTTTGTTCAACTAGATTTTTCAGTTCTTCTAGTCTATAATCACCGGAGAGTTATGTTACAGTTAGGTTTAAGTAGCTGTCTTACAAATAAAGCAATCGTATCATCATTATATTAGTCTTTATGTTAGGACGTTACCTAAACTTATAAAATATCTATGAGAAATTGCGTATTGAGTTTCTTTCTTCGGTAAAAAGTTAAAAACTTGTATATGTAAGATTGTGTACAGATGATGAAGATAAAAGATATGATCTTATTGGACTTGAATAAAGTATAAATACTTAGTTGTTATATATGTGTAGAATTAATAAGAATAAGTTACACTAGATAAATTGGATGATGTTCATGTTATATATTGCAGGAGCATATCCCAATTGAAGATGTTTTCAAGCATTTGGAATGCAGCAGAGAAGGTTTATCTGAAGCACAAGTAGAAAAAAGACTCGAGATCTTTGGACCAAACAAAATCGAGGACAACAAGGTAAACCAAAACTTCCATATAAGTTTCTTTTTTTATTTGTTGGCTTCATCTTTATGATGATCACTAGCTAACTATATGTTTTTTTTTTTGGTGGTTCCATTTACTTCACAGAAGGCAAGCAAAGTGGTCAGGTTCTTTGGTTTAATGTCTAAGCCTTTATCTCTAGTCATGGAATCAGCTGCAATCATGTCTATTGCGTTGGCTATCGGTGGAGGAGGGTCATCGGGTTGGCTATTATTTGTTGGTGTTGTATGTTTTTTGCTGTACAACACAATACAGGTCTATCTCGAAGAAGCCAATGTTGAGAATCTGGCTGCTTCTTTAATGGCTTGTCTTTCTCCCAGAGCAAAGGTGTTCTTCATAATAAGCTTTGTTTTCATATAGTGTCTTAAGTAAGGTTATATACAATCTTGAGGCTATGATCTTAAACCTTTTATATTTCTTTATTGTTTTGGAAAGGTTCTAAGAGATGGAGAATGGTCAGAGCAAGAAGCTTCAGTTCTTGTTCCGGGAGATGTTGTGAGAATTAAGCAAGGTGACATCATTAGTTGCGATGCACGTCTTCTCGAAGGAGATGGTTTAAAAGTTGATCAATCTGTTCTAACCGGAGAATCCCGTCCCATAAAAAAAGGTCCAGGAGATGTAGTTTACTCCGGTTTTACCTGCAAGCACGGTGAGATGGAAGCGGTTGTGATCTCCACTGGAGTCCACACGCTTTATGCGGGGTTTTTTTTCGACAGTACAACAAACCGAGTAGGACATTTCCATGAAGTTGTAGCTGAAGTTGGAAAATTCTGCATAGTCTCTATAGCAATTGGCATTGTGATTGAGCTCATTGTGATGTGCCCGATCCAGGAAAGAGCCTACAAAGACGTGCTCGACAATCTTCTGGTTCTTTTGATTGGTGGGATCCCCATTACACTGCCTACTCTTCTATCTAAGACAATGAATAATGGGTTCCTTAGGTTATGTCATCAAGGAACTCACGCGAAAAGGTTAACCGCCATTGAAAATATGGCCGGTATGGATGTTCTATGCAGCAACAAAACCGGGACTCTGACTCTCAACAAGCTTAGTGTTGACAAGAATCTCATTGAGGTTTATGCTAAAGACGTTGAGAAAGACCAAGTTTTGCTTCTCGCTGCAAGAGCTTCAAGAACAAAGGATCAAGATGCTTTTGATACCGCTATGGTTGAAATGCTAGCTGATCCAAAAGAGGTAACTATAGTAAATATTAATGCTCTGTCTTTCCTCTGTTTTTTTTTTCTTGAAGAACACGGATGTTTGTTTTTTCTCATTGTCAGGCAAGAAATGGAATTATAGAAGTTCAGTTCTTCCCATTCAATCCAATTGCTAAGCGAACCGCTTTAACTTATATCGATTGTAACGGAAATTGGCATCGAGTAAGCAAAGGCGCTCCCAAACAGGTAATTAACTAAAACTGATTCTGTTTTACTTTTAGGTACAGTTCTGTTTTTTGCTTACCAATTTGTTGATGATTCAGATTCTTGATCTCTGCAACGCAAGTGCTGATCTGAGGAAGAATGTCCACTCTACAATCGGAAAGTACGCTGAGCGTGGACTCAGTTCTTTAGCTGTTGCAAGACAGGTGACAAAATCTTTTACATCTTGCAACAAAATTTTCTGTATATACACTTTATGTAAATTTTTGTGTTACATTGTTACAGAATGTACCTGAGAAAACAAAAGAAAGCTCTGGTGATCCATAGGAATTTCTTGGTTTATTGCCTTTGTTTGATCCTCCAAGACATGATAGTGCAGAAGCCATAAGAAAAGCTCTAGACCTAGGTGTCAAAGTAAAGATGTTTACCGGTACTTTTTATTTTCCGACTTTGTCATATTGCGAAACACCGACTTTATATCTTCGATTCCTTCCTTATGTTTCCATTGGTTTTATAGCTGATCAAATTGCTATCGCGAAAGAGACTGGACGTATACTTGGTATGGGAACAAACATATACCCATCCACTTCTTTACTCAATAACCACCTTCCTGTTGATAAGTTGATTGAGAATGCTGATGGCTTTGCTGGTGCCTTACGAGGTTTGTTTAAAGACTTGGTTCCGAATTACAAACTTTCTCTCTGTCACAACTACTAATCTTTATTTTTTTCCTTACCAAATTCATTTCAGAATACAAATACGAAGTTGTACAATGGTTGAAAACGATGGGGCATAGTTGTGGTACCATTGGTGATGGAGTGAATGACGTTCCCGCGATGAAGAAAGCGAATATTGGTATCGCTGTTGCGGGTGCTTCTGATATAGTTTTTACTGAGCCTGGACTCAGTGTTATCATCGACGCTGTTCTGATCAGTCGAGCTACTTTGCAAATAATGAAAAACCACACAGTACGTACGCATGCTCTTATTAAAACTACACAGCCTTTTTCACCGATTCTCACTTGTTTTGTTCTGATGACTGATGTTATCTTTTATCAGGTTTATGCAGTTTCAATGACCATCCGTGTTGTGGTAAGTTTATCAAATCTTGTATGTTTTTCTTTAACATCATCAAATAATTATAATCATCACTCTTTGTGCCTTTGTTTTTTTAACAGTTTGGGTTCATGTTCATCGCTTTAGTATGGAATTTTGACATTTCCCCACTCATGGTTTTGGCCATTGTATTCATAAACGATGGTGAGTTTTTTAACGTTTCAATCTTTAAGAACTTTCTCAATTTGCTCTAAAAGACAGAGAATTGATAATAAACATTACTAATTACTCAACAGGACCATATAATATCCTGAGTTTCTCAAATGACAAAGTCAAGATGCCTTCTCCTACACCAGATAGCTGGAAACTAAACCAAATCTTCGCAACCGGCCTTGTTCTTGGAGGCTACATGGCTTTAGTGACTGTTTTGTTCTTTTGGGGTGCATACAAAACCGATTTCTTCCCGGTATGTATTAACAAACCTCTCTTCAAATATCCAACATAACACAAAGCAATAATATAAAACTCAAACTTGTTTTATTTTTGTGTTACATATAGAGAATGTTCCATGTGAGTGACTTGAGAGGCAACGAACATAAGATGATGTCTGCTTTATACTTACAAGTCAGCATTATGAGTCAAGCTCTCATCTTCGTCCTTCGATCGAGAAGCTGGTCTTTTGTGGAACGACCAGTACCGCTCTTACTTTGCTCTTTCGCCGTAACACAATGTGTAAGCATATAAAAAATAACATGATTATGTTTTTTTCTTTCTCTTCATAATCATAAAGTCTCATGAATGATTTCATAAACTTGACCTTGTAGATGGCAACAACAATTGCGGTTTACGCGATTTGGGAAACTGCGAGAATGGAGGGAATAGGATGGGGATGGGCTTGTGTTATTTGGCTCTACGACATCGTCTTCTTTCTCACGTTAGACATTGTGAAGTTCGCAATCCGTTACATACTAACCGGAAAAGCCTGGCAAAATGTCACTGGCGACAAAGTCAGCTCGAAGATCTTCAACAACACATCTTTCATCTTTGATCGGATACTAAGTGGTAAAAAACACGGCCATGCTTACTCACTCTGGCAACCTCTCCTTGATGGAGAAGGATATATTGATAAGTTGGTTTTGGTGTAGTTTGCTTTAGTTTTTTTTTTTTTTTTGAATGTACTGATTTTTTATATATATTAAATCTCTAATTATTTATCTTTTATTAATTAAAGTGTTTGCTTATATTCTATCACTAATTAAATTAAAAAAATTGTATAATCTGATTATGTAAAATAGAATTCTATATTATCTTATATTATAAACCTTATTTTTACAAAATAAATACTCTTTTCGTTTCAATTGAAGTGTCATTCTAACTTTTCATACAAATTACAAATATCATTAAATCTTATATATATAATTCTTTTTTGAATAACTAAGAGATTCTAGGCCGATCCCAAGCACTACTCAAACGAGTGATATATAGACTTAAATTTTATAATTTACCTCTCATAAATATATATTTTTTTTTTGTGGAAACCTCTCATAATTATATTATATAATTTTTCCTACTGGTCAATATATTAAATTAATAATAATACAACTGAAAAATTAACGAAACATCTACATTGAAAATATAAACTAGACACTTACTTTTTAAAAGATAAAATTTAAGTCTATAACAACGCTTATTATGAAATGGAGAAAGTAATTAATATAATAGTGATAATGTGTCAAAATTTTCTCAAAATCTTGTGATAATTAAATGTTATTTGACCAAGAAAATGTGTCCTTCACTTTTAATAATTACCAGTAGAACCATGGAGAAACTTCAAACCTTTCCACATAGTAAATCATCATCACATTACCAAAAAAGAAAAAAAAAAACCTTAAAACGACGAGTTTCACCGATCCAATCCAGTTCAATTGCAATTTCTTCACAAGAAGAAAAAAAAAACATCTTTTTGTTTTCTTTTCCCCTTGCTTACTCCAAGAACACCAAAAGACGAAAACTTCACAATCATTTCGTTTGTTGCGAACAAAAGCTTCTTCTTCTTCTTCATTCTCCAATCTTCTTATGGCGTCGACACCGAATCAGGAAGCAATCGATACTTTCATCAGCATCACCGGCGCTTCAGATTCCGTCGCCCTTCAGAAACTCGAGGTGATTCGAATTTAACTCTTCTCGATTCCTTTTTCTTCGCGATTCTTCATTTTTCTTTTGAGATGCTATTGTATTGGAAGTTTCTAGGAGTCGGTAAAGTGAAAAGTTCGATCCTTTGATTACTCTGATGCTTTTTGTATCTCACACTTGTTTCAATCGGTGATGGTTAGGGTTCTTAATTCTCAGAATTTGTTGGTCATTGGATTGTCTGATTGAGTATTTGGGTTTCTACAAGGGTTTACATTGCTCTTTAGCTCTATGGTTTCTCCTGAATTGTCGCGTTTATTACCTGCTCATTGATGATTGTATGATTTTCACCATTGTTGAGTTTATATTCGAATTTTGAGAGCTGATTGTATTGAAAGTTTGGTTTTTTTTTGGTTGTCTTGAAAGGATAATTGATTTTTTTTTCTTCAATCTTATGCAGGAACATCGTGGTGATCTTAACCAAGCTGTGAATGCATATTTCAGCGAGGGGGATGGAAATGTGTATGACATCTATCTCACTGATGATTATTTATTATCTTGTTCTCAGCTTCGAAATTTATCATTTTTCTGTGGGGTATGTTCGTATGCTCTTTGTGCAGAGTGCGTGAAGCACCGGTGAATGCCCCTCATGACGATGAAATGGATATAGATGATGTGATTCCGGGTCCACAATCTCCTCTATCTATGTTCAATGCAGCTAGAACAATGGGCAGCCCCTTTTCAGTTTTGGATTCGGATTTTGCTAGACGTATATTTGATAGCGATCCTCTTATGCCACGCCCTCCGTTTGTTAGTCATCCCAGGGAGGTTAGGCAGATACCAATAGAGGTTAAGGATAGCAGTGGACCATCAGGACGATCTAGTGATGTTCCTACTATTGAGGATGTGACAGAAACAACTCATGTTCAAGGTCCAGCTACTCAAGGAACTATTATTATAGATGAAGAGAGTGATGATGATATTCCTTATGCACCAATGGGACAAAGTAGGCAAGACAGGCCTGCTGGTTCTGTAGCTAATAATAATCAAGATTACAATGATATTGAAGAAGAAATGATCAGAGCTGCCATTGAGGCCTCAAAGAAGGAGGCTGAGGTAAGCTTCTCTAAGAGAATGGGAACTATTGGGGTTTGTCTTCTTTTTTAGTTTGGCTTACTGAATTAGCAAATTTTTTATGAGATTTTTTAATTGTTTTGTAGGGATCACATAACCCTTTGCTTGAAGAGAGGCCATCACCTCACATGGGAGATGATGATGACATAGCAAAAGCTGTTACAATGTCATTGAAGGTCTGTGGTTGTCTCCTCTCTTTTACTTTAGCTTCCATCTCTCTTTAATTTCTTTTTAACATAAGTTAGTGCAGTCAGCGGAGGAAGAAGTTTTGCGCAGTCAAGGGTATAAGGCCTCAACCTCAGAAATTGGAGCGTCTGAAGTGACTGCTACTCAAGGACCTCAGGATACCCAAGCCCTGAATGGAAGGTTTGTTGGTTATTTTCTATATTTCTTTGCTAATGTGTTACCTCCGAGGCTTAATACTTGCAGTTGCAAAAACTTCTATCAAGCTGTTTGTCTGCTGGTGTTTGTCAAAAAAAATTGAGGCCTATTTTTTGTTGTCTAGATTGGCTGCACCTAGCGCACCATTCGAGGACGACTCAGATGATGTTGATGAGCAACCTCTAATTAGACACAGGCCAAGACGTGCAGCATCTGGATCTCTGGCTCCACCTAACGCTGATCGTTCCCGGAGTGGGAGTCCTGAAGAAGAACATGCAAGTATGAATCCAGCGGAGCGTGGCAGTGGGTTTCCTTCGGAGGTATCCATAAAATGTGTTTAATTAATTACACTGAAACCAGACTAGAATTCCAGTATTACTTATAGGTAAGAATTTATAGTAGCTAGTTTTGTCATTGCTGATTTTCTATTGTGTATGCTCAAGTGGGGAGGCATTTCGTCTGAGGAACATGATGAAGCTGTCATGCTCGAGGCAGCCATGTTTGGTGGCATTCCTGAAACTGGATATAATCATCTTCCTTTCTTACCTCCTCAGCCGAGGGCACAACCAGTTCCACCCTCACCTTCACTGACAGCTCAGAGGTTAATACGGGAACAGCAGGTTAGGCAACACTTCGTAGCTGCTTGAGTACCCCTTTATTTATCGAGGTTTATGGGTGGTGATAAAATTCTTGAGCTGCTACATCACGCAGGATGATGAGTATCTTGCATCCCTGCAAGCTGACCGAGATAAAGAAATCAGATCCATTAGAGATGCTGAGGCACGTCAGCTAGAGGAAGAAACTGCTAGAAAGGCTTTTCTGGAGGAAGAAAAGAAAAAAGAGGAAGAAGCTCAAAGAAAACTTGAGGAAGAACGGGTACCGCTTCTGTTTTCACATATAATCTCTTCCTAAATCTGCGTTCCAACAACTTTTCCTTAATTCTTAGTTGCCAATTGTTACCTAGACTCCTGCTAGGTAATAGAGAAATATCAGCCACAACCACAATGCAAATTTAAAACCCTTTTCTTGCTTCAGAAAGGATGATCTCTATACCATACAATGGTGATTTTGAAAAATGGTTTAGGGCTGCTATGTAGGCTGGTTTTCACAAGTTGTAGGAAAGGCAGTAATCTTGTTACTGATTCTGTAATGTTGTTGCAGGAGCTAGAGAGGCAGCTAGATGCAAAAGAAGCGTCTCTACCTAAGGAGCCACAAGCAGATGAAGAGAATGCCATTACCCTTCTAATCCGGATGCCAGATGGCACCCGACGTGGCCGCCGGTTCCTTAAATCCGACAAACTCCAAGTTAGTTTCCCAAAATAAGATTTATTTTGCATTACTCAAAAGTGTATCTGTAAGTAACTGTTGGTTGTGCTTTTTTTTGCAGTCACTTTTCAACTTTATAGACATTGCCAGAGTGGTGAAACCCAACACTTACAGACTGGTAAATCCTCTGCCTCTGCATAAATAAATCTCTCTTCTTTTGGCATATAGAACTAGAACGCCCCTATAAGATAGGATGTTGTGAGGGCTGGTTACAAATCAAGTTAATGACTAGTAAAGGATCTGACTTCAGACCCGATCAAGTTAACTGCTCTGATGTAAAGAAAAAAAATGATATGCTTGGCTGGTTTGGTTCTATATGAATCAGTCTTGATCATCTTCAAGGTCTGAAAAAGTCTTCTAAGTTTTGGTGTGGTGAAACAGGTGAGGCCATATCCGAGGCACGCGTTTGGAGATGGAGAAAGTGAGTCTACCTTGAACGATCTTGGATTGACCAGCAAACAGGAAGCATTGTTCCTTGAGCTGATCTAAGTAAGTTTAAGCTCTTAAATATCAGAGTTACATACTGTCGGCTGCTGCTTAGAAAACTCTTTAATTTACAAGTTACTTTTATCTTTCTTTATATAAAAGGAAAAGTATTTGTTGGGAGGAGATTACATTATAAGTTACAAAACCGTCGTGTTTAGTCGTTTCAGTTGTACATACTACATTACTGCCTAATGCTCTCTGGCTCTCTCTAGTATAATGTTTATCATCTTTGAATTTGGTGTTTCATCTTGCGGTTTTCGTATAATATACAAGATAACATTGAAAAGTAAGAAAAGAAGGATGGATTTTTTGAAAGTACATGAGTTGAAACAACTCTTTCAAAAGCAAGCAGTTTTTTTATTTTACATGGATGTATGTGTTAAGGTAAGGAGATAAAAACAGAATGAAGCAAACGAACGAGAATAAGGCAAAACATAACTAAACAGAGTTTCTTATAAGAGGGAGAAACAGAGCAACGTTACTTATATGCACTCTCAGCTTTATGGTTTAAGCTGTAAAAATCAATCTTCATATTCAAAACAAAAATGATGTAATCATGTTCAAGCAATGAATGGCTCATGAATTCCCCAGTTCATCAAACAGTAGCAGTAAAAGCTTGCACGATATCATATTGCTAGAAAAGTGTAAGCACGACATCATCGCACTTGATCTTCCCATATATTTCTTGTCTGGTGAGCCTTTTGCTAGCGCAATCGTAGCACACCAAATCCTCTGCTAACTCCGGATTAGTCCATTGTGTGTTCAAGAGCAATCTCAATCTACGCTCTGTTTCGAGTACATTGCGTAGGAACATTTGGTTACTTTTTCACCACAACTAGTTATTCCATCCCAAATATACTAGAGATGCGGGAAGTCAAAAACAGAGTGAACCAGAGAAATACTTAGAACAAACCCAAAAATAGAGTTTTATAAGAGAAAAGAAACAGAACAACATCAGATGCATTATAAAGAGAATCATTCAATGAAACTGGACAGATCAAAATGGTATTAATGACTCATGTATCATTCATCAAACAGTGACAGCCATAAAATGCAATAAAGAACATGACTTGGGGACAGTAAGCACAACATCACACCACTGAATCTTCCCATAAACCCCTCGTCCGTTACGCCTTTCAACCGCAATCTCAGAACACCAAATCGTCTTCTTGTTAGGATCCGTATCACGCACATCCTTCTCCCACAAAACCACAATCTTTCCACTATAACCCACCAATCTAACACAAAGACATTGCCTCGGTAATTTTGGTAGTTTCTTCAAACCCTTCAAAAATCTCCACCGTCTTCTCTCTGAGTCGTACCACACAAGTCTACGTTTTCCAAAAGAATAGATTACGTTATCTACTACTACGCTAAAAAAATTAGTGGGAGTCCAACGCAAAGGCATCTCCAATCCTACCGCATCCCATTTATTTTCTTTGGGATTGTAAACCAAACTTTTGTTCCCAAACAGGTAAAGCTTCCCGTCCAAGACTAAACTTGCTGATACGTACCTAGCACGTATCTCCACGCTAGGGCTTGGCACATGCTCCCATTTTTGGGTTTCTTGATCGAAACACTCCATAAAATTCGAGTAATCGGGACGTTTGCATCCTTCCACTACATATACTTTCCCATCAAGAAGACTAATGAAGGGTTTCTTTTGTGCTGTCCTCATGCTTGGAGTTTTGTGCAAAGTGTGAGTCCGGCAGTCCATGAAGAAGATCCTAGACGAGAAGGCACCATTGCTTAATACGCCGATCATATAGATATTAGAACCGATGGCGATACGAGTCAGCTCAGACGGAGGAGAAGTGAAATTGCGAGTTGGAACTGAGACCATAGTGTGATTTGTTAAGCTGATACGATGTGGTCTAAAGCAGGAAGTGAACCATCGTGAGTTAGGGTTAGGGTTAGGGTTTCGAGTTGGTCTTTGGCATAGAGTGAACCAACGTGTGTCAGATTCAGAACTGAAACGTAAGCTCAGATAAAGACAACTCTCAGTCTTTCCTACGAGCTTTCTGATCTCATAAAGCTCAAGCAATGCAACGAGAGAGTTGAATCTCTTGGAAACTAAGGAGAGAATCGGGTAGTACAATCTCGAGACGCGTGCTAAGCAGTTCAATAACAACTCATCAGGAAGGTAAGGCAAATCAACTTGTGAACTCCTCATTACCAAAAAAAAACGCTCTAGAAAATTTATCAAAACTCAATTAATTGCTTTATATACTGGAGAAATGTATTTTATTAGATCCCTAAACTTAGTTGAATTCGTAACTCTTATCCTGTGAATCAAATCTAGATTAAGATATTATACTAAATATCCTTTTTAATCTAGATTTAAATATTAATGATGAATTTGATCTGCCAAAGTGTATTTTGGACTAATTTTTTTGTTTGGATAAATTTGTAAGCACTATAAGTTAATCTAGTCTGTAAGTCACGCAAGTTTTTGGGGAATATTAAAAGATGTCCATGAAGAATAATTTTTAATATTAGGTGATCTAATTTGTAGTTTGTGTCTTTGTGATTTGTTGTTACGGGATGTCAATTAAATAAAAAATATATTTTAATAATTAGTAAGAAAAAAAGGTGAAATTATTTCATATAAAACAAATAATCGTTTGTACTTACATAAGAGTCATCAAGTTGAATTAATATAACAATACAAATTTTGTCAAAACAGAGATATGCACTCTGATAGGATATTCTAACCACTCTACCTAAAAATTACTAAAACTAGATTGAATAAAAAAAAATTGTTAGGTTTGTGTGTAAGTAAGTAAGGGGTGGTATTGGTTTGTGACTTATAAATAATTTAGATGATTGTAGATTGTATGTAAATGAAATCATCTAAAAGATTGTTTGAGAGTTTTTTTAGTAATCTTGTTGACTTGATTTCTATAATCTTGTAAATTCTTTCCAACAATCTCTCTATTTTGATAATATTTTCCATGACTTTAATTTGTAAAGAAAAGTGTTTAAAATCCTAAACCAATAACATAATAATTTAATTCATTAACAATCAAATATTCTTATGTTTTAATTGAATAACTCAAAACTTCTAATGACTTTACATGAATCCGAATCCAATAACCTCATATTTGTAAAGATTTAAATGAGCTTTTAAAAATCAGTAACCAATAACACTAAACTTTAAAAGAGTTTATTAAAATCTTGATTGAATAACAAGTGATTTCACATAACATTTGAAGTCTTTAAAACTCTCTATAAATTACTAACCAATAACACCTCCTAAGTGAACACACTACAAAATCATGTAACAACAAAAACGATAGAGAAAAGCAAAGAAACAAGCAAGTAATGAGAGGAATAAAGGAACCAAGTAATATATGAAACTAAGCAGAGGAATTAAGGAAGCAAATAAAAACAAAAATGCACTAAACATAAGAATCAAGGAAGCACAAAAGCAATCAATGCGCTAAACAGGGGAATTAAAGAAGCAAAGAAAAAAACAATGCACTCATCAGAAGAATCAAATAAGCAATCAAACAGGTTGACCCAAGAAAAACAAAAAGCATTAAACTTGGTGAATCAAGGAAGCAAAGAAAGAAGCAGAGGAGGCAAAGAAGCAAAGAAAAAAGCAAAACAAACAAACAATGAAGTTAGTATACTAAGCAGAGAAGGAACCAAAGCAAACAAGTTAAACATGTAAGAAAGAAACGATGAACAAATTAAAATAATCAAAGATGCACCAAATATTCATGGAATGTGAATGCCTATGTGTATGTATGCATGTAATTTATGTACTAAGTATACATGCATGATGCAATAATGTATCCAAAGATTCAAGATGTTGACTGAGATCACGCTACTGAGGAACTCAAAGGAGAATATTGTTAAAGTATTTGAATACTTTTCAACAATAATCACTTCTGATGCTTAATATTTACTATCTAGTTTCAAAACTACTAAAAAAAATTAGTGTGATCAAGATTCAAGAAGATGACCTGCTTTTTAAAACACTCGATGTAGACCCTATGCATTGTATGGTGATGTGTATATCTGGCACTGAAGTATTACTTCATGGAAAATAAATAAGGAGAGAATGTGAATCTGCGTCGTTATTGAGATGATGTAAAACAAACAGATCTATGTATTATAGATGTTCTAAACAAAATGATTAAAATGCCAACTTACAAAGTGTTTTGTAGAGGCTCAAGCTTTTTACTCAAAGATACAAGTTCTCCCAGCAGCTTCCACTCTCTCTCACTGTTGATCAACAAAAAAATGAGTTGATAAGAAGGCATGTAGACTAATAATAATCCTTTGTTAGTTTAGTTTAAACCATGAAGATTTGTATCCATTATTTGAAAACAATCCAACAGATGTCATAGCATAAATAATGAATTGCACGGGTATACCACGGATTCATAATTTAATATTTTTTTGGTTGATCATTTTCGTAGTTGGTTTATATAGTCTAGTTTTACACGTGTTTATTTCATTTTAGTTTAATATAATTTTATGAATTTGTATTATAAGAATTTTGTTGTAAAAAAAATTTTGTTGTAAAAAAAATTATATTTTAACTTAACCCGTAAAAGATTTTAAATATAGACAACCCGTAAGAAAAAATATAATCATATTTGTGTAAACTCAAAACCGTTCAATCATATTTATGTACAGTATTATTATATTTTAAATTTTTAGAGTTAAAATATTAATGATACTTTAAATTTTTGTAGAGCTTAAATATTATTAATATTTTAAATAATCTATAAAACTTAAATTAAATATTATTTGCAGCTTTTAAAAGTTTTAATATTTATAATATTTTAAACTTTCAAAAAAAAAAATTTATAATATTTTGAAACTTTTTAGGAGTTTTATTTTTTTTAATTAAAGAACTAGATTAAATTGAAGAATTTTTTTAATTTGGATACTTGAGAAATCAAAGTTCAAGCTCATTTGTAGTTGTGAACATATTAGTCATATTTATAAAGGTTTTGAAATATTATCTAAATTTTTTTACTTTGTGTAAACGTTGTACATATATTTTTTCTTTTATCGATTGAGTTATATACGCCCGTTTACAAAAACTTAAATTGCAAAATGTGTGAAGTCTTTTTTATCATAAATATATTTTATGTAATAATATAAATTAAAAATAAATAAGATTATATAAATATATTAGAGAGAGATCCAATTTATTTGAGAGAGAAATTTTTTTGATGTAATACATATTTGTCTCCATTTTTGCGATTTGCTTGTGATTTAATTGCAAAATTTACTTTTAAATTTTATTATTTATTTAAATGGCAAGTGCTTGATTATACAAATATTACAAAATAAAAGGTTATAACCCAAAATAGATTTTAATACAAAATGTACTTACAAAATGTGATGTACCTAAAATGCACACTCCAAAATATTTATGCAACTCAAATAAACTAATAGAGACCTTTTGTCTATTGATTCAAGATGTGTTAAGATAGCTTTATCTGATTTAAGACAACAAGTGGTACAACTTTCTCTGCTAGGACCAGCACATCAAGTTTGGTATCTGCAATTTGTTGTCTCAACTAATTTTAAACCAAAAATGTTAGATTAATATTATAAGTAAACAAAAAATCTACAAGCGAGCAATCATGGAATAAAATAAGCAAGTACACAACTAAGCAAGCAATCATGGAACACACAAGGTAATGTTTACTATTTAGATGTAAGTATTTTTATGGGTAATGTTTAGAGTTTTTGTGGTTTAGAAATTAGTTTTGCGTGGTAACAAAAAATGAATTTTAGTTATATAGTATTTTTTCATAAATATGTATTTTAGTGGTATATTGAAAAATAAAACTTATACCATTATAATGGTATTTATAACCATTCCCCCTATTTTTTTTTGCTTCCTTCCTTTCAGTTAAATGTGGTTACGCTTTTTGTTTGTGATTTAGAAATTAGTTTTTGTGTGGTTACGCTTTTTTTTATTATCTATTAACATTTAGATCATGTAGTAAATCATAATATCATCCTCGTCGCTTCTGTCTCCATCCCCGTCGCTGCCCAGTCGCTATCGCTGCCCTCATGGGAGAACTCCAATCCGTACGGTGCGCTGAAGAAGTTGGAAGAAGAGGCTAAAACGATCCAGCAGGAAGATGAGCAGGAACACCTAAAGTTGGTGAAGAGGACAATGGAAAGGAAGCTTCAGGCAGAGTACTGGAAGAAGAAATGGGGAAAGAAGCGTCAGGGAGAAGATTCAGAGTTAGAGAGAGGACCAATGATGACAGACTAGGAGATGGAAATCTGGGCTAAGGAGGAAGAGGATGAAGAAGAGAAAGAAGATGGAAAATTTTGGGGCATCAAGGACAAGATATCCCATTGGGAGGAGCAGATAATCCTCTCTACCACTGCCGCCAAGTGCTAGGAGGTGATGTATGGTTATCTAGGTTTATCTGATTAAATTTTTACCAAGTTTGTTTGGATTTTCCGTGTTTAGTTTCAAGAGTCTGTTTTCTTTACTTCCAAAAGTATGTTATCTATACTTCAGGAGTCTGTTATCTCTACTTCCTAGAGTTTGTTGTCTCTACTTTCATGACACTGTTGTCTCTCTCTCGTTTGAATATCTAGTTATTATCCTTGTATCTGCTTAATCGTATGGGTGATCCCTTGCTCTCACGTTTGAGTGTTTTCTCGTCATTTAGGCCGGTGAGTGAGATTTCTGCTCATTGCAGTCACCTCCAGGGTTCTTCGCACCTGGAGAGTACCAGGACCCGTGTGCCCCGACCTATGACCCACAACTCAAAATGAGCCTTGCGACGAGACGCAGACATTACCCATGATGTGGTTCCCTCATGTCCGTCCGGGTTGGGTTAGGGGAACATCCAAGCGATGATTGCCATCGCAGATACAAACACGCTCAGAAGGGCGCACAATAAGAATAAGACCAATAGAGACTTCATAAGAGACCATTTGAGCTGCATATCGTAATGCTCCTAGAAAGGCATATTTTGAATATAAAGGAGTTCAAGTTACCAACAATTAACGAGTTGATCATACCCTTCTATGAAACGTATGAGCACGTTCTCTCTCACACCTCACCGCGCTTACGGCTCTATACCCAACCCTACTTGCTCTGGACCCCCCGGTCCTCCCTTTCTACTCCTCGGTAAACGGGCCGTGGGAGCATGGCGGGAGACAAAGTTCCCTTTTGACTGATAGAAAGCATCTCTCCTTTATTTCTCATGACCGAACCCGCCAAAAAAATCACAACATAATAAGTTGTTCTTGCCGGGAGAGTAGCGTCTGAGACATCTTTATATGAGGATGAGGCTTTGTCGTCTGGCTCATTCTCGGAATCCAAAAATCAAACTGAGACAAAGCGAATTGTTTCAGTGACATATCTAATCAGACTGAATAGGATTTGATGAGCTGTCACCATCATTCAATTCACATCAATTTAAGCAGGCAAGAAGGGCGCGGAAGTTACCGTTTATAGAATGCAAGCAAGGTAGCTTGCCTGCCAAGACGATAGGAGAAAGGGAGAACTGAGCGACTTGCATGTGTTAAGCATATAGCTAGCGTTCCTTAGTCTCAATCAATGACCTTTTCCATTTTAGGTGAACGAGGGTTACCGACTCTACGACCTTGCAAGGCACAACAATAGAGCTCTTTTGGCCTGTCACTTTCTCAATCGAAAATGCAACAGTGAAGATTCTTGTGATTCTTTATGTAATTTCAGGATTTATTTTCGTTGATCGGATCGAGCACATAGGAATTTTTCCCTAAGTCAATTCATTCTCTTTGGCTGAAGTCAATCTTTATCAAGACAGCTGACTGGGTCGAAACCTACTACTCAAGTCTGATAAATGCCCCGTTCACAAGTAGGTAAAGTCGAGATCAATCAACTGGGTTCGAAGACTAGACGTCTATTTCACTATCTCGCTTTTGTCTAAGAAAGTCAGATGCCTATGCGGGATCACTATGAACTTGTTACAAGGTCAGATGTCACCGCTCGGTCAACCATCTCTGGAATTTCTGACTTTTTCGGTTCTAAAGCCACTCCTCCCGCCATCTAGCGGATCTTCACCTGCCTAGGATTCTGACTCTCGAACGGGGGAAGGCAACCTATTAGATTGTTGACCTGACCTCAGACTTCGTTTTAGGCTGAAGTAATTGGAGGCTCATTACCCGATATGCGTCTGGAATTCGTTTCACCTACCTGGTAGATATGTGTATTTGACCTCTAACCATACCTTTGCTATCTATGCTCCAACCATGATAATGATATCGATTGGACGGTAGCAATTGGTGCTTATTTCGGGGATTCAACCGATATGGATAAACCACTTCTGCCTTTGGCTTTGCCTCATACACGGTATAACTCAAACTTATACTTTGCTATGCTTGCTTTGTTAGTATAGCAAAGTTTCTAAAGTTGTTAGTGCGTAGTCTGTCTGCTTTAAAGGAAGTCGATTTATTGATTCGACCTTCTCGGATCGTCGTCGGTCCTTTTTGATTGGGCTCTCATGCCTGGCTAGACGATAAGATCAAAGTCTTGTGTGGTTACGTTTTTTTTTTCTTCTGGCCGTGAGACAAGTGCCAGAAAGACCCAATTGAGCTCAGCCGTTTCTCAAGGTAGCTTAGATTCTTCTTCGATTCTCGTTTTGATATTCTCCGCCTCTTGATAACTTCTAATTGCCTATGTCGCTGTCGTCCCTCTCCTCCGCCCGCCTCACTGCCTCGCTGCTTGTCTACAGTAGCACCTCACCTTCGCTGTTCGTCTCTCTGCCTCGTTTCTTGTCTCACGTAATTCTCATTCCGATCCCCTCTCTCATATAGTCGTATTAAACCAGTCTTTAACAATGTTATAAATTTTAAATTTTCTTTATGTATTCATATAAGTCAAAGAAACCTCAACGTTATTATGCTTTAAGCCTTAGAAATATCACCAGTCATATAAAATAATTAAAAACAAAAATTAACTATACAACCATGTTCAAGAAATAGCTCATATAGTGTTTGTTCATCAAACAGTAGCGGTAAGAACTTCCACAATATCATATGGTTTGCAAAGTTTAAGCACAGTGTCACGCCACATAATCTTCCCATAAATCTCTTCGTTTTGTCTTTCAAGCTCAATCTCAGCACAACAAATCACCTTCTCAGCAAGCTCTTCTTCCTTTTGCCACAAAAGCATAAGCTTTCCACCATAATCCACTAATCTTACATGCCTTGGTAGTTTAGGAAGCTTTTCCAAACCTTTCAAAGTTCCCTTGGATCTTCTCTCGGGGTCGTACCACCAGATCCTTGTACAGAACTCGTAAGTATAATAGATTAAATTATCTATTACACAAGAAGAACAATTAGAGAAATTCAAATGAAAACTTATAATTATATCCAATGATCCTACCACATCCCATCTATTTTCTCTGGGGTCGTAAACCACACTTTCATCCCATGTAAAAAGGTAAAGTTTTCTGTTGGTCGCTATGCTTCTTAGTTCAATGCTCTTGCACATGTCCGCGTAAGGGCATGGCAAATACTCCCATATTTGGGTTTCCGGATCGAAAAACTCGATCATATTCGAGGAATCTAGATTTCTGCAGCCTTTCACTACATATATTTTCCCATCAAGAACGTTTACTAGGGGATGTTTTCGGGCCATCTGCATGCTTGGAGCTTTTTGCCAAGTGTGAGTTCTGCAGTCCATGAGGTATACGAGCGTAGAAGAGTAAGAAGCGTTGCCGTATCCACCAATCATATATATATTAGAACCAATCGCTCCACGAGGCCACCCAAAAGGAGGATAATAATTGCAAGTTGGAACTGAGACCATACTATTGCCCACACTTAACGTCTTCTTCTCTTCATCATTAATAGTGTGATTTGCTTGTGGTCGAGAGCAGCTAATGAACCCTCGTAAGTTAAGGTAAGGGTTAAGATTAGGGCTACAGCTATGGCTAGGGCTAGGGCTACAGCTACAGCTAGGGCTACGGCTAGGACTAGGGCTAGGGTTAGGGTTAGGGTTAGGGTTAGGGTTAGGGCTAGGGATTGGAGTTGATCTACGGCATAAAGTGAACCAACGTGGCTTAGTTTCAGAACTTAAACGTAAGCACACATATAGACACTTCTCAGTGCGTCCTAAAAGCGTCCGGGTTTCGTAAAGCTCAAGTGATGCAACGAGAGAACATAATCTCTTGGAAACTAAGGAGAGAGTCGGGTAGTACAATCTTGAGACACGAGCTAAGCAGTTCAAGAGTATATCATCAGGTAGATGAAGCAAATCAATCGGTGAATTCGTCGCCATAAGCCAAAAACGCGTAGAGAGTAATTATTCAAACACGGAGAGCTTTGTGTGAACTTATATATATATATATATTGGTAGAATTATATATTTCCTAAATCTAGTTGTATATATCCAAACTTTTATTTCCTAATACCAGTCCTATAAGGAAATCTTCAGGTAAACCAAATAATTATATTTCACGATCTCTCTAATTACACAAATGGTAATTATAAATGTCTATTTTCCTAATTCTGAATAGTAAAGCGTCTATGTATCCAATTAATTACTTCTTAAAAATTATCTATACTCACAATTCACCCTTTTCATATTTGTGAACTGTAACCATGAGATATGTACAAGGTTTAAAATTTTTACAATTAACTAGGTTTTAACCGCGGGACGATTGTTTTGAATAAAAAATATATATATTTAAGTTATATTTGTTATTTTTATTACCTTTTTAGTGTTTAAGATTGTATAACTGTATTTTTTATTGTTATTTTTATTAATTAACTCGCGGAATATTTTTTTGTAACTTGTGGGACTAATAAATTATGTTTAAGTTATATTTGTTATTTTTTTTTTGTTAACCCGTAAGATAACCCATAAGAAAAACATAAAACTCAAACCCGTTAAATCATATTTATGTTAAATATAAACCTTGAATGTTTATAGATTTCGAGAGAGATTTTGGTTTTTGTTTTCCTAAAAATCATTTTTAACCAATCAAGATTTTAAAATTTTGGATTCCCTAAAATTTAGTAAAACTTTTTTGTTGTAATCTTCCATTCAAGATTTTGGATTTTTAAGGTTCATATTAGTCATATTTATAATGGTTCCGAACCATCGTCTAAAATTTTCTACCCGATGTGGGACGTTATACATATATGTTTTTTTTATCGATTGAGTAATATACGTCTGTTTTCAAAAATTCAAATTGCTACATATACGAATTTTTTTGTGTATTTTTATTATACTTATGTTTTATGTAATAATGTAAATTTTAAAACAAATAAGATCATATAAAGATATTGGAGAGATATTCAATTTATTAGGGAGACATTTTAGGAAATTTTGTTAAATGTAATAAATATTAGTTTCTAATTTTACGATTCTGGTGTAATTTAATTACAAATTTAATCTTAAAAGTTTGTTATTTATTTAAATGCCAAGGATTTATTATGCAAATAATACAAAATAAAAGGTTATTTTCCAAAAGTTAATTAAAAATGTTAATATAGATAACATTTTTAAAATAGAAAATACATAAGATATCTATGATGATTAAAATATATAATTATTTTATTTTATTGATAATTCACATGAATTCAAACTTATTTAATTACACACACTAACAAAATTTGCACAAAAAAAAAGTGATTTTGTCATGCGCTAGTACTTATTTAGCATGGTTATATACAGTTATTATGAAGTTTTATTCAATGAATTTTAACTTGGTGATTTGATGATGGTCGTCTGATCTACTTACTCCCTTCGAATCCACAGTAAAATCTGCAGTGGCATTCTGGTTGTCCTTTATTGGGTGGAAGCGTCTTTGGCCGGCAAGTACCAACCCCGCCGGTGGATTTCTTGTGACATAGAGAGCCACACAATTCCCAGTCACATTTTCCACCCTTGGAAGCATCTTTTAGAACTTCAAAACAAGTACTTTGCCCCAATGTTTCCTTCACCATCACCCCTTTTTGTACGTAGTAAATATTCAAGACGGACATAAAAATCATCAGTTTCTGATTTAACACAAATTATTTTAAAGTTTCATATGATTGTAAATATAAATACAAACCTATAAAAAAGGATGGTGAAGATAACTATAATGGTGGCCGAGGGTTGACTTGATTTCTTCATCTTATATGCCTATGAACGAATTGATGATTTTGTTTTTTTCTTAATATTTTGTTTTTTTGTGAAATTTTCTTAATTAATATTTTGTTGTCAACGAATTGATGATGTTTTTGAACAAATGTGAACAAATACAAGTATATATAGGGAAAGTTAGATGTGTCTATTTTTGTTTTTATACATTTTAATTTACACCTCCTGAAAACTTGGCTCTCCATTGGTTCCAATTTTGTGCTCATCATCTATTAAGGGAAAGTCTTAATTAGAACCACCCCAATTATTTCTGTTAATTACACCATTAAAGTTAAAAAAAAAAAAATATGGGTGATTCAATTAAAAAGGAGAAGATTTTACAAAATAAACATATGAACCAATCAATCCGCCTATGTAAAATCTCAAAAAGATAAAGAAAGAAATAGAAAATCTCTAAAACAATTTTTGGAAATTACATAACTTGCAAGGCTTGGATTTTTCAATGTTTGGTTTCTTCTCAGTTCTGACCGTACGTTAACCCTTGTTCTTAATCATTCAAAACCTATTCATGTTTTACACAACTTGACCCTGCTCTACACGCACATTATATTCATGCCATTGTGAACCTCTTGACCCAATCCAAACCATAGACTCGTTAAGTACTCAAACCACAAGAACCAACCAAGCTACATCCGAATCAAAAAGATCACTTCTTCATATCACCAAACAAGACTTTTACCAACTCCAATACAACAACAATGACTACTTTATAGACTAAGGAAATTTTGTTCCTTTTTTTTTTTGGGAGCATTTATTCATAATCTTTTTTGTTCTTTTTATCTTTGTACTTTTCAGTGAAAATAAATATTAGAAAAAAAAAAGATCGATTCTTTCACTAATGTGAATTTTTAATAAGAATAAACAAATTCTTCTTCATATTTCAAGAAACTTGCTATTGCTCAATACTATATGTAAAACTAAACATTATTTACAGAATTTCACAAAATCTTGAAAAGAAAAAAACTTGAGTCTAACAAAATCTTGAAAATAACAAACAAAGATATTTTTCCCGCCATTAGTGTAACCTCGACGGTTTATACGCCGGAAAACGTCGCCGGAGTAAAGAGTCAGAACAAAGCCAGAGCCACCAATGGAAGCAAGAACGAGCCAGTCGAGTAACGAGCGGTGAACAAAGAAGCAGAGGTCTGATTAGTATCAGTACCGTTCTCAATATTGCCGTTATCTCCAGGACCACCACGGGGACGGCGGCGAAGAGGAGGCCAAGGGCGGAGACTATCAGCAAAAGCAGTATCACCTTCGCCGTAACGTGAGAAATCAAGCGTGGAGGCAACACCGTGAATAGCAATAGAAGAAGTGATGAAAAGATCCGGTTCAGAGACAAGAACGCCGTCGAGTGTATAACCGGAAACAGAGTTGTTAGTGACGAGGATTGAGTTTCCGGGGAGAAGAGTCGGGAGACGAGAGAGTGGTTTCAAGATTCGGAGATCGGTGAAGGAGAGACGTTGAGGCACGATGTGATAAGCGACGGAGAGACGACGGGGGTTATAATTGTCGCCGGTTGAAGCAGAGGAGGAGGAGGAGACGGCGGCGGAGTCGAAATCGCTCGGCATGAAAATGGTGGCGGAGAGAGGGATACCGAACTGGTCGTCGACGGCGGAGAGGAAATCTGCAGCCCAGCCACGGAAATCTCCGGCTCCGATCATTGCTTCGATGATTCTGTCTGCGTGTTGGTGATCTTGAGAGGTGAGATACGGAGGAGAAGCGGCGGAGGTGAGTAATGTGACGGTGGTGGTGGTGATGAGGAAGAGGAGAAGGAGATGGCTTGAGGTGGCCATCGGAGAATCAAAACGGCGGTGAAGTTGTAACAGAAAGAGAGAGAATCTTTTCGAGTTCGTTAGGATTTTGAGTATACTTTACACTGAGTTCTTCTTTATATACCTCATTGGTTAAAATCGTTGTGGAGTAAACCGGTTTGGTTAAGTGATAAATTTATAAATTAAGTGCTTGAAGTAACAAATCTAATGTTATGTTTTTTGGTTAAAGAGAGGAGACCAAGGTCTCCTTTATTATTAAACTAAAAAAAAACACAACAATCGAACATGTGTAAGAGATCGTAATCATCCATCGTCCAAAATAGAAACCATACAATTATGACAAGAATCCAATAAAATAATTTCAAAGGATGAGAAAAAACATCCTTTACCACGTTATCCGCGAGACAGTTAATTTTTCGATACACATGAGAGATTTGGACTATCTAGTCTTTCGAAAAAAGTCATAGCACAAACGTATTAGGAATGACAAAGGATGAGTGTCACTTATCCCTGTCGTTAGAAACCCAACCACCTAACTCTGAATTCACTTCTAACTCCAGTGTTGTGTGAGGGAAGCATACAATAATTTAATGTTATGTGAGCGAAGCATACAATAATTTTACATGGCTGAATTAAAAAATACATAAAATTAAATGTCTAAGAACAACAAAAATAGCTAATGTGGCAGTAATTTATGTAAGTTTATAGTATATCAATAGGTAACAGAATTGTGCAAGGCAAAGGCAAGGATGAAAACTCAGAATAGGGTTGAGAATGGGCTTCACTTTAATGGGCCTATCAATCGTCCTTATTCGAGTCAACTAAGTGTGAACACATAGTGTGAACACAAATGCTGGACACGTGGCAACGTGTGGTTGGTCAATTTTTTTTTTTCGCAAAACATTTTCGAAAATTGGCCAAAACATTTTGAAAATTTTGGCCAAAAATTTGAATTTCCCGCTCAACGAAATTTCAAATTTTCAAATTTTTTGAAAATATATTTTATTATTTTTCATCTCTTCTAGATCTCTCTCTCTCTCTCCTCTCTCTCATTCATCTTCTACTCTCGACATCTCTCTTCTCTCTCTCTCATCAATCTCCACATCTCAATCTCTCTCTCTCATCAATCTCGACATCTCAATCTCTCTCTCTCATCAATCTCGACATCATAAGGTAATACTGGTAATAGTGATATAGTGGTAGTACTGGTAAAACTGCACCAAACTTATATATTGTGTTGTGTTGCTTTATAGGATGATGGGTTACACAGGCGCAAATATTGGGTTGATGCGATTGAGGAGGATGCCAAAAGCTTGAGGAAGGACGTGGAAGAGCACACAACTAGATTGAGAGAATACGCAAATCATGACTTCCTTATCTCTCAAATGAAGTTGCAGCTGGAAGGCAATGCAAAAGAGATTGCCTACCTCAAGGACGTAGTGTCAAGCCTTGTGGGTCGAATTGAGCTCTTAGAAGAAATTAGCTTTAAGTAATTACTTTGTTGTGTCTTGTTGTTTCTTTTGAAATTAAGACTCATTGTTTAATGTGCTTTAGTTTAAGTCTATGTTGTGTGTGTTTTAATTCTATGTGAACTCTATGTAGTGTGTGTTGCAATTATATCTTATATTTTTTGCAGTCAAGTTTTACTCAGTTTTACTAGTATTACTATGCCAATCCGCAGTCAAGTTTTACTCAGTTTTACTAGTATTACTATGCCAAACCGTAGCCAAGTTTTACTCAGTTTTACTAGTATTACTATGCCAAATCGTAGTCAAGTTTTACTCAGTTTTACTAGCATTACTATGCCGAGCCGCAGTCAAGTTTTACTAGTATTACTATGACAAACCCAGAAATCGTATTCTAGTTATACTCAACATTACTAGTATTATTATGACAAAGTTATACTTAGTATTACCTAGTAATTCTAGTATTACCTAGTAATTCTAGTTTTACCAAATCCTTAGAAAATCTCAAATCGTACTAAGTAATTCTACTAATACCAAATCCTGAAAATAAGTTAAGTTTACACAACCAAAAACACAACCATAAAACAAATAACATAACCAAGTTCACAACCATCTTCACAACCATCTCCACAACCACATTTAGTTTTTCTTCGATCTTGTCTTCGGTCTTGAACCGGGTTCTAGGGGGGCTGGTCGTTTCTCACCTTTCTTCTTCTTCGTCTTCTTTTGCTCCCCCGCTGTCTCTTCATCTTCTTCCGTTCTCTTCACGGAAGCTTCCAATTCATTAAACCGTTTCTCAAGTCCATCTAACTTCTCGGAAATGATATCAAACTTCGAACTCACTTCTTCTTGGAGGGTGTTGACCTGAGCCTCTAGAGTATTGAAGGCTATTCTAGGTGTAGGAAGGGCATCTTCGTTTTCTGACCGGGCCACCACATCTTCATCGAACATCTCTTCGAAAAACACACCCTTACCTTTCGAAATGAGCTTCATCCAACACTCAACCACAACATCATGCACATCATCATCTTCGTGACCTTCGTCGATGATTTCTTCCAACTGTTGAGATTCTTCATCGGTAGATTCTATGATAGAGACAATATCCTGTTTAAACAAAAGAAAAACACACACATTAAAAACACCGAAGTACTAGTTAAAGTTTCAATGAATTGGACAACTAACCTTAGTTTGACCGAGCACGTCATTTAGCTTCTTGAGAGGAAACCCTTTCATCGACCCTTTCTTGAATGTCCTCCTACACATCCGGGGACACTCTATGTCCGCGTCTGGCCTAAATTCAATGAATTCATTACCGAGTGTAGGAATTGCCTCAAAAGCCAATAACTACACAACATATATAATTCATGTTAGCACAAAAGAAGTTAACAATCACAATGAAATTCGATTAGACAAACCACTAACCTCCATCGGGATACAAAATCCCGGAACCGGCCAAATTGCTCCTTCTTTCTCCACCACCCCATCAAAATGGCGCATAGTGTGCGAGATGGACTTGAGCATGTGCTCAAACGAGTACCTTCCCCAAGGAAAGGTAGCACAAAACTGCAGATCGTTAACCGCTCGTAGACATAGGCTATCTATGGGCGTTGCTAACTTACCCGAGTTCTTGGTGTCCCCGACAAGGATACTCACTAAAAAGTAGAGTACCATCATCTTCAACCTGTCATGAGTACGATCCGGAACCATCGTCTGTAGTTTTTCCTTGACGTCTTCCAATCTTACCCTCCTAAGGTTCCTGAAGTGCTTCCTCTTGAACCTTTCACTTCCCGCGTTCATGTAACCCTCCGGATAGGCACGACAATCCAAACCCGACATTAAAGCATGCTCTCTCAATCCATACCGGATTGGGACACCGTTTACCACGAACCAAACTTCTTTCTTTTTCTCTATGCAAGCCGTACGAAGAAGGAGCATCCACATTCCCATAACCTTGTGGTTTGGGTCCTTTTTCAAGTGGAATATGTGCTTGAACTGCATATGGTCTTCAAACCACTCCTTCTCGCTCTTCGTCATAGGAATATCCAACCCTTTATCTAGTACATACAAAGTTTCATGGATATGGCACCTTGTCGATAGCTTTATCTTCTTGTTGTACTGACTCGGTGGGAAGTACATTCTTAACGGCTGCATTGGTGTCTCGTCGTCGGAATCCTGCAAAAAAACAGTAATATTGTCTCAGTTCTACCAGTTTTACACACACAGTTTTACCAGTTGTACCTAGTTTCACTAACACAGACAGTTCTACCATTTATACCCAAACGGTTGTACCCAGTTTTACCTAGTTTTACAACACAATCAATTTTACTTATAGTTCTACCAGTTTTACTTAACCAGTTCTACCGAGTTACACCTAATTTCACAACACTACCAGTTTTACTCAATGTTCTACCAGTATTACATGACAAGTTCTACCCGGTTACACCTACTTTTACAACACTACCCATCTTACTCACTTGTACCCAATTGTACTAGTTTTATCCAAGTTGTTCTACCTACTTTTAACGAAATACCATACATCAATTGAATCAAACACCAAATCGTTTAAGATCCTTACATCGTTTTCATTCGAGTTGGTTCCCGAGTTGGAGCTTTCCTCGTCATTATCTCCATCTTTCTCTTTAGAACCTTCTTCTTGTTCTTCTTCTTCTTGTTCATCTTCTTCTTGTTCATCTTCTTCTTGTTCTTCTTCTTCTTGTTCTTCTTCTTCTTCTTGTTCTTCTCCTTCTTCTCCTTTTTCTCCTTCTTCTGCTTTTTCTCCTTCTTCTACTTCTTCTCCTTCTCCATCACTATCCGATGAGGATCCTAGAGTTTAACTACTCTCCTCACCGTCTCCTCTTAACACAATCTCTCTTCTCTCCGATTCTTCTTTCTCCTTCTCGCCGCCGGTCTCCTCCTCTGCAACAACCGCCGGCGCGTCACTTAAATCGGCCAATGCTCCTTCTTCCTCGTTTGCCAATGCTCCTTCTTCCTCGTTTACTTCTGGAGTTGTCTCTTTCTCCCCGGCCGGCGGAGAATTCTCATCCGCCGTGAGAAACTCTTCGTCCGCCGCTTTGTCTACTTCCCTTTTCCCAATGGGTTCTTCTTCTCCGGCCGCTTTTGTTTCTTTCGCTACTTCCGCCGCTTTTGCTTCTTCGGCTTCTTCCGCCGGCGCCGCTCGTCGCACCAATGCTTCTTCAACGATTTCTTTCTTCTTTCCCCTTCTTGTTTCAACCATACTTCTTCCAATCGATGTCAATACTCAAAGATGATACTCGATGATTGCTCAAGATGAAGAGAAACTGAGAGAAACTACTCGAATTCAAATCTCAATACTCACCCACTTAGAGATCTCTACTCACACTTAGAGAGAAAAAGAGAAGAAGGAGAAGAAACGGTTCGGGGGGAGAGACACGATTAGGGATTGGAGGAGTTTTTGATTTTTTCAAATGTTTTTTTTTTATTATTATTTCGGGTTTCTGGATTATTTTAATGGGTGGGTGGATATATCCGGGTTTTTAGATGTAATAATACAGTTTTGATGAGGATAGAGTTGTAATTGAAGTGTTTTTCGATTTAAATAAAAAACAAAAAACAAAGAAAGAATATAAGGGGAGAATAGAGATTGTTCCTCACCAAATAAGGGCACACGAGACGATTTCTCGAGAAATCATCTCCTGTGCCCTTTTTCATATTTTTCATCCACTATCTCCTTTTTTAATCTCAATACCCCTTCTTCATTAATGAAAATGTGTCATTCCCAAACTACCCTTCCTTATTTTCTTTTTCTTTTAATTATTTGAATCGTTATGGTCGGCCCTCAATTCGTCTTTAAATCTCTCCGGCTTCTCCTTCTTCGACCATAGCACTAGGAGAGTTGGTTCCCGAGTTCGAACTTCCATCCTCATTATTTATTTCTTCTCTTTGTACTTCTCCTTCTTTTTCTTCTCCATTACAATCAGATCGCAGAGTCTCATATCTCTAGTTATCTTCTGCTGAAATCGAGTCACCTGCTCCTTCTTCTTCGCCGGAATCGATTCTTTTCTCACCCAACCTTGCTTTTGCCGCCGAAATCAATTCTCTCTCTCGTTTCTACTCCTTCTTCTGTCGCCGATATCGCACATTGCTTTCCGACTTCGTCCGTCGGGAGCTCGTCCGCCTCGTGTCCTTCATCCCCTTGTTTTCACCATTTGCAACTGCTGAGATGCAAATCTTTGAAGTTGAGCCAAATCGATAAAAACCCCGATTCAAAATCGAAATTGAGGATGATTTCTCAGAGAATATGAACAAATAGAAAGAGTAGATTCTGAATTTTACGATTTGTTCATGTGAGTTGGGGTTTGGGATGAGAAGAAAACAAAAGAAAAAACCTAGGTAGAAAGCGTGTGTTTAAGTTTTTTTGTTTTGTTTTGTTTTTTTATTTTTTCTGGGTTAATGGATAGATCCAATTAGACGAGGTTGGGTGGATAAAATTCAGATTTTTTGTGTAATTAGTCTGTTTTCTGTAGGACAAGAGAATAAAATACATAATTTTCGAATTAAATAAAAAAATAATAATAATAAAAAATAGAAGGGGAGAATAGAGATTCTTTTCTCCCAAATAAGGATACAGGAGACGAATACTCATTCGAAACCCTAATCCGATTTCGCCGATCTGACAAGCTCTGCTCAGTTCTGAGGTATCTTCTCGCTCTCTCTATTCATCAGATTCCATTGATTATCAGCAAATTCTTTGAATTTTACACGCTTAGGGTTCGGGAACGTTTCTCACCAAACTTTTAGGGTTTTCTATTTGCTCTGAATTGCAAACTTTTTCTGAAATTTATCTTGTTTGTGTAGAACTTGTGAAGTATGGGAGACGCTAGAGACAACGAAACCTACGAGGAGGAGCTTTTGGATTACGAGGAAGAAGACGAGAAGGTCCCAGATTCCGGAAGTAAAGCTAACGGTGAAGCCGTGAAGAAGTGAGTTATTTTTTTGTTCTTCTTATTGATCTGTTTTATGAAAACGCTGGATTTGATGCTGTCCTGAGATACTCCTTGTTAGTATTGAAGGTTTCATTAGTCGCTTGCAATTTATTGTTGACGTTAAAGTTCTGATATTGCTTTGCTTCTTTGGATCAGAGGGTACGTGGGAATTCACAGTTCTGGATTCAGAGACTTTCTTTTGAAACCTGAGCTTCTCCGAGCTATTGTTGACTCAGGATTTGAACATCCATCCGAAGGCAAGTACAATTCACTATTCCTCTTGTTTCTGAGCTTAAACAAGTATTCTTCCCTTGCGTGTTTTTCTTTTTATCTTATATGATTTGTTGGGCAGTCTACTGTTAGGTGTTTGCAAGATGCGTATGTTCTGAATATTTACTCTTTTGTCTTATACTTGCATTGCCCATTGACATTCCAATAATTACTCTTTTCCAGGTAATAAATGCTATTTCAGTCTATTGATTTGGAGTGAGCTTAACTTGTGCTCAAGCCACCAATTATAAAGATATGGAGTTTGTCATCTACTTACAAAGGGTTTCTTCGGTACAATTTTCTTTGGTTCTTCATCAGTGCAACATGAATGTATCCCTCAAGCTATCTTGGGAATGGATGTTATCTGCCAAGCAAAATCTGGTATGGGAAAGACTGCTGTGTTTGTCCTTTCAACTCTGCAACAGATCGAACCATCTCCTGGCCAGGTTTCTGCCCTCATCTTGTGCCATACAAGAGAGTTGGCTTACCAGGTATGCCATTATGTTTTCTTAACATGGGCCTTAGCTAATTTTTATGTTGTCTGTCCCAAAGTTGTCACATGCTTATGATATCTTGATACTGAAATTACTTGCAGATCTGCAATGAGTTCGTTCGATTCAGTACCTATCTTCCTGATACAAAGGTGTCCGTGTTCTATGGTGGAGTCAACATCAAAATTCATAAAGACTTGCTGAAGAATGAATGTCCTCACATTGTTGTTGGTACACCTGGTAGGGTGCTTGCACTCGCCAGGGACAAAGATCTCTCTTTGAAGAATGTGAGGCATTTTATTCTTGACGAGTGTGATAAAATGCTCGAGTCACTTGGTATGCTGAATTTTAGTTTTCTATATATAAGATATTTTACCTCTCCATGAAAATAATGTATGTTTTGACACTTTTAGTATTTCTTTGTCAGATATGCGGAGGGATGTGCAGGAGATGTTCAAGATGACTCCTCATGATAAGCAAGTTATGATAGTCTGCAAGAAGTTTATGCAAGATGTAATGTCGCACAGCCAATACTACTTACTACCTCGGTTTGCAAGTCCTGTAATCTTGAATTATGTTTAGCCTTCTCTGGGAGATCGTAGGTTTACTTGAGCACCCTCTGCCCTGAGAAACCTGCCATTGATACCTGGATGCAGGGTCTTAAATGAATAATACATTGGGTAGCTTTTTAGGGTTTGGAGAATTAGGAGACTCTGAATAGGCAATGTAGCTTGTGGTTTAGTGATGTCTGTGCTCAGTGGGATCTACTGTCATCCCGGTGTTTTTCCTTTTCTATATTTCTACAATGCTAACAGTGCTGGGTGGGTTTTGAGTCGGGAGTTGTGTGGCCTCAAGGTTTCATCCTGCTCAATTTTTTTGGCCTTAATGTGTGGAGCAATATTGATGTTTCATTGCAATACTCACATCTTTCAAGAGGAAACCTGATGGAGGAGGATCTCAGTTCAGGGGTTCTTCATCCGTCCTCATTTTTGCTGTGGAAGTCATTGCCTGAGGAAAGCTTGCTAATACCATTTACTCTGATATCTCTTCCTTACAGCCAATGGAAATATATGTTGATGATGAAGCCAAGCTGACTCTTCATGGACTTGTCCAGGTACACTTTCACTGAAGTGAGGTGGTCTTATTATTCATGTTGGTTGCTTTATTTTTTTTGCCTAATGGGTTTATGATTACATGTCAAGCCTTGTCCAACTAAGTATTAAGAAAACATTATTAATATTTTTTTTTGTCTGAGAAGAATAATTTACATCCTTGTACAGTTGTACTATAAATTTTGGGTTAGTGTTTTATCCTCCAAATTCATCAAATCTCACTGTTTCCTAGATAATTCATGGAGTTTACAATGCTAATAGCTCGAGACCCCAATTGTATATTGCTATTCAAGTAGTACAAATCTTTGGTTTATGTTTTGGATTTCGAATCTTACCCAAAGTTTCGGTGGAGCTTGTCGAATTTGCGAAGTATGGGAGACGTTAGAGACAATGAAGCCTATTTTATGTTTTATGTTTAGCTTGGTCTATTTTATGAGAAAGTTGATGTTAGGACTTGAGGTTTCTTAGATCTCTAGTTGATAGCAGTAAGGCTCTAATTAGTCGCTTAACTATAGAAATTGCAATTTCTTAGTTATTCAATGCTAGGTAATTACTGTAAATTATATGTGACTGTCAGCTAGAAACTTATTTGAGTCTCTCATGTGTAATCCTCTTCTCATCTTGTGTTTTTCTTTTTGTTGCAGAGGTTACATTGGAATACACAGTTCTGGATTCAGAGACTTCCTCTTAATACACAGTTTTGGTTACATTCTTTTCCGAGCTATTGTTGACTCAGGATTTGAATATCCATATGTATGTATAAACTTACATAACTTACTTCCACAGTTCAGTTCTCTCTCTATTTTGAGTTTTCATCCTTGCTTTTGCCTTGCACTATTCTGTTACCTATTGATATACAACTTACATAAATTACTGCCACATAAGCTATTTTTGTTGTTCTTAGACATTTAATTTTATGTACTTCGTCTACTTTTGAGAAGATATGTCGGTTTAAGATACTTTGTATTTTACCTACCTAACTAAGTATTAGAACCTAGGTATTAGAAACTAAGTGCAACTGAATCATGTTTGGTTGTGTCAGATATGCAAGAACTGAAGTTGTTGAGTGAAGAAAACTAGATGACCGGTCAAGAACAGTGGTACATCTGGGAACGGAACTTGGTTCAAAGTGCATAAACCTGACTCTGATACCAACTCTAGAAACACAAAGTATCGAACTCTAAGATCAATAAGATCTAAGATATGTATATTTAGACTCTCCTAAATATACTTAGCTTGATCACCAAGCTACTTCATGCTTATAACAACAAGTAGGAAGGTAAGAGCAACATTATCCATAAGATGTTAATATTTTTGGTCCGTCTCTTATCACAGTTTACGTATCTTATGCAAGCTACGTATGTTATGCTAAATGATGATTAAACATTTAATTTTAATTATAGAAAACTTAAAAATCACCTAAGATACCACCGTTAATCCTGGTCTAAGGCATATCGCACGGCGAAGACACTTTGCTGCTCGTCATCATTAGTAGAGAACGCCAAGAATGTAACCTAAACTCCAAGAACCGTGAATAATAACACTTTATATTGGAAAAAATATTTCCTAAATCTAGTTGAACTGGTAACTCTTATCTCGTAATCAATCGAGATTTTAGAAATCATTATCCAAGTTCTATTATTAACAATTTTTTTTTTAAAGCAAGATTATCTTCGACTTTGCTAAAATATCTATACGATGATATGTAAAAGGATACTTTATAGTTATGAAAGATAATATGCAAAAGGGTAATTGTAAATTATTTTTACTCAAATGATACAAATGTTAAATCAAACTGAATTAGAATATATATTTATGAACCAAAGATTCGTTTAAATTATGTTAATCGAGTTTTGGTCTTCTAGGTCTTAAATATATTTTGATATTTTTCTTAAAAAGAAAATACTTCATATACTGTACATTAATACATTATGCAGAATTGAAACTTGAATGGTTAATAAACGACGGCAGTAATAACAACTCTCAACTAGTAATAGTTCGTAAATCGTAATGCTTAGCTAAATATTTATACATTTTTAAAAGCGATTTCTGAAAAAAATCAGAATTGTTTTATAGTTTCAATGTAATAGTTGGAAGCTGCTAATATAGATCTGGAAATTACACTAGTTAATACTTTATACATTAAAAAATTTTTTGTTGTAAATCTAATACTACTAATAAGTACTATTAACGTTCACACACACACGTGAAGAGGCAAAAACTGTATCTCAGCCGCAAGAATCTCGTCTCCTGTTTGATTACAAGGTCAACTTCTGGTCTCTCTCTCTTCAACTTATTAATCTTAACTTAATTATTTAATTAGATTCTGATTTCAAATCTAAAACCAATAAAATAATTCGCACATACGAAACTTCAAATTTCAAAATAAATAATAATAAAGAAATATCACAAAAAAAAACCTCGGTTTTGTGATCACTACACACCTTACATAGAAGCTTCTTTCTACTTCACTATAAAACAAAATCCAACTCTCATCACTCAAAAACTCAAACCAAATCATCAACTTAGATTTACAACAAATGGCGTCGATGATCAGTTCCTCTGATCAAAGACTTTCAACAAGCAAGAGACGTTTGAAGCCATTGATGCTAAGAGATTACTTACTCGATGATCTCAGTTCTTGTTCATCCAATGGTTTCAAATCTTTCCCACGTCGTCAGAGTACTTCTTCTTCATCTTCATCCTCAACCGTTCGTCGTCTCCTTGACGCCGAGATCAAACGTTCAGGATTGATCCATCATCATCATCGTCGCAAACAAACCCGTCTCACCAGAAGATCAAGCCGTACGACTTGTGGAACCGCGATAAGTCACGCTGTTCATAAAGCTTCAACAGCGTTTCTTAACGCGGTTAGACTTTTACCGTTCCCGTCTTCCAAGGGAGATAATAATAGTAGTTGTAATAATAATAACAAACCAGTCGTTTTCTCTAGAAGCTTGTCTAAACGGCTTTTAAGCAAAAGCTTCTGGAGAAAACCCTTAGGTCATTCTCGCCGTGTAGTAACCGGAGATGGAGATGGAGAGATCCAATGGTGGAGATCAGTCGCGTTCGAAGAGAGTTTATTAGATCAACCGTTCGATCTGATCTCTCAACTCTCCACCACCGTCGTCGAGGAACCAACATTCACAATCTCCTCAGCTGCGATCACCACCGTGGAGGAGTTTGTTTCAGGTGACTCATCGAGTTCGGGAAGCGAGTTTTTCACAAACTCATCATCAGAGGACGTTGTACAATCTTCTTCCTCATCGTTCTCTACGTCGTCAAGCGGTGAATCTGAGGAAGTATCGAACGAAAACGAAGCCGTGGAAGACGGGACCGAGAGGGGAGAGAGCTTAAACTCACGTGACTGTGATGATTCATCTGTCAACCGCAACAACAACAGCCTGTGTAACAGACAGGTTAGTTAAAGTCTCGTTTTCAAAGTTTTTATTACAACAACAACTGTCACATGTGTGAAAGCATTGAAACTTGTCGGGGGAATGCGTGCGAGGCACGTGAGGTTTAGGATCTTTACAAATTTTGGATGGTTTTAAGATTCTTCTACGTAGCTTCTAATGCGTATTTTACGGCACATGATCCCGCGAGAGAGTTAATTTTGTTTTGTTTCATGGTACTTTACTTGACGTACCAAATTATTTTAAACTCAAGAGGTCAAAATTATCGTACACATTTATATATTTTTAGTTAGATTTAGATACGCATATCGATCTCCACACATTTATATACATTCGTAGTAGACTAGTAGTTGTCGTAGTAGTACTAAAATTTAATTTTATATCATCAGTATCACGCATGTTCATGATTTTTTACTAACTAATGTAATCCTTGATGATTTTATTCTTGGATATGATTATGTATATTATTGTAACATAGTAAACCCCACAAATCTCAATCAAAACAAAAGTGAGGATACGATTCATAATAAATTTGATAGGGGCATATACAGATAGATTGATAAATGATGTTGTCTTGGGATGGGTTGACTTTTATCAACTTATTAATATCACTATACTGTGAGTTTGTTTTTGTTTGTAAGGCTTTTTAGTTATTTTTCTTTTTAACGTTGTGTGGATTGCATGTGAAATTGATTTGATATTAAATGCAAATTTTTTAAGGAATGTGTGAATGAAGAAAAAGAACAACTCAGTCCTGTATCAATCTTGGAATGCCCTTTCAAAGACGACGAGGATGATGATGTTGATGAAGACGATGAGATCACCGACCAAAATGGTAATGTTATCAATTGATTAATATTTAGCAAATTGTTATACATAAGAAGAAACATGTGAATTTGTAGTCTAACGTTATAAGCTAACATTTGCAGATACATATGAGAAAATTACTAGAAAAAGCAGGAGATCAAATGGTTTGGTACGACTTGAGCCACTAGAATTGGAGAAACGTATAGAGGATTATGTAGAGAGACAAGAAGAGTACTCATTTCATCCATTGGAAACCGAAGAGGATGAATCAGAAAAACGTACAAACCGCTTGTTTGCGCTTGTGAAGGAGAGAATCGGCGAAACAAACGACTTACTAGCTTCTCATGTCGCGGATAATCTACTGTTGGATTATCTTCAAGAAGATGATATCGGGCCAAAAGAGGAGACATTGATGGTAAAGAATGTAGAAGATTGGGTTATGGGGAGACAAGAAGAGATGTTTGTGAGTTGGCAAGTGAAAGAGAAGAGAGAGGTCTATGTGAAGGAAATGAAATGGGGTTGCGTTAGTGGAGATGAGAAACAAAGTGTGGTTGAAGATTTGGCTAGTGGTTTTTTCACTTCCTTGGTGGATGAGTTCATCTTCGACTTATAGTTTTTTTTTGGTTTTTAGGAGGGAGTTAAGATTTTGTGGGTTTGTTTAAGATTAGATTCGTATAATGTACTAGATTATATGGTATTTCAATAAAACTATATGTAGTTTTGCATAAGGGTGATGAGTCGTATAAAGACTTATGTAGGTCATATGTTCGTTTATCATTTCTAAAGTCTATAATGAGAGTTAGAGTCTAGTCATTATATATGTTGTTTGTTTTTCTAACTCCTAATATGAATTCTTGACTTTAGACTCTCTATGGTTTATGTTTTCGAATACTATATTATAAGTCAAAAAATAAAAATATTTCGGAAAGAGAAGAGAATTTATATAATATATTGGCTTATAGTTTATAGTGAGATTCAGAATGTGAAGAACGAAAATTTAAGTGTCTACTTCTTGAAAACAAAATGTCTTAATTAATCTTTATATGACTTCTAAACTAAATTAAAATCATATTTAAAACGTTTCATATGATCGTATAAAACTAATATTGACTATAGAGTTTCATATTGAAAAATCATGTTAAACACATGTTATTAAAAAATGAAGTGTTAAATTTTGTATCAAGATTTGTGTCGAATTTGTCAAAAGATTTCAAAATTCAGTTTTCTTACATCATATAATATGACTCAAAGATTTCAAAAGAAATAAAAATAGTCGACCAAACTTATGTTATTGGACCATTTCCCGCTGTTTATCGAATATTACATACACTCTTTTCTAAATATGATTTTTCCCTACACTATTTTCTATACTTAGAGACATAATTAAAAAGTAGTTATGATGAGACTCGGCCAAAACATAAATTTGTGACCAATCATCATCAAAATGATTTAGTGAGTTTTGGAAAAAGAGTTTGGTGGAAGGAAGATCATCAAGTCGACTACAAAATAATAATCGAGTCAGACAAGAGTCAACATCATGCGTGCGACTTGACCGCATGAGTTTTTTTTTTTTTTTTCGATATTCCTTACTTTTTTAAATTTTTATGTATAATTTTTTTGAAAATTCGATTTAAGTGTTTTTGTTTTCGATTTAATTTTAACCTTTTTAAGTGTTTAGTTCAATACATCGGATATATTTTTTTTGTAAGCAACTGAAATCCATTTTTACTCTTATTGATGTAAATACATATGATTTTTTTTTTCAACCAAAGTTTTATTAAAATACTAATTCTTGATTGGTAAATTTAATTAGGAGAGAAATACAAATAAAATTTGAGAGTTTAACATTTTAGAATAGCGTGCCAAACAAACCGTTTTCAAACTAGAAAAACGTGAAATTTTAGAAAGATATATTTTAAAAAAAAAACACGAATCTGCTAAAAATCATCAAACAAATTGAAAAAGTCATGCTACAAATCTGGATCATGCACCATCGCGGCTATCTCTGCATAATCCAATTTTATTAAAACATCGAATTTATGAAGTTTATTGAGCTAAAAAAAATACATTAAAATCGATTGGGTATGAATGAAATCACCCAAAATAGAAATTTTTTGTTTTGAAAACAAAAAAAAATATTTTTGGGGTTGGGATGATGAGGTTTTCCACAATGGAAAAAAGCATCTGAAAAGAGTTTTTTTTTTTTTTTGTTTTTCCTTTTTCTTCTTCTTCTTCTCCTCTTTCAAAAGTTTGTCTTTAAAATTTTTTTTGAAGAAAACCAAAAAAAAAAGACACAATAAACCCTAAAAATAAAAATTCCCCCTTTTAGTAGCTGCCTCTTTTTGTTTCTTCCGATTCTAATTCCACCGAGTTAAGCAAAAAAGCCGAGACTGTGAATCATGAGGGGAGTAAAACGCGCCGCCGTCTCCGATTCTATTGATTCTTCTGTGAGTTTTGTCTTTTTCCGATTCATTTTTTGTGTTCTTGGTTTTGGGTAGAAGAAAAGTTTTGATTTTGCCGATTGAATCTCGTTAAGAATTCAGTATTTGCATTGATTCGACGGTAGAAGAGAAAAAGATCGAAACTTTGGGGGTGTTTCTTGGTTGGGTGATTGATGATTATGAATAAAGCCGGCAACTTTATAATGTAGACAAGTTCTGGCTTGTGTGGGCATTGTCCATATTGGTATATGGAACTTAGGATTTAGCTCAAAGGTGTTTGCTTTAGATCTATTACTGAGTTAGTTTTTTGATTCTTAGAGCAGTTTGATATGGAATTGAGTCTGTGAGCTCATAGTCATGGAACTAAGTTTTTGTAAGGGAATTTATTTTTGCAGTTTAAGAATGCTAAACCAATGGAAGGAACCTTATTTGGTATTCAGAAGAATGTGGCACAGATGCAGCAGAGTTCATTAACATCAGCATCATTGGATAAGCAAAGGGCTGAGTTAGCTAGGAAGAATGTGAGAGCTCTTAATAACCAATTTGTAAGGTGAACAGTTGTGTGTATAGAAAAGACTATCTTCGTACTTGTTGGGTGTATTCTATATAGTTTATGAAAACATATTTAATTTGTTATGATTATTTATACATTCAGTAAGTATGGTTTATGCTTCATTGTCAAAACAGTTGGGTTCAGTTACAGCTGAAGAATCATCCTGATGAACTCTGGGAAGATGGGATGAATGACTACATTGCGCATGCTTCAAACATTCTGGTAAATACTCTTAAATGACATGAATTTAAAATACTTTACTTTCTCTTAACGTATAACAGTGTACCTGTTTTATCCTGAATTTAGAGGCCTCCTTTTCTCATGATGAAAAATATCTAGAATGGTTTTGATTGAATTATCAAGAATGCTAATTATTTAGTATGTCTTATTGTCTTCGGTTATGCTGTCCATTTATATTGAAAGGATATAGTTGCTTACTCTTCCAGTCTCTTGCTTTGTTTTGTGCTAGACCTTTTGTTCAGTACACTAGCTAATCAGTTTACTGTTTCATGTCGATTCTTGTGCAGGAAAAGTTTAAGGATGTCGTCAACTGGCTGAAAGAAAATAAGGAAAAGGGGGAAAATGTATCCCCTGAATCTCGTGGAGCAGAGAAGAAAATTGTGGCTGAAGTCAAGAATAGCGATCTTAAATCAGTTTCAAATAATAACATATTTGCTTCAAACAGTCAACCTGGGCTCTTCTCAAACAATCAATCTTCCAATTTTTCCAGTAGTCGGTCTGGTTTGTTTTCAAGCCAACCTGGAGCATTCTCCAACAGTCCATTTGGTTCAACATCTAATAGCCAGACTGGGTCTTTTAGCAGTGGCCAGACTGGTTTGGCTAAAAGCAGCCAACCAAGCCTATTTTCCAGCAGTCAAGGAGGAGCAGTCTCTACTAGCCAGACTGGGTTTTTTAGCAGTGGCCAGACTGGTTTGACTAAAAGCAGCCAACCAAGCCTATTTCCAAGCAGTCAAGTAGGAGCAGTCTCTAATAGCCAACCTCCTTTCCCATTTTCGAATAATCAAACCACTTTTTCATCTGGAGGTATCTAACTTGTTCAATTGGCAGAATATTGGACTCGTCGTTGATCAGCTTTGTATATTTAGGAAAATAATTCCAGAGACCTAACTTCTCTTTTCCTTGTTTGCTGGTATTAGTAGCGGTAAAGCGGGATTCTGCAGATGATGCAGATGGTGGTAAGTTTATCAGTATATTGTTATCTTCCAATTTTGTGTTCCTCAAATTTTTTTAAACCACGATCTTGATATAGTTTTCTATGCTGAAGTTACAATTTACCTAGAGGAAATTATCTATAAGAAATGAGGCATAACAGTGTAAACGTTGGATTTTTTTGACTTGGCAGAAGATGAACAACCTCAACCGAGCAGCCCATCGGTCAAAAAGACCGAAGAAAAGGGTGTTACTGTGGTTCATGAAGTCAAATGCAAACTTTATGTAAAGGTATTTTGTTGGCTAAAAACGTTGATGTTATTTTCAGCTATTCTACTATAACCTTCCCTGTTTCAGCAGCTCTCACTATATTGTTTCATAAAATGTTGGTGTTGTTTGTACATTATTGTGTGATGTAATATTAATAACCGTATCGAGGATTTGGCATCACGTATGAGACCATAAAGGTTAAAGATAAAAATGTTCTTTCCTAATCATTCTCAAATTCCTCTTTAGGTGTCATAGTACTTGTGAATTAGTTTATTTTCTCTACTTTAGTTATCTTTTTGATGTTCTTGCTGACGTTGTAAGCTTTGTATCTATATGATATTGTGCAGTCGAATGACCCAGCTGACAAAGGTTGGAAAGATAAAGGAACAGGGAATCTCTACATAAAATGCAAAGAAGGCATTGACAAGGGGACAAAAGAATCAAAACCCACAATTCTTGTCCGAAACGATGTATGATCCAGTACACACCTCACATTCAGATTGGTCTACATATTTCCAACATTATAAGCCTATTTTCTTGTCAGGTTGGAAAACTGCTTCTGAATGCACTACTGTACGCTGGAATTAAGACGAGCCCATCAAAGAACGCCCTTGTTGCAATATTCCACTCCTCGGTAAATAAAAGCTGCTGAAGCTTATTTTTTAGTGTTTAGTTTTCATGTTGGTTTTGTAGTTTTTTCTAATTTTGTCTACCCTGCAACAGGAGGATTCCAATGAGAATGTAACGCCAAGAACCTTTCTGATAAGGACAAAGACTGCAGAAGCCAGAGATAAATTAGCAACGGCCATCCATGAATACGCCCCTTCTTCATAAAATGCCTTGAGATCTTCACTGTAACTTTAAAAGCTTGAGTCGTCCTCTCTCTATATTTTTTCCTTGATTTGTAATATTAGGAAGGCTCTATAAGAAGGCTTTGATTAAAGGCAAAAAATTGTTGTACGGTTGAGAGAGAGGGATGGATAAAGGTACTTCGTAGCCTAGTAGAGAATGTTGTGCGTTGTGCCAATTTACTTTGTAACTTAAATCCAAAGACAATAAAAATCATTTCTTTCTATCAAACTTCATTCATCTCAAACAATAAGCAGAGAGGCTACATTACATTCTAAATTTATACACAGAGAGCGATACAATTAAAAAGGATCATCAGTTAACTGATCCATATCTAACATCCTCCGTTTTCTTTTGCTGATCTATGAATCGTGAAACGATCTACTATCTTTACGGTATTAACAGGGTCTTGTTGGGCTGTTGGGGCACACCATTTACTTGGATACTTTCTCTCGTAGCTCATCTTGAAACTCTGTTTCGGCTCTGAATCCCAATCTTTGTCCAGTTTCCAGTCCTTTGGCACCTAAACTCATATAATATACACATCTTTGGTTATAGTTCCTTAACCATGCAGTTAAAACTACGATACCAATAAATAAGAACTAATGACAGAATCAATAAAAGACTGGTTCATTAGTAGCAGCAGTGTCAGGTAGCCACCGTCCTAAGTAGAGTTTCTTACCTTATCAACTGCTAGCGTGAAAACTTCGATGTCTCCATCTTCTAGGATGTGGAAACGGGAGAAAGATTTGTAATTGGCAATGCGGAGTGAAGAGAAAGCTTCATCAAAGTGTATGTGGAACCAGTTGATGCAGATATACAAGTAGCTTCCAAAGACCATAGACACGACAGGAGTTGAGAAGACCCAAAAGTAAAGGAAGACAGAAGCATAATAGATAACAGCTCCACTTCGGGAAAGTGATTCCATTCCGTCTTTGCAAATGTTGGTCCGGGTAACTGCCATCACCTGATGTGAAAACACTCAGGTTACTTTTTCAAATTGGATTTTTGGTCAATCAAAGCCAGAAGCAAAAGTCAGTACATTATTTACCTCAGGAACATCAAATGCTGACATAAGATACTTTATGCAAGCGGGATATAAGCCAAACGTCCATTGTTCAATACGAGCTCGAAGGCCAGTAGGGTCTGGGAAATGCTCACTCTCCACTGATTTGTACCACTGATATAATGTATGATACCCTGTGTAAACAAAAATGTAAGAGTCACAAATCAATCAAGGCTAAATCACAGAAAATTTCACCCAGTCATTAATTATCTGTTGGCGTCCATGACATTGTGATGAGTCAAGAATCAAGATGATAAAACTATGCACTTTGGGATGAAAACCATGTGGAACGAAAACTGACCAGAATTTGCAAGAAGATTATGCTGAATACAGATTTCTATGCCCAGTTCCAACATCAACATAAGAATCAGAGCTGCCATCAGGTGTGCAGCAACATGAAGAACTCCAATTACAACACGTTTCTTCCGAGATATTTTTGAGGGGACAAATGTGATTGCAGTTATCAGCAACATCATGACACCGGTAAAAGACACATAAGATTGTTCCATCACATACGCAAAGGCATTCCAAACTGTGCCTAAGAAACTCTCCAGGTGACCAGAAAACGAATCACCTCGTAAGACGTGAGCTAGCTTACACTGAAATAAACGAGGAACAAGAAGGAATAGGATTGCAGATTTCTTGTGAGAAGTGAGCCTATATGATGGTTCTCAAGGAAAATTCAAATCTACATATATGCAAACCTAAGGAAACAAAAAGAAGTGATATTTCATATATAAAACCAATTTTAGCTTCCCAATCTATTACTGCATGTTGTGCAATGTTTAAACTTTAAATAGGACAAGCTTAATACGCACCTGCGGGAACAATGAAAAGACCAAGATAAAATATATAATCCCACCAATAAAATCAAACTGCCAGTTCTTTTTCCGGAATTTCAAAATATTTCCCAAAGCAATCTGCAGACAGCAAAAAACACCATTTAATATCCGAATACTATGAAAAGTTATAAACAAGACAAGTTCGTGATAGGAAACTTACTTTGCTTGAATCATCAAAAGAGGGGTAGGCAACCTTGCTTCCATAAGATGCCCCATAGAACTTTGAAAATTTGCTAAACACATGGGTGGGATGCAGGAAAGCTCCTCCACAGCCATTAACAAGAAGATGTTGGACATGGGCAGGTCCATCTGATTGACTACACGAATGCCGCATATAATGATGCAAATCCCCTGCCATTCTAAGTTTGCACCTGTATTTCAAAACGTCGCATATCAGATGTCTCACGTTCTTCCCTGTATCACAGCTCCAGTACCAATCAAGAAGCCAATTTGGTTCATGCGTAATAATGATCACCGCATCATTCTCGCCCACCTGAATGAGAGAGTATTAATGTTATTAAAGCAGCTATATGAAAATTGAGTATATGAAAAGACGAAGCCACTAAAATATAGCCTAAACCACTAGTTATAAGCATTTCAGAAACAAAAGGCATCACAAATCTGTACCAGAGTAAAGCAAACAATGGTACACCTCTGACTAGGTGACAAAAATATTTACATTACATCTACAAATCCTATATAAAGGATGGAAATGAAAAGTGATACACATACTACCTTGCCCTTCACCAATTCAGAAAAGAATTTGAATTGGTCGACATCAATATCACCATGAAGTGCAAGATCCAAACCAAACACCCACCATCCCTTAGGTAGCTGCAGGGCAAAATAGCTTTTCTTCTGGGGCATTAGCCAGCCGCCTAACCAACTCTTATGGCATATATACCTCATGAAAGTATTGAGTCCGTCAAACCAGTCTATGAAATAATAATAAATAACTCTATTATTAGAGGAGACGAAAGAAGAAACCGAGTATGATGCAGCTATGTGAAACAAATTATTTGAAATGAAGATGAGATTTGAAACTCACCATGGTTTCCAGGGATTAGAAAACATTGAGGACCTTCATAACTCTTAAGATCAGACACTCCATTGGGTAATTCAGGCTTGTCAACAGCAATAGAGTCATTTTTATACCAACGGGGTGGCTGCATTGCATACTCAAAAGGACAAAAGAGACGTTTTTCATATGTAAAAGCTGACGGATTTGGGTATCTGGAGAAAGACATCCATGGTTAGATTTGAAAAAACGTTGTGAATATGTAAATATATACAGTTATAAGTAAAGCACTTACGCAAGATCTCCTCCAATAAGCAGTACATTTCCCCGTGGAAGAGATAGAAAATTATCAGCCACTGGAACTTTGAGAGAAGGCTGAGCAAGAAGCTTCGCAACACTATATGATGAGTTCCCACCATCACCAGTATCCGCCATGAAATCAAACCAAAAATCTTTCTTCTCAGCAAGGTGATCATATAAAAGTTCCTTTCTACCACTTGCATCACCAGATTTGGTCATTGCAGCCTAAAGATTTGGAACAAAGGAAACGAGCAAAAAAAAGTTGAATTCAATTATCTCGAATGTCTATCTGTAGAGAGAGGAATGACCTGATAATATCATATCAAAAGTTTAAAATGTCTACCTGCAGCATCCGCATGTCAAAGCGGCCAACAAATACTGTGACTGACACAAGGAGGTCAAACACAGTTTTAAACAAATCAGCCGATGTTCTGAAATATATAATGAGATAGGTCAGCACCTGGTCAAGTGTCCTGCCTTCATCTTTTGCCACAATAAGAAATGGTAAGCAGAAAGGGGGAATATTAGTTTAGCATTGACGTACCCTGAATACCAAGGAACCATATCTAAGAAATCAGGTTTCAATTGCTGATTCTTCAGCTTCTCATATTTGTCAACTGATAGAGGGTGTGTCAGAGCCCACCTAAACAGTATATTAAAACTTTTAAGATTCAACATTCATTCAAATGAAAGAACAAAGCTGTTCATATAGATGTTACTGTTGATCCTCAATTGCAATATTAAGTTGACAGGTATTATGCCATAGACGCTACTTACCCTGTTGATCTCTCCACTACATAATTGGCAATGTAAAGACCAATAAATGTGGCCCACAAGGAGTATATAGGAGAAATTTCGTCAGATGAATCAGGACATGATCCGTTGCATGCAATCTGCAAATAGGAAGGTAGGTATAGGACTATTAAAGGGTGAACACATAAAACATATTCACAACTCACTATAACAGTTTAAGAAGAGATACCTCCCCGTAAATGAACCATTTGGATAAAAGTGGATAGTCGCTTGCAGATCCAACTGGAGCAAACCACGACGAACACACTTGGTCTTTCAGCTCATTCATACGAATGAATTTTGCAAGCCAGGTGTTGTTCCTATGTTCCCTTTTCCAGAAGGAAAACCAGCTAGAATACTGTCTTCCATGTGGTTTTTCCCTCAGAACAGCGCGATTACCACAATGACTGTAAAATATACAGCAAGCCATGCTAAGAACCTGCACAAGCCAAAAAACATGAAGAAAATAATTTTTATAAGAAGACATTTAAAAAAAAAATGGCTTTAATGTGCAAAACTGGCAACGGTGAACTTACAGCACAGTTTTGAAGAATGGTTAAGATCTCTGGGCGTCTTCCAGCCACGCGAGAAACGAGACCAACATACCAAAGTCCAAGAAAAATGATGTGGAAGACAACAAGGAAGAGTATGGATGATATGTAAATTGTTAGAAACAAGGACAAATTCATCCTCAAATCCAAACCCATTGACTGAAAATTAGGAAGATGATACAAAGCTGCAACTAAAATCCAAGCAATGTACCTACACCCAAAACAAAAAGAAAAAATGGAATTAGGAAATTTCAAAGAGTGAAAGCTGATATTTGATATGTTCAGAAGATAGAATTAACAATTGCTTACCACCGACTGAAGTTTGAATAATTTGGTCTGATGGTCTTCTGGATAAATGGAGAAGAAAAGAAGTAGAAAAATCCGAGCAAACATGCATACATGGACCACCACTTGACTGAAAACTTTTCTATGAGGGTGTGCATGTTATCCGATGAAATAAAGAATAGGCAACCAAAAAATACAGCAATGATAGCATGACGTGAATGCTCATGCGGATAAGGGTAAGTGTGGGTTAGAATCGTTCTGACCCTCTCCATTGGGAGGGAATTATATAAACGAGTCGAATGCCTATCAGAGACCATGGCACGTAATTCGTAGAAGTTTCTTGATGACAGTTTAGATCTTGACACGGCTAAGAATGGTTCATGAATAACTTTGAGCTTCCAATTTTCTACTTCAGCAGACAAAACCTTGTGCCTAAGGAATCAAGAATCAGAAAGAATAAATTCAGCACAATGTGATCCAGTAATGTAACAGTATCCATGAACTATATTCGATTCATCAAATTGCTGTTATCAGCTATCTGATACTAATCCCAGAATTCAAAAAAGTCATCACTGATACAAGAACTACAACTACCTATTGTACAACACCCGTCATACTAAAATCCCCATCCGTAATGAAAGCCAAAACAGCAAAAAAAAAGCAATTCAAATTTCCATAACCAAGAACACAAGTCTCCTCATCAAGATTGTATATATGTCATCCACTGTTAATAACCCTGAAGTACATATATAAATCAAAAGAAACGGAACAAACAGTGAACCTAACAAGCAAAACTATTCATCTCTTGCACTGTGTTCAAAACTTGACTTGGATCAAATAAGAACATACCAATACTAAAGAAAGCAACGAACCCAAAGAGAGAAGACCAGAATTGGCAACACTTTTATGCTGCAGAATCTCAAAATTGGAAGGAAAAAAATAACTCACACTTACATCATTCAATAGTATAAACAAGAAAACATCAAAAGCAGTAACATGCAACAACACCCAATTTCTCAAAAAAAAACCCGAAAAGACTTGTTTTTTTTTTCTTTTCAACTCGATTAAAAATCAAACCTTTAGCTAGCAGCGGAGGTAAATCTCGGGTCTTTAAGAAGAAAAACCCAGTTTCGAGCTTAATCAAATAAGAAAAAAAAAGATCGAATTCTCCGATTTGATTTAAAGTCAAATCAAATCAATGTGGTGCTTAGAGATTTTTTGGTTTTTTACCCACAAAGAACCCTAAAAGAAAGAAGAGGAATTGGGAATTACAGAAACAATCAATGATCTAAAACGAATCACGTGGCTCTGTTTTTTATAGTGCAATTGTTGAAAAATCTCTGCTTTTTCCTTTTTTCCAGAGAGAAGAGAGAGAAAGAGAAAAAGGAAATAATGAAAGAGGCGGTTACCAAATGATCGCCATTTTCGTCTGAAGCTTTTTAAATAAAAGAAACTAAAAGTGAAAATAAACAAATAATAATGAAAAATAATAAAATAATGGAGGGAATCAACGAATAATTCCATTGTTGCTACCTTCAAAATGTCCGAATCTTTTTTTTTTCTATTGAATTAGAAAGATAAGATAATTTGACGTGTACAAATTTATACAACTTGTAATCGAAGCAATGCAATAATTTATCTTTTTTTTTTAGTTTGATGAAATAATTTAAAGTATAATTTCTTATGGGTTGTGTTGTATTTTCTCGATAATTGTTTACAAAAGTTTGACACACGTGCCAAAATATGAGTGGCTAAATGACTTGCTGATTTTATTGAGTAATGTATTATAAATATTAAATAAAGAAAAAACGAGTTATATAGTTCTATTATATGGTGTTGGCAATAATAATAATAAATGACTTGTGTATGTTGACGAATTCACAACAAGATGACTTCTTATTTCACACACAAAAATAGGATCATTCTTAACGAATTATGTTGTGTTAATTGTTGTTTGAGAAAAAAAAAGTACTAAAACGAAAAATATTAATTAGGTTTGCTAATTGAAAAATGAAATCTTTAAATCTTTAGCAAAATTGAGATAGGAGTAAAGCATATCTGTGAAAATGTATACTACAAAATTAGAAGTGTAAGAAAGTAACACGTAAGGTGATGAGTATATGAGATTGTGAGTCAAAGAAGATAAAAACGCGTTAGGTGTAGCATACAAATTGCAAAGATTGATGCACTCAAAACACATGCAATGTCTTTGGGCTGTGCACTTCAATTAATTAAGCTGGCTCATTGATTATTTAAACTCCATCCCAACTACATAACTAATATTATTATTATTTTTTGAATAACTCAAAAGGTTATAGACCGAAACTCATACATCCTCTCAGACCCGAAACCAAAACCCAAAACCAAAGCATGTTATATAGTTTCGCCTCAAGTGCTACTCGAATCGGTGACCTCTATATTTTTGTCAGAAATCTTTACCAATTGATATTTTAGTATTTGGTAACTAGTAGTAGTAGTAGTATTATTAATCTTTCTCTTCTCTAACTTTTGGATTTTGATCCCCTCTTCTTGTTTATAACTTTCTTCTCATTTTCTATAACATTTAAAATCAAATGTCAACATGGCATATTCTTAAAAATACTATTTTCAAGAATGCAAATTATAATGTAAGAACTGAGAAATTCATCAACATATATCATTTGTACCTTTGTGATATCCTCAATTTTTGTGGTATTTTGATTTTATTCTAGAAGAAATTCAGCTCAATAGTACGTTTATTCTACGATATAACTTGTAACTATAATTTTTTAACGAACTTTATACATTATTGGATTTTTTTTTTTAAAAAACAAAACAAAAGTCTTACGAGTTTTAAAGTCATATAAGAAGCTATCTTCTATAAGCTCTAACTTCTAACCCACTTGGGTGCATTGTCCAAATGAAGAACATAAAGGACTTTGGCTTAGTTTACTACTTTTGATATATTTATCATCATCACATGAAGGATCACACTAGCTAGTCATTGTTTTTGTTACCACCGATATAAAAATCGTGGAAAACGTTAGATTAACAATATGTGGTTATACTTGTACCCAAAAGAGAAAATAATATAGCTTAGCTAAATCCTATAACTTAGACGCATATTGCTTATTTTTGCTGATTATAACATAATCAGTTATCTATACTTTCATATGTATACTGTAATATAAAAAAAAAGAAAAACAAAAAAGCTAGACGTAACAAAGTTGATCAAGTCATGAGCATGTTACTTTACTTTGCCACGTTTCTTTTTTTTTTTGATAATTAGAAAACTGTTCTTTCGGAATTTGGGGTTATAAAGTGGTTGTGTGCATCAGTGCATGCATGCTCACTATTTTGGAAGTTTTGGACGGTGCTCTCCTATACATATTCGTCACTCGTCTGTCGTATCTATAATTTGGAATACTTTGTATAGTACTAATTATCACAGTTTTTTTTTAGCCGATACCTCTCAATCCAAAAGATCTACTAGCATCTTTCCCCATTCGTGCATGTGATCGAAAAATCAACTCAATCCAAAAATATATGAACTTCTAGTACGTATACTACCAACCCAAACTCTTAGTCTTAGATCATCCTTAACTATGGTTGCCTTCACACTTGCAAGTATGATGCATCATACATCATATAAAATATAAACAAATTTGAAACACATAACCGTAGCATTAAGCCATCCTCATTACATGGATTCTTACACAAATCTTAAGGTATAAGTAAGAACCCATGCAATAAGAATGGTCTTAGATTGGGAATCCAACAAATTAGGGACTATAGTAGAAATTAAAACTGATCAAGGAGTAAAGGCTGTAAAGCCTTTCGCAATAGGATTGTTCATAGCTTAATCGAGAAACATAGTACACGTAATTTTTTTTATATAGAAAAAACATGTTTGTAAGGTTAATTCATAAATTAGATTTGATCCAACAAAAAAGCTCATATCTTCCCCATGTCTCAAAAAGGAAAGAAATATAAAAAGATAATAACGATCCAAAACGTAAATCTCTATCCGAATCTATCTCTTTGACTCTCTCTCTCTCCCAGTTAGAAATATTCATCATCCAAGAGAGAGCTTGTGATCACAGTCACTATCTATTTTTTTTTATTCCTCTTCTCTCATCTCAATTTTTTTTATTTTATTTACTTTTTATTTTCTTGGTGAGAATAGGATTCAGAGAAAAAGAAAAAATATAACCCGAAATTTCAGCGTTATTCAGAATTAAACAACAAATAAAATCTGAGGTTCCCTATCTTTGCCTTTTCATATTTCAACTTTTGAGGGTATTTTACTGTCTCTCTTTTCATTTTTTTTTTTCTCTCTTCCTGAAATCTTTTTTTTTATTTGATGAGTTTCCTCTAAATCCTTTGAAGATTACAATCTTCCTTAGCAATTTTGTTAGATTTAAAGTTGGTAAGAACACGAGAGGGAACATTAAGAGGTCATTAGGTGTTTGTATATATAAAGATTTGGTTTCTTTCATTTGCTTTTGTTATATATTTTTCTTCCCTTTGAATCTCTTTTCAAGAAAACACTAGAAAATGCCAAGAAATTACAAGAATCCAAGTTGTAAAATCCCATATTCTTAAAGGGAAAACAATGTTTTGAAAAAGTGTCGTAATCACTTATCACGTGTATAATATGATGTTATAGATCACTCATGAGTCATGATCATCGTAGCCGTCTTCTTAGCTGTATAATTCAATCGCAAAACTCTAATATAAAACTTTTCTTTGTTTTTCTCAGAATCTAAATTGACCACAAATACAAAGAAGAACGAAAACGACAAGAGGTACGTATAACCATATATACATTTAGATGTTATTTTTTTTTTCTTTGATTATAATTTCTATATAAAGTTGACTCTTTAGTAGGAAAAAAAGCAACATGTTTGACCCACTTATTATTCAAGTCAATAAACATTTTTGACTAAAAATTTTAAGATTTTTACGAAATAATTGATACATTTTACAAGACGTATACTTATTATATCACACAAGTCTATTAGTTGTTCGTCTCTGTCTCTGATTCTTGTTTTGTGTTTGTAGAAAATGGTCGCCTTTGGAAAAAAGCTCAAGGAACGTAGTATTGAAGAATGGCAAGAGTATGTTTCTTTAACATTCAAGATTAACTTCTTCTTTTTTCAAATTTTATAGCAATGTGAATCATGATTCATGTAGTACTTGTTTTTGTTTTCGATATACTCTTTTAGATATTACATCAATTACAAATTGATGAAGAAGAAAGTGAAGCAATATGGTCAACAAATCGAAGTAGGAACTCTAGATCGTCGCCATTGTCTTAAAGATTTCTCAAGAATGTTGGATCATCAGGTTTCTCTTTCTTTTCCTTCACTAAATTTTCGCGGTTTTAAACTTTATAAGAATGATCCATTACCGCTTTGCAGATCGAGAAAATCGCGCTTTTCATGTTGGAGCAACAAGGTTTGCTTTCAAGTAGGTTACAGAAACTAAGGGAATGGCATGATGTACTCCAAGATGAGCCTGACATATCTGAGATATCTAAGCTAAGAGAGGCTTATAGATCAGTGGGACAAGATCTTCTCAAGCTTTTGTTGTTCATCGATATGAATGCTATTGGTATCCGCAAGATACTTAAGAAATTCGATAAAAGATTTGGTTATAGATTCACAAACTATTATGTCAAGACTCGTGCTGATCATCCTTACTCTCAACTTCAACAAGTGTTTAGACATGTGGTATAGTCTTAGAATCTCACTTAGCTTAATCTGCCACTATACTATAAGCTTAATGTTTCGGTTATATCGATTTTTCTAGGGTCTTGGAGCTGTTGTTGGAGCCATTTCTCGCAACCTTCATGAGCTTCAAAACAATGAAGGAAGCTACTTATCCATTTACGACCAGCCTGTTGTTCCTCTTCAGGTTTTGTTGTAATTCACCGAGTTTTGTCTACGAAAAAACCTAAAATCTGTTTTGTGTCATCGGTTTTTCTTTAAATTTTGTAGGATCCTGTGGTGGATTCAATTAAGAATGCTGTGGACAGGCTAACACATTCAACAAACTTCCTCAACTTCATGGCTCAACATGCTCTAATAATGCAAGACGAAGACTTACTGATCCCTCATGACGAGCAAGCGGATCAAGAAGAAGGGAGATACCATTTCATGTCTCTCTTGTTAAACTTGGCCAACACGTTTCTCTATATGGTCAATACATATATCATTGTTCCTACAGCAGATGACTACTCCATGAGCCTTGGAGCAGCAGCAACAGTTTGTGGTGTTGTGATTGGTGCTATGGCCGTTGCTCAGCTCTTCTCTTCAGTTTACTTCAGCGCCTGGTCCAATAAATCTTACTTCAAACCGCTTATTTTCAGTAGTATCGTTCTTTTCTTCGGGAACCTGTTATATGCTTTAGCTTATGACTTCAATTCATTAGCACTTCTCTTGATTGGTAGGCTTTTCTGTGGGTAAGTATCTTCTTAGACTTATGTTATATACTTTGTTTTCATGAGACATTTGGCTTTATTATCCTATTTATACGTTTTGTAGATTTGGTTCGGCGAGAGCAGTGAACCGGAGATATATAAGCGATTGCGTGCCATTGAAAATCCGAATGCAAGCTTCCGCGGGGTTTGTTAGCGCGAGTGCTCTAGGAATGGCTTGTGGTCCTGCTCTTGCTGGTTTGTTACAAACTGATTTCAAGATCAAAAGTGTTACATTTAATCAGGATACATTACCTGGTTGGGTTATGGCTGTTGCTTGGCTATTATACTTAGTCTGGTTAGCTATTTCATTTCGGGAACCCGCTCGTGAGCCTGAAGAGATTGATACTTCACAAGAGTCTAAGTCAGGTAGGGAATTAAAGAGCACTAGTTCTGTTTTTTTCTTTTCCCTTCTATATTCTTATCTGATTAGAACAATATTTTGTGGTGAAGCTGATCAAGATGGGAGTATGGAGAAAGGTCTTAAAAAGCCACTGTTACTTGCATCCGAAGAAACGGAACATGATGAAGAAGATGATGGTGATGGAAGCGAAGAATCTTCTGACGATTCGCGTAAACCCGCTAACTCCTTTGTAGCTGCTTACAAACTACTCACTCCTTCAGTAAAGGTAACTAAAACTTATATTTTTTTTTATAAGAAATCTATTTACTTAATCTTGATTTTTCATACAACTCTATATTGTTATTAGGTTCAATTGTTGATATACTTCATGCTTAAGTACGCAATGGAGATTCTACTATCAGAATCAAGTGTTGTTACTACATACTACTTTGGTTGGTCCATGAGTTCTGTTTCTATCTTCTTGTTCTGTCTCGGTTTAACCGTTCTACCGGTTAACCTCGTTGTTGGAAGCTATATCAGCAACATGTTCGAAGATCGGTAAAGATCCTTATATATGTTAGTTTCTTTAACTTTTCGCCTTGCCGGTTACCTGAAAATGTGATATTACAGACAAATTCTCTTGGCCTCAGAGATTATGGTCTGTATTGGAATACTTCTCAGCTTCCATGTAGTAATCCCTTACACAGTGCCACAATACGTAATCTCAGGATTCATCATGTTTGTTTCTGCAGAAGTTCTTGAAGGTAAAATATAGATACTTACTGTTACAACTTTAGCAACGTTTTAACCCGAAATTTTTTTCAAGATCAAAACTTTGCGTTCTTGAAAGTAAAAGATCCATCTTTCTCATTTGAAAACATGTTTTTTTTTGGATTTTGCAGGTGTGAACTTATCATTACTATCGAGAGTTATGTCATCGAGGCTGTCACGGGGAACCTACAACGGAGGGTTATTGTCGACAGAAGCTGGCACGATCGCACGAGTTATAGCTGATGCGACGATCACTTTGGCTGGTTTCTTGGGACAGAGTATGCTTTTGAATGTTACTCTGCTTCCTTCTTTGGTCATCTGTGTTGGTTCTATCGTAGCTACTTGTTTTACTTATAACTCCTTGTATTAGTGCTTCTTTCAAAGTTTTTTACAACATAGAAACCAACTCTTTGATATTAAGCTAACTCCTAGGTTCGATTGTTTCTCTTTTCTTTTGGCTTTTACATTGATCTGTTTGTGAAAGTTTTGTTTTCTCTGTGTTCATTCTTAGACCCATTGATAAAATACTTTTGATGTTCTTTGTTGTACAACTTGTACTCTAAGTTGGATTACATAAGTGTCAAGTCGTACACAACACAAAAATACATGGAATAAAATTTCACTTTGATCCATGAATTGTATAAGTACGTCGTCATTGATACTAGAACTAGTACTATAAATAACTCATGGTTTCTTTGTATCACATATCCTTTCACTACAAAACAACTCCAAATGTATTAAAGAAACACCCACAATGTTTGGGCTAGGATCGTGTCTACTAATGAAATAAGTTGTGACTATACACCGATATGACCTTATAAATATGATCATTGCTCAAATTTACCTTAAGGTTTCTCGAGCTTTTAATTATTCTCTTAATCCAACGGATTTAACCTATATGATCATTGCTCAAATTACGGATTTAGCTAAATACACACACAGACGAAATAGCTTTCCAACAATATCCAAATTCTCATTTGCATGAGAGAAGTAAATCAATAGTAAATAAAAACAGAACATACAAGTCCCTAAAATCAAAAGTAACAAGAAAGAAACTTATAGAACGATTAAAATGGTGCATAGTAGTAACATAACATTTTTGACAGGTGAATTTGTTCCTTTCAAGAATCAGTGTCCATTGGCTATGGATCCATCTTCACCTTTCTTGCCATAGAATCTCCGGTACAAGGAATCAACCTCTTTCAGATAATAAGTACCCGGAGCCAAAAGGTCTATAATACCATCCTTGCTTGTCACAAAGTCCTTTGCTCCATACCTATGTTCCATTAGCTTCATTGTCTCCACAAATTTCTCTGGTGCATACTGCAATAATAAACATGCCCCGAGTCGGGAGATTAATGATTCAAGATTCAGGATGTTAATTCGAAATGCGGTTTTGCTACTACAGGATGTTCTTGTGTTACCTCATGTCTAGCCTTCAATTTACCGCCCACATCCATTACAGATGCGATGTTTGAAACGCTGAACGGGGACTGATTGTCGCAGAGGCGTAACGAGAACATTGTTGCGGTTGAACCACTTCCATATGAGAACATAACCACCCGCTTTCCCGGCTATACAAAACAACCAAAACTCATATGTAACAAACTTCACACCAAATGTAGGATTTCAATATGGTCAGAAGAAGCAAAGTTTTGTTTTCTATTATTACCAAATCGTTGTGTTTGTTGTGGATGAGGGAGGCAAATGCAGCGTAGAGTGAAGCGGTGTACATATTACCAACTTCCTTTGGTATTAAAGTCGTTGGTTGCACTTTAGCATCATAAAACGATTTTGCAAGTTGTTGTGACACCTGCAAAATAGACAAGATTGTTCAGCTTTTTAACTCGGTTTTCTCTCGGTATCAAAAGCAAAGGAAACGCGAAAAAGTTTTTACCTTTTCAAGATCACGGCTTTGGTAACTCTCATCGAGGGACAAAGATGAATAAGGGGTGAATTTTTCTTTGGCAGCCTCGTCAATGGAGCTGCAGTAGAGGAAAGAAGATGTTACTCACGATCAAACAAGTAAAGAAATTTTAATCTGAAGACAAAATTGATAAGCAAGAACCTTGCGTTTCTCAAGAAGTCATTGTACAAGAGACGAGCGAAACTTTTCTGTACAAGCTGTAATAGCAGAGAGGACTGGTAAGAGATAGTTCAAGTAGAACAAAGCTATTGCTGGAGCATTTAAGAAAATTACTTTATTGTATGGAGAGTGGAAAACAAAGTAATCAGCATCATTGATAGAGAACTCTTTGCCCTCAATTTTCTCGAACCTAATAAAAACCAAAGAATTGAAATGAGTCACACACAACACCAGAAGAAAGAGACTGAGGTTTTGTAACCATGAAAAAAAATCACTTACTTGTTGCATAAATGTTTATAGCAAGAGTCAAGAGCCATAAGGTAGCAAGTCTGTGAAAGCTTACCATCAACAACCTACAAGATCAAGAGAAATGAATAAGCAATAAGAATTTGATTCTATGTGCCAAATAATTGAGATTATGTATTAAAGATTACCGGGTACTCGCTAGCAAGGTTAGGCTTGTAAAAGTCATAGACATGAGCCATGTGGCTTGCTCTCAATTTGCTTTCGAAAACGATAGGAGCATCAGGTCCGATCAACATAGCAATCGCTGCTGCTCCTCCAGTGGGCCTCGCAGGTCCTTCTGCATAAACCTGAAAGCATTTCAGATATAAACAGGTCAAGATTTATGGAAAAGACTCTTAGGAATAGTAATAAAATATGTCTTATGTCGATGTTATACCGCGCTGTCAGTACAAATGACGAGGCCATAACGTCCATCCCATGAGTTACTCTCAACCCAATTGACACAGTTTAACAAAGCTGCAGTTCCTCCATAGCAAGCATTGGTCGAGTCAACACCTTCTACATCAGTGTTTCCACATTTCTGTTCATTCCCCAAAATAAACACAAACTTTTACTCTCTGTTTACAAAAAGAACTCGAGCTGTACTCAGATTTTCAACCACAATTAGTATAAATACCTCAAAGAGCTGCATCAAGAAGGTTTTGATGGATTTGCTTTTGTCAATGACAGTCTCACTACCTACTTCAAGACGCCCAATTTGCTTCGGGTCAATCTTATACTTGTCAAAAAGTGATGTCACCGCATTGAAACTAAGAGAAACAGAAACCAAGAAACCGATTAATTCAGTCTTTGCATGACAACACACAAATGCAAACAAAAAAGAATCAGTCTTTTCATGAGTTTATACATATGCAGCCAAAAAAAAACAATTACCTCATAGAGATCACATCTTCAAGCTCAGTGCAAAAAGCTAAGCAATCTTGGCCAAGTCCAATAGTGTATTTCCCTTTGCTTGCTCCATCATGTGCTTCCAACGCTTCCTACAATACCAAAACAATAACACACTAATCAGCAAATTATAAACGCAACAGGGTTTCAAAGATCAGGATCAAGAACTTAGAAACAGAATGTTCTAGATCACTTGCTTCAATCTCAATAAGAACCAAAACAAAATTGTAAAAAAAAGGTTCAAACTTTTTTACAATAGAGACTTAAAAGGAGAAACCTCATGATTAAGGACCTGCAAAAACCCTTTGAAACTTCAAAATTTCAATTAAAAGAGACACTCTTTAATCACTCTATAAGTGATATCACCAAATCTCAGACCTAGCTGTAAAGATCTCGAGTTTGAGAAACTCAAATCAGAATCATGATCTTTTTAAAAGTTATTAAATTGACCATTCTCTGTCTTAACTCCGCCGCCATTACAAAACAAATAACACAGACACAAAGATTAAGCATTCTGAAAACTACATAAAAGCTTGAAGATTTGTCTGAACAATTACATAAAGTTTGAAGATTTATAAAATCAAACGTATCAGAAACGTCAAAAAAGACCAAGAAAAACAGAGCATCAATGCAATAGCTCTGATAATAAAACAGATGAAATCGAGGAAAATAAAAACTTGGGCTTTTTTGTTTTTATATAGATACCTGTTGAACACAGGTGGGAGGGAAATAGATGTCCATAGCCAAAATCCCAACGTTCTTCGCCATTGTTTCGATGAAAACGAAAGAACCTTTTTTATTTTTTTTCTTTTCTTCGCAGAGAACGAAATCGAAAGTTTCGATTTTTAAGAGAGAGAGAGATTTGTGAAGCTCTTTTGTATAAGAAGAAGAAAGATATAGGAATGAATCGGTTTGTAAACAGAAAATGAAAAAAACTCAATTTGTTTTTTTTTTTAATAAACAAGTCCACGAGCTTTATAAGGGGATTTTAAAATTTTAATGATTTTTTCTTATAAATTATTTTTATTAATATTGGTTGTTTTTGTTTTTAAATTTGGTCAACAAAAAAAAAAATACTTGTACAGTTGTACTTCATTTCTTTTATTTTTGGGTTTTAAGATTCAAATTTTGATTGTTTTGTTTTAGTGTTTTAATTAAAGCCAGCTGAAAATGCCAGTTATTTAATATAATTAATTAATGATTATTTTGTTGTAATTAAAGGCACTTTTTTTGTTCAAAATTATTTTTTTCTGGGACAGCTACATGTGAAATAATAAGAAAATAAATACCCACTAATAAACCAAAATATAAACAAAATAAAGAAATATGTTTTTTATTTTAATAAAATAATTACCTGGAAAATGGATATATTGTGTTTGTGTGTTTCCGGATTCTATAGACAAACGCAGACTTCGTGAGTTAGCTCACCTCGTGCTTCTCTTCTATTCCTCTTTTACCCTTTCTCTTCTTCTAAATCTACCATTTTGCCACTCACTAATTTTTGTTTACAAGTTTTTGGATTCCACTTGGTTTGTTGTCATCAATGATAGATAGAGTAGCTTTAGAACATAAACTTGGCTTCATACTTGGAGTTAGGTTCAATTCAAGTTATTTGGAATATGGCTTATATCTTAGTTCAAATGATCCTTCTACTTTTGTTCTTGTAATGAAATAAATGTTTGAGATTTTCAACATGAATTCCGACAAGAATTTTGAGATTCGATGGTATGATTTAGTCGGAGATGCAATTACCGAATTTAATTCAATCTACCGTATTTTCAAAAAAAAATTACGATGATACATATAATTTTTTTATGAACTAGATGATATATTTGACTAGCTTATTAACAAAACCAACATTTTCCGTAAAATCACACTTTAAAACCCTGTTAAAGTAATGTGAGATTACGGTAATATGTATAAAGTAACATTTTTGCAAATTTGGTGATATATTTGACTAGCTCATAAACCAAATCAACTTTTTTTTGAATATCCTAAAAGAGAAATTAAATCGAATAATTTTTGAAAGCTTTGACCTAAAAAATAATCTAGGATAATAATTTCACTACTAAATTTTGTGGTTCTTTTGGTATAATAATATTTTTTATAAAAAAAATTTCACAAATATGCCAGATTAACATCAATTGGTTAAATTTAACACCGAACCAACTCAAACAACATGAAAAAGTCATGAGTTATACATTTATTCACACTATCTATCAACCTCCTATGCTTAACTAATTTTTTTTTTTTTCTTCTTACAATTTCTAACAAAAATATATTTGTTTGATTATAGTTATTAATAAATTTGACTGGATTTAAATAGCCCATATATTAAGTCATCAACAACATGGAAAACATTTTTAAAATGAATAGAATTAGAAGTTATATTAATTTATCTAATCTTTTCGTGATCAGACAGAACATGGTGGTGGGATTTTGATTCAATGAGTTCGGACTTTTGAAACACGTGAAAACATTGTCGTTTTCGTAAAGCTATATATAAACAATGTAACAATTAATATTCTTCTCCCTCCCCCTAGGACCTTGGAATCTCCGCCACCGTCCGATTAAAGAATCTATCACCATCCTCCTACCGTCCGATCTGATTACCAAAAATGGTCAAACAATGTCGTAGAAAATGTACTAATATTTACCAATTTCAGACCAGAGCTGATGAGTGATGACTTCGTGGATTCAACGTACGTCACGATTTTGTGGGACATAAAGTTACGTGTGAGTGATGATGGATGATGATACGATACGAATACGATCGATGGCTGCACAAACTCGTGGGGTTAAACACGTGATGGTGGTAGGTGAAAGGTTCGATACTATATCACTTTCTTCAATTATTGTATTTTGAGCAATTTGATTTCTTCTATTTATGACATTTTTATTTGGGGTTATCAAGTAGACAAGTAGTATGACGTTGCCAACGGTTTGTCCATGACCAAAAGGTACAAAACTTTTATTTGTTTTGCGTTGAAAATATGGTTATTATACCAGTAAATCAAATTATTTATGATACCAAAAAATCAAATAATTTATTGTAGTATTGATATATTATAAAAAGAAAATGAGTAAGTGATTCATTGGTACTCATCTCTGTTGTTATTTTCGCTAAATTTAGATTCGAACCTGGTTTTTCTTAAAGAGAAATGTGTAATTTGGACATTAAACAACGATGATATATATATATATTATATTTAATATATATATATATTTTCCTATTTTCGCTAAATATTTGACTAAGGTTCAAAACTTCAAATCTTACAAATTTGATTTCTACTCACAGTATGGAAGCACGTTAATACTTTGATTTTTGCTCATAATATGGAAACACGTTAATACTTAAAGTTATATTAACTAATTTAATTGTCATTTACCAATCTTTGGTAAAAAATCATTGTCATTTGATCATTTTTATATATGTAACACGTAGTACGAATTATTTTTCTGTTTAAAAATAGAAATGATGGTTATAACAAAACAAACTAAATAATTAGTCACGTTTTTTTTTCTTACTTTTTAAAAAAGCTTATCTTAAATCTATGCCAATCTTCGAAAGCTTGTGACATCTTATTCATCTCAAAAGTCAAAACAATGTCATATTGTTAAAATCATGATTCTCGTGTAAAGATTGTTTTGAATAAATTTATTATATAATATTTTAAGTTATTAAAATACATTATTTTTTTTTTGACAGAATAAAATACATTATTAAAGTATATTTTAATTTAATTTTTAAAGTATTGTGTTGAGAACACAAATTATAATATTTTCTATGCAACAAAAGAGAGAAAAAAACGTGAATATAAGGCAAACGGGAGTAGCAATAGCCAATAGAAAACACACTAATGGTAGATGAGTTGAAATAATTGTAATAAATAAATTTACAGCTCGTAAACCCTAAAGGCACACTTTCACTGAGATCACACTCAGAGTCAGAAAGATTTCTTGAAGTGGAAGAAACAAAGAACAGATGTGTTGAAACAAACCTACAAGGTAAGTTTCAAATGGTGAGGTTTTCTTGGAGTGCAAGGAACGAGCCTATGATCTTGCCACCGAGATCTGGGAATGTCTCGCATCCAGGAAGAGAACTCACTTTCCCTGTTCTGTCGACTTGAACTGGATACTTAAGAAGATGACCTTGCATCTCTGTAACCTCTTCTGCTGCATATTGTCTCCAATTGAGCTCACTCAATTGCCTTACTCGTCTTACGCATTCCATGCTCTCTGGCTCTTCGAAACCTTGCTCTAGATACCCTAGATGTTCTGCCCATAACGACATCCTATATCCAAAGATCTGCAAGAAAATGGGACAAACCAGGTTTCATACATGTTTTTGAGGACATACGTTGGTTGGGTTTCTATGTTTCTCGTCATGATTGAAAATTGTAAAAGTCTTTCAAAGTTTTTATACCTGACCACGAGGACGAGAGCCTTTCATAGCCCATGAATGGTGAGGCTGATACCCTCCCATGGCGATTTCAGTGTCTCTAGTTCCTTCCAAGGATCTCTGGTTGATATTCGCAGAACCAATTAAGACAAACTCATCATCCACTACCATACCTTTGGAATGAACATATATCATGAATCTCCGACTCTTCAAAGCTTGCACCTAGATTGGTTTGTTGTTTCAGTGAGTAATCGAATCCATTAAGCCAAAATAGAAGATTTCAAAAGAAGACATTTCTATATGTATACCTGTGTAGCATTTGCATTTGCCTGAGGTGGATTACGTGGACTATTATATACGCTAACTGTTCCATCAGGGACCTCTCTGGTTCCAAGACAGAAAAAGTTCAAAAAGTCTTGTGGCTCAAACTGGTCATCAAGACCAACTTCCACAAGTGCCTTGTGGATGGTTTGATACATCATTTGCATTGTTTTGTACTGCAGAGATTATGAAAAGATACAGGTATAAATAAGGCAAAATTGTTCGTCAAGATCGCTGATAGATTATTTTACCTGCCAGTACAGAATTCTCTGAATAGGGTTACTGGTTGGAGCACCTTCCGGCCACATTGGAATGACAATATAGGCAGCGAACTTCTCCCTTGCTCTGATCTTATTAGCAATCTTAAGTGCGATTTCCATCGGGATTAGATTATTAGCACCTGAAAATGCCAAAACTCCTTGTTATTACTACCCGCTTTTACTAAGCTTCCTTTCAAAAGCTTTCAATATTCTTACCCAAGTCCTTGTTAGAATCCCAGTTGAATGATGATCCAAGAAAATATTGATTCTCAATGTAGATGAAGTGCTGAGCAGATCGTATGGCCTTAACATAAGCTGCGTGTATGCTCATATCTATGAGAATATTCTTCCCACATAGAAGATTCTGTTCACAGATATATAATAAGTAGAGCATAACAACATGATGGTGACTGAAAATGACAAGCTAAAAAACTGTTCAGAGTTGTACTTACTCTTCCAGTGGCTTCCTTTGGGTCCTTTGGAAATCCTTTGACTGAACTTGAATCAATTGAACGGAAAACCTAATGATTGTTTATGAGATTATTTTTGTCACCACCACATCTAACCATAATACATGATGAGTTATCATGATAAGCATCATCACATAGTGATGTAATTTAAACAAGTGAGACTTGCTGCATTACCTGAACATGCCAATTCTCTGGATCATTCTCATTAGCAGAAGAAGCTTCGGAAAGTCCCATGATGTCGGGAATTCGGTCTATCCTAAGCAAAGAATCATCAGACGACGACCTTAATTTCCCAATTCCGCGAGGCTTTGAAGCCTTTAGCCAACGTTCCTCAAAATTAGCAAGCACATCATATGCAGCAGGACCATCAATCTTGCTGTGCAGATCATGCCATGGTTCTCTTGGTCCATCATCTGCAGTAGTCTATTACGAAAAAATATTATTTACACGGATCAAGAATAGTTGAATCTGATTCCCAAACAGCTACCAAACAGGATTTTTCTTAGATGATTACCACAAAATTTGGGTTATGAAAGTCATCTTTGTGGAGTGTCTTTAATGTCCTGAAAAGAGAATGCTTGGGAGTATCAAATCGTCCGTTGCACAAGTCTAACCCTCCAACAAAGGCTACAATCTTTCTTCTGTTCTGACCTGCGTCAGCATCTACAATCACAGTTTTCTGATGATGGGTGTAGATTGTTCCAACTTCCTGATCATCATAATGACACTCAAATTTCAGTAAATGAAGCTCAACACACAGGAGTTTAAGCACTAATGCAGTAATTAATGACTAATGAGCGTCTGCGTCTTACAGATTTTTTTATGAAGCTGTGACCTTTCCCCCCAGATCTGGGACAAAGGAGAACCTGCACTGATGAATGCTTGAAAAAACGGCGAGTCTCCTCATCGCTTGTGTTCATAACTCCTTGCTACATGCAACAAAAAAAAAGTGTTCATTAAAACGATCGACGGATGGTTGCTTCAGTTAGTGGAGACATGTAAAATGGTCTAACTGACGCAAACGCCCCAACAAAATAAACAGAAAAGTGTCAGAATTCAGGATCCGAATAGTAGGTGATTAAAAAGAAACACAGAGACACTAACTATGTGAAAAATTAAAAACAAAACATTAGACCTGCACATCGTTTTTCGTTTAATATGCACGCAAACAGAGAAGCTAAAACATAAGTACTTTCAAACAAGATAAACAGAAAAAGTGTCAGAACTAACTATCAAGAGCAGAGAATATATAGAAGCACAGAGGAAGGTATAAAACGCAACTAACAAACCTTCTATGTGAAAAGTTAAGAACAAAACATTAGACCATTCAAATTGGCGCACAAAGAAGCTCCCTAGAATTAGTTAAGCGATAGCTTTAGATCTTAATTGAAAAGCAAGAGCGATCCACTGTGGATATCTAAAAGTATGTAGCTTCCAAGTGTATCATTATGGAAACCTTTTTCGGTACCCAAATGCCAATCGGCTACTGCTAGCATATAGTTCATGGGATACATATTGTAAGAAATGAATACCTATTAATTTGATCTTATGGTAAGCAAAAAGAGAATGTCTTAAGCAAAGAACAGAGTTATATAGATTCTTACTGTTTTGAACCCCAGAAGGCTTCTTGAAGTTGGATCATCCCACACCAAAACCAACACTCTAACACCTTCTTGAGATTTGTCTTTCAGCAAATCCCCTAATGTACCTTTGGTGGGATCATTGTTCTCACGAACCAGCCTAACCGGATGGAAAACTGACCAACCTGTGATGTAAATCAACCTCCTTGCCTGCCTGATGGCATCAGCCATATCCTCCCAGCACTTTCCATGTCTATACTGAACCCCACCATCGAGATGTACACTCGGAAGTGTACCATCATCAACATGAGCATCCTGATAGAGAGTAACCCTACCGCCTTTCCTCAAAGGGAAGTATGTACCAGGAACTCCTACACACTCATTACCAAAACCAACACCCATTTGGTAAAGTCTCATTCTTTCCATTGGAATGTACTGAATAGACAAACTCAACACAGCACCCGCTTTACAAGGCTTCCCACTACTGTTAAGTATCGGAAACATCCCTTCGATTCTATTCCCTGAACACAACTGCTCGGTAGGGATTCCAACAGCTCCCATGATCTGTGACCCAATAATATCACTATCTTTCACAACAAAATGAACTTCCGCAGCACTATGAGCCACAGGAACATCGAAATGCTGCATCCAAACAGGATTCTCACTATTGCTAATCACAAAAGTTCTACCAATCACAGCACCAGAGATAGAGACAGTGACATAAGGATCACTTGTGATCTTTGAAGACTTCTCACCTTCCACTTTAGAACTATTCTTCCGGCCCAACCCAGACAACATCCCACCAAGTTTGTTATGGAAACCATCCATGTTAGGAAGATGTTTAGCTTCCTTAACCCAAATGTCTAAATTACCATGTAACAACTCAACCCTCAAAGAGCCGCTACTCGTTGCAAACGGCACGAATTGCTGGCCATGGCTTGACCCTCCTCCCATAGACATAGTCTCTGTATAAACCGGATGATACGCCATTAATACCCACTAAAGTTTGAAACTTTCAGTAAGCAGATCAAATCTTTAGCATAACCCAGTTTCAGTGAGACAAAAGATCGATCACTTGGTAGGCAAATTACAAAGAATCAAGAGTTTTTAAAAAAGGATAAAACTTTGAGATATATACAAAACTCAGATCAAATCTAAGAATTAATAAATGAGGGATCTATAAAAGTTGGGGAGTTCAAATTAAATTTTAGATATTTAATATTTGTGAAGGAGAAGAAGAAGAAGAAGAAGAAGGTGGGAGGAAACGAAGGGAAACGTTGACTTGAAACGGAAGAATCGGAAAAAAGATTTAAAGATTTTTGGCTGCCGTTGTTGAACCGTTCTAAGGTACTTACTTAATCAAACGCAAATGCCAAAAGTAATTACTTATATTTATTTTAGTGACGACGAAGAAGACTCTTCCACTTTTGGTTTCGGCTGCTTTAGAGAAACTCTATTCTTTGATCCCTCTCCTAACTTCAATTTGATTGGAGATAAATTTATATCGTATAGTAAACATTCGAGACAATCATTACATTAAATCATATAAGAGCATAGTTTTTTTAAATTCTATAATGGAGAAGACATTTTCTTAGTTTAAGTCTTCCTTGATTATGAAAAGCAGTATATTTCAACAGCTATAGCGGACGATTCAATTATCAATCGTGGTCCTAGAACTAGATCATTGTCTTATACAGAAAAACCAAGAAAGAAGAAAATTGACATTGTTAGTTTGTAAAGAACTTTCAAATTTGAAATAGATTGATTGGGAAATCATCAGTAGCATTTTACTTAAAAAAATTATTTTGTAATTAGGTCAATATGAATATATGATTAGCTAAGAAATTAATAGTACTGTACTAAGTTATTAGCTCTTAGCTAAGTTACTAACAATCACATTCTCCGATTAGCAACTTTGAAAAAGTGAGTCAAACCAAGCCGGCTAAACAGATTTTTTTATAAAAGACATGAAATGACATCACTCATATCGCCGTTACTCCGTTACTCCGTTACCAACGGTGATCACATTCACTTGACAGAATGAAAAAGCCAAATGGTAAGAAACTCATACAAGTGTTAGTTAATTACTTAACTACTTCTCAAAAGATAAAAGAAAGCTCTAATTTTATGAGCAACAAAAATTAGTTTTAAGGCAAAGCGCAATTACAGTTTTATTTTTTTTGCAGTTAAAACCAGCCAAATTAAAAGAAAAAAAAAACTTAAAATTAGTTAGGGAGAGGAAAAAAAAAAGTTGGAAATTTACAGAAGTGACAAGAGAGGATTTACATGATTCTACATTTGCTATCTTTATCTTTAGGGGATTTGCCGTCATGCCTTGAAGACGCAGACGATGCAGCTGATGATGGCTTGTGGCTGCTCCTTGGTACCTGAAAATGGTCAAATACAATATCTGATCATTAGCATTCAGTGGAAATACCAAAAGAAGCAAAACTACCTTCCTTTTCAATGAGATTCTGATTACGGTATGTTATCATATATTGTCGATGTTTACAGTTCACTTTTTAATGCTCTACTCTCTTACAATCATTGTAGTATAATGTTGCAAGATTTTCTATTTATTCCATCATATTATAGTGTTATGAGTAGGAATCAAATACCTGTGGACCAGTGACCAATCGTGAGGCAGCAAGACCTGGTGGTTGTGGCGTTGGATTACTGCGTGGGCTCTGGTCCTCGAACTCTTGTTGTTGCAAAGCTATTGCCAGTTGTAGATCAGAGCTACATAGTACCATGGAAATCAAAACAATCACAAAAATGTTTAAAAGAAGACAATCATAAAAAATGCATAAATGTGTTCTGGAGAGAGACAGTCATAGAAAGGTATGTGATATTTACTTGACATCTATGTCTGTGTCTGCCACATTGTTGATACTGGCAAGGTAATCCTGCGAGGGAGAACCAAAAGATTTTAAAAATGATTAAATATGTTATGTAGATTAGCGACTATGTAATGAGGAAACATACAGCAGTATTTGTGACTGCGTTTCGTTCGTCCCATGTGCCACTTGCGCCACCTGTGCTGCTGTCAATTTTGAAGTCCTTGAAGGTGGCAGTCATAAACGCAGTGTCGCCATTAACCTGTAACCAAGTTGCATGTCAATAGTGGTCACAACAAGCCAGCGCTATAGAGATTGTGGGCAAAATTTATTTCCTTAAGAGGCCAAAATTAGCATCTAAGAAAAATACTGAGTAAGTAACTTTGCTGATACCTCGTTTAATTTTTCCCAAACCAAATCAGGCTGATTCAGGTAACCTTGATCTGTAGCCAAAAGATAAAGTTCACCTTCATACTGACAAAAAAGACAGCAACAAGAAGTATACAATTGGAATCAACCTGTTACAATCCAAAAGATGAAAATGTCTACAAACCAACTAACCTTGAACATGGTACAGAAATGATTGTTGCGGAAAAAAACACAGAGTTCACGTTCTTTAAGACCCTCTTGCAAGCGAAAGAGACTGTAAGATATGATCAATGATACATGTAAGATAAGAACAGTGTAGTCAACGAAAGAATATAACTTTCAACCATTAATAAGACCACGCACCCACAAAAGGTTAATTGACTGGCACTATTCTTCATAAAGTTCCTGATTAGTTCACCTGAAAGAACAAATCATTTAATGTTGCAAAAATATATATGGAAACATGTGAATGATATCATAGAGAACGTCTCTATCTACAATGGCATGCATGTATGAGTTTCCCAAAAATTATTTCAAGCATATCCCAAGTAGATCAGATAGAGTTTTACCTTCTTCTGCAGTGAGCCCATCCGTTGTCCTCCCTTCAGAAGAACAATCACCAACATTCTTCCCAACCCTTTTACCAAGAAGGGACTCACCTTCATAAACGGGTTCTTTGTCCGCACAAACTGGAGCCACTGTGTTTACACATTCCTCACCTTCATACATAGGTTCATCGGTAGATATGTGGGAGGTAACAGCATTGGGTACATCGTCATGGTGAGATGTGCAACTAATATCTGGAGATGCAATGGGCATTTGCGTGAGAATTTTTGTATCTAATATATTCAGATGCAATCTTAGCCAATACAAGTATATAAGATGCAGTAGTAGTTTAATTATGTAAAGAGATATCTGTAAGGTTACTTAATCTATGAAAGAGTAAAAACTACCTGCTGCATCAGGCTTGAGTAGACTCTCAGAACTGTATTCCATTTTGGTGGACTCCATATTAGCCTTATCCACCGAGAGCCCCTCAGAAGAAGTTGCATCGACAATGGCCTCTTTGCTGCTACTCACATTCTCAGCATCAAAAGCCGCTTCACATTCAGGATCCTTGGAAGATAACTGATCACGATTATGATCCTCACTTTTAATCGTAATTGATGTCGGAAATTCCCCAACTTTGATCATACTCCCATCTTTTTCTGATGCTTTATCATCATCAGATTTGAACTGTTCTAGCTGACTGATATTAGTACAATGGGTGCTAGTTGGACTTGCATCTGAAAATGTGAACGCAGAGTCTTGATTGGTTGAGTCTTCGTGAGTGTTCGGAGCTGAATCATTCCCCTGCCCCTGTGATAATTGCAAGGCTTGTAACAATTCTGTTTCTTCTTCAAAGTCCCCCTTTCTCATTCTACGAAGCTCTGCTGCAGCAGGAGGAGATTCATCAAAAGATCTTGTTTTCGAAAGACATGGTGAAGGAACTCCTAAAGCTGCAGTAGTTGCCGCAGCAAAATCAACAGAATCTTCTCCAGGATTTTCATCACCTATAGCCTCTACATTCTGCGTCTCCAGTGCAACTAGCTCACCCATTAGAGCATTATATGACTTGCTGCCAATTGCATTAGCTGCTTCAACATCCTGTAGGTATGCACAGGGAAAGCAATTAAATCAATTCTTTGACTACAGACCAAGGATTAATAAAGACAGCATCTTAAAAGGAGTGCTCTTGACCACTGTTCCACTCCATAATGAGCCAAACAATGGATATAAAGAATAAAGTAGCCTATGTATGTTTCTCAACTCTCAAGAAGATAAAAAAGAGAAGATGACCCCACATCTCAAACATCCAAACACAAAAGAAAAGAAAGAAAAAGAAAAGAAATGTCAACGGCCTATACTAATGAACAGATGTAACCATTCATATAAAAAATGAAACAAATTGATATACCTGGGGATCAACTATCCATCCATGATATAAGGGAATGTCAAGTAAATCAAATATTGCACATTCAGGTGTGAACTCAAAATCATCAATCCTGCAACCAGGTAAAAGAATCATGTTATCATAGGAATATCTACATAATAGAAGGAGAAACAGAGAGACAAAGTATTAACCTCCTGAATTTAATATTGACATCGATTCCAGTCGTAAGCCGTGGAAGAAGATCAATTGCATCAGCAATGTTCTGTTGCTGATTCTCAATATATCCTTCATCTTTGTTCTGCCAAGAAAAAAAGAATAAAAAGAATTAGGTTTATCTAGATAAATCCAAGCCATAAAGATATTATAAAAGAACAGGCAAGAAGAAAAACCAGCTTATTACATTGACTTTACTATTGGAATCAATCAGTCTGTCGACCACGAGAGACATCAATCTCTCTTGAGAAACTTCATAACAGTCAGGATTCAGATTCAAATTGTTTCTCAAGAGCAGAACATTACCTGTTGCATCCAACAATCAATGAATTATGAAGCAGACAAAATTTCAGAAGGTTTAACATCCAGATTAATACTTAGCTAAAATTCTCACACTTACAAAATGTATCAGTCATTTCTACGAGAAGCTACCAGATGATCAGTACACTACGCATAAAATCAACGATTAGAGATAACAAAGCCTAAGAATACTCATTACATATTTACATTGTACGGAACCAGCAAACCTAACAACGATTCTTCAATTTTTTTTCACAAATTCCACAAAATTAGTAACGATAACATAAACAATCAACGATCTCATCACATCAATTCCACTATCCAAACCCCTAATTAGAATTTTTCATCAACCCTAAGGTGAACGAAAATGGAAGAAAAAAAAAAACAAGAAGAAGGAATGAACATACAAATTGCTAACAAAGGACAAGGTCCATTTTCGTTTTGGAGAATGATAGGAGTGGTTCGTCCAAGGAACTGAATCGATTTCGTCTTATACAAAACCTTCTCCGTAGTAGTAGTAGGAGGAGGAGAAGTAGTAGTTTCCTTTGGCAAATCTTGTTGAAGCATCATCGCTTCTTCGTGATTCGTCTGTGTATCTTCGCTCGGCGAGTCTGAAGACGGAGGTGGAGATGAAGCGGTCGCCATTGAAGATGATGATCAGAGCAAATCCAAAAGTCAAATTATCGATCGAAGAAGACGAGATAAATGTTGAAATTTCCGAAGAAATGTTCTTTTTTTTTTTCTGATCCAAATCGAAAAGAGGAAGCGAGCGAGAGAGGAGCAAAATTTATATTTTTGAGAAAGAAACTTTTTTGGTAAGGTGGTGATATTGAAATTAATCGCTTAATTAAACCGGTATGTACCAAATCATTAAATTCCGGTATGCAAGAAATTGCAATTGATTCGATTGCGTTACGGTATTTGATTTAGGAAGAATGAAAAGATTATGGTTAGACCAATAAGGTTTGGGTTAACCAATTTTTTGGGTATCTTTAGTGCGTAATTGCTTTTGCCCTTTGGGGTAAGAGGTCAAATTTAATTTCTTATCATAACACCGTCCCAAAAAGTCATCTTTTAATTATTTTTTAATTCATATTTTTTTAATATTAATAACCAGAAAAATCTCTTGAAATAATCCATTAAAATTTTTGAAAATTTTCTTGATACGATCATTTACACAAGAATTTAGTAAGTACATCACGCGTATTTTTATTACAGTCGTACACGATTTTTTTCCAAATATTTCACTTTACAATAAACATATATTTAAATTGAAAGTATAACCAAAAAAAATTTTTTTTTTAATAAAAGTAAAAATTTACCACTTTTATTATGTTTATTTACACTAACAAAAAGAAAATAATAAATAATCAGTATCCAAAATAAAATTTCTTCGACAACTTCATTAACTTGAAAGCTTATGAGATTCATCAAATTAGGTTTGCTGGTAGATATAGATTTTAATAGATATCTTGAGAAGAAGATTCAAAAACTCTAGCTAATAAATCACAAAAAAAACAATTTATGAATCACAAGTGACAAGTCACATACAAGTACCCTCATACAACTACAAGCATGCAAATCCAGTCAATGTGTTAATGTTTGATCCATTTGTAGAAAAAAAACCCAATGGGCCATTTGCTGATGTCAAAGTAAATGGGCTGTAACTGAAAAGCAAAAAAAAAAAAACCCAAAAGCCCATTTGAAGCCTAACCACGCGTCTAGGTCTCTAGACTCTATCAAATCTAGTTTCTTCTGACCTTCATTTTACTTTTTTCGAACACACATGGTTAAGAACTTAAGATACAGTATTACGTTATAAATTATTTCACAAACAGGTTCTATAATTTTTTTGATCTAATCAAGTTACTTTAGCATTTATCTTATTCACAGCAGAAAGAAGGGAAAAAAAAAAACTACAGTTAACCTAGAAATCCTATATTTTCTCTACGTTTGTTAATGTCTTGTTATAAATGTACTTCTTTACACTAACATATACATTCAAATGCAAAATAACAAGTAGTACAACAAGTCAACAACACATGCCTAAATGAAATAACATAATGTCTTTCATACAATCTAACACACAATAATGTTAGTTCTTTGATTTATCCTATGTGTTAGCTATATATTTATCAAGCTTAATCTATGAACTTTAATCACTATTTCATGGTCCTTAGAACGCATAGTATTTTAGTTTTGGATTTTTGGAGTCATACCAAAACTTGTAACATGCTCGATGATGAAACAATATATCATGCATGCGGCTTCTTATAATTACCATATATTTTCATCTATAATTTCTATCATAGTCACCACAAGAAGAATCAAAGGTCTCATATACTTTTTTTTTTCTCCCAGCATTCATAGACATCTTAATCATTTTAAGCAATTGGTTTGTTCTATTCTTATAATCTTGTAAGTTTTTTTCTTGCACCAACCTTACTTTAATTGTAAAAAAAGACATCTAATAATAAAAAGACTCATTTATTAATACCTAGCATAGTGTGGTCCAAAGGCACATTTTCATAGTGGTCCAAACCAAAACCACATTTTATAGCCTACCACACGAAGGTCGAAATCATGGTTTTGGTGACTCTTTGACATGGTAAACGTTAACACTACTAATTCAACTTTGTCCATAAAAATATCTCTTAAAACAAATAAAACCCAAGAGTTGTCTAAGTTTACAACTTTCAAAATTAACATAATTAAGAAGAAAACAAAGCCATTGATTAATAAGCCAGTAAACATTTCAGCAATAATAAAAAATGGACTCGATCTCCAAATCATATTTATAGCAAAAAGCTTATACAAATAGCATGTTGTGGGCAAGTGCTTGTGGTCCTCACAGCGTGCAACACCTGTAATCGAGTCACAAAAAAAAGATATGAATCAGAATAAATTCTAATTAATTGGAAAAAGATTAAGGCATCCAATAGTGGCTAAGCACCTGCTTAAGTGCTTAGTAGAACAATAATTACAGTATTAAAAGAATATAAAATTTGGAGAAGAATAAAGTTAAATTATTTTTTGAGGAAGTGGGTAGAAGAAAAATTAGGAATGCACCAAATAAGGGAGAGTGTGGCCATGTGAGGTTCGTGTACGGAAGTCATAAAACGTAGCATTTGTTTTATTGGTTTACTTACCACTGGCATGGTGCTGCGTATATAAGAGTGTGGGTTTTGCTTCTAATAATATGCTCGTACGAACGAACATATATGTCCAGAGATTTAATAATGTATATCAGAGATAGTAAGAAAAATTTTATTTTGGAATTCTGTGCTTTATATGTATTATTTTCATGTGTCAACTGATTTTATTGATAACCAAGATAAAATTGAAAGTAAAATACAATGCTCGAACAAAGAAAACTAAAGCGAACAACCAAAATATATATTTTCGGATTTAAAGTCGAAAAAGATAAATTTTTCGGAGTTTAGGCCTTCAAAGAAAACGAAAAAATTTTCAAAACACAAAACATAAAAACTCAAAAATCTTTTTGCTAAGGTGAAAAACTCAAAGCTAAAGCTAAGATTAAAGAGGACGAACCTTTAGATTAAAAACAGAATAAATTAGAGTAAAACCCTACAAAATATTTTTTATTACTTTTTATTTGTAGGAAATTATATAATTAATTGTGTTTTACAAAACTCTCCCGTGCTCATATTTTGGTGGCTAATTACATATCCTATATATATATAATAAATCACTTGTTCTTCGCAACCAAAGCTATACGTCATCTCTAACACAAAAGAAGAGAAAGTATTGTGAATAAAATACGATTTATTCCATTTTCTTTATATATAAGTGTGAGTAAACATGGTCACATATCCAAATTATAAGAAAGTATTGTGATTTGTACGTGAGTAGTATACGGTTCAAAAATGGAGATCAAACGGGACGAGAGAGTGTGAGGAAGATTCTTGTCCGAGAGGAGCTGGCAACCGACAGGGTTGCTGCCTGTCTTTAAGTGCATTTGCTTAACTCACTTTGACAGACACCGGATCTATAGGTTGTGTCGGTAATAATGCAAACGTGTCATCATCTTACCCGTTACCATGTTCTTGTACGTCTTCTTATTACAGTGATGAGGTAAGTGATGTTATTATAGTAATCACTAATCACTGGAATCGCAAAAATAATATGGCACTTTGAGACGGTTTCAACAAATCACTTTTTTAAAACTTTACTTTTAAGAACAAACTTAAAAAACCATATTCGTCGTAGGAAAAAGTTTATCTTAATGCCTAGTTTCTTTTGTAGAGTCTTTATATATTGTAAATATATATGCAATTATGTAATGCTAAGTAAAAACTAGATATCATATAACGATTATAATAAACATGCCTTATTGGAATATATGCTCCACCAAAATTGTATGCTCTTATAATATATAAATTTTTACCAAAAGAAGAATGGATATCTTATAATGCTGTTTCTATAATTAACTATACCCATGTACTTTAATTAAGCACTTTGGTCTAGGGTTATATAGACTATATCATATAGGTATATAGAAAAATAATTGTGGCTATGGATAGAATATATAACCCAATAAACCCCTCAAATTATAGATTATCATTTTACGGATAGAGGAATAATTTAAAGTTTTTTTTTCTTTCTCACATTTTGTTGTCATTGGCTCCTGATTTCATAAATTTTAGGGTTTCCAAGAATTCTCCATTTCTCTCTTGCCGACTCTTTCCCAAAGACTCTCTTTCGTCTCTCTCCTTCATCTTTCTCTTAGAGACACAAATCAATCAAAAGCATACACAAAAAAAGAAAGAAGGTAGAGCTTTTTTCCTCAACTCTGTCTCTTAGCTAAAGTATAAGGTCGAAATTGTGAATCTTTTTTTTGTTCTTGTCGTAAGAAATCTTTCTCTATAAAGTTCAATAACAGGTTCCATCTAATTTTATTGAAATCAAATCTTTTTTAAGGAAACATTCAAAAATTAAGTGATGATATATGATGATGAATTAGGGTTACTACTGTAAATCAGGAAAATGGTGAGGGGAAAGACAGAGATGAAGAGGATAGAGAACGCGACGAGCAGGCAAGTGACTTTCTCAAAGAGAAGAAATGGACTTTTGAAGAAAGCTTTTGAATTATCAGTCCTTTGTGATGCTGAAGTTGCCCTAATCATCTTCTCTCCTAGAGGCAAACTCTATGAGTTCTCTAGCTCCTCCAGGTATATATTTATCATCTACATATCTTTCATATATGTATTTACTCATTTGCTATATATCTTGATCAGATCGATGCATCAGGATCGATTTTATTTTTCATGAATAGTTTTGTCCACCTTGTTTTTGCCTAGACTCGCGTGGTTGATACTGGTTTGGTTTATGCGTGTTAAAATGAAGATTCTTTAATTTTTAAGAGAAAATACTCAGAAATAGAAAGCCAGGATTCGAGATTAAAACGTGGTTAGCACATGGTTTTATCTTGGAAATGCAAAGTAAAGTTTGTAAATTGTTTATGAGATAATTAATTTGGACAAACTGACAAAAAATTCCAGTTAAAAAAAGAACAAGAAGCTAATAAGTATGAGCGTACAGTGTTCTTACTCAAATTAGGCAATAAAGTCACAAATGAAATTAGCTAGATTCCATTTTCATCACTTTCATATTTAACCAGATTTGGGAAAAAAAATGTTTCCTTCTTTTAGAGGTGTGTTTCCCTATATTTATACTTGTTCTTGTGTGTGTTGTACACTTATTACTACTGTGTGTTTCCCTACACACACACACATCGCATTCATATTTCGATAAGTATGTATACTAGTTAGAATTACTTATTACTACTGTATAACACTCAAGCACATGTATTATGTACGTATAGTTGAATATATTGATGTATTTGCAAAGTTTTGTTTCTGAATATGATCAGATATATGCATGATTTTGGTTATATTTTGTAATTTGAATGAATGGTTTTCACACTAATTAATTACTAATGATGAGATTTGAGTATTCTGATGTCCCTGGAAGCCAAGTATTGTATAAGTATATATCATCTTGTACATTTCATTTATCGTAATTTAGTTGGTGAAAATTTTATGTCCCTTTTGAAACTCTTTTTTTTTTTTTTTTTGTAAATATATATATTGGTCGATAAATAGCTGGCCAACGTATGTTTCTTTAATTTCTTCTTGGGCAAAGAGAAATTTCTAAACCAAAATCGAAAATTTGAAAAATAGTAACGTTTTTATTTTTCTTATATAGTCTGCATTACCACTAATACCGGTTAGATCCAAACTTTATTCAACCATTCTCATATATAATTTTTAGAATGTGTGTGTATATGTGGATGCATGTATCTATGTACATATAAGATCTCTATGTATGTTTATGGTGGTAACACAGACGCATTTGCCACACTTTTCACCCACAGATAGTACAATGGCCACTCTTTATCTCAGTGATGACAGTGAAGGAGTCATTTAGCATGTGTCTAGATCAGAATATGTTGATTCTTTCTATGCTTTCTCTATTTATTTATAGTTTTTTTTTGTCTAGTTATAATATGTATATTGTACGCTTATATAACTATGTGATTATTTAATTTTATGTACGTACTTTATTAGACATTTTTTTTTTGATAATTTAGTAAGACGAGAGGGGTGTTAATATCACAATTAACTAGGTGTTATTAATAACATTCCTACCTGTTAACTAGTTTCTTTATTACTTAGTTAAGCCATATACATGACTAGACGATCTCTTTGATTTTGTTTCAACACTAGATTTTAACCCGCGGTACACCGCGGGACGACATTCTAAAATGTATTCTTTTTATTATTCTTGTTTGGTATATAAGAGTGTACTACTATATTTTGATTGTTAATTTTATGATTTAACCCGTAGAATATTATATAATAATTTATTTTTTATATAATCATAATTTGATTAAATTAATTAAATATGTATAATATTTAAAATAATGAAATGATACTGACATAATATTTGTTTACATAATATAATTTCATATTAAAATATTTTGTGAGTTATACTATAGTAGACAACCCGTAAAAATATCTATAATCATTATTATGTAAATTATAACCCGTTCCATCACATGACTCGTGCTACACAATTATCAATAATACTTTAGTACATACATTTTTGTACCGTTTGAGTAATATACATCCGTTTTTAAAAATTCAAATTGCAACATATGTAAAAAAAAATTGTATTTTTATCATACATATGTTTATGTAATAATATAAATTTGAAAACAAATAAGATCATATAAAGATGTTGGAGAAATTTTTGATTTATGAGGGAGAGATTTTAGGAAATGGTTGATTTATGAGGGAGAGATTTTAGGAGAGATTTTGCAAATTTATTATGATTTAATTACAAAATTTATCTTAAACTGTTTCTATTTAATCAAATGGCAAAGGATTAATTATGCAAATATTACAAAATAAAAGGGTAGAACACAAAAGGTACTTCAAAAATGTTAATATAGATGTTGTATATTATCTTTTAGTTGTTGATACTTTTTACCACATTATCTTACTTCTCAAGATCAGCATAATTAGATTGGTATAAGTTTTATTAGATCACAATATATATGAAAAGGTTATGTTTTCCTTAAAAGTTATATGATAGATACATATAATATTTGTGATTCTCTGTGTTTGTTAGAATAGGTTTGGGGTGAAATATGTTATATATGTTATAATTAGTGTTTGAGAAATATAGCTTAGACTTTTGCTTCTTGATATCATTTTCTTTGGTTTTTAAGTACTGATTTAATTTTTGAAAATTTCAGTATACCAAAAACAGTAGAAAGATATCAAAAGCGAATACAAGATCTTGGGTCTAACCACAAGAGAAATGATAACTCACAGGTAAACCAAACTTTCTATGAGATACAAACTTGTTAATGTTTCATGGTCATTATTTATTTTTGCATTTAACGTGATCAAACTTTGTTGACAGCAATCGAAGGATGAAACCTATGGCTTGGCGAGAAAGATTGAACATTTGGAGATTTCGACAAGGTTTTTGAATACAAAACATTTAAGAATATTTTTGTTATGAATGTAAACTTAGACATTATTGTCAGTTTTTATTTACCCATATATATGAATACATTTGCAGAAAAATGATGGGAGAAGGACTTGAGGCATCTTCGATAGAGGAGTTACAACAATTGGAGAATCAGTTGGACCGAAGCTTACTGAAAATAAGAGCCAGAAAGGTAACTTACCATCTATGTAATGATCATGCACACACTTAGAGACATTAATTATCATGTGCAACATGCATGCACATGTGATGATAAAAAGAACCTCATATGCTATCTTTTATATATTAGTCATTTTTGTTGTGAAGATATCTATTATTAGAGTTCTTAAATACTTGTTTTACCGACTAATTTAGCTATTTTATTTCTTAATTTCAGTATCAATTATTACGTGAAGAAATTGAGAAGCTAAAAGAAAAGGTAACACTTGTAGCTTTTTGTATAATTATGAGTGTATAAAAATGTATTACTTAGGTATTAATTAAACTGTTAAATCATAATTATCGGTTTCTTGTCAATATTTTAGGAGAGGAGCCTCATTGCAGAAAACAAAATGCTGATGGAGAAGGTACTGATTAGTGATTATGTTCTCTAATTCTTAAGTAACTATATTTTTTATTTGAAACAAGAGTTTTAAAAGTTGAGTTAATGTGTGAATGAAGTGCGAGAAGCAAGGAAGAGGGATAATAGCAAGAACACCATCATCATCAACATCATCAGAACTAGACATAGACAACAATGATGAAATGGAAGTGGTGACTGATTTGTTCATTGGACCTCCTCCTGAGACTCGACACTTCAAAAAATTTCCTCCTCCAAATTAACGTATAGTATATATATGTGCTTATAAACATTCACCATGAAAAATTTAATATCTCACAACTTTACATATTATATAGGGAATTCATATTTTCCCTGCAAGAAAAGTTTATGTTGATGATTACTGTATTTAGCTTCTTCTTCCTTATTTTTTTTTTTGTCTTTTGTATCCTCTAACAACTTTGAAAATCCAAAATAAATTCACAACACATTAGTTTATATATAGCTATCTATATATACCATAATTAATTCCTTGACATGTTTTTTTTTCTGGAATGGTGATAATTAGGAAATTATAATTTTAAAATAAAAATTTCATAATATTAATTTGCTGTAAAAAAAATATTACTATTAACTTTTATCTTCTTGTAAACAATATGGTGTGATTAATTAAAACTAATACACTTATTAGATGATACAGATGATAGTAACATTTTCACCAAGAAAGTATTGTTATTTTTCATCGTGGTTCAATTTCTGTCTGCGTTGCTTCATTTGTGGAGAACGCGTACTTAGACGACGATGCTAACTGTTGATCACTGGTCAATACGTTTGAGAATGTTGGCTGTTTTGGAATAGGGAGATTGTTATCGTTGCTCAACATATACACGATTTGCGATATTGTTGGTCTATCTTTAGGATGATCTTGGACACAAAGAAGTGCAATGTGAATGCACCTCATCACTTCTTTTAAATCATTCGAACCACACAATGCTTTATCTCTTATGCTTACACCTTTTGTTTCGCACCAAGATTCCCATGCCTGAAGATGATCATCAAGAACATATATTTTGGGTTTGATCTAAGCTAAGTTACTTGTTATTTACTAAAAGAAATAGATTATATTCAAGAATATAAACACTTACATATGCAATAAGGCTGTGTTTTTGGTCGTTATGAAGAAACCTTGTAGCCTTTTCCCCTGATATGATCTCCAATAACAATACCCCAAAGCTATATATATCCGATTTCTCTGAAATCATTCCGCCTAATGCATATTCCGGTGCCATATAGCCGCTACAATTAAACCAATGATTTAGGTTTTCAAACATCATTTATAAATTGTAAAGACAAACATACCATTTTAATGTTTGTCAATATTGTTTGGTGTGTCTAAATAAAAAAGTACCCTTTGAAACAAATGAAATAATTGAACTCATAGGAGATGTACACTCACAATGTTCCAACGATTCTTTGGGTGCTATCATCGATTTGCTTGACACCAAAGATCCTGGCAGTTCCAAAATCCGAGATCTTAGGATTCATCTCATCGTCGAGAAGAATATTGCTTGCCTTAAGATCTCGGTGAATGATCCTAAGACGTGAGTCCTCATGCAGATATTGAAGTCCTCTTGTTGTCCCATTTACTATTTTCATACGCGTCTCCCAATCCAATTCCCTAGATTTTAAAGAGTCTATATATATGTACACCAAAACAAAAATGTCATTTCACATTTGAAATTAATCAAAGAGTAAATATATTTAACACTCACCAAAGAGTAAGATGTCAAGGCTCTTATTCGACATGTACTCATAAATTAGTAGCTTCTCGTCGCCTTCAACACAATATCCTAAAAGCCTCACCAAGTTCTTGTGTTGAAGTTTTATGATCAAAACAACTTCATTCTTGAATTCCTTCATACCTTGACTTGATTTTTTTGAAAGCCTTTTGATCGCCACATCCATCCCATTTGCTAGCTTTCCCTGACGATTAAAATCACTTTGATCCAAACTTCTATAGTATATAAGATTGTAACCAAGCTGATATTCAAACTAGCTCTGTGAACATTTTAGTAACTATTTGTATAGAACTTTAGTAGTATTAATCGTATTCTTTCGTACGTACCTTGTAGACCGGGCCAAAACCACCTTCTCCTAATTTGTTTTCCTCAGAGAAAGAATTTGTCGCAGCCATTATGTCATGAAGATTCAGGTAACACATATTTTCTCCATCATCATCAATTGAGCCACCTTCTAATAGCTCTCTGCTCTGTTTTTCCTCTGCGTATAACTCGTTTTTCAGAAATTAGTGAGCAAATCTTAAAGAGTGGCATGAAAAATTTATGTAAAATTCCAAAACCAATCCCACCTGTTTGTGTTCCTTTTCTTCTTCTTCTTGAAGAAATATAGTAATACAAACCAACAGAAAATGCAGCACCAGCTGCTACTAGCAATGACAGTACAATGGGTAACACAAGGCTTATGCCTTTAGAATGTTCTGTTTTTCCTGAGTAAAAAAATGACTCTTAGGAATATGTCAACATATTTTTCTCATTTATCATTGAAAATGATGTTTACCCTGGTTTGAAGTTGTAGTTGAGATGTTTGACAATGGAGGTGAGGTGTTTGAAGCTTTAGGTGAGATGTTTGAAGATGCAAGTCTAAGAAAGAATGTGTTTCCCTCATTTGCATCAAGTTGTTGAAGATTGAAAGCGTTTCTTGTCCACATTAAACACTTGTTGTTGTCCAACGCGTAGGCCTGGCAAGAACAATTAGCTTGGCAAGCTGAAGCACATGTGGTAACAAGACTTGATGTCAAGATCAATGTTATTGGATCACTGGCTAATTTCATGTTCTTAATAGGAACAAACTTGTCATTTCCCTTGCCACATTGAAGCTTGGTTTCCCTTTTACAACCACCAGAAAAATCATTCACGTCGTCCCATCCTTGGCGAACTACTCGTTCGAAACCAGGAACACATTTACAAGGCATCTCCTTTTGGTTTTCATTGCAAATCCCAAACGATCCACAATAATTATAAACCTCACATTTATTTTCAGGTAGAGACCATGCCGTTTCCCAAACCTGGATATCGGCATTCCAAATGTGCAGCCTGAGGTGCCCCGAAACATCTATGACCAAACGAGCTATGCTATCGGGATAATCAACTACTGAATATGTAATGTAAGACTCAGCCACATTCAGTTTGAAACTAACCGTATCAGGAAAATTCTTGAAAGCTCTAAGTCGAGGATCCCATGGTCCACTCGACCAATATGACTTTGATCCATTCCAAACCGTTATAAGGGAGTTTGAACGATGGTCAAACTCGAGAGAATATCGACCCGGTGATGGATCTGTCAAGCCTTTCCAAGAAGTAAGACGTTGGTCTCCCAATTTAATTTTAGCGCCTGGAAGCCAAGTATCCGAAGGATGATCAAAGCTCTGCCACAACACAGCTGCAGAGGAAGAAGACCCATCTCTCAAGACTAGATTACCATTATCAAGCAAAACAGCTTGAACATCCTTGCCCCTACTAGAGTTAACACCGGTTGACCAAATTGCTCCATTGTATACATTGTTATGGAGAATTAAGTTTCCATTTGAGATATTCAAAAAGCAGTTATGAGAATCTATCCCTCTGGCAGGAGATTCTCGATTCGCGACCCAAACAATAGTCCGGGGAGAGGATTGCCTGTACCACATGCCTATGTAGAAGTTTCCATATATACCTGGAGTTGGGTTGAAGATACCAAGTTCGAAAATATCACCACTGGAAACAAGCGTGTCAAATCTTGGAAGAGGTTGATTGGTAGAGATGATGGTTTTAGTAGAAGAATAAACATGTGAAACTTGAAATGACAAGAACATCAAGACTCCGTAGAATACGAGTAATACAGTCTTCTTGCAAGTCTCCATGTTCGTATGACCGTAAGTTCTCGCTTGAAGATAATGAAGTTATAATATGGCAGTTACATAACGACGAAACTTATTGACCCCCAAGAGTCAACTCACTTGGACAGAGTCCAGCGCAACTTCCACTAAAAAGGAAAATAAATCGAACCTATCAATTTTTGAGGGAGTCCACTAGAGATTTAAAACAATCAATTCGGATAATCTATCTCAATATTTGTACATTTTAAAATTATAATAGTTTCTACGTTAAGACATTTTGTAAAAAAGAACAAAACAATGTATTAACGTGTAGAGACATACAATTGTTTATTTATAATCATTATTATATAATTGTTTATCTTTTTGTCTGCTTTTATTTGTATTCTTTGTAAAATATAAATTAACTGTATTTAAAAAAAATTAATGAATGATTCTTTCCGTAATCTATTGATTATTCATTATTGTCGTCTCGTCGTTATTCTCAGCTCATGGATTTATTTTGAGAAGATATTATTCTTTTTTTCTTTTATTAATAATCTATATTTTTGGTTTTATCTATTATCGTTTGTATATTATTGGTTACTGTTGTGAATTGTATTACTTGGACAAGTAGATATTGTATGTGATCTACGCGATTGCAAGTTACTTATAGGTTATATAACTTTCAAGTTTCAAGTTATTAGTTGCAGTTGTTTTCTCTCTACAAAGAAGAGCCCGATGATGAATATGGTATCAACGTCGACATTCACACATTACATTTTCTTTGATTTGTATCTTTTCTTACAAAGACAAGGACATCATGTTTGATTTTTGGAAGGAAGACAGTTATTTCAGGAAAAAAATGGAACAGAGCATAAGGAGAATTGTGCACATTAAAGTTACTTGCCAAGAAGACTCTTGATGTGTTCTCGACGCCTCTTAAAAATTGAAATAAGTTCTTAAGGTTAAAATTTTGTATCATTCACAAGAGTGATTGGTTAAGAATCAAATATTTTGTTAAACGCTTGCCTTGACCGATGTAGAAACATTTTGGACATTGTAGCTCTGCTTAAGTGCTCTGTTAATTTGATATTTTTTTCTTGTGTTTGTACCGATATCAAGTAAAACCCATATAGGACATCGAGCACTATCTATGACATTGTTTACTGGTGAGAGATCTTGTCAAAATAATATCATCTTTTAAAGAATACTCTGAGAGTGAGAGTCACATAAGCATTTTTACTAAGTACATTTATCAAATAATACATAGGATAAAAACATTTTTGCCAACCAAGTATTGTTAATGTTCATCGTGCTTCCAGTTCTGTTTGTGTTACTTCGTTTATGGAGAACTCGTAGTTCGACAACGCTAACTGTTGATTACCGTTCAACACATTTGAGAAAGTTGGTTGTTTCGGGATCGGGAGAATGTTATCGTTGCTCAACATATAAATGATTTGTGAAATCCTTGGTCTATCTTTAGGATGATCTTGAACACAAAGAAGTGCGATGTGAACACACCGCATCACTTCTTTTTCGGAATACGAGCCGCACAGTGCTTCATCTATGATGCTTAAACCTTGTGTTACGCACCAAGTTTCCCGTGCCTGAAGTTTATCAAGAACATATATTTTTTTGGGTTTGATCAAATCTAAGTTACCTCTTTTTGATGATAGATAAATGATTTTGGGATATAAACACTTACATAAGCAATAAGGCTGTGTTTTTGGTCGTTGTGAACAAACCTTGTTGCTTTTTCCCCTGATATGATCTCCAATAACAATACTCCAAAGCTATATATATCTGATTTCTCTGAAATTATTCCGCCTAATGCATATTCCGGTTTGTGTAACAAATTAGTCAGCCAATCACTGTGGCTCACGAGAAGGTTAGAGGAAACTACCGAAAAGGATAATAAATGGGTTAAGAAATAGAAGAAAAAAAAAAGAACTATTTCGGGCCACAAAATTTCATAAAAAGACCAATGGTATAGAAGAAAATTATACTATTACTGTTAATATATTATATTTATTCCAATAATAATAAAAAATGAAAAAAGAATATTAAAATACCCAAAATGAGTAACAGAAGTCAATGTCTGAATAATACAAGTCAAGGTCAACTTATTGGACTAAGTCTAACTGTTGGAAAATAACTTGTCTAAGAAGTTCTTCTTTCTTCTTCGGATTATATACTTGGTTTGATGGAAACTGTGAGAGACTGTCTTCTTCTCCGTCTTCGCTATGGCCGTTGCTTCGCTTCTCTATCGCGTTTTACGGCGAAGAAAGAAGAAGTCTATAAGCAGTATGTATTCACATTCACGTACGTTTCTACTTCTCAGTTCTCTTATTGACATCTGATACAAAACCCACAAATTTATGTTTGATTTCATTTGCAGCTTCTGCAGTTTTTGAATTCGATTTCGACACTATTAAATCTGCAACAAATAAGTTCTCAAATCGGATTGGTCGTGGCGGATTTGGCTCTGTTTACAAGGTTGTCTCTTTAATCTTTTACTAATTTCCCTATACGTACGTTTTCTTAATACTAATTAGGAATTTTGGATCCGTTTATCATAGGTGTGAAATTGTAATTAAAACTTCCTTTTCAATTATTTTTCAGGGTAGGCTTCAAAGTGGACAAGACATAGCAGTGAAGATATATTTTACTAGTTCAATCAGAGCTGAGAAAGAGTTTCATAATCAACTTGATATTTTGTCAAAGCTTAGGCACAAGAATCTGATCAATCTACTTGGTTTCTGCACTAAACGAGACCAACATTGTCTTGTTTATGAGTTCATGCCTAACTCAAGCCTTGATCGTTTTATACTAGGTTAAACAGTCTAAAACAGAGTATTCTTTCCAAATCCAATCACGTCTAGTTTCTAATTCTCATCATTAGTCATTGTGGCTATGTGTTACAGATCAAGAAAGAGCTTCTCAGCTAAGTTGGGAGATGTGTCGAAACATTTTTGATGGCATAGCTTGTGGTTTACGTTACCTTCATGAAGAATCCGGGTCATGGGTTGTTCACCGCGACATTAAACCTAAAAACATTCTATTGGATTCAGATCTAATACCGAAGATCGTGGGATTTGGATTGGCAAGGATGATGCAACAAGGTCAAAACGAAGCTGAATCAACTGACATTGTTGGTACCGTGTAAGTGAAGTTTTGTGATTTAAGGGGAAATGTTTTGAAGATGTTTAGAGACTGATTCATAAAACGTTTTGAAATACTCTACAGAGGGTACCTAGATCCAGAGTACATGCGAAGCGGACGTGTTTCTGTAAAATCTGATGTTTATGCCTTTGGAGTTACAATCTTGACAATCATTAGCAGAAGGGAGGTTTGGAGTGTGGATGGAGACACTCTAATGGAATATGTGAGTTAATATAGTAAAGTAAAAGTGTCTATGATGGTTAAGTGGTTCTTTAATCGTAGTTATTCTCTTCTTATATAGGTTATGAGATGTTGGAACAGAGGAGAAGCCATCGATGTGATCCATGAAATGATGAGAGAAGAAGAAAGAGAAGACTCAATTAGCGAAATCTTGAGATACATTCACATTGCTTTGTTATGTATCGATGAGGATGCAGAGACAAGGCCGAGTATTGATAAAGTTATTCATTGGTTTAGTTGTTTCTCTTCTCCTTTGCCTGAACCATTCATTGGTAATCGGTTTCTTGCAGAGGAAGAAACATATCGGTCTTGGTCGCTGTCTCTATCTTTCGGTCATAGCTTTCTCATGTCACCCATATCTTCACGTTAAGGAGATTGAGCATGATCGTATAAGATTAGCTCTGCTTGAGTGCTCTATTTATAAGACTGGTGAGAGTTTATAATGTGAATAACTGAGAATGATCACGTAATTTCCTGTTGTTTTCTTGAATTGATGCCATAATCCAAAAACTATTTTCTTCTATTGTCTACTAATGACAGATCTCAAATCTTAAAAAAAATATATTAATTTTTAAAGAACACTCCAGTTTAACTAATTAAACCCACTTACCACAAACGAGGATCCAACATATATTTTTATTTCAATGTTTTGTAATGACAAATATGAAATCTTACACAAAATAGAATAACTATTATAATTAAGCAATAGGAATATTTTTACCAACCAAGTATTGTTTTGTTTCATCGTGCTTCAAGTTCTGTTTGTGTCACTTCGTTTAGGGAGAACTCTACCTGTTGATCATCATTGTTCAACACATTTGAGAAAGTTGGCTGTTTCGGAATGAGGAGATTGTTATCGTTGCTCAACATATAAACGATTTGCGATATTGTTGGTCTATCTTTAGGATGATCTTGAACACAAAGAAGTGCGATGTGAATGCACCGCATCACTTCTTCTAAATCATATGAACCACACAGTGCTTCATCTACAATGCTTACACCCTTTGTTTCACACCAAGAGTCCCATGCCTGAAGATGATTGTCAAGAACATTTATTTTGGTCTTGATATAAGGTATAGTTTCTCTTTATGTGTATGGTAGATAATTGATATTGAACTATAGAAACACTCACATAAGCAATAAGACTGTGTTTTTGGTTGTTATGAACAAACCTTGTCGCCTTTTTACCTGTTATGATCTCCAATAACAACACTCCGAAGCTATATATATCTGACTTCTCTGAAATCACTCCACCTAATGCATATTCCGGTGACATATAGCCGCTGAAATAAACCAATGTTGAAAGTTAATCCTTAGGTTATTATTTTATTGTCTTTGCATTGATGTAAAATAGTGTACTTATTAACACAATGTTTTAGGTTTTTCAGACATCATTCATAAACTAATTTTGCAAAGACACTGCACGGAATGGAATTAAAAAACATGCCATTTTCAATTTATGTTTGTGTTACAATTTGTAAAACAGTGTTTGAAAAGCCAAAAATATCGGTGTGAAAGAAATACTGAGAAACATAAATTTGAAACCAAGATTTTAGCGTTAAACACATACTGAGAAGCATACACTTACAATGTCCCGATGATTCTTTGGGTGCTATCATCAATTTGCTTGCAACTAAAAATCCTTGCGGTTCCAAAATCCGAGATCTTAGGATTCATCTCATCGTCGAGAAGAATATTGCTTGCCTTAAGATCTCGGTGAATGATCCTGAGACGCGAGTCCTCATGCAGATATTGAAGTCCTCTTGTCGCACCATTTACTATCTTCACACGCGTCTCCCAATCCAGTTCCTTAGACTTGAGAGAGTCTATGTGCCCAAAGTGGAAATGAAAGAAACGTTGAGAAGACATATAAGAAGATATACTAATACTTATTGTTTCAAATTCACAATTTTTTTTAGTTTTGAATTGATGATACTGGATCTCAACACTCACCAAAGAGTAATACATCGAGGCTCTTATTCGACATATACTCGTAAATTAGGAGTTTCTCGTCGCCCTCAACACAATACCCTAATAGTCTCACCAAGTTCTTGTGTTGAAGCTTAATTATCAAAACAACTTCATTCTTGAACTCAGTTAGACCTTGACTTGATTTCTTTGAAAGCCTTTTGATGGCCACATCCGTCCCATTTGGTAGCTTTCCCTGACGATCAAGATTGCTTATCAATCAGTTTCTTTATTGTAAGATTGTAAATTCAATTTCTTTATCATCAAGAACTTCAGCTCAACCACATTATCTAATACACAAGCTCATGAGTAGTAATAACACTGTTATCATTACCTTGTAGACAGGACCAAAACCACCTTCTCCTAACTTGTTTTCCTCAGAAAAAGCATTCGTTGCAGCCACTATATCATGTAAATTTAGGTTATTTATATGTTCTCCATCATCATCAATAATGCCCCCTTCTAATAGCTCTCTGCTCTGTTTTTCATCTGCCGAAAACTTATGTCAGAAACTTGTGAACAAATTTTGTTAAGTGAAAAGTTTAAGTGACCAATCTGACCTCTTTGTGTTCTTTTCCTTCTCATTCTTATGCAACAATACAAACATACGAAAAATACAGCAGCAGCTGCTGCTAATGATGATAGCACAACGGGCAACAAAATGCTTCTGCCTTTAGAATGTTCTTTTTTTCCTAAGTAAGATAAATGAAACTTAAAAATCAATGCATGTATCTAATTTGTTATTGAAATTGCATACCCTGATTTGAAGTCGTAGTTGAGTTGTTTGAAGCTGCAAGTCTAAGAAAGAAAGTGTATCCCTTATGTTCATGGTATTGTTGTAGATTGAAGGCATCTGTTTCAGTTGTCCACAAAAAACACGTATTGTCATCATATGCGTAGGCCTCCCAAGAACAATCAGCTCGGCAAACGTAGTCACACTTTGCACCAAGACTTTCTGTAAACTCCATTGTTATAGGATCAGTGGCTAATTTCATGTTTTCCATAGGAAGAAACTCGTCATTTCCCTTGCCACATTGAAGTTTGGTTACCCTTTCACAATCAGCAGAGAAATCATTCGTATCCTCTCCCAATACTTGTTGGAAACCAGCAACACATCTACATGGTGGTTGCTCTTTGTTGTCATCGCAAATCGCAAATGATCCACAATAATTGTAAACCTCAAATCTATTATCAGGTTGAGACCATATCATTGCCCATGACTTGGATTCAACACCCCAAGCTTTCAGCATAAACAACCCCGAAACATCCATGACCAAACGGTATGTAATATTGGGTGAATCTGTTACTGAATAGGTAATGTAAGACTCATTCAGATTCAACTTGAAACTCAAGTCATCATAAGTTTTAAGTCTATTATCCCATGGTCCAGTCGACGAATATGGTAATCCATCCCAAACAGTGATGAGCGAGTGGGTTTTAGGGTCAAGTTCGAGAGAGTACTGACCAGGTGATGGATCCATAGAGCTCTCCCAAGAAGAGAGAAGACGACGTCCAAACTTGAGTTTAGCACCTGGAAGCCAAGTATCAGATGGATGATCAAAACTCTGCCACAACACAGCTGCAGAAGAGTTAGGCCCATCTCTCAAGACTAGGTTACCATTATCATGCAGAACAGCTTGGACATCCTTGCTTCTACTAGAATTAACACCTGTCGACCAAACTGTTTGACCAGTGCTATTATCATAGAGAATTAAGTTTCCATCAAAGATCTTCAAGAAGCAGTTAGAAGTTGGAACTATGGAATCTCGATATGCGACCCAAACAATAGTCTGTGGAGAGACTTGCTTGTACCACATGCCTATGTAAAAGTATCCGGAGGTACCTGAAAATAAGGGTACTCTGTTGACGAGACCGAGTTCGAAAATATCACCGCTGGAAATAAGTGTCTGAAATCCTAAAAGAGGTTGATTGGTAGAAATGGTGTCAGTTGCAAAAGAAACTTGACAAGACAAGAACATCAAGACTTCATAGTATGTAAATAAAACATTCTTGTTGCAGATCTTCATGTTCGTAGAGCAAAAGTTGCGTTTGAAGATAAGAGATCTATGTAGCAATTACATAATGACAGAGTCTTCTTATTGACCCTCGAGTCAACTCACTAGTGTACAACTTCTTGACCGCAAAGGAATCACTTATCACTATACTCTTCTACTTTTTCTTCTAAAAAGAAATATCCTAAAATGAATTCTATTATTTTTGGTATTAATAGTATTAATAATAATATCAAGTTAATTTAATACATTTTACTTTTACAAACGTTGAAAAAAGAGGTTTTACTTTTTGCAGACCTTCCATAATTTTTTTGATATTATTAAAAGAAAAGTAAATATTATTATTAAAACTATATTGTATCATATAAAATTTGATTATTTCGGCTCTAAAATATATAATATCAAAAAATACAAAATATTATTGGTAATTATAGAAAAAATTATATTTTTTCAGTTATTACAAATTATTATTTTTAATCATTAATTAAAAAAAAAGTTAAATGATTACTTTGCAATTAAAAAACTTCATCTCTATTATCATAAAATAGTGTTCGTCTATTTATTTACAAGAGTAAATAAGTGTGTTGAAATAGATTTTTGCTCTAAAAATAGAGATGAGTTTAGAGATATAAGCAAACTAGCTTCCAAAAAAAGCAAGAATGATAAGAGTTTACATTATTTCTATAGCTTGAACTAAATTGAAATCTGAAATATAGTAGAATCTACAAATCTGAACATTAATGTTAACAAAAAACGAAATTCAGTAAACCATATACGACAATACATGTTATAATATAAGGGATATGAACATTTACTAACCAAGTATTGTTATTGTTCATCGTGGTTCCATTTCTGTTTGTGTTACTTCGTTTAAGTAGCCAGACGCTACTAACTGTTGATCACCAGCCAACACGTTTGAGTAACTTGGTTGTTTCGGAATAGGGAGATTGTTATCGTTGCTCAACATATAAACAATTTGTGAAATCGTGGGCCTATCTTTAGGATGATCTTGAACACAAAGAAGTGCGATGTGAACGCACCGCATCACTTCTTTTAAATCATACGAACCACACAATGCTTCATCTATAATGCTTACACCTTTTGCTTCGCACCAAGATTCCCATGCCTAAAGAAGATTATTAACAAATTTTTGGTTTGATCTAAGCTATAACTTGCTTCTTTTTAATATAAATAGATGCTATTGAACTATAGAAACACTTACATAAGCAATAAGGCTGTGTTTTTGGTCGTTATGAACAAACCTTGTAGCCTTTTTCCCTGATACGATCTCCAATAACAACACTCCAAAGCTATATATATCAGACTTCTCTGAAATCACTCCGCCTAATGCATATTCCGGTGACATATAGCCGCTACAATTAACCCAATGTTTAGTTTTTGTTTTCTTCCAAATATCAATCACAATTTGTAAGAAAAGACAAACGGAATGAAAAAAAAAATAAAAAAAAATACCATTTTCATTTTATGTTTGTGTTTACAATTCTTAAATAATGTTTCTAAAATATAATGAAAATACTCATAAACATGAACACATATATAAACACAAAATTTTAGCATTTGAAACAGTTGAACTCATAGGAGATGTAGACTTACAATGTCCCGACGATTCTTTGGGTGCTATCATCGATTTGCTTGACACCAAAGATCCTGGCAGTTCCAAAATCCGAGATCTTAGGATTCATCTCATCGTGGAGAAGAATATTGCTTGCCTTAAGATCTCGGTGAATGATCCTAAGACGTGAGTCCTCATGCAGATATTGAAGTCCTCTTGTTGTCCCATTTACTATTTTCATACGCATATCCCAATCCAATTCCCTAGACTTTAAAGAGTCTATATATATACCCCAAAACAAAGCGTTGAGAAGTCTCATATCAAAAGAATTTTAAACTAATACTTAAGGTTTCAATTTCAAAATTTAGTAGTTTTTGATAAATATATTCACAACTCACCAAAGAGTAAAACATCAAGGCTCTTGTTCGACATGTACTCGTAAACCAGGAGCTTCTCTTCGCTTTCAACACAATATCCTAACAGCCTCACCAAGTTCTTGTGTTGAAGTTTTATGATCAAAACTACTTCATTCTTGAATTCTTTCATACCTTGACTTGATTTTTTTGAAAGCCTTTTTATCGCCACATCCATCCCATTTCTTAGCTTTCCCTGACAGTCAAAAGCAGTCAATTTATTTATTGTATGATTGTAACCACGCTGAAATATAAACTAGCCATGTGAGTACATGTGTGCACCATGTGAAACTGTAGTAAATACTTGGACTATAAGTTTATGCAAACCACTTAACCACCTTATCTAATATACAAGTTCATGTTGAGTAATACTTGATTTCAAACTTTACTTGAACCATATACAAGCTCAATACCAATCATAGACTTGCTACTTATCACCTTGTAGACTGGACCAAAACCGCCTTCTCCCAGCTTATTTTCCTCAGAGAAAGCATTTGTTGCAACCATTATGTCATGTAAATTTAGATAACTTATATGTTCTCCATCATCATCAACTATGCCGCCTTTTAATAGCTCTTTACTCTGTTTTTCGTCTGCGAAAAACTCGTGTTTCAGAAACTTGCGAACAAATCTTGTAAAGTGAAAAGTTTATGCGAAAAGCCAAGACCAATCTGACCTCTTTGTGTTCTTTTTCTTCTTCTTCTTGAAGAAACGCAACAATAGAAACATACGGAAAACACAGCAGCTGCTGCTAATGATGATAGTACAACGGGTAACACAATGCTTCTGCCTTTAGAATGTTCTGTTTTTCCAGAGTAAGAAAAATAAAGCTTAAAAATCAACGCATGTATCTCATTTGTTATTGAAATTGCATACCCTGCTTTGAAGTCGCATTTGCGTTGTTTGAAGCTGCAAGTCTAAGAAGAAATGTGTGTCCCTTATTTTCATGGTATTGTTGTAGATTGAAGGCATATCTTATCCACATCAAACACTTGTTGCCATCATATGCGTAGGCCTCGCAAGAACAATCAGCTCGGCAAGCTGAAGCACATGTGGTGTTAAGACTTGGTGTCAATACCAATGTTGTTGTAGGATCAGTGGCTAGTTTCATGTTTTTTTATAGGAAGAAACTCGTCATTCCCCTCGCCACATTGAAGTTTGGTTTCCCTTTCACAACCATCAGAGAAATCATTCGAGCCGTTGGAAAATGCTGGTCTGAAACCAGGAACACATCTACAAGGGGGAAGCTCTTCAAAATCATTGCATATCCCAAACGATCCACACAAACTATAAACCGCACATCTATCATTAGGTTGAGACCATGTCACAACCCACGACTGAATCAGGTCATCCCAATATTGCAGCATGAACAGCCCCGAAACATCCATGACCAAACGATATGTGATGCCGTCCGGAGGACCTAGTCTTGCATAGGTGATGTAAGATTTATCCGGAGTCAATTTGAAACTCAATGCATCCCATGCTCCACTTGAAGAATATGACTTAGATCCATTCCAAACCGTGATGAGGGAGTGCGTTCTAAGGTCAAGCTGGAGAGAGTATCGACCCGGTGATGGATCATTCAAGCCTTTCCAAGAAGTGAGAAGTTGGCTTCCTGTTTTGAGTTTAGCACCTGGAAACCAAGTATCCGAGGGATGATCAAAGCTCTGCCACAACACAGGTGCAGAAGAATTAGTCCCATCTCTCAGAACTAGATTACCATTATCATGCAGAACAGCTTCAACATCCTTGCTTCTACTAGCATTAACACCGGTCGACCAAATAGTTTGACCGGTGCTATTATCATAGAGAATTAAGTTTCCATCAGAGATCTTTAATATGATGTGATAAGTATTCCCTAAGGTAGGAGACTCTCGATTTGCAACCCAAACAATAGTCCGTAGAGGGAGAGGGACTCGCTTGTACCACATGCCTATGTACCAGAATCTATCAATACCTGTGGTTCGTTCGAAGAGACCGAGTTCGAAGATTTCACCGCTGGATATAAGGGTCGTCTGAAGTCCTAAAAGAGGTTGATTGATTGAAATGGTGTCAGTTGCAGAAGAGACTTGAAAAATCAAGAACATGATCAAAACTCCCAAATATTTGAGTAACACATTCTTCTTGCAAGTCTCCATGTTCGTATCCGTAGTGACTAGTGCGTAAGCAATTTACATAGTGAAATCTTCTTGTTGAGCCACGGAGTCCACTCACCACTAAACGCGTAAGTCAAGAGCAAACTTCCAAAATTTTCAGGGAAATAAACTAAATAGGATCATAAAAAAAAATACAAGAAAAGGAAATATCATGTAGATGATATGTCATTTTTACAAGAGAGATTTTACTGCAAAGTTTGGGTTCACTGAACTTCCTTGTTCACCTCTTAACTATATATGAAAAAAAAAAGATTTAAGTTAGATTGATGTAGTTATAAGTAAGTTTTCAAAAATTTATATATAGTACAATAAATCAATTTAGTCTGTGGAGGATTACGTCGATTTCCTGAAACTTTTCTTAAGCATCTTAATTTATAATCATTATTGTTTCAATCAAGGGAAAATATTAAAAATACCCTTTTTCAATAATCTCTTTTCCAAATTTATTTTAAAAAGCCACTAAATTTATAAAATTTAAACAAATATGTCCGTAAACTTATAAAAATATGGAGGAAATTCAAAAATACCCCTTTTCATATACCTCTTTTTAAAAATACCCCATTTTCAAACTTTATCCAAAAAACCACTAAAAATGTTGAAATTTATTCAAATATGTGTGTAACCTTATAAATATATACGCAAATTACCTTTATTTTTATTTTTTTTGAAACTTTATATACCTTTCATAAATAGCGTAAAAATAAATTATAAAAACCTTATAAAAACCGTATAAACCCTTTTAAAAACCTTTTAAAAACTTTTTAAAAACCTTATAAAACTTATAAAAACGATTTAAAATTATTTAAAACATTTTAAAATATTTGTATCGAATCTCCCAGTAGTAGTTATTATATAGAAGTACCTTATAAAATATATAAAACTTTGTAATTTTTTATATTTAAATAGGGGTATTTTTGAAAATGGATAGATAAAAGGGGATTTTAAAAAAGGAGTACACCAAAAGGGGTATTTCTCAAAAATTCTCTAAAAATATACATAAATTACTTTTATATGTGTGTAAAGTTATATAATATATATATATATATTGTATAAAATCTTAGAACCTTGTAAACTGTTTAAAAACATTTTTAAGCCTTATAAATATTTGGATCGAATCTCCCAGTAGTCCTCCAAATTGGCTATATTGAGCTAATTTCTTTAAAATGATGACAAAAAAAGGAATCTCCTAGTTATTATCAAGAAGTACCCTATAAACTTTATAAAATTTTATAATTTTTTATATATTTAAACAGAAGTATTTTTGAAAATAGATAGAGAAAAATGACATTTATGAAAAAGGATACACCAAAAAAGGTATTTTTTAAAAATTATCTTCAATTAATCCATAATTATTAGAAATGTTTCAGCAGAATTTTATCTTTGAAATTACTTAAATTACTAGATCTTAACAAATTTAAATTTGTACTAGGGCCTTGGCCACGCTACGTGTGGCTTATTGTATGTATATTCGTTATTTTGATTTTAGATTTTCAGTTTATGTGATATGATTTTGGAAGAGTATCTAATACATGGTTAAATGTAATTTATACATCTATATAATTAATTAGAATATGTTAAATATTAGAAAGGATATGATCACACTTAAGAATTTTTCTTCTAAATCTATGTATTATACACATTGGCAAATAAACTTCGTAATATGTTATAATATGTTAAACTTCGTAAAAGTTTTAAGTTTACAATATAGGGTAGTTTAAAAATTTAACTTCAAAAACTGAACTTGTTGTTGACAAAAAGAAAACTGAACTTATTATATAAAAATGAATTTATGTTTTGCTAATTTTTTCATATGTTTTACTTATCCTTTTCTTATCATTTGCTTAAATTTTTCATTTTATTTTCTTCTCCTTTTCTAAAGTTGTTAACATTAGGCAGTGACAAAAATATAATCGAAAATTATATATTAGATAACATATAAAGAGGATACAAAGTGTACAGCATGAAGACCAACTTATGGTGTGATTCTACTATTGTTCTCTTTCGTTGTTAGTTTGATATTAGAATATAATAATACATAATTCTTTTCTAAACCCCATTTTAATAAATAAATATACTAACGTGGATCCATAAACGAATTTAGTTGGTTGTCGGACCAGTCACGACTTTTTGACTATTGGACGGTATATATATATATATTTTTATCGTCTATTCCATTGATTTCCAAACAAGAAAATTACATGATGACAGAGTCTATTGAACGGTATATATGATTTAGTTTTATTACTTGCAGTTAAACTCACAGATTTACTAATACATAGAGTAAGTCATATAGAGTTATATAGATATATGTATTTACGTGTAGTGTTAATGACTTGGTGTTTAATAATTTATAGGATAAATAATCTTAACTATATTGAATATATGAATATAATAAATAGTAAATCTGTAAATACATCTTTTCTTATCCACATTTTGCCTTTTCTCATAGTATTACATTTTATGATCAACAAAACATAAAATTTTGGCATGTGTTGAACCAAAACAAAAATCGTGGAACATTAAATACGATTTTATGACTTCAAATAAAAACTAAAAAAAAATTGAATTTTGTTCAAAATGCTTTTATAAATTAGTTGAAATCAGAAAAATTGTAATTAATAGATGATGAATTGAACAGGGCTTAAAAATAGAGGATAAAATAAAAGCATCTCCAATCTATCTTTATATTTGCTTCTATACTCTATTATAGAGGCAAATTTGCTTCATCCTACCACTATTTCTCACTTGTAAAATAGAGATTGCTATATTATTCTCTATATAATGAGGAAAGATAGAGTTTTTCTATATATAGAAGAAAGAAACAGAATTCTCTATTATACATAAGTATATTGGAGTAAAACTTACTTCTATTATAGAGCTCATGTATTTTAAAGATGAAAAAAAAAAAAATTCTTTGGACACTTTATAGTACAAAAAGTTGCTACACTGTTCATATAGTTTTTCTTATTATATATAACTATATTAACAATATTTTTGAATATATAAATATTATTTTAGTAATATTTAGTTTATATTATATTTTAACAGAGTTAAGAACTTTTTATTTATTTAAATATTAACAAAATTGCATATAACATATAACTACATATTGCTCTTTAATTAATACATATCGCTAGTTCGCAATTTTGAAAACTAAATTTTATATAATAAAATATGTCACATTAACCGATTCATACAATGATACAAATATCAACTAACATATAATTTTACTTCGGTCAACAAAGTTTTAACCGAACTATACCCTCCAACTGATCTGTGTAAACCGGATCGGACGGATAACAATTTAGGTAACGCCGGCGAAAAGTGACAGTTTAGCAAGAACCGAACATCTTATCTCCTTGTTCATAATCGTTAAACGGTGCGGAGTTATCCAAACAAACCGAACCGGAGAAAACACATAACACATTAAAGCCACGTTTATGCTATACAGTACCGACACATGCAAGCTCATGCAACTGGACGCCACGTGTCACTCCCAGTCTCACCTGTTCACATACATCTTTGGACTATAAGAAGAAGTCTAGAAACAGAAGCAACGTTCTACTAAACTCGTATCTATAGTTATCTAACCCAACACGCAACAAAAACCTAAATTACCGGAGGAAAGCTAAAACCGAAAGCGAAAGCTTGATTTTTCATTTTAGTGGTTTCAAAGTTAACAAGTTTTTGATTACGAACACGCAAGAACAGCGTGAGATCTTTGATTAATAGAGTTGGTCTCTGTATTCATAATTATCAGATTCTTTAATCTTCTTGAAAACAAGCAGAGATGTGTAGTTTGGCGACAAATCTGTTACTACCATCGAAGATGAAACCAGTGTTTCCACAGAGACAGAGCAATAGCTCACTCTCTTTCACCACAAGAAGTTCCAAGATGAAGAACCGATCTATTGTTCCTGTAAGTATCTCAAATCTTTTGTCTTCTCTACACTCTGTTTTCAAAGTTCTTGTTCATGTTGATAAGTTCATTATTTGTTTGATTTAGATACGTTTCTATGAAAATCTATTACTAATTCTGGATAATTTTTAGAAATAGTTATAAGAAGTTTTATTGGTTAGGTTTGTATGCTCTGTTTTCTAGGGTTTATCTCTTTTACGTGTTACGCCTTGTTTGAATCTTACGGAAGATATGATATTTTTCTCTGTTTTGAATGGATAAGGTTGCAAGATTGTTTGGACCGGCGATTTTTGAAGCCTCCAAATTAAAAGTATTATTTTTAGGAGTTGATGAGAAGAAGCATCCAGCAAAGCTTCCAAGAACTTACACTCTAACTCACAGTGACATAACCGCTAAATTAACTTTAGCTATATCACAATCCATCAACAACTGTCAGGTAATTATAATTTCTCCCCCTTATTTGCAAGGTATAGTGTTTTAGGGTTCAGCGGTTTAGGAGACTTATTGGAGTGTTTTGTGGGTTCAATAGTTGCAAGGATGGGCAAATAGGTTGTTCCGGGACGAAGTGGTGGCTGAGTGGAAAAAAGTGAAAGGTAAAATGTCACTTCACGTTCATTGCCATATTAGTGGAGGCCACTTCCTGTTGAATCTCATCGCGAAGCTTCGGTACTACATCTTTTGCAAAGAATTACCAGTGGTAAGTGTACAGAATCTTTTTGATAAAATTCTAGTGGTTAATTATGAAATTGTTATGGCCTTAGCAAGATTCATATTGTATATGTATTGACCATATTTACCTATTGATTTATAGGTTTTGAAAGCTTTCGTTCATGGAGATGAGAACTTGCTAACAAGCTACCCTGAGTTACAAGAATCTCTTGTGTGGGTTTATTTCCATTCGGACATGCCGGAGTATAACAAAGTCGAATGTTGGGGTCCCCTTTGGGAAGCAACGTCGCACCAGCACGATGGAAACAAGACCCGCAAAAAGAGTGAAACTCTACCGGAGCGACCTTGTCTTGATGAATGCAAATGTTGCTTTCCTACAATTAGCACGATTCCATGGTCTCATCGTGATTATCAACATAGCGAAAAGGATGGGAATGTCGCGGATGGCTTGTTAGGAAATTTTACACCTAATGCTGAAAAGTCAAAGTGATAGATCTCATATACAAATGTATAGTTTGTTTTTATTTGGTGGTTAGGATAGTTAGTTGGGATATGAAAGTTTATTTGTTCGTTGTTAATTTTGTATAACAATTGTATAACACAAAGTCTCAGTATTATAAGTTTCTTCTGTATTAGTTTTACAAAGTAAATAATAGTATTAGACCTACCCACGTGTTTTACATGTCTTTTGATTAATTAAATAAGAACACAATATAAATAGTAGGATTTGGCATCAAGTAACGAAAAGACACCTTGTAATTTTTAGAAAGTTTTCATTATTTGTATTGCTTTTACAAATTCTGTGAGAGACAGAAATTAAGATGTCTAGCCTTATGGCAAACTTGTTGCTCCCATCGAACTTGAAACCAGATTTTTCTTCAGACAAAGAGAGAAGTAGGTCAATCCCTTCAACCACTAGAAGCTCCAAGAAGAAGAAGCAATCTTTGTTTCCAGTAATAATCTTTCAAAGCTCTGTTTTTGGGAAACATATGTGTGATCTAAGAACATATGTTATCCATCTGACTTTTCTTGTTTTTCTTTTTGGAAATGGTGAAGGTTGCAAGACTTTTCGGACAGGCGATTTTCAAATCTTCTAAACTGAAAGTAACGTTCTTAGGAGTTGATGAGGAGAAGCATCCCTCAAAGTTCCCAAGGACTTATACTCTAACCCACAGTGACATCACCTCGCAGTTAACTTTGGCTATCTCTCAATCTATCAATGATTCTCAGGTAACTATCCACCATTTTACATTTGTATAGACATTACAATCAAAGTTTAGTGTTTGAGGTTTAAAGTTTGGCGTCTGATCTATTTGGTTATGCGTGTGCCAGTTGCAAGGATGGACAAACAAATTGTACCGGGACGAAGTGGTTGCCGAGTGGAGGAAGGTGAAAAGTAAAATGTCGCTTCACGTTCATTGTCACATTAGCGGTGATCATTTCCTTTTGGATCTCATTGCAAATCTTCGTTACTTCATATTCCGCAAGGAATTACCAATGGTAAAATTAAAATAAATAAATTAACCTCTCTATAGTCTATGTGATTATCGACTTCTTAGGCGAAGTAATGGATTGATTTATGTTGGATTTTAATATATAGGTGTTAAAAGCTTTTGTCTATGGAGATGAGAACATGTTAAACAATTATCCTGAGCTACATGAAGCTTGTGTTTGGGTTTATTTCCATTCAAACATCCCTGAGTTCAACAAGGTCGAATGTTGGGGTCCGCTTTGCGAAGCTACCTCGCACGATGATTGTAAGACTCAGACTTGTGAAATCTTTCCGGAACCACCTTGTCTTGATGAGTGCAGCTGTTGCTTTCCCGCGGACAGCACGATCCAGTGGTCCTCTCACTCTCATGGCAGCCAAGGTCATGAAGAACATGAGGATGTAGCTATGGCCGCCGGAGAGAATCTTGAGACTAAGTACATGTATAGTCGTAGTAAAAGAAAATAGTAAAGACAACATAGATCTATCCTTCGCTGTTGGAGTAAGAAAGGTAAATTTATCTACCGTCGTCTCCCGAAATCGGAGAACGCATATATGTAATTATAGCTTATTAGATGTAAACAGTGTTTTAAAAAGTGCTAAGTGCTATGAAGGCGGATGATCCAATGCAATGCTCTTAGCATCATGTTTCGTTGTTCCTCTAGATAATGATAACAAGGCCGACTCAAACTATTCATGTCATGTGCAAGATTTTTCTTAAATGTTTCTACATCAAATTAGCATTTTCATATATTATCACATTAATTAGCCCCAATGTTGTAGTTCTATATATTATCTATCGTTGTAACATATAAAAAAATAACAAATGATGATGATGTGATAAAGACCAAAATGAGTTAACATGATTACTGAAGAATGCATTATTTGTTGTTGGGTCGATCCAGTCAATTATTTCTACAGCAATGGTCGTGCAAACGTAACTTTTTCTTAGATTTTTGAATAGAAGGTGACTCGGATTTTTTGAATTATTATGTTACTGAGGAAACAAACAAAATACCTGAATTGATTGTACGTATATCATAATTGGAAGAATTGAAACATGCAAAATGCAATAGAAAAAAACGTGAGGGCAAAGATTCGTCTTCGTTTTTTCTGTCCCACCGATCACGACGTATGTTTTATTACGGTTCTTAATCCAATAATTCATTACTAACTATTCACCTGCAAAATATTTGGAAAAAAGAAATTCACAAGGATAAATCAAGAATAGATAATCTGGCACGTAAAGTTAGTATAATTCCGCATATTGTTAAATTTGTAAATAATTTTCTCAAAATACGTAAAATTATATATCTAGAAAATCAATATTTTGTTAAGAACGGGCATCTTGAAATATTTTGTTTATTTATAAAAGTTACTATATGGTATAAATGACAACAAAATACATGATAAAACTTTACATAGAATTAGAGACCTAGAAAGATTTAACAAAATGAAATAAACAAAGAAAATCCTAAAAACATTATATAAAATAGAACAAAACTGTTTAACTAAAAACACTTGAACAAAACAATGTCTTTGGTGCCTAATGAAGGTAACAATAAGGATGTTAGATTACGTGAAACATTTCCTTTTTTGTTGGAGGATTGAATTGGGTGAATGAAACTTGGAAGCAATAAGGAGGATAGATCAACATCATCATTCTAATAAATCAAAATTCGTTTTTGGTCTTGCATGGTTTCTATACTGTTGTTAATAGGGCCACACCTTAACGTGGAAAATGCGAGAAAAATAATTGAGAGAAGCTGATCCTTGTCGGCCATTTTTCTTGCTTCAACCTCAACACAGTCTGGTAAAAATCTTGAAACTTAAGATTGAGTTAGAGATCAAATAGACAAAACCAATCATAAATAGTAGTTGAAGGTCCTCAAAACATCGAACTCTAGGGAAGGAGAAAACTATATTTTACACTCTCCTTGGTATATACAGAAAATAATTAATCCAGTCTATACATGGTGGGAAAAAAACCTAAACGTTGATATGAAATATATGGGCATTAGTTGCTTCGACTAACTTTTGCATATTCATGAGAAAAGACTTCCACAAAATCCCTGGGAGGTTTGGTTAGGAAGGACTAACTAATCCGTTTGTGATTTAAGCTTTCTTCTTGTTAAGAAAATAATCATGTCAAGATTTCACCGGATTGTTGTTCTACCAAACGATGATGCTCCGATTTCACTCTCCCTGTTCTGAGTTTACCAAACAGAGTGTATGTGTGTGTTACTTATTGATCATTTTCACAGGATTAAGGTTCGAGGATCAGTAATGTATGCGACCGTGTTCTTTACCTGAGATTTTGGGGAAGGGAAGACATTCCAGAATCTAAGGGTTTCGTCTCCTGCTCCTGTCACAATCGTCTGCCATACAGAATACAAGAAAAGTGTTTTAATGCAGAACACAGACAACCGCATAATGAGAGGAAAAATAAAAGACTAACCTGTCCATCGGGTGAGACTGCAAGGTACAGAACGCGGAATGTGTGACCAGTGAGAGTTGCCAACTGTAAGAGAACAGTTTGAATCATTAAACTCCCAAAAATTCAGCTACTAGAAAAAGAAACCAAGATGAAGATTAAAGAATTCTTACTTTAGACATGGTTGGATATTTCCAAACGACAATTTGGTTCTGGGAATATCCGTGTGTGCTCACAAGCTCATTCACGTTCTTAGACCACATCAGGTTACACACCTGTATGTATAAGATGATTATTTAGCTATAATGTGAAATGTCTGTCGTTTATTCAAAGTCAGCTAAACTGGGCTTACCTGACTGTTGGTGTCTATGCAATTTAGATGAGTGTTTGTCGCTGTGTTCCAAAAACGGATACATCTATCAGCAGTGCCGCCACCGGAAGCAAGAAGTCCGTGAACATGTGGTGACCAGGCAATGGCTTTCACTGCTGCGGCGTGTTCACAGTATCTCAAAACCGGTTGTGTTGAATGTTGGTTCCATACAAAAAGCTGCAAGATCCTAGAATCATTACCCGTGCTTGAAAAATCATGTTTGTTTCAGACACAAAATGAAGATATATATTTACCTTATTGTCATTTCCTCCTGATGCTAACTCGCGATTGTCAAAAGACCATTTGAGTCCACATACTTCGGATTTGTGACCCGTTAGCTTACTGACATGATCTTCCTGAGACCTTATATCTCTATGAAGTATACTCTTGTCTCTACTACCTGAAGACAGAACCGATGAGCTCCATGCCAAGGCTCCAACTCTTAGCCGATGACCTTCCATTGTCCTTATACTCTTGCATCGTACCGCATCCCAGATCTAGTAACAGAAAACAGTGAGGGTAAGTTCTCCATAAGAAGTTTATGACTTTTTCCTCAAATCTAAAGACAAATATCAATCTTAACCACCAAGGATCATGTTAATGCAGGCAACATGATTCGATGAACTAAACTAGTTAGTGCATTCCTGTTAATTGCAAAAGTAACATTTCAAGGTCTCATACCATTCCTATTGTTTAAGTCAACCTAGTCACTTAAAAAAACCCCTTCCAAAATCAAGAAGCCAAAGGATAATGTATATAAAGGCATGTATAGACTTAAATAATCAGATGTGTCTTGATTATCTAACCTGTACTGTTCCGCTACTAGTTCCAATAGCCAAATGTGTTCCACGTAGTGACCAACCCACAGAACAAACACTATCATCGACTCCAAGATCACATAACTTAGTTACCTGCAAAGAGCAGAAAAAGATTCACATCACAAGACATTCTCTAATACAAGAATGGAGCAGAATTTACAAATTAGAAAGGCATAGGAAAGGAAAATGAACTCACCTTACTACTACTAGCATTCCACAAATACACGCAGTTCCCCAGTCCTACTGCTAGAACATTTTGTGCCGACCAATGGACGAGATTCAAGTAAAAATCATCTTGTAGAGCCGGCGCATCCAATACCTAACAACATCAAGAAGTCTCAACTCTCATCAACAGGGCAAATGCAACAAAAAGGACAAACAATTTAAATCAAACTAGATAAAGAGTACACACTACGCTTCCCTAAAATACAATCCAGCCCCCACCATCAACCACTTTCAAAAAGAATTCATAAGTCGCATTTTATAATTCTACACAAAAAGATGAAAAGTGGCAAACACAATCAAGAAACCCAAGTCTCAAAAACTCAAATCTACCAAACAACACACAAATCATCTAAGAAAACACAATCTACAAACCCTAAATTAAACCCACAAACCCTAGAACCCCTAGAAACCCCCAAATATATAAAAAAAAAAAACACTCACCTTATAAGGAGACCTAAGAATCTTCCTCGGAGACTTAACAGGGCTAGGGCTAACACCAGGAGCCTCATCAGAGCCAAAAGGCGAATACAAGTTCAAAGACCTCTGCGTCTCAGTCTTAAACCTAAAAATATTCCGCGACGGAGAAAACCCATTAACAACATCACTTTTCTCCGGCGTCACCGGACCAAAAAGCGCCGTTTTCAAAAGACTCGCGTACGAACCAGCCGCGTCTTCTTTCCCATCCTTCTTCGGCGAAGAAGCAGCGAGATCGAAAAGCGCGAAATTGGAACCAGATCTACTCGGAATAAACCTATCTGAGTAAATAGGCTTCGAAGGAGAGTGGTAATGGTTCGAATCGATTAAACGGTTGATTCGAGACTCGAGTGAGACCGTCGGTCGATTCATCGACGGTGGAAGATTCAGCTGAGAATCTATCTTCTTCTTCGGTGTTGATTCATCTTCTTCCATCGTTGATTTGAATCTCTTACTGTTTCTTTCCTCCAGATTTGAGATTTGGGTTGAGAAACCAAAAAAAAAAATGAAACCTTTCTGTTTTTTTTTTTTTCTTCACTAAAGCTTTTTTTTTTCTTTCCCGGGAAAATTGTTGAGGGAAACAGAAAACGTCAAGTGAAATGGTGCGAAAATAAGGGACGAATCAGGTGCGGTAGGGATTATGGTAGATTAGGCTATGTACATGTTCGTTTTCTTATTGGGCCGTTTAATTGGGCTTGAAACTAGTATAGGTCGTGAAATTATAATTGGTTTAAATTGGGATTTAGTAGACTTTTCATTGGGTATAGACTATATTTTAATTGGGCTTTTAAAAGTTTTAGAATGTATTTTGTTTTTCTTCTTCTGTATGTGATTCTTTTTTTTTTGGTCAAAGTTCTGTATGTGATTCAAGATAAGATAATCAACAAGAGGCTGCAAATTTTTGAAATAATAATGTATTTTTTTTTTTGTTAAAAGGCATGAAATAATAATGTATTTTAGCAAATTCTTTTAACAAATTTAAGTTATATAGTTATAGTAAATGTGGATAATGAGGAATCTTCTTAGGATATATATAGTGGCTGTGATAGAGATTCCATGCACAAAATTTTTGATATTTTTCTATATATGTAGTAATTCTTCAAAAAGTATAGAAATCCAGAAGTAGACACAAAGATAAATTGTTTGACTGTTTAGATATACATGACAGCCATGAAAAAAGGGAAACACAAATTAGCTAATAAAAATGAATTTGTTGATATAATATTTTTCAATGATAACTATTAGTTATTTTTTTAATATTTATTAATAATAGTCAACGATACCACTGGAAATAAATAATAAATTAAATATTTAAATATTTATTTCCATATCAATATAGTCTACTTTTAGTTGTCGAAAATACATAGTACCATTAGTACTAATATTTAAATTTATGTAAACGAATAAAAATATCATTTAATTGAAAATGATATCAAACGTTGTTTCATGCAAAAAAGAGTAATTCAAAAAATAAATAAATAAATAAATAAACTTTTACGAAATCTTATCAGAAACATGTAAGACTAAATTTCTGCATTAATTACATTTAGCAAAAATTTGAACCGTTCTACAATATTAAACCACTGTCCCTTTCCATCGCACAATTATTATTTCTTGTCTTAAGATCATCACATCCTCTCTCTCTCTCTCTCTCTCTCTCTCTCTCTCTCTCTCTCTCTCTCTTCTTTCTCTCTCTCTCTCTCACACTCTCTCTCCCTGCAACGGGAGCTTTCATCGTGATCATGTCGTCTGAGAAACTGAACCACACAACAACCAAAGATGAAGAATTGATAAAACAGTGTTGTCTACTTCTCAGCGATGGTGACTATAAAGAAGTTCGGGAAATCATTAATAAGAAAAAAACAATAAGCAAATCTAAACTACAAGACGAGTTTGAGAGAGCTGGTGTCATTGCTGATATTCTCTACGCAGCAGAGAACCCGCTCCCTGATGGTTCATCAGATCTGTACGGCATGGTTCGTGTTACACCACCAGCTTTTAGTAAAAGACTTCGTAAAAATAATGTATTTACTATGCGATTCGAACAACCAGTTCCCCTTTAGCGACAAAGCTTGTATTAAAGCCTTGTCAGCTTGGTCGTTACTATGTAGTCAAGCCATCAAGGACGGGGACGACCTTTCTCAAACCCAAAGAATTATTCTTGGAGACATTGATGTAGGCGGTAGCATAAGGGATGATGGGAATACCCGTGTTCAAACCCAAGGAAATTTCCATGGAGACATCGATGTAAGCGGCAACAAAATCGATGATGGGAACACCCATGGTCAAACCCAAGAATATGTCTTTGGAGATATCGATGTAAGAGGCAGTCAAACCGGTGATGGAGACACCCTTGATCAAACCCAAGGATATGTCCCCGGAGATGTAACCGATGAAAATCAAAATGGTGATGGAGAAACCCTTGATCAAAACCAAGGGAATTTCCTTAAAGATATTGATGTAGGTAATAACCAAAGTGGTGATGGGGAAATCCCTGATCAAACCCAAGGAAATGTCTTTCGAGACATCATTGGCAACAATCAAAGCGATGATTGGGACATCCTTGGTCAAACTCAAATGGATGTCTTCAGAGACATCTTCGGTGACAGTCAAAGCGATGATGGGGAAAACTTTGATCAAACCCAAGAAAATGTCCTTGGAGACATCGATGTAGGCAACAACCGAAACAGTGATGGGGAAAATCTTGATCAAACCCAAGGAAATTTCCCTAGAGACATAATATACGGTAGCCAAAATGGTGATGAGGACACGCTTGATCAAACCCAAGGGAATGTCCATGAAGTCATCATCGCCGACATCCAAAGGAGTGATAAATCTGGTGGTCACATAACCGATGTTGGTGGCGTACGTAGAGAAGATAGTAATGGTGGAGAGCACAAAAGAAAACGAGAGATAAATAGTTTCATTTTCTCTGATTTACTTGCACCAAAGAACTTCGAAGATTCTAAGGCAATGAATGTGAATCCCTTTCCGCTGCCACCTGAGAAATCACATGCGCTCCACAATGAAACTCCTTCGGAAGAGGCTTCATTTGTCCCTAAAAATCCAAAGGTTGGTCCTCAACCCGATGATGAAGTTATCATAATTTCTGATGATGAGGTTATCATAATTTCTGATGACGAGGAGGAGGAAGTGGATGGCCTTATGGATATCTCAATGGCTCGGACCGCGAAAAGGTGCATTGTTAATGGAATCCGAGTGAAAATGATTCCATGCAAGAAGAAGAAAAATTAGCTAACTTGTTCGAGTAGAAGATTATGCATTTGAAGCGTTTAAGTGTCGTCTTCGTTTTTAGCTTATTATCCTAAATTTAAACCTGAGTTTGTAATTTTATTTTTAATTTATCATTAATTATGAACTAAATTTTGGAGGATTTGCACAAATAAAATATTTTATGATACCCTTTTTTACAAGTATCCTCTCTAGGTGTCCATTTTCAAAAATACTCTCTTCATTGTACAAAATGACTAAACTAATCTCCTTTAATATAACCCATGATGAACAAAGGAATATTCTTTCCAACAAAAAAATATTCCTTCTAAAATTTTTTTATATAATTTTATTTATACTGTTAAAAAAACTTAAAACTATAATTATTTTTGATTTTTATTATAAAAAATTATAAACAATTTCAAAATATTATATTATTAAAAAATATAATCTTAGGAAGAAAATGACGACGATGATTTTGTATTTAATTCAAGATATTAAAATCTAAATTAAAACTAGAAAAATTCAAGATAGTAAAATAATTCAAGATACTAAAATCTAAATTAAAACTAGAAAATTATGTGAATTAGTAAGGGAATTACTATTTTTATATTGTTAATAAAAACATTAACTTATTATTTTATTTATTTAAATACAAAATCATCATAGCAATTTTCTTCCTAAGATTATAGTTTATTATTATTTATTAAACAATCATTAATAACTTTGTACCAAGCCAACACTACACATCATAAATTTAATGTCCATATCTTATTACAGTTAAGCCTATCTTTAAGACTCAAACGAATATGACTATGATGCATTAAGATTAATGTCACATGTCCTCAAATTTTGTAACATATGAGAAAAATGCATATTTAATTTTAAAGACCTTAAAATATTACAATAAATATTAACATTTTACAAAAGCCTAAATTATTTTCTAAAAATGATATATATTACTACTAAATTATTAATTTAAATAGAATTTAATTTTGTTATAGATTTCTTAGTCTGTCAAAACTTAAAAATATAGTTGACTATCTAATATAGAAAATTTTATCCAATATGTATAACAATAAGAATCAACATACCCAGCTATATAATCATAGAGTCTTTGACTAAACAGATTCACTCTTATCTCTACATTTATTATTTTTTGAAAAATGAATGGGAGATTGTTGAATTATAAAGCCAAATTTGAAAAATGATTTATTACTCAATTTGTTATTCAAAAATAATTTAATTTAAAATAGTTGACTATGCATGTATAGAAAAATATTTAATAATTATCTATCTAAGAAAAAACAGTCAACTCTTTCCCGCGAGATAAACGGTAATTCAAATTTCAAAACTGCTTAGCCAAATATTGAATCATTTTTTCCTCACAAATCAAATATAAAATCATAGTCTCCTTGTGCTAAGAGTTTTCACCATTTAATCTAAAATACCAAAATACACCTCTCACTTTCTCTTGGCAGAGATTTCCCAGTTATCGTAAGTCGTCTCCATGTCATCATCCGAAGAAAATGCTTCACAATACCTCACAACATCTGAAGATGATGTAGTCGGAATGTGTCACCGACTTCTAAAGAAGCGTGACTTTAAGGGCGTTCGCCATATCATTCGAATGAATCAATCAATGTGCAACAAACTACATCAAGAGCTTGAGAAAGCCTTGGTCATTTGTGACATCCTTATCGCTGCAGAAAACCGCCTCCCCCACGGGTTGTTGGATTGATATGGCATTCTTAAGATGGTTGGCCCTGGACCACTTAAAAGCGAGTACATCATGAAAGTAATGGATCTCCTGCAATGGGGTGACAAAGTTAACACTTTCCCATTCACACAAGAAGCTACTGAAAAAGCCTACTTAGCTTGGTAGCTACTTTACAATCCAATCAATAAGGCCATATATGATTACGCTATCTCCGACGAGGACAACCTTGAAACCAAAGGAAATGTTCCTGAATACAGAGGTGTAAACGTCAACAAAAGGGGTGATGGATCCGGCGGTGACATAACTGATGGTGGTCTATGCGAAGAAGGTAATAAAGGTGTGTCAACTGATGCGAGTGATCTATGCAAAGAAGGTAACAAAGATGTGTCAAACGATGCTAGTAATCTATGTGGAAAAGGAAGCAAAGGTGTGTTAGTCGATGCTAATGATGATCAACACAGAGAAGGTAGAAAAGGTGTATCAACTGATGTTAGTGATGATATATGTGGAGAAAGTAGCAAAGGTGCGTCAACCGATGCTAGTGGTAATCTATGTGGAGAAGGTAACAAATATGTGTCAAATTATGCTATTGATCTATGCGGAGAAGGTAACAAAGGTGTATCAACTGATGCTAGTGATCTATGCGGAGAAGATAGCAAAGGTGTGCCAAAAGATGCTAGTGATGATGTATGCGTAGAAAGTAGCAAAGGTGTGTCAATCGATGCTAGTGATGACCAATGCATGGAAGGTAACAAAGGCATGTCAACCGATGATAGTGATCCATACGGAGAAGGTACAAAAGATGTGTCAACCGATGCTAAATGTGATCTATGCGCAGAAGGTATCAAATGTGTGTCTACCGATGCTAGTGATGATCAATGCAGAGAAGGTAGCAAAGGCGTGTCAACCGATGCTAATGATCTATGCAGAGAAGGTACCAAAGGTATATCAACCGATGCTAGTAATGATCTATGCAGAGAAGACAACAAAAGCATGTCAACTGATGCTAGTGATCTATGTAAAGAAGGTAGCAAAGATGTGTCAACCGATGCTAGTGATGATCTATGCATAGAAGGTAGCAAAGGTGTGCCAACCGATGCTAGTGATAATCTATGCATAGAAGGTAGCAAAGGTGTGCCAACCGATGCTAGTGATAATCAATGCAGAGAAGGTAACACAGGCGTGTTGACAGATGCTAGTGATCTATGCAGAGAAGATACCAAAGGTGTGTCAACAGATGCTTTTGATGATCTATGCGTAAAAGTTGGAAAATGTATGTCAAACGATGCTAGTGATGATCAATGCAGAGAAGGTAGCAAAGGCGTGTCAACTGATGCTAGTGATGATCTATGCATAGAAAGTAGCAAAGGTGTGCCAACCGATGCTAGTGATAATCAATGTAGAGAGGGTAACACATGTGTGTCAACCAATGCTAGTGATCTATGCAGAGATACCAAAGGTGTGTCAACCGATGTTTGTGGTGATCTATGCGTAGAAGGTGGAAAATGTATGTCAAACAATGCTAGTGATGATCAATGCAAAGAAGGTAGCAAAGGCGTGTCAACTGATGCTACTGATCTATGCGGAAAAGCTAGCAAAGGTGTGTCAATCGATGCTAGTGATCTATGCGGAGAAGGTATCAAGGCCGTGTCAACCGATGCTAGTGATCTATGCGGAAAAGTTAGTAACAATGGTGTGAACAAAAGAAAACGAGAGACAAATTTTCTCATTCGTTTTAATTTGCCTGCACCAAAAAACTTGGAAGGGTCTGAGGCAATGAAAGTGATTCCCTTGCCAGCGCTGGAGAAATCATACGCTCCACACTATGAAGCTCCATTGGTAGATGCACCCTTTGTCTCTGCGAAACCGAATGTTGTTACTCAGACTGACGAAGATGTTATCATTATTTCTGATGACGATGAAGTTACTGTTATTTCTAACGACGATAACAAGGAAGAGTATACAGACGGCCTAATGGATATTTCTATGTCTAGAACCGCGAAAAGGTGTATTATTAATGGAATTCGAGTAAAACATATTCCATTGAAGAAGAAACAAATATAAGAGCTACTGCTAGTTGGCTCGAGAAGAAGACTATGCTCCAGCGTTTAAGTGTCATGTACCTTTAGATTATCGATAATGTTTGTATTAAATCCTCTTCTTCTTCTTCCTTTATTTTCTTTTTGGTTTTTGGTCACCACATTTTCTTCTCTTAGTGTTAAATCTTTATCTTTTATTGTCGTTATTGTCATTAGTTATTCAATACATTCTCATGCTTATTTCTCATTGATCACCCTATTTGATCACTTTTATTTGTCTTCTCCATACCTTAAATGTTCTCGGCCACAAGACAAATTCGAAAACGGAATCTAAAGAATTAGTGTAATGCTTTGGGTTTGCAAATTGATCAGTTTATACAAAAAGAATATAAACTGTGTTAATTTATGGACCTCAACTAATTCTCAAAGGACCAAATCAGAATTCAAACATGAAACTATTGCAGTTGGACTTAGCTACCTGCAAATTGAAAATAGAGAAGAGGTTGTTAGGGTTTGGCTGCATATGGCAGCAGCTTAGTACTCAAGAAATATTTTGCAGTATCATTTAGGTTCCAAAATATACAATAGAGTATTTCATGAATAATTAGAGACTTGTTATTTCACTTACATTCACAAGTTTCTTCACGAGCTATCAGCTTATCGTCAGCTTCTCACTAGCTTTAACATTCCCACCTCTGCCCAAAATCACTATGCCATTTGCCACAACTTCCTTCTCTACCAACTCCACACAGCCAAGGTATTGTACTTCTTTGATTATTGTACTTCACCAAGTGTTAATAGCTCAACTGGTAAAGATCTTTGGCAAAAGCTCAGAGGTCGCCGGTTCGAGTAGTGCTTGGGACGAAACCATATAACATGCTCTGGTTTCGGGTCTGAGAGGATGTATGAGATTCGGCCCAGAACCTCTTTGATTATTCAAAAAAAAAAAAAGGTATTGTACTTCTTCCACATACTTCAAGTACATATGTTTTAACATCAAAAGCTAATATTCAGGCTTTATGGTTCAGCAAATTCAAAACCAGATTCTATCAAAATTCAAAAGCTAATATTATGCCTTTATGGTAAATAATAGCAGCGGCCTAATATCTAGTTTTATTTATATGTCATTTTATATTGTTGACTTTGTGAAATGGGCTTGATGGTATTTAGGCCTATTAGCATATCATAAACAAATTGAAGAAAACTTTCAAAACGACTTCCATGATTAAAAAGATTTGAGAAGTATAGCAAATTCGTGTGATGTGAATCAATACATGCAAAAAGGGTCTGAGACTGTCACATGACTCACATGATGATGAGTATGTACGTAAAAAGGTTATCAAGATAACTCAATACATGCGAAACCATTTTCTTACTACGTACTGATCACTTTCACACCGAAGACGAGATGCGTAGATACCAAATGTACATATGTTGATGTTGATAGCCAAAAAGAGTACATGCGGATATGTCCACACGTTTTCTAATACCACAATTTGTTATATAATTAACCAACGTAAAAAGACTTACACAATATTTTCGATAACTCATTCTGTAAACAGTTAATTAATTCACCTAAATAATGAAAGATGTTACAAGTTACGATCCAACATAAATAGATAAAAAGGTTTAGTTAACACTAAATATGAGAAACATCATATCAAATAAGGACGATCTACTACCTAGTTAAGTTTGTTGTTATTACTTGTTACTGTACCTAGAATTATCAAATCTTGGAACCGTTCTTGTTCTCGAAGCATTAGGATTAGCTCTAACATGACCAACCATTGAAACCTGAAGTGCTTCTTCTTCATAAGCTCTCCTCTCTATCTCCTCTCTCATAGCTTTCTTCTTCCCTTTCACTACCATCGCCACCACCAGTAACCCTAACAGAAACGCTCCAATCATTGACCCTATCACACTCCCAACCGCCACTTTCCACCGGCTCAATCTCCCTCCGCCGCCACTTTCATTCACCTCAGGAGACGAGGCCGGCGTTACCACGTCACCACCATCACTTTTGTGAGCTCTAGTCACGAGTGCGTAGTGGCCTTGTCTTGTTCCTAAGCAAACGTACGCTGAAACTTGCTGTTTAAACGTTATGGTACCGTTACTTGTGAAGCAAGCACACAATAGAGATGAGTTCTGCTTCGTGTTAGGTTTAGGGTCACCACTTGCCTTGCTGCTGAAGAATTTGATCAAAATAGGGTTTTGCTCCGTGCCCGTTACGTTAATCTCATAAGGGTTCACAGCCACACCATCCGGGTTTGAATTGTAAGCCAATATACCAAGAACCGGAGACACGAGCTGGTAACTGTAACCGGTTAAGTTATAAACAGTTGAGTAAAGATAAGAAGACCAGTTCAATCCCAAGTTCTGTCTCACCAGAATCACCCTGTCAACACATGGCTGTAATGTCAAGCCCGGACCTAAGTGAAACTCTCCGATTGTTGCACCATGTCTTCTCAAACTCCCGCATCTAAACTTAGCCGTGGCAATATCAATGGACGAGAAGTTCGAAGGAAGAGGAATTTTCTGGATAGCACCTGTCTTGAAATGTATGTTGAAGTTTCTGATGGTGTAATCTCTAATCATAAGATCAAGAAGATGTGCTGATTCAACCGTCTGAGATTTGGAACTCTGTAAATGAAAAAGAAAGATGATGAAGATGATAGGTATTGGTATAGAGCCCATGTGAGGAGAATCCAAAGCTTCTAAGAAGAGATAAGTTTTAATAGGGCTTTGAAGAGAGAAGTGATGAGGAAGAGAGAAATAGATTTGATTATGTTTAACTTTGTTGGCATGTGTATTGGGGACAGACATGATCAGTATACAGTATAAAACTATGTATCTTTATTTTGTTTTGTAAGACATAATAATGAAGAAGCATGACTGATGTTTATAATGCTTACAATACCTATCCTACTTTTTTGCAAGCCTCGTGACATTACTTTACACTTTGTTGTAGTCTTGTAAGATCATTGCTCTACTTATATTTATTTACTATTTTTGAAAGATTTGATTAATATTCTTTAATCATGTAAATGATACATTAACAAATCTTTTTTCTTACCCTACATTTACAAATCTTTTTCCTGCCAAGAAAGTTTTTTTTGCTAAAAATGTTATCTTTGCATCGAAATCTAATTATAAGCAAACAACAAGAAGAAACTTTTATATCCCATTTCGACAATATGATAAGGTTCTTTCTTTCAACATTTAAAACGCAATGATGAATAATGATATAGATCAAGAAACCACAAGATTAACACAACCGGGTTTAGTAATATAGATCAAGAAATTGATAAATAACTTACAAAAAATATGGTCAAGTAGTGTGTTAGATCAATGTGAAAGCATGTGGAAGCTATTAACTAGGTCGAATGGTGAGAAAAAGAAATGGGTGAATGATGATGATGAAGAGGGCATGGGACTACGACGATGATGGTCATCATTGCACCTTTTTTACTTAATAAGATAGAAATTAGCATATGCTAATAATCTCCATCTCTTTTTACATATATGTTCCCCAACTTTATTTATCTTTCATCTTATTGATAGAAATTACACTAAAAGGTTCTTAAGAAAGTCTTGGACCATATTTGATACTACAGTTTCACATGTACTAACCAAACTATGTTTTGCAAAATTCATGAAACACAAGTCAAGTATCATTTCAAAACTACACAAGGTTGTGCTACTTTTCATGGTTTATTATTACTTTTCTATGAGAGCAAGGTTTCTCAAAGAAGTAATCATACAATGTTTTTCTTTGATTGCGCCTCACAATTACTTTACAAACACAATATGAGTCAATGACAGCTAGAAGAAAAGATTTGAAGATTATACAAAACATAGCACACAAACAAACTCTTTTGCTTTTCTTCTTGTTTTCTTCTTCTTCTTCCTCTTCTTCTTCTTTGATTTCTCCACCTTCTTCTTCATCTGTTAGTATCAGTTTTTCCATACATTCCCACATTTCCCTGAGGAAAAAGAAAGACCTAAATCTTGAACTTTTCATTGAATCAAGAATGATTTGGTTAGAAGATTGAAATTAGGACGAGAATTAAACCTTGGCTTGTAGGTTTTTAAGCTTTGCCTCCTTCTGGTAATGTGATCAAACGAGAACCTGAGTCATAGATCATCTCCGTTCCACAGCTAAACCAAAACAATCAAAAGACTTTAAGAAACATTCTAGATTTCTTTGAGATAGATTTGAGTCTAAAGCTGAGAAGCTTACCCGGAGCATTTGACATTGTTGGTGTTACCATCATTGGAGATTGAAAGTATTGTTCCAAAGAAGGATACATTCTCTGTCCCACAGTTTGGACAAGGGCCCTGTGAAAAGATAGATTCCAAGAAATTTACCAAAGCATTTCATAATAATCACATCAAAATCATAGAAATTGGCACTAATTCATCTAAATTTGTAGAACTTTCACAAAATAGGATTTATATGATTGTCTATTCCGCTGTTTCTTGCATATTCATATTGGGAAAACACGATTTGATTCTGTTACTTTTCCTTTTTCCAGTTCAGGAATTGATCTGTGAAGATAATTGATGTGCTACCTTCAAGATCAAGAAGTCTTTGATGATCAGTTTGGTGAGTGATAGCGCCAGATATACAATTGCAGGCACCGCAGCAAACCATGTGAAAATGAAACTGAATGGCTCCGGAAGCTGCAAAAAATAATATTAATAATGATGCAAGAAAATTGGAAACTTATGCGTATTAAATCCTTAAGCCATACTAGAAGAGTCGAAAGAAGTTTTACCTCGAGCAGGTATGTGATTTCAAAACCCGTAATGTCATCGAGGAAGAAAAATCTGGAGAACAGTTGAAGAAAATGTCCATGTTAGATTAAATTACAAAATCTGAGACCATATCATTTGAAAGTTGAGAAAGGAACAGAATCAGTACTCACAGTCCAAGAGCAACAACAGTTGCTGGTACATTCAACAAGAACATTTTGAAGTAATCAGTGGCAAGATCACTGTAAACCTGCATAATCAAGGAGGTCATAAGTCTATAACATCTCCAGAATATACCCCAAAAAATGAATCTAATGTTATGCTCAGTAAATGTCTAAAGAATAAGTGAGATATCCGAACAATTATACTTTCTGTTTCGTCTTAAAGTTCTACCTTTTTACTACGAAGACTGCATCTTGGGCCCTCACACACAATTTCACTTCCATCCATCTACAGAAACAAAAGAAACAATCATAACACTCGTCCAGCTTACACATGTAACAAGATCGATGAAACTAAGAAATAATACGTGTCAGTATACAGAGATTGAGACCTTTAGTTTCATTTTGAGCTTATCATATTCTTCATCACTCAAGATTGGATTTCCAGAGACATAAGCCATTGAGGCTTCAAGGAATCTTTGTTCATCTGAACCTGCAGTACATACATAAGACCTGATCAAGAATCAAGAATTTAGGCGAATGGATTATGAAAAAACTATGAATCATAGTGTTCATTACTTAGCATGACAACACTGCTTCCTTCCCACATCAACTCTTCTTTAAGGTTATCAAACTCTTCATTAGACATAACCGCTTTTCCTTCATAATAGAAGGACTGCAAAAGAAAGACACATTAAAAATAAATCCTCAGACTTTGAAAACTTCTCTATCATATTTAGGTCACACAAATAAACACTTGTGTGTTACTTGCATCGCTTGGAGAAACTCTTGTTCCATTTCGCCGATGGTTCTCTTCTCATTCTTGTTGATGCTACAGTAAGGTAAGATCTTGCTATCAACATCTTCCCCACCCACCTGACCTGTAGACAAGTCATCGATGATATAAGAACCAAGGAAACTCTAAAGGATCAATCTTTTAATTGATAAGAGCATAAAAACCAAGTTCAATACAACAACTAAAAAATTGTAGACTGAGTGATTCATTGTCGAGATAAAGGAGCAATCTTTTCGTTGATTAGAGCATAAAAACTTCTCTCAACTAAAAAGAACTGAAGATTGAGTGAATTTTGATTGAGATCAGAAAGTGACAACGACTGAACAACTTAGAACCTTAAGCAAATACACTCTAGTTGTCTGATTATCTCGTATAATTGAAAAAAAATCTGAACTTTTTCAAAGCCGGTTTGTTCTTAAGAGGCCAAATCAAAGTTCAAAGTAACAGCTTTTCTCAGATATCTCTAATTCTCTTCTATGATCGATCCCAAACAATGGTCAGAGGCAAAGTCGATAGAGGAATCTTCGAGATTTACACTAAGGGAATCCAAAAAACAAAAAACACAAAAAAAATCGAAACTTTAAAGTGAGAAGAACCTGATTGATCAGTAGAAGCTTGAAGAGGCAACAAGAGAAGTCTTCGTCTGAGAGATTTGGATCGTGCATGAATGAACTGAGGAACAGAGTGTGTCGTCCTCGAAGGAGAACAAGTGTTGACGGGTTTGTGTGAAATTGCAGAAAATCTAGGGATTGATAGAGTAAACGCCATCATCTTACTGCTCATTCTTATTTTTATTTTTTTTAACTTCTTCCGGGAAAGAGATGATTGAATGAGTTTTAGATCGTTGTTCCGAAGGGAACAAAAAAAAGTTGGAAACTTGAGATTGGTGTGGTTGAGAATTGAGATGTTGATGGCTAGAGTTTCAGGTTCCTTCTGATATTTTTTTTTTGGTTTCAACGTGTTTGGACTTTGGAGGGAAGATTAGGAGGAAGATAAGAGAAATAGATCGTGTGGCGATTACGAGTTCCACGTCAGCAATCCATAGATGATTCTTTTTCTGATGTAGCAATATAAAATTTACTTGTAACGATTAATTTTTATTTCTTTGGTAAGATATAATATTGGTTTAGATAAAAGTCTTGATTTAATCAAGATATTGCTTCAATTTTCAAAGTTAATTTTAAGTATTGACTCAATAAATTTTTCCCATTACTTCCAATTTAACTTAATTTCTCAATATTATAAAAATGTAATGGTATTAGAAATGTAAAATTTATTTGATGATTAACCCTTTTTTGCTATTCAATCAAGTATATATCAATAATTGGTTTATTCATATTGAATAGTAAACCAATATAGTCGGATAGTAGATGAGCCAACTAATACAAGGTGAACTTTATAATAAAGTTGATATAATTTTTCAATACATACTCAGCATAATCTACATACATCGACAATTTACTTAACGATTATGTTACTTTCACTCTTACTTTCACCGTTACCTCCTTGATTCTTTTTACAGATTTCTTCATTTAATAAATTTTGATTTAAATTTTTCTTTTTCACAAAGACTTTGTCTAACTCGTCGTAATATGACAACAAATAGTAATTACATACGTCGTTTTCTTGTTTATAATTGTGTGAAGTCTATCCTGTCTTCCATCCGAAAAAAGAACGACGATAATATATCTAATGTTAACTTTGTCGTGATGAAATTTATAAGAGTATTTCAATCCAAAATGAATGATGTTCATATAATTTACAAAATAAATTTTAAGTTTATAACGCACAAAAAAATCACAATATTTATGTTATGTGAACTTCTTTATGGAAATAATTACATTAATAATCAATCAAAGTAAACTAATATTTAATTTTTGAGTTTAAAATGGCTTTGTCAACATAAGTTTCATGAAAACTTGTGTGTGTGTCCGTGATGAATTTGGACTTTATTTTCTTTTAAATTGATTTGACCTCTTTGGTTTTCTATTTTAGTTTCATAGTTTGTTGATATTATATATAAAATCAAATGTACTATGCATCCATTTATAGTTTTATTCAATTCTATTTTAAAAAAATATACTGATTTTTTAATTAGTTTCAATTTGTTTTTTTGGAAAATTCTCATAAATACCACTAAATAGGTACCATTATTTGTTTATTTTCTAAACATATAACTAAAGTACGTTATTTTCAAAAATACCACAAAAATAAACCAAAATTTTTAACAATCAAAATTAAACCCTAAATTCTAACACTAAACCATACCTCTATAAACTACACCCTAAATATAAAATAGTCAATTCAAACCTAAAATAATAAAATCTACACTTTCAAACATCATTTTTATGTTTATATGGTCTTTTTCAAAAAATGATTTTTTGTCGTAATTTTTGGGAAAATAAATATATTAGAGTATTTTTGGAAAAACTTAAAATGTAATATTTTAAGAAACTTCTCTCTTCTTTTTTAAAAGATTTTTGGATATTTTTGATTAATAAACAATAAAAAAAATCCAAACTAGCTGTGTACTTTGTAGGCAAAAAATAATATAAAATTATCTGTGTACTAATTTATACAATCCATGTTTCGATATGTATTGTTTTCGAAATTTCGGTGACTATTCAGTTTACAATTACATTTTCAAATCGGTTTTGTATTTTTGTTTATTCGGATTTAACACCTATTAGGCTATTTGAGTCTCAAATACGATCTAAATTTATTTTCAGTAGATGTCTAGTGGGCCTACTAAATGAAGAAGGCCTCAAAGTTTGACTAATTTTGAGCTCATTCATCTTTACTTTATCACAAGCGGTTCACTTAACCCTTAAACAGACAGATCTTATACCGTTAGATTAATCTTTCATATCATCCTGTCCGTTCAATTAACATCTTTCCTCACCTACACGTAACACTATCATAATCAGAGCCAAAACGAAAGAAGAAGAAACAAAAATAAAATTACAAAACAGAGAAGAAGAAGCGAAAAAAAGAGAGATGTCGAAGCCGAACAGAGAAGATTAGGGCTTTCGTTGGGTTTCCAAATACCAAATAAAATTAGTATCATCTTCTTCTTCCTTCTTTCTATACTTGTTGTTTCTCTCTCTCTCTTGTGCTTTTTTGATAATTCAAGGTTCGTTTTTTTTTCTTTTTGTTTTTTTTTCCTACTGTTAACTGTAACTGTACTGTTCTATGTTCTTCAGATTCTCACTGTAATCTTTCTGCTTGTTTAATGGGTTTCCTTACTGTTTTCTGGAAGTACTTTGGGAATGTATCAAAATGGTTCATTGATTCCTCTTCTTGCTTCAGATTTTGGGCTCTGTGTTCTGTTTGGTTATGTGGTGGATATCAATAGAGGAAGAATTAGTATTATTGTTCTTCGGTAAAGATAATTACTTTATGGTATTTTGATCATAAATAGTATCTCTTTGGTTACTGTTGAGTTAGTTTCATGGATACTACACTAATTTATCGTTTATATACCAATTGATTTGGTTAAATTCTTACCAACTAGTAGCTACGTAGTTCCTTATTGGAGTTTAGACAATTTTGATTATGTAAAGTTTGGATTTTTCTGGTTTATGTTTATTGTTGCACTGTTATTTTGATTCCACTCATGTTCTTTTTTCATTCTTGTTTGTTAAATAGCTTTGATGTGACTTCTGTTTGTGGTGGTGATTGGTCGTTGTGCTCTCTTTGATCAAGAGTGGAATTTATTGCTTTGGTTTGATGTTCATTTCTTCACTTTTTGCTGCCAAGTTTTAATTTAGTGTTTTTGTTCTTGTGTGTTTATAGAGGCATGTCTTCTGATACGGCTAAGGAAAATGCATCTGTTGTCGATTCATCTTTGACTGATTGGAAAAAAGATATGGGGAACTCTGATGATCCAGGTAAATTTGTGAAGAGTGTCTTGTTATTAGCATTATCTTGTCTTTTTGGTTATAGAGATTTGCGTTTTGCTTTTACTGTCTTGTTGTAATTGTGAGTCTTAATAATTTGGACAGAGAATTCAAGTTACAGAAGCAAGGAAGGCAATAATAACCTGTCCAAGGTGGATGTTGAACGACCTAACTTTCCTGATCAACTTAAAAGCTCAAACCCGGATAAAAATAGTAAACCGGGCCACCAGACGAGATATTTTATCATCAAAAGTCTAAATTATGAGAATATTCAAGTTTCAGTCGAGAAAGGGATTTGGGCCACGCAAGTAATGAATGAGCCAATATTGGAAGGTGCTTTTCATGTAAGAAGCTCTCCTTTTTGGTGTGCACCATTTCTGTAATCTTTCATATAGTGTTAGGTATACTGACTTTGTAGTCTTTATGTAGAAATCTGGTCGAGTGATTTTAATCTTCAGCGTGAACATGAGCGGATTCTTTCAAGGGTATGCAGAGATGTTGTCTCCTGTGGGATGGAGGCGAGACCATATATGGAGCCAGGGAGGTGGTAAAAATAATCCGTGGGGACGTAGTTTTAAAGTAAAATGGTTGCGGTTGAGTGAATTGCCTTTTCAGAAAACGCTTCATCTCAAGAATCCTTTGAATGATTACAAGCCTGTCAAGATTAGTCGAGATTGTCAGGTATACTAAAGTTTTCTTCTATTTGCATCACTTCCTATGATTTATGCATTGGTTGTCTTAAAACCATATAATAGCCTAAGGTTTATGGAAATGACTTGACTTGAAGTTCGTTGAATGTGTGCATGTTCTAGGAATTACCGGAAGATATTGGCGAAGCACTTTGTGAACTCCTTGATGCAAATAGCTGCGATGATGGGTTACTGAATAGGTATTTCCACGCAATTTAAGTGGGCTTTTTTGGTTCTTAGATCTGCTTGTCCTTGATTTTATTCCCTCACAGCTCTTCTAGGGATGATTATTCAACAAAAAGATCCCGCGCAGAACCTCCATCTTCCTCAGGAGACGAAGATTATAATAACAATATGTGGGGCCATACAGCGATGCCATACCCTCCTGCAGTTTACCCAAACCAGGATGACCTCAGCAGATTTCATCTTGCACAACATAGAGGATATGGAGAACACTCAGAATATCTTCATACATCATCAGGTGCATCTAACTCTCGCACAGAGCAAGAAAAGTCTTTAAGATTCAACTCATGGGGTTTGCCTTTGGAAAGCCCTCTTGCGAGTTCCCTAACCGATGATGATTTTCTTAACATGGTAGTGGCATATCTGTTTGTAATATATGCTGAGTTAATCCAATTACAGTCTCTTGTTCTCGAACTAGATATTTTTTGTAAGTCATGTTGTTTAGAAGAATCAAAGATAGTCATGAGACACTACTGGAAACTTGGTGAAAACATTTGTACTATTTTTCAAACTCTGAGCTATTTCACTGAGCTCTTGCTGATCCATATTACTTACATATATCAGGGTCTGACACAAGTTTAGCGTTTTATAATGATGTTACAGGGACTTGTTTCTGTTTCTTGAGAATCATCATGAGCTCAGGTTTTGTTGTTGTCTAATTGTTAACAAAGTCTTGTGATTGTGTTTTTTTCTCGTTTTTGCAGTCTTATGAAGAATACCTTGAAACCCACAGCAGATGCATGAAACAACTTGGTCTTCCTGTCAGTATGTTTATCCATCACTGTTTAACATTCATTTTGCTATTTTCGAAGTAAACTGCTGGCTTGATTTGATGATACGTTTGGGTTTCCTTCCATACATGTATTGGATGTCTTGATTCATGTCTTGTCATATTATCCTAGAGATGCTCATAACTTTATGGATAATCATTGGTTGATTCTTACATGGTGAAACATCTATCTCTCTGCAGGTGATTACACACTCACGGGCCACACAAGAGCCATCAAGTAAAACAGATGATGTGTAAGCTTGCAAAACCCTCTGATGAACCAAAGAAAGCTTCAATTTTCCCTGCACTTTTTGAAACTTGTCTTTTGTCATTTTATCAGAAGCAATGATTCGTCAAAAGACAGGTCATCATCAAGAAAGAGAGGACGACAATCATCCTAGAGTTCAACTCCAAACTCTACAACGAAATACCATTAGGATAGTATGGTGATGTTGAGAAGTTGTTGTCATGTTGTAATTCAGTAACTACAAGTTTTTTCTTTTGATTGCCAAAACTTGTACAGTTTCAAACTTGGCAAAACGTAAACTTTTGGAAACCTAAACCCAAAATTAGGGTTTGTAAGGTCTTTTAGCTATAAAGATGAATTTCCAATCTTTCAGGGTACCATGTTATAACGTCATAACCTCAATAGCTCTTAAAAAAACTCCTTTTACAACATTACAGCATCTAATGATTTAGGTTTCAATCTTCAGTCAATCAGATATCTGTGGAAGATCCAGAGTTAATTTTCAGTGTCTGGGGAGAAGACCCTCTCTCTGGACCATTTCGTAGAGACCGACGCTCACAAGAACTTTGGCGTCAGCTGTTTTGCGCCAGAGCTCTCTGTATGGGATGAGTCGGACTTTGATGAACTCACCGTGTTCACGAAGTCCTGTCTCTTTGCCTTGCAAGTGTCTGATCGTCTCTTGTTCAACTTTTCCTCTGTACAGAAACACGCTCATCTCTTCATCACAGCCTCCCTGAGCCACAGAGACACCAAACAAATAGAAGCAAATAAATTAGATTCCAAACACATTCTAAGACTACAAGATAATGGAACGTTTCTGAATGTCTGCAGCTTGTTACCAAGAAAAATATGAGATTAGTATACTAAAAACCAGAAGATGGATAGAGGAAGGATTACTTACGGGAGAAGGGAAAATCCGGTAACCTGTAGATGGGTCAAGGAAAGCAGTGAGATCAATCATGTCTTCTTTTTTCAGTTTTATACCAATCTCCTCTTCGACCTGATATATCAAACGAAGCAAAAGTCATGTAACTAGCACAAAGAACGAGTCCAGAAAGTCTGTCACATCAGTTAATTCTCTACAATTTCAAGCCATTTCAATTGCAGTCACAGTAATTCAACTCAAAAAATTTCATAATATGTCAAGGGTTCAATAAAGATAGAGGTACCTCACGAACTGCAGTTCCAACAAAGTCACCTTTATCATCATCCAACATTCCAGCAGGTAATTCCAGAACAATCTTCCCAGTAGGAACCCGAACCTTTCGAAAAACCGTACAATGTTGATATTAGTCATCTTCCACATTCAAAAAAACATTCTTTTCTGATTCTGGAAAAAGATTAACACATGAACATGATAAATCGATAACCTGTTCAGTAAGAACCGCGTAAGATTCACCATCTGACTCCAAGAGAATGAGAACAGCTACAGCTGGTCCTCTTGCAAATACAATACCTGGAACCTAATGGCGTGTTAGCTTAACAAACTAGCATACTATAGTGACTACACTTGTTAAAACAGATTCAAGAAGATGATCAGATACCTTCTGACCAGTTTCTTTATCGAAAATATCCGCTTTGAATTTGAGAAAGCCAATTCTTTTGCCAAACATATCAACTCCCTGAAATGAAATCAGAGATAGATCGTTTCATATCATTTAGACCCATTTGATCACTAAACTACAAACACAAGAGTATCTTATTTAACCTGAATAAAAACTTGCTTTAATGTCATTGTCCCATCAGATAAGATTCCAGACTCTGATTCCAAGTTTCTTAGCCAATTCCTAAACAGAGATGAATCTATTGCATCCCTAAACAACACAAGAATTGAAATCGATTACTAAAGTTTCCAAATTCCACAAGAGCAAAGCTAAGGATTTTCTAAATTCCACCTGAAATTTGAGGATGAGATCCCGGGAGCCGCGGAGATAAGGACAGGCTCGTCGGGTTGGCTCTTGAGCGTGATGGAATCAGCGAGAGAGGAAGAAGAAGAAGACGACATTTGGCAGCGGAGAATCAGCTTTGCATGGTGATGAAGAAGACGAGGCAGAGAGCGTGAAGGTGAAGGACATGCGAGTAACCGCGATGGAAGAAGAGTAAAGCCAGCCATTGATGAGGTAAGCAATTCTCTCACTCACACAGTCACACAGTGTGACGATGAGAAATCAGCACGTGTCGGATCACACGTGTCAAAATTTAGTGGGCTTTTATTTTGTCAAGCCTTAATGGGCTTTGGATTGAACAGTATAATCACCATGCGCCGGCTTATTGTATTTAGTAAATGTCCAAGACGGGTATGCAAAAAGGTTTCGTGGTGTAGTTGGTTATCACGTCAGTCTAACACACTGGCGAAGCCAAATTCTTGTTTTTTTTCTGCCTTATATATGCCGTGGGTTACAAGGTTGTGTGGATGTTAGTTAGACATACACATTAGGTAGCTAAAGAAACCTTTATGATATAATCCTCTGAAACAGATTGTGAGAAGGCAAAAAGGTTCGTTGCAACGTTTTTCGATACCAAGAGGCTTTACAATCAGGACTTGGAGGCTGCTCAAGTACTGTAATGATGATTCTATTGCGGTATGATAACTCGTGTGGGAACTCATCAACACTATGGTCGGGTTTGGTACTGATAATTTCACTGTGGTGTTGCATCCTTTGAACTCGGACATCATATACATGTGTACAAGAATGGTCTGGTCTTGTTAAACTTGAGGACTCACAAGTCTTATCAAGGATGAGTAATCATTCGGAAGATGAAGAGGAGAACAAGTCTATGATGATAAGAGGCTTTTCACTTTGCATCACAGAGCAATACATATAATGGTTCATGTTTTGTTTCAAGAACCCAAAAGTGATGATGAACCTCTCTTTATATTTCATTCATATCAAGAAATGAGTATCCCACAATATACATTCCCTGTGCCAAAATTAACCGATAACAATGTCACACCACACCCCTTGAGAGAAAAAATCAAGTTCTTCACAATGTTAGCCTTCTTTTTGAATAGTTTTCATCCTAAGAGAACCAATTCTCAATGTACAAAAAATGGAGATGATTCATATTACTAAGAAATATTCTTTTCTACGATCAGCGAGAATACCTATGCTCCTGCGAAATCAAAAACAAAAATGATCACCAAAGCTATAAAAGAATCCATAATATAGGAAGGAAAAAAGTAGTATCCCTTTGTACATTACTTGTTAATTTAGTTGTACCGCTGATTTAAGTCCATTGCTTGCTAGTTTCAGGAACTAAACCATGTTGTACAATCGGTTTTCCCATTAACTTACTTGTTCTCTGCAATGTACTTACTATTGATCAATGAATGATAAAAGAAAATGCGACTGTGTAGTAATAGTAGAAACAAGCTTGAATCAATAGCTTACTTCATTCTCTGCTTGAAAAGAGTTCAGTCTGTTTTCCTTTGAGCCCTTAATGCCAAAGAATACAATTGTAAAACATGATATAATTCTAAAGCTGGGACAGGAAGGCAAATGAAATCATAAGTTGTACCTTTACTTGTTCAGGCTGAGCAAATCTTGAGCGCGATCCACTGTTTTGCTGGAGTTCAGATGATAAGGAGAGCTGTACAGTAAAACGAAGTAAGAATACTAAGGATTCATCACATAACAAGAGTTCCACTAGAACAATCTCAAGTTAAACCATTGGGGAAAGTAGAATGTTCGGAACCGTGAATCGAACCTTACTGAGAAGGTCTGTTGGCAAATCTGGTTGTGCCCTCCTTTCCGAGTGAAAACTAAACCCCTGAGTTTAAGTGTAAGAACAGTTAGAGATATATAGACACCAAGTGTATACAATAATCCATTGACTGACATACCAAGGGAGTTGTAGTTTCTCGCTTGCTTTTTGAGAATATGCCAATGTCTCGTCCACTTGAAAGTATCTGTTTAATGGGAATGAACCCTCTATGAGTGTATCTATTAGTGAAAAGATTAATGCAATTAAATGCAACACGAGATAGAAAACAGTATACCTTATTATTAAGAGGCCGAGCTTTGAAGAGGTGTTTTCTACATTCATCCATATCTCTTGGTCTGTTAAAATTCAACTCACAGAATAATCACAGTTCTATCACATAAAATTTGGAGCCCCTCGTATTTTTGAGTATCATACCTTCTCGGTTCCCTGTTAACACCGTCAAGAAATGGTGTTGTATTAGGCTTATCTGACTCCTGTAAAAACCAAAAAAAAATTATATCCTTTAACGTCAGCACTTTGAGACTCATTGAGTGGTCTAGATGAAAGATGAATATCAGTTAGATCATGTACACATGATTTGATTCAAAGTAAGCTCAGTTGGTGTATAACCTTACGATTTTTTGATACTACTGATGAATGTTGCATGGCTCTTTCTGAGGTCTTCAAGCGAAATTCCTGATAAAACCACAAGAAACATAATCTTAAGTATTAATTTATAACCCTGTAAAACATGGATTAAGACCAGTCCAGCTTAGTTTCCAAAGCTTACTTGAAATTCTGGTAGTTTAGGAGTGCTCTTTTTTCGAATGGGCAATGATGGAGCTTCCAAGATCTACATGAAACACAGACATGTTTGAGCTAAGATACAATAATGAAATGAGTTTTATGTTAAGGTAATGGACAGATACTAACTTTTCGGTTCAAGGGGCGTGCTTTGAACCTATATACTGATGATGAGTCCTGGTCCAACTTAGCATCAGTCCTGTGCCTGCAATAATCATTGATTAAACAGTCTGTTAGATGTGACCTTTCTCCATAAAAAAATTACTATCAACCAATGTCTAGCTAGGGCCTAACCGCATCCTATTTGCTCGGTGTGATGTTGCAAAATCAGGCCCCTGTGGGACAGTAATCTTCATCCTGGCATGTAATGAGTTTCTATCAAGATCCTGAAAACCATATAACAACAAACTGAATGATGTATACTTGGCTTGACTGCTCTTTCCAAATGTTCAGAAGTACAGAAGAAACATATAGCAACCTTCTTGAGTGCCTTATGGACCAAATTCGTTTCCTGCGTCACTTCAGCAACCTAAAACAATAGGAGAGAGCTTATTTGAAGGTCTAATTACTACCACTAGCCAACTGCTCAAATCATATCTTCTTAAAAGGAACTAGATACAACAAAACTCCTGGCTACTAGAAAACTATACCTTACGAAGTAGACCTCCCTCGAGCTTCTGTCTTTTAGAAGATTGAATTTCAGATCCAGATGAAGGAAACAAGCCTTTCTCCTTAATTCCATCCACTTGCATATGGATTCTAGGAGATCAACAAAACAACCAACTAGTAAGTTCACTGAATCAGGTCGACTGAAGAAAGATACCAAGAAATTATATGTTGTCATACTCACCTGGTATTATCTAGTTTTGCCAATAGGCTAGCAGTAGGTTTCATCAATGTTGAGCTTCTCGAAATAGGCCTGATGCTTGACTTTGGTCGGTACTTCAGTTTATCAGAATGAATCCGATTGCTCAATGTAGGTCCTGGTAGAAGTAGAGAAAGTGAGGCAAAACTAAACAATCAAAGCCACCAGCAATAGTGTATCTAAATGAGTTTTATCAATAAAGTACAACACCAACAAAAAAAAGGACAGAGTTTAGAGTCTTTAGACAAAAATTCATAACCATAAAATAAATAGTTGAACAACATGTGTGGTCTCTTCAGTCATGTTAGTTAAAAAAAGTGATCACCTTTATGTAAGGACTCATTTGGATCTTTGTTCAAAGTACCACCTTGGATGAAATTAAACACCCCAGACCTCATTCCATTTCCTGAAAACAAACAAGATCCATTTTACAATCAACCATAACTTGTAAAGTCTTCATTTTTATAGTTGGTTTACCTAAACCTAAACAGTCCCAAAACCAGTAAACACAATCCAACATTCACCTATTTCATTCACATGTGGTTGCTGAGAGATCTCTCTGTCACTCTCTTGAACAGCTACTGTAACTTCCACATCTTCTGATTTTGACAAAGACTTGGTCTTTTCTTCAGACAAAACCTCCTCTCTCATAAACAATTTCACCGCAAAAGCTGGACAAGAAAAACAAAGCATAAACAAACTTCAATCCTAAAGACAATTCACGATAAAATCGAAGATTATGTTTCATTACCGCATTGCGTAAGATGACGTAACAAAAGAAAAAATCCAAACTTTAGAGAACACAGTTCAAGAAAACAATCGAAAAGCCTGAGAGAGCGATACTCACGAGAAGGAGGATAAGACTGAGCAGTCTCGAACCAAAGTTCAGCAGCACGAGACTCCAAAGCCAACTCCTCCCGAGCAAAATCGAACCAACGAGCAGCATCAAACTCATACTCCGAATCGATTTCAGTAACTTCAAACACCATCATATCCGTATCCATATCATCATCGGACTCAGTCTCTGTCTCCGTATCCGTCTCTGTCTCCATCTCCATATCTCTCTTTAAAACCTCCACTGTGCTGCAACAAAAACAGAGATGATAAAAACTGGTTCACTCACCACAAGAATCAAGACAGAACCCTAATTTATGTTTGGTGTTATCATCATTGGGTTTTTATTTTGATGAGATGAGTGAACCAACACAGAAGTAGAAGAAAGAAAGAAGAAGGAGAGAAGAGAATTGCAGAGAAGGAAACAAACGTCACAATATTTTTTTTTTCTTTAATTAAAAAAGCGACAAAACGGCAAATTTATGTTTTCCATTTTTATTACAGAGCAACAAAACGACACCGTTTGATGTCAAGCGTGCAGTTTTTCATGACGTGGATTTATTATCTAAAAAACAAACGAGTTTGAAATTGATTGGACTGTTGAGAGGAATAGTGGAAAAGACAAGAGTACCCCCTATGAAGTGTAAGAGTGTAGGGGCGTTTACGTCTTTTCGTCAAGAAGTGACGTAAGGGGTTTTTTGTTGTTGGCGTTCGATGGAGTCTGAAATCTTCGGCGGGGAATGGGAATCGAGAAATGTGGGTTTATTTTCGATTCTGCCACCACCCAAACAGTTTGCATTCGTTTGTCACGTTTTGACCTGGCTTTATCTATTTAGCAATTTAAAAATAGTTTTAGTCTTTGACTGTTTTGATTTAGATGACCAAATTTATTCATTATTAATTTTTAATGTTTTCTTTATATGTATATGACTTAAAATAGAAAAGAGCTATAAAAACAATATTTTAACTAATTTATGATTTCCACTGTATCACTTTAAGTTATGTTTAAGATTTTTTCTGTATCAATTTAAGTAATGTTACCAAAATTTTATGCAAATCTTTTTAATGTATCTGATCTTTTGGACTATTTATAGTGTGCAACATAAATTTTATTGGTTAAATTAGTTGTAACTGATGATATTTTTACATAAAAGAGGTAACAAAAGTTTTTTTTTTTTTGGTGAGTTCTTAAGGAAATATATTATAAAACAATAATATAAAAGAAATAAATCTTTCCACTAACCTCCAGTTAAATATTATTAGCTATGTGTTGGGTCCTCACAAATATCCTAAAAAAAAATTAAAAACTTTAAATGTAATGTGTAACAATTTATTAATATATAAAATCTTAAAATGTGTAACTGAAATTGAAAGTCATTTTCACATAAAAAGAACATGTGTTTCACAAAAATGACAAATTGCCATTAATTACCCCATTAATGATGAGCAATGTGCTTTTTTATTTTCGCATGAAAGACACATCATCACAGATACAAATGTTGTAAATGGTACCAAGCCAAAACTCAGAAGTATAATTTACTCTGATTCGAAAAAAAGCAAATTATACATTAAGTTTTGACAATGTAATTTATAACTGGTAATTATATGGTAAAGACAACCCAGGAAAATATTTAACTTTTGTGGTTCATACTTCATAGTAAACGCTAAACTTTACATTATGTACTTTTCGACAAAAACTGACTGTATCCAAAAAGGATTTGGGGTTTTGGACCAAAATGCACTTTTTGAAGGGAATTAAGACAACATTTATTTTGGGATGATGAGAGTGGTTGAACATATTTGTTTCTCGGTTTAGTGTGTTTTGCGATAGAGCATCAAATGCACCAATTTTGACCAAAAATTAAAAACTATTAACCCACATAAAACCTGAAATAAATTATATCTTTAATTTTTGAAAAAGCCTATTAAGTATGGTTTAATTTTTGAATAAGGCCAAGTACAAAATCATTGGGCCTTTTCTCAATTCAGCCCATAAGTATTTGTTTTGTGGCCTTACTGAATCTGGATGATATAGACATAGTGATAGACTGATACAACATCAGCAACATGAAGTTTGGAAATTGTGAAATTGGTACGTACAACTCGTGATCCATGATAACTGTATTGAATGCTCATAATTGAGAAACTATAAACAACTAATTACATTGAGCAGGTATAGAACGAGACATGAGCAGGTATAGAACGAGACATGAGCTTAAGTTTTTAACTATTATATATATACCAATAACAACAATGTCAGTTTCTTGATTCTTTCCAAACATCAAAACACTAAAGATCGTGTTAGAGAGTTGTCTGTGTTTATAATTTTCTTTTCTTGGCTGTAAACAGAACAAAACAAGAAAGTGAAGAACTCAGAGACCGACCAAAGAGTTCTTTCACATACTTGGACAAAACCTTTACTTTAAGAATAAAAGCAGAGACAAGACTTCAGAGGTTGCATGTTGTCTCCATTACTGTAATAACAAAACTTCCTTCTCCTTCTTCATAACTTCGAGCTGTCTTTTTGCATACTTAGTGATGAGAATAGTTGTCACAACAGCTGCTACAAAACCAAAAATGTTGACAACAATCTGAAGAATCGAGAGGCCCTTCTGTTCCTCGGTGGATGCATCTGCCAATGTCCTTATAAGAATCCCTCTGCAAACACCAAAACAACAACAATATATATCAGAATGCTAAATCAATCATTCATTATATGTATACTTGCAAGACGTTTCCACACTTACGTATAAAGTGCAACAAAAATCTCTGGCGCCATGCCTACGAGGGAACCGGCTATATAAGGACCATACTTTACACGAGTTGCAACAGCACAGTAGTTATAAAGAGCAAAAGGAAATGGAGAAATCCTGATTAAGGTTACTGCTCGAAACTGGTGAAACCAACTTCCTCCACCAGCAGCTCTCAACATTGCAGCTTGATCTGGATATTTTTCTAACCAACCCTGTAATATCATACATTGTCAGCAATCTATGAAGAAACCAATACTCAGGAGTCATGATATAACTTAAGAAAGACACATACTTGAATTTTGTTGCAGAAGAGATAGCTGATGAAGTAAGGAAGTGATACACCAAGAGCTACAGATGGGAGAGTAAGGAGAAGACCATAGCCATAACCAAATGTAATCCCAGCCACCCACATTGACGGCGTAGTTGGAATAAGTATCAGAGGAAACAATGACACAGATGCAAACACAAGAATACCACACACCGGGTGTGTAAATGTCTCCATCTCCCATTTTATAAGTGGGATTAGCTCCTGCAAACAAAGGCCAATGGATATATCCCATAGTTAGCAACAGAGCCAAACATGTTACAGACTAGATTTGTTATAAGTCATCAGAACATTAAACTACAAATCTCAACTCCGCTTAACTCTCATTCTAGAGCAATTGAGCTAACAGCAGTATACAAAACCCCACACATGAATCCTAAGCTAAGAGCAGGGTACACAACCTCAATTCCCATGAACCAATCATATAAAGGAACCTACTTTGTACACTAAAAGAACAAGTTACATCATACAAACTTGTGGGCAGTACTTATATTGAAACCCAATTGATAAAGAACAAAACTTTGCAAAGAACATAGCACATACAACATAAGTTCAACAGAAGATCCTCTAAGAACAAAGAGTCATTGTAAGGAGACATGCATTGAAAATAGAATCGAACCTTATCCATGATTAAAGGAGCAAGCCATTTGTAACAAGCGAGACCTAAAGCAGTTAGAATCGTGAAGAAAAGACCAAGCTTGATCCAAAACCACACAGATCTTTTCTTTCCACAAGAAGAAGAAGATGAAGACGGTGATGATGATGATGAATCTTCTCCTTCTTCTCCATGTTCTGCTCTTTGTCGCTGTTCTTCAAACTCATTATCACTGAGTTTAACATAACACCCTGATTTCTCAACTCCATCATCTTCAACTCTCACTCGGAATTCAGAAACCACATCGTCCTCCTCGTGATAAGTCATCGAGTTAAGTACTAACCCAGAAACAGAGACGAACGACTTGGATTCTCTTTCTCCGATGAGTTTTCGTGTGATTTTTGAGAGAAAAAGAAACAAATCCAAAGTTTATGTTTATTTCCTTTTATTTGTTAATGTGTCATGGCTTGACGCAAGTTCCATTTTGTTTTCTTTTTAATTCAGTTTACGAAAAACCATATAAAAAGGTTAAATCTACGTTTGACGAAAAATAATAAATTATGTAGTTTGAAAAGAACACCTGGATCATGTCGGCATAAGCTTGTGGATATTGTTATTTGAAAATTATTTTGGTATAATTATTAAATTATCTTTGATTAGGAGAGGTTTACTTACAAAAATCGACTTTAAAAAATATATAATTCTGTTTTTTTTCCTAATAATACAACATTTAATCTATTTTAACTTAGGGTTAGTGACAAAAAACAAGAATATTAAAATTGAAATACTTTTAATAAGTTTATAAATTAAGAATTATCATCGCATTTGATTATTAGGCGAGTTGGGTTTAAGTACAAGAGTAAACAGAACCAATCAAACAAAAGACGTGGTGGTGGCTTTATTGCCATACACGTGGCTTTAACAAGGAAACGTTAATTAGTTTCGTTTTCGTGTGACTTTAACACTTTTTTTCTTATTTTGCAGGCTCGTGGTTTGCATTTGCACATCCTCTATCTCTGTAAATGGTGGTGTGTGTGGACTCTGCGTTTGGTATCTTTATTAAAGGAAGACTATGACAAGAGATGGAATCGAAGAAACAAATTTACTTAAGATTTATTGGTGGAATCAAATGTGCTGCATATTAAAATTTGAGCATCTTTTGACAATCTTTAGTTCATTTTACACATGGGTCAATGTCTTCAATTTTGTACAATGGTTTTGAATCTTTTAATCAAATTACAATTTTGATCACACTGTGATCTTATCTTCCTTCATTCTCTTACAATCTGTTTCTTCACGACCAACAAACTGGCAAAGTCCTCTCTTGGGTCTATCATCATCCATAGCATCATCAACTCCGTATGAGCACGTTGGTTCTGTCTGTAAACTTGTCTGAACTAGATTTGTCTTCTTCAGCAACATACAATCATCATCTTCATGAACATACACTAAACTCATCCCACATTTTATCACTTCACAAGTCTCTATCTTCTTCTTCGTTTCATCATCCGTCACATAGAACTCGAACGAAGCCTTTGTGTAGCAACAATTGTTACTCTCTCCGTGGAGATTCTTTACGTGGAAGCAACTGTTGTATCCCATGAAAACATGGTCAGAAGCGAGCTTTCTTGGTTCGTGGATAAGGGAACCACACGGTTCATTCCAACCTGCGAGAGTGAAATCAAATCTTGTGAAGGAACCGTCTTGATTCTCGAATTTTCCACAACACTTTACTGAGAAACGTTTCGCACGGTCTTCATAGTCCTTGAATGTGACAACTACAGATAACGCGAGTCCAACAAAGTTAGTGTCACACCAGTGTGGAGGCAATGGGATTTCTAGTGAACGTCCTAGTCTTTGGTGGCAGAACCAGCTCGGTATTTCAGTTGCTGCGTAACAGATTCCCACCAGAGGCTCTGGAATGAAACCCTGCAAAACACAGACAATAATCTTTCTTTCTGATTTTGTTGGCGAAAGAGAGAGAGAGAGAGAGAGGGAATGATAAAAAGACAATACCCGATAATAGCGTTTTACAGAAGCATTAGCCATCAACTGACTTTTGATTCGAGCATGACCCACGAGACTCTCTTGTGCTTCTTGGTTCAGTTTGTAACAATCACTAAAGATGAACATAGAATGGATCCTCTCTCCTACCATCAAAGGCATCAATGGATTTGCCAAAGTTTCAAGTGACTCGCATTCATGTGCATCCAGATACTGCAGGTTTTGTGGAAGGACGGGTAGAGACTTGAGCATTTTACAAAACTTTATATCAAACCATTTCAGATTGTGAAGTTGGTTGAAGGTATCTGGAAGATTCTCGATGTTGTTTCCGCTCAAGCATAAAGACTGCAACGAGGATAGACCACCTATATTACCTGGGAGTTTGTAGAGACTGCATCTTGAGAGATAAAGATCTGTTAACCGAGAGCAGCCCAATGTTGGTGGCATGAAGAACATACTAACAGAAACTTGACTGTTTGTTCCACATAGCGAAAACGTCTTGATATTGCTCAAATGCATCATCTTTGGCATCTCAGTGATGGCTGTATCATCCAGAAGTAAAATCTCTAAAGACTCCATGTCTTCCTTAATTTCTGGAAAAACCTCTAGCTGTGAGCAACCTGAGAGTATTAGCTCTTGAAGACATTTCAGCTTATAAAGATCAGAAGAAAGATGCTTTAGCTTTTTGCAGTTTTTCAGATTCAACAAAGCAAGTTTTCTCAAGGTTTCAATGGATTCAGGAAGGCTCTTTATAGCAGTCCCATCTAAAAGTAGAACTTCAACATTTTCTGAGATTAATGGGAATCTCTTTAAGCTGGAGCAGCCACTGAGAATTAGAGTTTGCAAGGATTCAGTTTTGATTCCTTTTGGAAGACTCCTAAGGCTTGTGCAATCCCTGAGATTGAGGTATATAAGTTTCTCCAACCAATTCATCGACGATGGCAACTTTTTCAAACTTGTACATCCTTCCAGATTCAACCTTTCAAGATTTTGAGCATTAGCCAAACCCAAACATTGGCGTAAATTCAAGGAGTGACTAAGGTCAACCCATTTGAGATTTCCAGCATCCTGTGAAAAACAATTCCAGCCACAAGTCAACTTTAGATGGAAATCATCAAATCAACATTCACTTTACCTTATGACTTATCAAACTAGACATAAAAATATACCTTTTCATCATCCCAAATTTCTTCTAGTTGGCTATGTGGCAATTTCAAATCTACAAGGTTCTTCGGGTCAAAGTCAAAAGGAAAACTTTGTAGCGGGTAACCATGCCAATGTAGATATGTAAGCTCATTAGGAAGGAAATCAAGCCCCTTTCGTAAATGCAGTTTAATTTCTGCTTCACATCCACGAGAACAACGAGAATCGTAAATTTTCAAGTATTTGAGATTGTACATCTCTTTGAAGGCTTTGGCACTTAGACGCATTGCTCTTAGTTTTGATGTGTCTAGGAAAATCCCTCTTATCTTGTCAGTTCCCTATCAATCAAATGGTACATGTATTAATTCAAAGCAAAATGCTAAACTATAATATCAAAATAACTATAATATATAACGAGGATATGTCATTACCATGCCTTTCTTCAGCAAGTCACAAATATCTTCACTGTCCCATAGTCTGATATGCCACTGACATTGGTTATCATGTCGTGCTAGCCACCTAAAGTCTCTTATTCCCATTGTTTCTGCTTTTAAACTAATCTCTTTGCCCATCGTTTGCAACATGTCATGCATCTCGATGCGATTATCAGAAAGAGTAATCAGACATTTGTCAACAAGATCCCCAATGACACTAGACACATCCACACGATGACTGTTGAGAAGACTTGTCACGTAATCCACATTCTCTGATCTGAAGAAACATGCAATATCCAGAAATATATTCTTCTGCTCAATGCTAAGCTCTTCATAACTTGTTTCCAGAACTTCGTATATATCCCCATGTGATCTACTTTTCAGTCTATCCAATTTAGCTTCCCAATAAATATTATCCCTCTCACAAAGATCAGATCCTAAAACCTTAAGAGCCAAAGGGTGGCCTTTAGCGTAATCTAGAACCATATTTGTCAAACCCTCAAAATCTTTTGAAGGGAAAGAGTCATTAAACGCATTCAAGCTAAAGAGCTTCAAGGCTTCTCTATCATTCAACTTCGGGAGCACATACTTCCGGCCTTTGATCGTCTCTATCAGTTTACTATCTCTAGTAGTTATGATAATTCTACTTCCTCCTTGATACCATTTGCAGTGCCCCATAAGATATCTAATCTGCTTTTCATCATTCACATCATCAAGCACAATAAGTAACCTCTTGCTCCTAAGCCGGCGCTCAAATCTCTCATGTGCATTCCCAGGAGCTCCAATCTCAAGATATCTATCATTTAATACAGTGGAAAAGAGTTTCTGCAGCAAAGATTCTAACCCGCTTCGACCTGAATTTTCGCGGATATTCGTAAGAAAGCAACTACCGTCGAAGTGACCACGCATACGTCCATACAAACAATCAGCAAGAGTAGTTTTCCCAATCCCAACCATTCCAACAATGCCTATGATATGAACAGAATCCAAATCCTCCCATGATAAAAGCTTTTCAAGAATCTTTAATCGTGACTCTACCCCCACGAGACCTTCGTTCCCACTCGGAGCTAAATCATTCAGCTTCTTGAATGTGTCAACAGCAATGTCATCCACAAGTTGGGCTTCAGACGTGCTAACAAAATGACAAAAAAATTTCCATCTTTAAGAAAACAAAAGGCAGAGGAGGAAACAAAGTGATAACCGAACATAGGAAACAAAATTGCATCCTTAAAAATTGCATCTTTAAGTTACCAAGTTACAAAAAATTGCAACTTTAAGAAGATAAAGGCAGAAGAGGAAACAAAGTGATAATTTTGACATTGTGACATGGATCTAGATAAAGTTACCTAATCTCTTTCACTACATAACCGGCAATGTTGGATGCTGAGGCAAGAGCAGCCTTCCACGATGAGATCTCTTCCGGCGTAACTCCGGGAAAAGTCAATTCCGGTAACTTAAACGGCACCGCGAAACTCTTCTTCTGCTTCTCAACATCCGATTTGTCAACTTTGTAGAAGATCGGTACCACAAGCTGCTGGTTTCTGCTTCTGCAATCGAGGATCTTCACTAGCTCTCGGAGACACCAAGCTGAATTCGCGTAATTCGCAGAGAAGACGATGATCGCGATCTTAGATTTCTCGATTCTGTCGAAAAGCGCAGTGATATTATCACCTCGACGGAGCCTGTCGTCGATGAAGGAGTCGATTCCTCTCAGACGGAGCGCTTTTTGGAGATGACCGGTGAAGTTGTTGCGTGTGTCGAAGCCTCTGAAACTTAGAAACACATCGAACTCTGCAGAAGAAGAAGAAGAAGTAGGAGACGATTCTTCCATTGGAGAAAAGCTCTGATGCAGTTTGTCCAAATTAAGTCAACGATGACCAAACAAACAAAGGGGTTGTTCCTTTGTTGTGTTGTGGTTTCTCTGTTAATTGCGAAACCGGACAAAAAAAAAAAAAATTATCGATAAATATACTATAATTGATTCCCGAAAAAAAAAAAAGACAAAACACACTAGAAGTCGACTAATCGATCTGTGAGAAAAAACCATTTCGTCGATGTCGGAAAAGGAAGAAGTACATCCGTCGAAGTCAACTGGACCGGCCGCCGCCGGTGAAGGGAGTAATAGTAGCACGAGTAGTGATGTTGACCCGAGATTCGAGCAGAACAGTCTCACCGGTTTGATGATTTCCCAATCGCCGTCCATGTCCACCGTATCCTCTGGGTTAGTTACTTAGTTCTATAGTTTTCTAGGTTGACTTGAATTGAGAGATTTCTACAAATTGTATTTAAGGGAAAGCAAATGAGGTAATTTTATGTTTGTGTGTGATGCAGAACAGAAAAGCTAACAACAAGTGCCTATCTCGAATCTGTCAAGGATAAGTTTCGAGACAATAAAGAGAAATATGAAACTTTCCTTGAAGTCATGAAGTATTATAATGATCAGAGCCAGTAATGCTCTCTTCTTCTCTCTTCCACTTGGTCTTTAGTCTGTCATAGTAGGAAATGTATTAATTTTTAGTTTCTCATTGTTGGTTCTAGAGATGACATCAATGGAATCATAGAAAGGGTAAAAGATTTGTTCAAGGACCATGACGACTTACTTTTGGGGTTTAATATCTTCTTGCCAAGGTGGTATCAAATAACCCTTCCACCCAAGGATGAGAACCCTGTTGGATTTCTCGACAAGGTCCAGGTATGTGTCTAATGTAGTCAACTAGATACCTATTTCGTCATGATCTAAACAGATAACCAAGCTATTTCACGGTTCTTGTTATAACCCGAATGTAACAATGTGCAGGGACCATATGGAATGACATATCAGCAAGCTCTAGATGCAGCAGTTAAAGCAAATGTCAATATGCAACCTCAAAGCGAGTATCCTCCCTTTACGGTTCAACTACTCGGTCAACCTCAGATCCCCACCCCAGCTTTGGATTCTTCAGTACTAGCTCACAGTAATACCTCAGGTATAACTAGCATCGAGCACAGGTCACAAATTGATGATGGCTATTACTGGCGAAAGTACGGGCAAAAGATTGGTAAAGGCAATAGGTTTCCTCGAAGCTATTACAAGTGCATACATCCAGGATGTCCTGCCAAGAAGAGATCTCTTTATGGAGAAGTAACGGAAATCATCTACAAAGGTGATCACAATCACGAACCTCTTAACCAAGAAAGAAGATTTAGCACCACAAATCGCAGGAGTTCTGGATTGGCGGCATCACAGTTTAGCTCCAACAAGAAAGAGGAGGCAGCAAGTGACAGTGAAGAAGTCAATAGTGAAGATACTGGTGAAGATGAACCTGAAACTAAGAGAAGGTAAAGTTATAAACTTTTTTGATGATTGATAATCCATATTTTTGGTTTTTTGGTGGCGAGATCATGAAATGTGTAAATGTGCAGAGTAAAAGAAGTTCAGGTTTCAGAACCAGCTGCTGCTGCTTCTCATAGAACCGTGAGAGAGCCTAGAGTTATTGTCCAAACAACGAGTGAAGTTGATATTTTATATGATGGATATAGGTGGCTTAAATATGGACAGAAAGCTGTCAAAGGGAATCCTTATCCAAGGTAATACGTGAAATATCGTCCATTGATTTAGCTATTACACTCTTTAAATAGCGGAAACCTATGATCAATATAGCTTTATGTAAAACATTCTTCCTAATATTCTCTTTTTTATCATTAGGAGCTACTACAAGTGTGCAACACATGGATGTAGAGCCAGGAAACATGTAGAGAGAGCAGAAACAGATCCAAAAGTTGTAGTCACAACATATGAAAGAAAACATAACCATGATCTTCTAGCAGCTAAATCAAGTATTCATGGTAGTTTCATTCCAGATATCAGTGCGGACTTTGTAAGTTTTCCACCAAAGTCTTCAAAGAATCTGCAAGACGCTGAATTAAGCATTGGCTTACCAAGTTCTCAGAACTTATCTGCAGACGAAGCATTTACTAAAACAAGTGATCTCTTCGGGCCTCTAAGCACATGTGTACCATTTTCCGCCTTTAAAGATTATGATGTAGTAATCAGGTACGGCAGGGGGGATATAAGCAATAATGATTTCATTAGCCATCTTCGCGCTTCCCTTTACAGGAGAGGGATTTCTGTCTGTGAAGAATTTAATGAAGTGGATGCAGTTCCACAATGTAGGGTTTTGATCATAGTATTAACAAGCACATATGTCCCTTCGAACCTCTTAAACATTCTTGAAAACCAGCAGACAGAGGATCAAGTGATTTATCCGATCTTTTACAGACTATCACCAAATGATTTCATCAGTAACAAAAAGAATTATTTAAGTTTTTTCATCCAGGACGAGCCTAATAGGTGGCTGGCTGCTTTGGATGAACTAACTCAGATGCCTGGCTACACATTGACAGATAAGTACGTGATGCATGGGTTCTAAATGTAGAAAGTCTATGATTTGGGTGAATTGGATGAATTTTTGTTTGGCATAAGAAGGCTATATAATTTTAACATCCTTTTCTACTTTATTTGGCTACACACTTACCAGATAAGTACGTGATCCCTGATGTTTTTCTTGTCTATTTTATTCTTAAAATATTTTGCAGGTCCGAATCTAATCTTATAGATGAGATTGTAAAAGATGCTTTAAAGGTGCTATGTCCTGGTGATAAGGTGAACATGATAGGGATGGATATGCAAGTAGAGGAGATTTTGTCACTGCTATGCATTGAGTCCCTTGATGTTCGCAGCATAGGTATATGGGGTACGGTTGGTATAGGAAAAACAACCATTGCTGAGGAGATCTTTCGTAGAATCTCTGTCCAATATGAGACTGCTGTCTTCCTTAAGGACGTTCACGAACAACTTGAAGAAAAAGGTCCTGATGCAGTGAGAGAGGAATTTTTGTCTAGAGTTTTGGAGGTAGAACCTCATGTTATTCGGATATCCGACATGAAAACAAGTTTCTTGAGGAGTAGGCTTCAGTGTAAAAGGGTTCTCGTTGTGCTCGATGATGTGAATGATTATAGAGATGTTGAAACCTTTTTGGGTAAACTTACCTATTTTGGACCAGGAAGCAGAATTATTATAACCTCTAGGAACAGGCGTGTTTTCGTACTCTGTAAAATCGATCATGTCTATGAGGTCAAGCCACTAAATACTTCTAATTCTCTACTACTTCTCAATCGTGGGACACAGAGTGTTTTGTTACCTGAGGTTTACAGTGCATTGTTACTTGAGCTGGTCAGATTTTCAAATGGAAATCCCCAGGTTCTTAATTTCTTGAGAAATAGAGAATGGCAGCGGTTATCACAACAAATTCAGAAAACCTCTCCCATTTACATTCCAGGTATATTTGAAAGGAGCTGTTGTGGGCTTGATGACTATGAGAGGAGTATTTTCTTGGACATTGCATGTTTCTTTAGAAGGATGGATAAAGACAACGTTGCAATGTTGCTCGATGGTTGTGGTTTCTCTGCGCATGTTGGATTTAGAAACCTTGTTGATAAGTCCGTGTTAAGCATGTCTCACAACTTGGTAGACATGCACAGTTTTTTCCAAGCAACAGGTCGAGAAATCGTTCGTCAAGAATCACAGTGGCCAGAATATTGTAGTAGGTTGTGGAATCAGGAAGACATTGTAGATATAATCATACATGATAAAGTAAGTTATCTGGACAAACTTGGTATCCCTATGAAGGTCTGTACCGAATAAATTAATTCTCAGAGGCTGACTTATTTTCTCTTGATTTTCAGGGCACATCAGCTATTGAGGGCATTTTCTTGGACATGTCAAAGCTGAAATTTGATGCAAATCCCAATGTCTTCGAAAAAATGTGTAATCTCAGATTGTTGAAATTTTATTGCTCTGAAGTGATAGAGAACCGTGGTGTATCGTTACCGCAAGGTCTTGAATATTTGCCTAGCAGGCTTAGGCTTCTCCACTGGGAATATTATCCTTTAAGCACCCTGCCGAGGAGTTTTGATCCAAGGAACCTTGTAGAGCTTAACTTGCCAAGTAGCTGTGCAAAGAAACTTTGGAAAGGAAAAAAGGCAATGTCCAAGATTTTGTACTTCCAATTTAGTATTAAAAATGATAAACCCTGAAATGCTGCTGATGTTTAATTTCTCTGTTTTTCAGTGTCTGGAAAAGCTTAAAAAGATACGACTCAGCTACTCTGACCAGTTAACAAAAATCCCAAGACTTTCAAGTGCGCCAAATCTTGAGCTTCTTGATCTTGAAGGTTGTAACAGCTTAGTGTGCATAAGCGAGTCCATATCTGATCTCAAAAAGCTTGTTTTTCTGAATCTAAAGAACTGCTCAAAGCTGCAGAGTATTCCATCTACTGTTGATTTAGAATCTCTTGAGGTTCTTAATCTTTCAGGCTGCTCAATGCTAGAGAATTTCCCGGAGATCTCACCAAATGTGAAAGAAGTGTGCATGGGTAGGACTATGATACAAGAAATCCCGTCATCAATTAAGAACCTGGTATTGCTTGAGAAACTGGACCTGGAAAACAGTAAACACCTCAAGAATCTTCCAGCCAGCATCTGCAAGTTAAAGCATCTTGAAACTCTGAATCTGTCAGGCTGCACAAGCCTGGATCGGTTTCCAGACTTGTCGAGAAGGATGAAATGCCTAAGGTTCCTAGATTTAAGCAGGACATCAATTCGAGAGTTACCTTCCTCAGTATCGTACCTGACTGCTCTTGAAGAACTGAGATTCGTGGACTGTAGGAACCTCGTAAGATTGCCTGATAATGCGTGGAGCCTAAGATTCAAGGTTGAGTTTCGCCAAATTGACACAGAGAAGTTTTCAAGACTATGGAATAAATTTGGATGGCTCAAAAAAGTTCAGATCTCATAGTTTCTACATCTCTTCTACTCCCTGGAATGGACACAATAAAGAGTGTTTTAACTGCCTCCTCCAATGTAAAAGTGCCATAGTCTGATTCTATATATGAATCCAGAGAGTTTGATATTCCATTATATGCACTGCAGAGAGTAGTTAACTAGTTATCTGGTAATGATATTGTTCAAAATCTTTATATGTTACTTTTTGTTCTTAGTATTTTATTAAGTGAGAGATGATTTGAGATTATTAAAAGATTTAGTGCTACAGTCTGAATGCTCATGTGCTGATGTGCACTTGTTTCTTGTTTTACTGAAGATGCAGGTTTGGTTTGGTGTGGCACTGCCACTTTCAAATTTGTCTGTTGTGATCTGTTTAATTATGTCACTGCTACATTTAGAATCAAATCATTTAAATCTTGTCAAGCAATTATTTCTCATATACATCTCATTAGTTAGAATTAACAGGGTGAATTAAAAAACATTTCTCTTAAACTCAAATCTTGAAAGTAAGATTCATGTATTTGACTTGTCCAATCGAAACGAAAGCCAAAGGTTTTGTTTTCTTTCAAACGAGAGCTTTTGAGACGATAGGTTGGTGTGGCGTTCGCACGTGCGTATCGTGTCAAATGTATCAATAATTTACAAACCTAAATGCAACGTTCCTTTTGGTTAGGTTGGTAATATAGTACTTCGTTCTTAACGAAAAAACATATAACGCTGCGTTTTGTTTCCACGTCTCTCTCTCTCTCTCTCTCTCCCAAGTCTCAACTCTCAAGCAAGATTCAAGATCCTTCTCGTTGATAAGAATGGGTGTGATCTCTCCGGTTGAGACTCTGTTCTTAAAGTCTCAACATCGTCTTCTTCTTCAACCTCGAGACTATTCTCACCCATTGGTTTTGCACAACACTCGACGACATTTTGCTAATTTCCCACGTAACAACAGCTTCTCATCCTCTTCTCTAGGTTTCACTTTCTTCCTCCTCTGTTTTTGTATCACATGTATCTGTCTCTTTAGTCTTTAATTCTTGTTTCTTGATGATCTGACTTCTCTTGCAGGATCATGCTCTGTAGATTTTCCAGTACGAAGTAACCCGATTTCACAAAGTAAGTTCTCAGCTTTTTTGAACTCTGTGTCTTTTTAGGGTTTGAAGCAATTCAGTTTTTGTAAATGTGTGTTCTAGGATGCAAAGATGGCAATTCAAGTTATCCTTGGAGGAGATATGTTTCGGAATCTGACACAAACGAGGTAAAAACAAAACAAAAAAACACAAATCAACAAAATATATTTTTTCGCTTTCTTGGCAAGTAACAGCTCTGTTTTTGTTTCAGATGTACCATAAGAAGGTTTCTATAATGGAAACATTAAAACAAGCCAACTCTTTTATTCCTCATGCAATTCTCTCAAGTACAATCTTAGCTCTTCTTTATCCACCTTCTTTCACATGGTTCAAGCCAAGGTTTGGATCAACCTAACAAAATCTTTGACTTAAACTTTACTTAGACATCAAGAATCTCTAATTAATATTGCTGCTTCTTTAGGTACTTTGTTCCTGGCTTAGGTTTCATGATGTTTGCTGTTGGAATCAACTCTAACGAAAGAGACTTCCTCGAAGCTCTTAAAAGACCAGATGCTATTTTCGCCGGTTACATCGGGCAGTACTTGATAAAACCTCTCTTAGGTTACCTTTTCGGCGTAATTGCTGTCTCTCTTTTCAACCTACCTACTTCTATAGGTGCTGGAATCATGTTGGTCTCATGTGTTAGTGGAGCTCAGCTTTCGAATTACACAACTTTCTTGACTGATCCTTCACTCGCGCCGCTTAGCATCGTCATGACATCTGTCTCAACCGCTACCGCGGCCCTCGTTACACCCATGCTTTCACTCTTACTCATTGGTAAAAAGCTTCCCGTTGATGTGGTTGGGATGATCTCTAGCATTCTTCAGGTTGTTGTTACACCTATTGCAGCAGGACTACTTCTTAACCGGTGAGACATCAATCTCAATCAATTAGAAATGTTAGTTTGTAAACAATATTACTAACATAGAAATGTGACTACAGGTTATTTCCAAGGTTGTCTAATGCAATCAAACCATTTCTCCCAGCGTTAACAGTAATCGATATGGGTTGTTGCATAGGAGCACCACTAGCTTTGAACATAGACTCAATCTTGTCTCCGTTTGGTGCAACCATTTTGTTCCTCGTCATAACGTTTCATCTCTTGGCTTTCGTTGCTGGTTACTTTTTCACTGGTTTCTTCTTTAGCAAGGCACCTGATGTAAAAGCTCTACAAAGAACGATTTCATACGAAACAGGAATGCAAAGTAGTCTTCTCGCTCTGGCCCTCGCGACAAAGTTTTTTCAAGATCCTCTCGTTGGAGTTCCTCCAGCTATCTCTGTGAGTTCTAAACCGACATCATTTTAATGCATCTATTTGGTTTTTAGTTCTTTAACTGAATTTTTTGGTTGTTTTTTTGCAGACGGTAGTTATGTCTCTAATGGGTGTCTCGCTTGTAACTATATGGAAAAACAGAAAGGAGTAGTGAAGATCTAGTGTTGCTGTAATGATCTAGTTATGGTTTCTTCTTATAAAAGAACCAAGACTTTACTTATAAAAGTTTTTAAATGGTTTCAATTTTTTGTTGTTGTTTTATGATACAAAAGTAGGTTGTAGTAAAACCAAAACAGAGTTAATAAACCAGAGAAATATATAAGCTTTTTTCTACTCTTTCATGTGTAAGAGTTGTGATATAAGGCTTGAGACTTTCAATGGAACCAATGTATATCAAGAATACGATTGTGTTTATGCGAAAATGGATATTTGAATGTGCCATTAATTAGTTTTGACTAAATGTTATAGATCCATATATGATATATCTATATATTGAGAGTACAAGAGAGCATATTGTATTTTCTAGATAATCTCTGGAGAAGTCTAGGAATGATTCTATATTCTTATTCTCTGTTGAGCATCTTCCTTTCTTCGTAGTATTCAAAAGTTTTCTTTGAGGTCTTTATTAGGTTACCTACCTCATGGTCCTTTGCTTAATCATGAAAAGATAAATTCTTTGGCTATATTTGAATGTTAACCATAGAAAGATTCTATGCGTTTGGGTTTACCAATGAAAATGAAAGGTCATCAAGTACAACTTAAACTATTACACTTTTAGTTAACTTCTGTGTGTTCTGACTTCATCACTGGTTCTATTAACTAGTACTTATAGTAGCTAAAATCAGAAGCGATACGACTAAACTTTTTTTTGGGGGGCTCTATGTAATCACCACTTTAGCATTTTGGTCAGAAAGGCAGGACTGACTTCATGGAAAAGAAACAGCAAGACGTTTAGTCATTGAAAGTCAAAACAGCATGATTTCTTGACCATTAAGGATGGGTAGGGTTCGTAAGGGGATGTGTAAGCCACCACTCCACTTATATATATCGAAGGTCTCATGATTGATGATTCTTCCATTTGAAATTTATCATAACTCAAATATTATAAATGGAAAAAGGGGTTATCTAATCACATATATGGTTATGGTGGAAGATGATCTAAGCATGATCTATAGAGATTATTCGTAGTTTTTTTGCTTAAAAGAAATGTCATGTCTGATACTCTAATTACATCAAATTATTTGTATATTTGTTTCAACTATAGTATTGCCTCAGCTGTTTTGGTAGAGTATCTTTAAAAATACAAAAAGAGAGTATTATTCATATTCTTAAGAAAAACAAGTTTGTGTTTAGACCAAAAAAGTTAATACAACCCGTAATCTTAAAGACATACTATTTGCAACATTAATCTCTTTAATTATTGTTTCAATCTGAGCTGAATCCGACTCAACCTAACCAAATCCAAAAAATCTAAACCGAACCCGATCCAAAATATCTAACCCTAATCCGGTCCAAAATATTTGATCCAAAGTCGATATAGCAATAAAAAGTATCCGACTATACTAAAAACTTATAGAGAAACCAAATATATATATATCAAAAATACCTAAAATATAATTACATATACGTAATATTAATTACTTTTAGATTCTAATGTAACCCAATTAGATAATATTACAAATATAAAACTAAAATTTCAATGATTTTTAGATTAAAATATATAAACAATATACGAAATTTCTTAGTTATAAAATTCAAAATTTAACCAAAATTTTTTTAAAAATCTAACTAATTTTTTGAGTCTTTTATGATATTTCAGTTTCCTAAACCCGAATCAAAACAACTTAAATAAAAATCGGAAAATAGAAAATTACCCAACAGATTTATACACCTAAACTCGAATACCACCAGAAAGCTCATAAAACCGAACCGTACTTGACCGGTACCCAAAGATCCACCATGAACTATTGCCAAAAAAAAAAAAAAAAGGAAACAGTAGACTGCAGAGAAATAGGAAAATAACTTTATTAACCTCTAAGAGTGTTACTTATTACGAAAATGCCATTACCTCCAAATAAGCCGTTCGATGATAAAAAGAAGTAAACGTCACAGAAACGTCGGTCGTAAACATATCCAACGGCTCAAAACAATTCAAAAGCACGCCAACACTGACGACTTAAACCGGAAAAAAAAAAAGAAAACCGCGTCTGGCTCGTCGTCTTCGTAAACCATTAATTATTATTTATTGAGAGTATTATATAACAAAGCCTCATTTCTCTCATCAACCATTGTTGCGTGTTTGGTTATCTCTCTTGTCTCCTTCTCTCTTTCTTCTTCTCTCTTTACCTAAATCAAGGGATTTGTTCTGATAAAAAAAAAAACTTTTTTTGAACAGAATTTAAACAACAAATCCCTAGAAATTTTTATCTTCTTCTTCTTCTTTCACCCTTTTATACGAAACCGATCTGTGACAATTTTCATTTTTTGGAGGAGAAGAAGCTTTTTTGCATAATTGGTGGCAACAATACAAATCTCATTTGATCTGACTTTTTCTGGTAATTTGAATTTTTTTTTCTCTTAATTCTATTTCATATGATTTGTTTGTGTTTTTTACAGATCTGAACATTTTATTGTGGAAACAAATTATCTGGGTCATTTCTTAATGATTAAGTCCGTGTAAATTTGAAATTTTTATGTTCTTCAATTTGTGATTTGGGTGATAGATCTTATCCAAGCTGGGTTTAAATCGAATTGAATTGGTTTTGATTATGTAGAAGCTGGGTTCAATCAAATTGAATGATAATATTGAAGCTGGGTTGATTCGAATTGAATGATAATATTGAAGCTGGGTTATATTGAATTGAGACTAATTGAATTGAATCTTGTCTTGTTATGAATCGATGACAACCTTAAAAAAATGATTCTTTTGTTGTCAGATGTTGAATGGTTTTTTTTGTTTTTGTGTTTGTTTAGTTGAAGGTGAAAGACATCTGAGAAATGGGCTCTGAGCAGAACAACAGCACAAGCTTTCCACCAACAGAGCCAAAGCTCTGCGATAACGGATGCGGGTTCTTCGGTTCACCGTCGAACATGAATCTTTGCTCGAAATGTTACAGAAGCCTAAGAGCCGAGGAAGATCAAACCGCGGTAGCGAAAGCTGCGGTTAAGAACTCTTTAAAGCTTCCGTCTTGCAGTATCATTGCACCGGAACAAAAACAGCCTCTGGAACTTAAACCAGCGCCTGTGGAAACCGTTGTTGTAGCTGCTGAGCCGTCTTCTGTACCTGTAGCCAACGCGGAACAGGACGAGGCAGAGCCGTCGAGACCTGCACGACCGAACAGGTGTTTCAGCTGTAACAAGAAGGTTGGGGTAATGGGATTTAAGTGCAAATGCGGTAGCACGTTTTGTGGGAATCACAGGTACCCTGAGAAGCACGAGTGCAGCTTCGATTTCAAAGAAGTTGGGCGTGATGCAATCGCAAAGGCGAACCCGGTGATTAAGGCGGATAAAGTCCAGAGGATTTGAAAAACAACAAAAAAAAAAACACTTTGTTCTTTTCTTCTCTAAGTATTTCTTTGTCTTCTGCATTTGATCAGTTTCTCACGGGAATGTTAATGTTGATCATGTTCGATGTTTGGTTTCCATGAATCAAAAATGAAAATTGCTGCTCTTGGTTTCCTCTTAAAAATGGAGTCTCTGTGCTCTTGTAAAACTAGACAAAACATGAGATTTGAATCTACTTGCTTTTCTTCTTGGTTCTGTTTTGATTCAACGAAGAGACTGAACATACAACAACATAGTGTGCCTTTGTTGTAGTATTATAAGAAAATGTGCATAAAATGGTGGGTCTCGATCAATTTGATGTGGTGTGTCGTCGGGTCATCAGATAACACCTGTGACTGTGTTTGAAAAAGACAATTTATACGATAATTCATGGAACTTGTAGATAAGGTTCTCTTAGATTAATTTTCATTTTGTTGGCAACTTGACATACACACACTGAAACACGAACAAAAAAAAACATACACTGATCGCACCAAAAAAAGAAAAAAAAAAAAAATACACTGATAAGAAAAACGGGCCCAATATGGGCCAAAATGTTGTTAAGTGGGCTCTGAAACTAGCTTCAGATGAATTACGTTGGAAATATATCATTCACAATCATATGGCTTGTCATACAATTAATCGAGATTTTGTCTATAGTATATAGTATAACTTTACGAATATTGCATATGATCTATTTTCATATTTTAAAAGACATTTTTATCGATGTTAAAAAAAGAAGACATGTTTATTTGATATTATTGTATATTTGAAGATCCATATTTCACGATTTATTTGAAAGATGTTTTTCTCTTTTTAATTCAAAAATAAAAATAAAATCTAATTGTGGTGTGTAACGAATCTCACACTACTTAGATTAGGCCCAATCTAAACAAAATTAAATGAAGAGTGATCGGACAGTTATAATCATTCAGTTCATGTTTTCACTAGTAATCGGACGGCTGAGATTATTTTAATTTCAAAGAAATTTAATGAAGATTGTGTCCAGCGTATAAAGTAAATTCAAACCATACTTGAGAATCGATAATTCTCAGATTTATATTTTCTTCAATCCTCGTCTCTCTTTAGTTTCTAATTCTAGTTTCTTTCAATGGGCCCGTCTCAGTTCTCACTCGCACAAATCACAAAAGAATCAAAGAAGGTAACAAACCGAAGCTTGGGTCTCTTTTCGATTTCTATCAATTTCGTCTTCTTCCTCGTTAATTTGATTTTATATAATAACTAACGAAGGTTTACCATAATTATCTGCGAGTGAGAGATTATTTCAACACTGTTGCAAAATTATATAAAGTTTTTGGAGGTTTTGAGTGGTTCGTATGATCGTATCATTTTGGTATAATTTTTGTAGTGTTCTTTGATTGTGAAATATTATCTTTTGATGGTTTATTAATCATCTCTGATATGTTTTACCATAATTATCTGCGAGTGAGAGATTATTTCGACACTCTTCTCAAAATTATATTAAATTTTCGGAGGTTTTGAGTGGTTCGTATGATCGTATCACTTTGGTGTGTGATTTTTGTATAATCCATACATGCATACATTCATGTGTGCATATATTCATACATTCATGCGTATTTGCTTTCTTGATTTATTGCTTCGGCCATTGCTTGCTTTTTTAGTTACTATGTTAACTTGTTTTTGTTTTGTCTTTTACTCTTTTGCTTGTTTCATTTCTTAACTTGCTTGTATCTTTTACTGATTGCTTACATGTTTTGTGTTACCTTATTCCATTTTTTTCTTATATGATCGTTGCTGCTTAACTTGTTTGCTTCTTGGTTCTTTGATTTTACTTCATTGAAGAGCCTTATTTGTTTCTTACTTTATTTTATTCTCTGATACTCTGCTTACTTACTTAAATAATTTAGTCTTTATTGTTTAACACGCTTACTTCATTCTTTGGTTTTGTTGCCTTCTTTGATTCTTTGATTTTTTCTACATAAACTTCTTTACTTGTTTTATTGTTTGCTTACAGTTTTATTTTGTTTACTCGCTTACTTCTTTTGCTTTCTAAACTTCATTCATTGATACGTATGTTTTGTATACACAATATGTTGATTTTTGCATAGTGCATATTTTTTCTGGATAGTATGATGCAAAAAATGTGAAATCGAAGTCAATCATGTCAAAACTAATATCTATGTTGCAAAATGTTTTGGTATTTACGACATTATGACTTTCGGTATTTACAATTCACCCCAGATGTATCAGTGTTTTACAAATTTACCTCAAAATTTTTGCATTTACGATTTGATATTTTGATTCTAACACAAATTTATTGGTTTTTACAAAACTACCTCAGAATTTTGACATTTAAAACCACCCCAAGGTATTCTATATTATTGTGTTGATCCAGATCTTTTGGTATTTACGAAAGTACCCCAGATCTTTTGGTATTTTCGAAAGTACCCTATATCTCTTGGTATTTACGAAATTACCCTAGACCTTTCGGTATTTACGAAATTACCATATATCTTTTGGTATTTACGAAATGCCCCCATATCTTTTGGTATTTACGAAATGGCCCATATCTTTTGGTATTTACGAAATCGCCCCATATCTTTTGGTATTTACGAAATCGCCCCATATCTTTTGGTATTTACGAAATCGCCCCATATCTTTTGGTATTTACGAAATGGCCCCATATCTTTTGGTATTTACGAAATGGCCCCATATCTTTTGGTATTTACGAAATTACTCCATATCTTTTGGTATTTGTGAAATCACCTTAAAACTCTCGATATTTATGAAATCACTAGAATTTTGATATTTACAAATTATTCGATAACTTTCTGTGTTTACAAACTACCTGAAATTTTTCGTATTACAAAACAACTTCATATATATCTTTCGTAAAAGAATTTGAGCACCGAATCTTATAGAGATGAGATGAGCACGCCACGGGCATGATTGAATACGACATTCATTAGACTATTGAGTAAGAGTATGAGATGACTTGTTTTGGGAAAAATAACAATATTATTTACAGTTCATATACACATGCAAGCAAGTAACCAAGAAGATGATCTATGGGTTTTTGACAATTTAGCACACATACACACAAAAATAGTGGATAAAAGGATATGAGCATTACAGAGTTAACATGGAGAGATTCTAGTGAGTGAGTTCTGAAAAATAACATATTATTGACAATTGATTTATCAGACATACAAGTAATCAGAATATCAGATGGTTGAGACCAATTGAATTCAAACACTGTTGATAATGAGTCAAGTTTTAAACATAGTTAGGTAAGTTTTTACGACCATTATAATTCTTTTTTTTTTCATGTTAGGATCCAAACCTATATGTTAATATTTTAATAAATGATTTGGATCTATGACTTTAGATCATCGTAATTTTGTTTTTTCTATTTGCTTCGTTCCCAACCTATATATTAGATCAAACCATACATGTATTAGAAATTCACATTAAGTGACATCACGGTCCAAAGTCCCATCATTAAATTTTAAAATAAGTTCACAACCCAAATGATAGATCTATATAGCTCAAGAAATTAGATTTTACGAAAGTTGTAGCTTCCATGCATGACACAAATCATGTCTGTGCATGATGCTAAACGTGCTAAGTAGAAAATACGAACAGTAAAATGGCTTTTATAATCAAGAGACCTCAATCATGGTTATGATCTTTTCAAATGTCGTCCATTATTTAAATTTAAAATAAATAGTTTTTGTGCTGTTGAAATAAGAAACTGATGTCTTGTCGAATGTATCAAACACTAAATTTTATTATGGATCAAAATTTCAAACACTAAATAAATGCCTCCTTTTAACGATAATTAAAAATCACAAGTGAGAGACCAGTCTTTTCTTTTTCTATTTTTGGATGCGTCCTAGAATTTGTTTATTGCATATATATATTGATAAATCAAACTTTAGATATTCCGAACTTAAAAATGACATTCGTATCAAGAAAAGATTGGACCCAATCTCACAAGAACACACTTTAGTTATGACTTCACCATATGCAACTACCCCTAGCTCCTTCGACAACATATATCCTCATCTCCTGATATCTATAAATATACATCTTTCCACGTAAAATTTGCATAATTTTTCTTTTGTTTTATCCTAATGAATGAAGTTACTTAAAACTTATATACTGTTTAGAAAATATGAACAATCTAAGACCTTCTATGAAAATACCATAAGATAATGATAGTTAATGGACTAACTCAGAGCCAGAAATAGTTTAAATTTGGATAAGTAATTCTTTGTAAACAAGGAAAAAACAAACCGAACATAATTAAGAATCAAATTCATCAAAGAAATCTCAATAAAATAAAGAGAAACAACTTAAACCTCACATAATCAAACATTAATAATAATAAAAAGATCTACCACTAAAATGAACCAAAGAAAATAAAAACAAAGAAGAACCTGAAACATCTACTGAATTGTTGATCCCACACACCCATCGGAAAGGCTTCTTCATCTTCTCATCATACTTCGTAAAACCTCCTCTTTAATCATTCCATGTTAGCTTGTTTTTATATATATGTAAGATCTATTAGTAAATAGCTACATATATATAATTACATAGCTACATATATATTCAATTCCATGTTTAATATATATATAAAACAATAACAATCTAATCAATACGGTGGCCGACCCGTAGACCAATACTGCTGATCATTCTGCTGTTGCGGTGGCAACTGAACTGAACCAAGAAGATTCGGTGGTAGCCCTTGAGCCGCCGCCATAGCTGCCATAGCTTGTTGCTGCCCCATCATCGGTGGAGATCCCATTCCACCACTACCTCCTCCTCCTCCTCCTCCTCCACCTCCTCCCTGAACAGGTGTTTGCATCTCATCTTCTTCCAAAGGCAGCCTCTCGTAGGCCGCATTGCTAAAAGACGCGGCCATAACCACCACAGGACCCGAACACAACAAAGGTCCTACTACACTACCTCCAACGACCTGCCCTTGTCCTCCAGCTAGGTAAACACTTAGTCCCGTGGCTGCAGGAGGGGCAGGCGGCGGCAAGAAAGATCCGGAAAGAGAAAGGATTTCAAACCGGCCGTGGAGGCTAACCACCGAGCCAGCTGGTGACCCGGGCTGACGTATAGTGACGTTATTAACGTTTCCTGTACCGCTCATAACGCAAACGCCTCTTTGACGGCGTCTAGCGAACGTAGCCATACAGTCAACTATGTCACATCCATCTCCAATCTCCATGACATGAGTTCGCAGCGCGTTTGCGCTGTCTCTTGTAATAATTATTGGAGCTTTAGGTTTGTTCTTGGATCCAGCTGGTCTTCCTCTTGGTCTTCTTGTCATCTGTTCTCCGCTTCCTCCACCACCGCTTCCTCCTTCTCCGCCGTGTAAACTCATCTCTTTACCTTCGCTACCACTGTTGTTGTTTCCCATGTTGTCCATGTTATCACTTGTCTCTTCACGATCCATCTTTATAGATCGATTCATTAGTGACCCTCCTTGCTGTTCGTGATCTTGGTCAGGGTTTCTTTGTGGTTGTTGATGATGGTGGAGAAAGAACTGTTGTTGTTGTTGTTGTTGCTGTTGATGTTGTTGTTGTTGAAGATGTAATTGGAAGTCTCTAGCGTGGAAAGGAGGAGGGAGAGAGCTTTGTGATCCATGAGATTGAACTGGATCCATTCTATGTTGAGATTGATCGATGAGAGGAAGAGATATGAGAATTGATATTGACCTATAAGAGAGTACTCTAGATAATAGAGAAGAGATGAAAAGAATAATAATGATTTCACAACAAATATCAAGCTGGAGTTTTCTTCTTCATCTTCTTTCTTTGATTGATTAGGTAAGGTTCTCTCTCTCTTTCTTGTCTTGTTATTCTCTTCTCTCTAGATTTGTTTATAGCTTCTCTTTCTGATTTGAGTTGTACTTTGGGAGGAAGTGAGAAAAGAGGCTTTTGGTAGGTTTTTATTTATCTTTTGTAGTTTTCTAATTTAGTTTATTTGAGATGTGTTGGGGTTTTGAGGTGTCTGTGGGGGTTGTCTTCTCAATTTGCTTTGGTTGGTGATTGGTATATTAGGGTTAGGAAGAGAGAGAAAGAGAGGGACAAGAGAATAGAAGAGAGATGTGTAGCTTTTGTGTTTGTTCTTGGTGCTTATGACAATGACATCATTTTCATGTTTTAGGCGGTGCTTTGGTCCCTACCTTATACGCCATTTTTTTTTCTTTGTATATAACGTTTCAATCGCTCTTGTTTACGTTTGCGATCTTAATTATTTAATTAGAGACTCATTTTTGATGCTATTTGTTTTCAATGTAAATTTTTTCACATAGTTATTCTAGTTCTCTATGTTGTGAAGCCCCGATTTCTACATCATACGTAGTAACTACACCTAACATCATATCTTCAAACACGTATACAAAATAATGTATCATGCATATATATAAACACAAACATATGTGTATACAAAATATGAGTTTTCCTAAAGAAAAAATAAAGGTTTGAAAATAATTGCAATGGTTAAATACGTCAAACGGCTTTTTATTTATCATTCATGAGTTATATTCCGTAATGTTGTGGATAAAAAAAAAAAGATAAAAGAATTTGTTGCAAACCAATCATTTACCGTTTTTACATTATAAAAAAAAACTTGTTTCGTGACGATGTATTGTCTGCCTAAATCGTGAACGGATTTGTTTTCTTTAAACGCGTTATAACCATTTGAACATTGAAAATCTTCTAACTTCTAGCTAGGGCAATGCAAGATATGTAATATATGGCCACGGCTAAGTAAAGTTACAAATGTTTTTAACAAATACTATTGATCAGGAGCATGGGCAATAAATTTAGACAAATGTTATTTTGTATACTATTATATTAAGGAACAAAAAAGGTAAGAGGATGCGATGTGTGGATATGGCATTGGAGAGAGTGAAGTAATAAGAAGACGCGAAGAAGGCGCTGACAAATCTCAAACCCAAAGGGAGAAAGCACGAGAGAGAGAGAGAGAGACAAGAGATTGTTGAATTGAATGTGCAGAGCAAAGCAGAGAGGATCGGAGAGAGACAGAGAGAGGCAATGGCATGAGCATGACTCTTGTGGACGCAAACCCATGTCTTAAAAGATGCTCTTTGTCGGCTCTCATGCTCTTTCCTTCTCCACGTGCCCTTCTCGTTTTGCATCTTTTGATTAGCAACGCAACGCCCAATTCGAGGAAGTAAAAAAACAGATTTGGCTTATGTATTAAAAGCTAGTATATATAACTTATCTTCTTGCACTATATATAATAACTGTCTTTTGCAATATATTCACTAAATAAAAAGAATTTCCAAATCCTAAAAATTATGATAAAAACTAAATAGGTTATCTTTGTGACTGTTTTGATTGCATGTTGGTTATATATGTGTACTATTGATGAGTATATGCATGTTCTTAAGTTGCATTGATGCGAAAACAACATATTCGATATGTACCATTGATCATATAAATGGTAAAAATCACAGGTTTACGCAATCACAAATTCAAGAACATATTTCATACTTTATGTTATATATTTGGCCGTACGTTCATGCCATGTTTTAGAGGCAAATCATTGGTTATCTAGACCATCTTATATATGAGATGGTTGAGGAGATAAAAGCAAATTAATACAAGAAGAACACAGTTCCACCAAACGAGGAAGTTTATGTTGATGTTTTGACTTTATTAGATTGATACCTAATCTCAAATATATGACTCATAATTAAGTTCTATTCGCAACTCATGTTTACATTATAAATCGCTCCCTTTTTTTAATTACATACAAATAGCAAAATTTATCATTTTCTTATACTTTGAAAAGTTGGTTATATATTATGCACGTGTTAAGAATATAACTTAATAAAATTGAATTGTCATTTATTTTACAATAATTTTATTAATTCCAATTTATGATTATCATGCAATTCACTCTATAATCTTGTTTTATTGTTACCATGCACTTATATAATTACAATATTCATCATTTTCTTACTTTCTAACCATATAGCTAGCCTGATGCTTACGACGTATCAATTATTTATGTATTCTCCATATAAAATTATCTGCAAGTATTATTAGCATTTCTCAAAAGAAAAGCCAAAAATTTGTTTTGTGTAAATTAAACCAACAATTAGTTGGTTTGATAACGATTATTGATCCCAATACAAAGGATTACCTTACGTCATAGTATTAAGTGTTATTTAAAGTGTGATATATAATTATCAAATCAATAAAGATTTTGGGAAATGAAATGAGGTTACTTTGTAATTTCTATATTTTTCCCTCAAAAGGCATGAATTTGATCAGAAGAGCGTTTGAGTTCAGAAGCTCGCAAAAAGAGAGGACAGCTTTGCTTTCAATCCCGAATTTTACGGATTACTAATAAATTAGTTTAATAACTTAGTATATGTTTGAAGTTTGTTAAGTATTGTTTAGAAACATTTTGACATCATACTTTGTATAATATATGGAGATGATGTTATATGTCACTATCCTAAAGTTCGGTTTAGCCATTTTTTGTTATGTGACATGCCCTAATAAATTAAAATGATTAAAGGAACATCTTGAAAAATATATCCCAAAATAACATTTTCTCACTTATCCATTATCGGGTTGTTGAGCTCTTCGGCCAAATTATTCATCATATCGAAGGCATTTCTCATCACATGATTTCTGTGATGCATCATTAAAAAGAAAAACATGAAATTTTTAATATTTTTGTAAGTTGGTCATAAGTTTTCTCAGCATACTGTGTATTTATCATTAGAATTATTTTAAAAACTTACAGAAAAAAAAAAATCAAGCTAATTGTTAAAATCTTTTACCATAAAGTTTTGAAAAAGCTAGTCACTTATAATAAAAATTTAGCTGCTAACTAAAAGAAGGCATATATAACCACAAAAGACTATCTTCCAACATTTTCCAAATTGTATTAAAAAGCATTTGGCCAAAAATGTCTCAAGATTCCATTATACCGTAAAGGTAACATGTTATCATTATGTATTATGTATATATTTTTGTGGTTGTATTTCGAAACAACATTTATATTATAAAGAACAATGAGATAATATCTCTTAATCTATATGTATAATTCAGCTGTTGAAGAAGAAAAACCTGCTAAATTATGTTCAATATATGGCTATTCTCTCATTTTATGAATTTACAATTTTAATACAATGAAAATTACTCTTATTTATATAATCTAAAATTATACACAAGGTCAATATATAGTAGAAATGTAAAATAGTGAACTTATTTGAAGATTGAATATTTCTTTTTTCTTTTTTGGTAATGCATTTTAGATTGGGGGAAAAAGATGGCTTAGTAAAACTTTGATGAAGACAAAAAAGGAGTAAAGGCAAAGACAGGCATCACATTGGTAAAAGGCCAAAGGGGATGCAAGCTTGTAAAGCATCAAAAATGTTGTGATGTTAATTAAAACTATATACCTAACTTTTTATTTGCCCACACATATCTTTAAAAATAAGTTAAGCAAATGAATGAACCTATCACCTTGTAATTGTATAATGAACACAACAACTTGGTTAATATAAAATAACCAAATAAATAAAAGAGGTTGGTAGATTAAGCTGATGATTAATTAAATAATTCAAAATTAAGTACCCATGTGGATGGCACCTAATTGCACTCTCGAATCTTATCGTGCTTCTGCTTTCCCTCACGAATTCAATTTATGGTCCCCCTCCTAGCCAAATGTAAAATAAATGTATTTGTTACTACTGATTAACAAATGTTGATGTAAATAGTAATATATATATATATATATATATCAAATGTTGATGTAAATAGCAATATATATATATATAACAAATGTTGATGTAAATAGTAATATATATATATATATATATATGTGTGTGATTTAAATATAAATTCGCAATGAATATATACTATAAGCTAAAATGATATATTGGTGATTATAAAAAATGTAATAAATTCTTTTCTTTTCCAAAATTAGCGTTTCAGTTTGTAAGAATTTAAGTCTTTTTATTTAGGCATTCTTATGTTATGTCTTCTATAATAAAGAAAGTTCTATCTGAAAATGAAAAAATAACAAAATAACTAGATCATTTGAAACTTAGCCAATACAAAAAAAGACATTTTGACGTCCCAAAATCTGTATTTGTTTGCAGGTCCATTTTATTACTAGTATTCATGAAAAGTCGTGATAATAGGAGAGTAATGTCAAAGTGGTGGGGGGAGTAATAATTAAGTGGCAATTAGTGGGAGCATTAAGACGGCTTTGTTGAGACAAAATTGAGCTAAATGACAAAGCTAAAGCTAAAAAATAACGCACATGACATGATACTATCATCAACGGTTCTTCTATCCATTAGGAATCTCGAGATTAATAATTAATTATGTCTTCTTAATCTCATACTAGTATTGCTTAATTACAATCATTAACTTATTCACAACCTCTTGGGCGATACAGTATATCTTATGAGCTTTAATTAGTTTTGATATTCCTTTATACATGAAAAAACAAAATTCAGTAACGTTTTATTGTATCAGACTTTAGTTTACACCAAATTTGAGGTTATCGTTGATATCCTTACGTTATTAGAAAAAGTTGTGGAAGCAAAACTAGATTAATCGGATGTTTAAACATACTATATATAACATCGTCTATCTATATGATAGGTATATTATTCTCTATCGTAAATGTTGTGCAATCAAATATTAACCTTCCATGATATTTCAGTATGTGTGCTGCGTACGTACTATCTTAAAATTGTTTGTCATGCATGGAAACTATATCCAACGTGATCATTTGCATCATGTGGTACTTAATTTTTCTTAAAAGTACTATTACTCCATCTTGAATTTATATATATTTACAGTTTTTTCCACATCATATTATATGTTTTGAGAGAATAATTCTATAATAAATAAGATTTCTATATTTGAAGAAATAACAATCTCTGGTATATATACAAAGTATAAGTTATTAGCGATAAGATTATTGCCACAAAGATCTTGCATCGTTATGAACTAAGAACTAAAATAGTAATGACTTTGGTACGAACAAATATAACAAAGTTATTCGTCCAACCTTTCAGGAGCTCTCTTTCAGGGTCAAACTCTATATATTAGTTAATATTGTTGCTCGAAGTTCATCAACTTCGAATCTTTGTGGATTTTTAATCGCCAAACTTCTATATATAAAATTTTTGTTGATTGTCTTTCCCATGTTGCTAACTTTTAAAGTCTGAATCTATATTTTTTAAAGACTATAAGAATCCTGAGATATATTGAAGATTTGTAGTGCAGTTTTTTAATAGTCTTCCATGGAGATCATAAACTAATGATTCTCTATATATATGATAACAGTTGTAGTAGATGTATCAGTTCCAGCTTGGTGTAGTCTTCTCAAAATCAGGGACTACTTATTAATAATAATGCACCATGCCATAGTACAAACATTCATATAGGAGCTAGACCGATAACTTCAACCGGCGGTGGCTATGACCTATGACCTATGAGTACGTACTTGGTGTTGTTAACCGGCTATGACCTATGACCTATGACCTATGAGTACGTACTTGGTGTTGTAAATTCGTTTCTCCTCTAGATGTATATAAAAAAATCAGCTTAAAGAAACGTCCAGAAGCTATATAACAAGAAATGCTTAAGGATCCAGTGGTAGTAACTTCTGTGTAAAAGCTTGAAGTCTTGCAAAGCAAAGAAATTGAAAATAAGACTCAGCAAGGATGAACACATTAGAAAAATATTATTGCAAACTGCAACTATGCATTTTGGAGATTTTGCATTAATGGAGAAATGACAGATGTAAAATACTATTCATCTAGAAAGCCAGGTTTAGAGGCAAAGGACTCTAACTCTTTAGCTTTTTCATCAGTGAAACCAAGAGTTGCCAGTATCTTGTGACCTGGTGATTCGACTTGAGACCAGATTCCCAGTAGTATATGTGCAGGCATTACTTCCCCGATACTACCTGTTTACAATATAACCATTGAAACAATGCTTAATTAAGATTCTGTCTTACAATCGAAGCATGCATATGGGTATACTGGAAGATATTATAACCAAAGCTATCTCTCTTCCGCAAGATTGATAAACCAAAGACATGAAAACTTGCGAGAACGCCTAAGAAATTACCAGACTCTCAATTAGAATAAACTGTTCTCCTACCAAGTAATGTTGCTCTCTACGACAATTATCACCATATGCATGTACTGAAACATTTTATAACCAATCTATCTCTTTTCCTCAAGATTGATAAGCCAACGACATGGAAACTACCGAGTATGCTAAGAAACTAACCAATATTTACAAAAATTTCTCCAGGTAATGTTGCTCTCATGACTGACAATTTATCACCATATCACAGAAGATGAGATTCACAACATAAGAGAAACAGGACGAGTTAGAACAGAGACAAACCTGCTTTTAGATTCTGATCCAGAGCAGAGTCAAGTGCTCGTTGAGCATCTTCAATTAAAGGAGGATGTTCAGGGCTAAAGAAATACAAATCTGCCTTTCCTAGTAACTTGATCGTCTCCTCACGTACTTTGTATAGCATTATCTGATTCGCCCGCAAAAACTTTGAAGTAAAACTAGTTCCTACCCATCAAAATCAAAACACAATCTTATTCCAAATATAACCACTACCAAGATATCCTAATGAAGCTTTCTAAATCTGATTGCAAATCAACCAAGAGTAAAGTAAAGTTTAGTACCTTCAATCAAAATACCCATGAGAAGTGCTTCAGTTCCAGTATTTGGATACTTGAGCTTCCTAGCTTCAAGCTCTCCCATTGCAAATGACTTAATTCCTCTCCATGACCATCTACAGTTTTATACATTACCCTAAATCAAATCAAGAACTTCAAATCCAATAACAAGCAATTCAATCTTTACTACTTAACTTAGGTTTAAAAGAGAACAAACTTACTTTGGCTTTTTCTCATCAGCAACCACTACATCAGGATTCCTGAAACAGTAATCGAACACATAATTGTTAGAATTTAGCGGACTAAAGACGATCGAAATCAACCAAAATTAGATCAAAATTCGTGAAATTTACGCAGTGGGTAAGCTTGAAACGACGGATTTATGGATTCTACGGCGATTCGATTGAAGAGCGGAGACGGGAGAGTTGAGAGAGAGGGATGAAGAATCAGCAACGCCTAACCATGGATTCGTCAAAGATTTTAGAGGGTTTCTTGTAGAGAAGAAGTATAATGGAACAGATAGTTTCTGCTTGGAGAAAGAATCGATTTGCGAGATGATCGGATTAGCTAAAGCAAAGTTGCAAGAAGAGTGAGCCGCCATTTTCGCGATAGTGTCTCTGGATAACGGGAAAAAGAAGAAAGAACGTCAAAATTGGTGAAGGAGAGAGAGGTTGAAGATCATTGAAACGATGCCGTATTAAATTTTATCATCATAAGCTTAACTTAAAAATGGGAATAATACCCAACAAGGCCCATTTAGTGGAGTATTTTTCTTTTATTAAAAAAATTATAATGGTTTGTTTTGGTTAGGGTGATTTTTTTCTTTTCTGAGGCTGATACATCACAAATCATGTGAAATATTTTATCATTAAATAGAAAATTCAAAAGGTCAAAAAGAAAGTGAATGTGGAGACCTAGTTTATTTTTCTCCTATATTTTTAAAATAGAATTGGTTTTCATGTTTTGACTCTTAACTTTTAAAATTCTTCCTTTCATTTTCTAATAAGTCAACGTCAAGATTACAAGAACAATTCATATTTTTCTTTAGGGCTTTGAATGTTAGACATATGAAAAGCATTAATGGTTTAAGCCCCTAATTTTACAATATTCACACAATCATGATGTTAAAATGAGTTAATGATATTACTTATCAAAATAATACTGATTTCTTATTGTTTTAGCAGCTAAGTTGTTTTTCTTTTTAGTTTCAGAGTTTAATACCAAAACAAAACCAAAACTCAAGGAATGACAATTGAAGCAAAACAAAGGAGTGTTTGGTGGGAAGATGTTCTAAAAGAATAGCAAAATATTATTTGGTGTATTTTCCTAAATCCTCTTCTTTTTTATTTTTCCATGTTGGAGTTAGATACCGAAGGTTGCTACCTAAGATGGTAACAAATTTATGTTTCTGTTTAATTTTGTTTTTTAGTTTTATAATTTTGTTGTTTGTCTTTTCCTAAGGTTTTAGTGAGAAAAACATGACGGTTGTTTGAAATTTTTTGAAAGTATCTTCATAATGAGTGTGTAATAGTTTTGGTTGGGGATGTTCATGAAGATGCACTAAAGATATACCCACAACATTTACTTGATCAAGACTATTTTTGATTGAACGATTAAGAGACCAAAAATGATAATTTTTAATTCTAGCAAACTGAATGAAGTTGCAAATGCTATTAGTTTATCGTCAATAACGTTGAAAAAGTGATTATCTTAATCCGACATTTTAAGTGATTTATCTTAACTTGTTTTTTTTACTAACCTTTACTTGGTTCATATAATGCACAAGTTTGATATTATAAGCTGTTTGATATTAAGAATATCATTATCTATAGTAAAACACGATATGACAAAGATGTCAACTAATGAAAATAATTAAATTAAAGATAAGAGAAAGTTTGCTAAAATAAAAAATAAAAGAAAAAAATTTGATCTATTTAGTTGAAGTGAAATATTATTGTTTGTTAGGAGAAATTTTGAGTTACATTCACTATAGCTTATATATATGCGTACTTTTTAAATAATATTACTATTTTCTTTATTTTTGGTTAAAAATAGAAAATGACAATTTAGATGAAAATATTTATCGTTTTAGGTTATTTTTGTTAGAAACTCTTAAGTTTAAATCGTTGTTGATGTTCTAACTATTGTAGTTGTAACTTTGTCAATCACCGATGACTCCACTTTAGTTTTATTCTAAGAGAACCAGAATATAAAATCTCCTCGATATAATTAAAGAGGAATCAAACTAGCACAAAGATGAAGACTCTAAACTTTGTTGCATGAAAACTCTTTGCGTTGTTCATTCTGTTTCTGATAAGTTTTGCTAAAAAAAGAAAACTCTTGTAAATACTAGAAAATTACGAAAACATGTTTTCTGAAAGTGTACAATATTTGAAACATGATAAGAAACTCATGCTTCCGCTTAGATTAGCAACTTAAGATTTTAATAGTTTGTATAGTTTGGAATTATCAAGTTTTATCATACATATAATATAAGTAATTTTGGGAGATTTGATTTCAAAAATCTTTCTCTAAACTGACTAGATTTGTAGACAGTTTTGTTTGATGGAACACAATTGTTCTAAATAAATTAATCTGCGCATTTTAATCTTCATATTTTAAACTTTTACTTAAATTGTTTAATATTTATATTTTCGGTTTGTGTCATTTTAACTATTTTCTTTAGTATAGTTTTCTGTTTAGTGTAATATATATCTCCATTCCTTGATTTATGTACATATAAAAAAATCTTGTTGCCAAACGTCTCGTTTACATTTTCATGCGAAATAGCTTATAAAAAGGGGAGTACAAATTATTTTATCTTAAGAAAAGTGTAATCATAAAGTTGTACTTAAGAATAAGGTAAATGACTATTGTCGCCAAGAATAGTGAATAGTGAAGGCCTAAAAATCATGTGATATGGGGCTTCTTACTTTGCAAATTGCATCTTTGAGACTGAGAATGAAGGAATCAGCAAGACTCGAAGAGACTCATAACGTTAAAAAGTAACTTCAAAAGTTTGAAAATCATATTAAATAATTTGGTGACGGATACAGTAAATATAATAAAGTAAATAGATCAATCTCAAGCCTCGATTTGTTGGTATAAGAACTGAATTTTGGCAGATTTGTTTTTGGAAAATTGGTGATGTATATATCGATCGGACGATTTCAAGGCAACAACACCAAAAATGGTAATTGTTAATTCTAGCAAATTGAATGAAGGTTCAAATGCTAGTAGTTTATATGCGCTAATCTTGAAAAATGATTTTCCTACTTGTTTAAGTGACTTATCTTGACATGACCTTAACTTGGTCCGGATAGTGCACAGTGTTTATACTACAAATTAATTGTCTATAATCATAAGATTTAGGTATTACAAAATCTTTTTCTATTGTCAAATGTCATAATAGTTTTGTCAAATGTCAGAGTTATAAAATGCAAAACACATTTGACCATTATGATTACTTCACTAATGATGATTTTGTTTATGTTGTAAAACTTCATTTGTAAGGATTTCAATGGCTAATAAAATTGAGAAATTTTCTTGGCTACCATCATTTTAGTTTTTTTTTTTCCAAAAAAACCACAATTTGTTTTTTCTAAAAATACCACAAAAGTTTTATTTTTCCAAAATACCATAAACAGTTGATTTTTTAAAGGTATTGATTTTTTTCTTAATGTTTGGATTGACTATTTATATTTAGAGTATATGTTTTAGTGTTAGGGTTAGTGCTTAGGATTCATAAATTAGTTTTAAAATGTATATTAGTCGTATTTTGGAAAAGAAAACTTATAATTGTACGTTTGGAAAAATTACCTATTTTTATGGTATTTAAGACCATTCTCCAAAAAAATTATTTGCTAAAGAAAACAAATGTTGTATTAGAAAGAAAAAAATTGTTTCAAATTAGGTGATGATGTTCTCGCTATCTTATACAAACCACATCAATATACTTTATACCAAATTGTTCTCAAATTGTATTATAATTATTTCAAAACAAATGTTCTCACTATCTCAAATTACTTTTTTTCACTAGTAGAAGGAATCAATCAATAGTAACTATATAAAACCAAATCAAAATATTCTAAAAGCTTTTTTTTTTTTTTTTTTTTTTGCTCAACTTCAACTTTCATTAACCAATTCAAAGGACATTTGGTTTATCGACCATTACATTGCTTTGTATCCAATTCGTCATTAACGAGTACAACTTAGGGTCATAGTTCACGAAGGAAAGAGACTCCGTTGCTACTCGATCAGCCACGCCATTACATCCTCTTGAAGTATGAACAATCTTAAAGTCCTCAAACAATGAGAGCGAATCTTTTATGTCCTGGATCTGTGAGGCAAAAGCTGGCCAGTTCTCATCATTGTTTAACAGATTCACTAGCACCAATGAGTCTGATTCAAAGATGATCTTCTGAAAATCTTTTAGTTTTTCAAAGATGATATTCTAAAAGCTTTTAGTTCCATGACAAGTGGCATTGTTTAAGATTTTAAAAATTATCCTAATATCTAGTAGACACGAACAAAATCATAGCCAAAGCCAACTACGACTTTTATATACACACTCTCCTCTCTCTCTCTCTCTCAAAGATTCCGTGTTACAGATTCATTTTCATAATTTACAAATCAGAACTCATAAATCTTTTCACAAAACTCTCTCTATCTCTATGGATCGTACCCACCAACCCGAATCCACAACCCGACCCGGAAACACGGTGGTCCTCTCCATAGACTGTCTAAAAGGAAGCTCCAAAAGCGAAGAATGGAGCGGCGACATGCTTCAAACAGGAGACATAGTGGAAGAGATCCGGATCGGGTCAGGACCCGGTTCGGCTATATTCAAAGCTCCGTTTAAAGGAGGCAAAGCTTGGCTCCAGAAGGTTCTACACAATTCTTTCAGGAATAAAGAAACTTCCATTGTTGTAAGAGTTCGTCGTGGCTCGGACGATTTCTCCGATCTGTCTGCTTGTCTTGTTCCTAATGAATCCGCCGGAAAGAAACAGTACATGCTTAGATCCATTGATGACCCGAATTATACCGTTGGGTTTTCGGATCGTACTGAGTCTGATTGTCTCGGTTTGCAAGGTGAGTTAACTCGGTTCTTGTTAGAAAATATCTTCTTTTTCTGTGTTTTGCTTTGTTTTTTTGTAATTTGGTTGACTTTTCGTGCTTACGTGTTGACCTTTTCCTTTCTTTCCTCATGTCGTGTTTCTCAGTTGGTGAATCTAATTAATGCTGTTTTATTAATCTAAGTACGAATTTTTTTGTGTATTAATTAAAGCTTAAGTTATACGAATTTGTCGTTGATTAACGTTAAAACAGAGTTTTAGTTTTAAGTTTCCGTAATAAAATGATGTTTTTGAAATAGAAGGACCATGTTTTGTATGTTTTGTATCTTGCAAAACATTAATCTATTTCATTTATTTATAATATTTATATATACTTTGGAGTGATTATTTGATGATTAATTTGGTCCCCCAAACTATAACAACAAAGAATATTTATTATAAAAAAAAATCTTTAAACCAAGAATCTTTATCTTACTATTTTTACTAATTTTTTAATATTTAGAATCTTTTAAATGATTTGTTTTGTTTTTTTGGGTAACAATTATTGAAAGTAAAAAAAATATATATATATTGGAGATGCGGGGTATCGATCCCCGTACCTCTCGCATGCTAAGCGAGCGCTCTACCATCTGAGCTACATCCCCAATTTGATAAACAAAATTGTGTGCAGAGTCAAGAGGATCAAGAATGGTGGAAGCATTGGTGAGAGCAAAGCTTCAAGATGGTTACGTTTCATATCCATGGGAGAGACGAATGCAAGAATCTTTACCAATCTCTGGTTCTAGCAATTTCCTCTCCATTCTTTTTCTTCCTAAAGCTTCTGGTAATATCTATATGAAAACACACATTGTTGTTACTTGTTAGTCACATATTCATTTCTAATAATCTTTATATGTGAATAATGTTTTGATGAGTCTTTCTTGAAAATTTAGCTTATGGAAGATCAGGGTCTCGGTACAATGACTTGGAAGACACACTTGCTCGTGCTAATGCTTGGTTAAGTTGTTCACAAGCTAATGGTGTTCCTATTGTCTTTATGAATATTCAGACTGAATCTTTGCTCACTAAGGTTAGAGATTTGTAGATTTGTGTGACATTGTACTTTTGTATAAAATTTTGAATGTGAATGTGTGAATATGTTGAGTGTTTAGATATCGGGAGAAACAGCATCGACGACAGTTAATACAACGTCGCTTTCGGATTTGTCGAATCTTGCAAACGCGAGTCTTTATGGGTTTGAGGATTATCATGGAGTTGATATTGGTGTGGTGAGAGCGGTTAGGCTTTGGTTTGCTCCTCTTGGTGTTGAGTTCCCACTCGAAATCATACTCAAAGATGACGATACCAAACTTGGCTTCTCCATTAGCCGCACTGAAGAGGTAAACATATCTTTATTGAATTTAATGTATTCACAATGGACTACATTTCAACACATATAGACTTTTTTCTACCAGTTCAGACAAAAATCATATAGACTTTTTTAGATGTTTTCACACACATCAGATTTTGTTTACACCTAAAAATTGTATAGTTTTATGAAAAAGGTGAATTTAGATTTATACGCATGTAAATTAGCAAAACACTAAACTTTATGAAACAAAATGTTAAGTTGAATACATCAATTTTTATATTGAAATCGAAACATTTCTTGGACAGGGTTTCATATACGTTTCATCAGTAACGGACCACGAAGACGAGAATGCACCAGCTGCAAGATCCGGGCTAAGCTCATTATACAGAGAAGCAGCCAAGGCATCACGTCGTCTAGTGGTTTCTCGTGTAGGTAACCAAAAAGTATTGCCATGGATGGTCTCATCCACAGGAGCAATTCGCTGCTACGACACAGTTTCGCTCAGCCAGAAACTGTCACTGCACCGTCACGCTAAAGTACCAATAGGCCTTCACGTTTTCCTTTGGGACTCCTCTGCCACCGCGGATTGCTCCTCGCCTCCTAGGAGTAGCAGCGGTGGGACTCACTTGTTGTTTAGTAGCGAAATGCTCGACTCCACAGAGTTTCCGCGGCTTAGCGAGGTCTTACCACCGCGACAAGTCGGTGACAGACAGGTGATGCCGTTGTCGGATGAAGATGTTTTTAGGTTTGAACGCGAAAATGCGGGTAATGCTTCGTTTAAGTTCCAAGAAATCCCTTTCACAAACGAGTCTTTGTGATGACTGATGATGTCTCTATGTTTGCTGTCCTGATGTTATATTTGAAGTTGGGAGGATATGGTTTTGATACGTGTGCATGTAAATAATTGGAATAACTCAAGGAGAGAATGACCTAAGGTTAGTTGCATTAGATGTTTCTGTATGTATGTCTTCAACTACACAACATAATTTAACTTATAAAAATCTCATGTTTCATAGTCAACATAACATAAAAATATAGCTCTTTAACATATAGTACAAGAGAAGAGATGTATTGCATAATAAGGATTTCACAAAAATTGCTATCAGAACTTTAACCATCTTCATTCACATTTAGATCATTGGTATTACTATTATTAACTAAACGTTGGTGTTTTCGACAAAACCATAATACAATTGAAATGTTTTGGATTTAGGGGCCAAAGTTTGAGGCTGTTTAATTGTTAAATGACTAAGTCTGATGGGCTCTGTCTATAACTGTGGGCTTTTATGTCTTTGAGTTGAAGATTTGCGATTTGGAGGTTTTTCAACAAATGTCAACGAGTTGTGGATTTTTTAAAACACAATATTGCTTTAAAATGAATCAAGGGTGTACTTACCTATGAAGGTTTTGAATAACATGATTATTAACATATAAAAAATAAATAAATAAAAACTGAAAAAGTAACAAATTATTACAGAGGATATATCTTGTAATTGGAATTTGGAAGTGACAATAAGTTATCTTTTTTTAAAAGCACGCCGATGATTTAATTATTTCTGTATAAAAGGTTCACATGATGGATGGGTATTTATTGTCAATTTGCCATGATAAGTTTCTTTAATTAAAAAAAATTAAGTTATAATATTTGATTACTTGTAACCAATCGAGTTTCACCAGAAATGAACATGCGATATCAGCACCACCACCTAATATTAATAAATTAAAATAGAATTACGTTATAATTTTTTTTTCTTTCTTGGTACGACTATCATTAACACGCACAAAATCATGGATTTGCATACTATTGAAATGAATCGAATACGTTTATTTCTTTGAAAAACTTTTAGAAAAAAGGAAAATAAAAAATATGATTATAGTTATTTTTAAAAATATTTCTTGCGAAAGTTAGAAAATCAAGAATGAAAATTAACACAGTAACTAAAAAAAAATTTACATAATGTAAACTTCTTGGGTTTCGGTCAAAGTTTTATATCAAGTGGTGTGTAATATATTATATAAATGTTTTGATAAATAAAAATTTAATTTTTTAATTATAATGTTTTTTCAAGTGAGCTGTATAATGAAACCAAGTTAGGTCAGAAATGCCGACCACAATTATAAATGTGAAAAAAAAAATTCCAAATAAAAAAGCCATGTGAAATCAATAGTTTACTCTAGTTATTTATTTTTTAAAAGAGAATAAAATAAAATAAAGTCGTGGAGGAAATGCACATCGAGCTCATCACTATATTTAAAAAAAAAATTCACAGAAAGATTTATTTTAAACGCAATAAAAAATATAAAGAAGAAGACATTAGACGATTAATTAATGGTTCGTTCTTATCTAAAACTCCGGGTTATTAATTTAATTAATCTTCTTCTTTATTTAATTTTGTTTTAATTGTTTTGCGAATTAGATTTGCATTTCTATTGGTCAATGACTCGATGCCTTCGTGGTCCCAAAATAAAATTGTATTTAAATATTTTTACGTTTCATGATTGCTTCCATTTCCTATATTTATTTATTTTCTTAAATAGAGAATGAGAGAAAACAAAATGAACTTTTTCTACCGATTTCTTTTTGATAAAATAATGTTTCCTTAATGTTATTGGCTAGAAAAAGTGAAGAGTGGCTAGAAAAAGAATTTAAAATAGGCTAATAATTCTAATTTAGCAGTTTATGTAATTGTAGTTAAGCTATTTCAAAATTTTGTAATTTTCTTTTGCTGATATTTTAAGTGACTGTTATGTTCGAAATTCTGAAAATTTTAGTTTAAATTTCCTTAGTCGTAAAATCTATCTCCTTCTCCTTCAAAGGATTTTATATTCTATTTTTACAAACCAAAAACTCAAAATACAATTTTGCTTATACTAGAAAATTACGGAATTGATTATTAGCGATTTTTTATTTTTTTATTTTTTCTGAATCGAGGATAAATTAGTTGGGTAGCTATAATTGTGACGAAGACTTTGGGAAATGTTAAAGGAAAGAAATGAATGTAAAGCAAACACATAAACATGTATTTAATATTTTCAAAAGGTTTGCAAATATTAAATAAAAGTAAAAGATTATAAAAAAAAAAAGACCTTCGGATTCCCACAAATACACGACACAATATAAAAATGTAGTAAGTAAATACTAACAATCATTCACTTAATTTGTCATTTTTTTTCTTTGTCATGCATTAAACTAACACCAATATATATTATAGCATTGATCCTGTGGAATAATTTTACTTTTATAATTCGTATTGAGCCGTATGGTCTTACAAACATTGAGTAAAAGTGAACATGTTACAATTTACATGTATTAGGACTTAGGAGATTTAGATTTATAAAAATTTGAATTGATTACTTTATATGATTTTTTTTGGAAAACTATATATGACAAAATAAAATAAAATAAAATGTGATTTGATAAAATTTTTGCTGGCCCCATGTAATTGTCATTCTTATCTTTAATTGTTATATGTTAAATAATTTAAATTATTTAATTTCCAGGTATAACTTATTTTATTTCATCATTTTAGCAGCCTAGTTTTACTTGTCCTTTACTCCAAATCCTGATTATTAATTAAGGAAAAGTATATTTTTCGATGGGAAGAAAATGAATATTTAGAAATAAAATAAAACCAAAGCAAGAAAAATATACGCAGGCCATTTGTCTTTCACAAATTGTTTTTTTAGTAAAATGACTTTTAAATACCCACTTTAATTTTTGTCTACTACTATTTTCTTATTTTATTATTATTTTTATTTATTAATTCCTCCCCATCGGATTCCAGCTAAAAAAACACGAATATCTATATATTCCTAAAAAAAGAAGTTAATTAATAAATCCATTGTGAGTTATATTATAACACGCTATTACACATTATTTTATTTATCCAATATTAAAGTTTAAATGGACAGACATTAGATACAAAAAAAAAAAGTTACGATGGAAATTAGCTGAAAGCATGAAACAAATCTTACAGTATAAAATTATAATACAAAATGCATTATTTAATGTCAAGATTCTAAAATTTTTAAAAATCGATTAGTATATTTTATTTATTCAATCTAAATGACATAGCATAAATAAATCTAATTTCTCTCACTTTCTTCTCCAACAATTTCTTATTTTTCCTTCCTAATTTTTTCAAACTCTGTTCTTAGCAAATATAGTTTTAATTTTCTTGTTTTAGATCTTAATTATATTTCTTTATCCTTAATCTCTTATCTTTGTTTTATCTTTAATCAAAACCCAAAAATCTCACTTGGGTTCTTGAAAAGTTACAAGAAAAGAATAACAAGAAAACAAGAAATGGTTTTAGATATGGAGTCTACTGGAGAAGTTGTTAGAACAACCGCAACCACCGGTAACGGCGGCGGTGTTACGGTGGTTAGATCCGACGCACCCTCAGATTTTCACGTAGCTTCAAGATCAGAAAGCTCAAACCAATCTCCTCCCTCAGCCACTCCTCCTCCTCCACCGTCGTCTCATCACACAGCTCCTCCTCCGCCGCAAATATCAACAACGGCGACAACGATGACGACGGAGATGGAAGGTATCTCCGGTGGAACGATGAAAAAGAAGCGTGGCAGGCCGAGAAAGTACGGACCGGACGGGACTGTTGTAGCGTTATCTCCTAAACCAATTTCATCAGCGCCGGCGCCGTCGCATCTTACGCCGCCGGGTTCACACGTCATCGATTTCTCCGCATCTGAGAAACGTAGCAAAGTGAAACCAAACAACTCTTTTAACAGACCAAAGTATCATCATCAAGTTGAGAGTTTGGGTAATTATCTCTTCTTTGCTCTGTTTTGTCTTTTTTTTTCTTTTCTTGTCGGAATCTTGTTTCGTAGACTAATCTGACTCTATTGAGTATTGACAAAAAAATTACAATTAAAATTGGTTTTTTCTGGGATTTCATTTTCATGCATGCTTTTAATATTATAAGTGGGGTATTCAATTTATAAATTAGATCTCTTCTTTGTTTTGTATCTATGTTTATTTTTGTCTATAGTTATGGATGTGTTCTAAAGCTGCAAGTATCTACACATATATGTCATGTTGTTGTAATGTTGTTAATTGTTTAAATGCAACATTAAACTTATATTAGTGACAGTTTTATTACGTTAAATCATGTTGGTCAAAATTAGAGTTTTCTTCGTTATAAGGACATTTCAATTTTATGATTAATATTAGTCTAGATTACAAATAAGTTAAGAAACGTTCAACACTTTGTAATAGAGACCTTAAGCTATTGTGCTTGTGTTTAGGTGAATGGGTTCCTTGTTCCGTTGGTGGTAATTTCACACCTCATGTAATCACAGTCAACACCGGCGAGGTAAGTTCTTGTTAGATCCGGTTCTTTGTTATTTTTAACTATTACGAGTTTCGAATGATGTATGGTGCCATAATTAGGATGTAACAATGAAGATAATATCGTTTTCGCAACAAGGACCTCGTGCGATATGTGTTTTATCAGCAAATGGTGTTATTTCAAGTGTTACACTTCGTCAGCCTGATTCCTCTGGCGGTACATTGACATACGAAGTATGTGATTTTCAATCTCATCGGTCAAAGTTTTGTTGGTGATTTAAGATAAATCTTGATGAGTTATATTGTTATCTTTCAGGGTCGGTTTGAGATATTATCATTGTCCGGTTCATTCATGCCTAATGATTCAGGTGGAACTCGAAGTAGAACCGGAGGAATGAGTGTATCGTTAGCAAGTCCCGATGGTCGTGTAGTAGGCGGTGGTGTAGCTGGTTTACTAGTAGCCGCGAGTCCGGTTCAGGTATTTATAGGACATTTTGGTGTTGATGCAAGTTTCTTTAACCGGAAAATCTAATTATGTGTGTTTGAATTCAATAGGTGGTTGTAGGAAGTTTTCTAGCTGGCACGGACCAGCAAGATCAGAAACCGAAGAAGAACAAACACGAGTTCATGTTGTCGAGTCCTACCGCCGCGGTTCCTATCTCTACTGCAGCTGATCACCGAACAATCCATTCGGTATCTTCTCTTCCGATCAATAATAGTACTTGGCAGACTTCTTTAGCTTCTGATGCAAGAAACAAGCCTTCGGATATTAACGTCAATTTAACTTGAAAATTTTTCAATCTTCCTCTGTATTTTTCGGTTATCAAGTTCGTTTCGGTTGGTTTGGTTTTTCCACATTAGGGAATGGTAGTGTTTTAGGGTTTTAGGGTGTCTTGTGTTGTTGGTTCCATTGTTGTCACATGTAGGGGTTGTTTCCATCTTCTTAAATCGGATTGAATCATCTTGTTTCTTTAATTTTTGTTAAAACCGGTCATGGTTTCCGGTTTCGCATGTTATTGTATCAAAATAGGAAACACATGTATCGGTCCAATGTTACCAACATGTTCGATTTGGTATGTAGTTAACCAGGTTTAAACAAAAACTGCCATAATCTTATTGACCAAACAAAGTGGGTGTATCCTTATGTTAAGCAATTTGAATTCCTTCAATATAGTTTCAACTTTTCTCATGTAAAGGTCGATAAGAGCTTGTATACTTGATAAGAGTGTCCAACTAGATTCTATATTGGGTCAAAGAGTGTAAACTATACTTGGATCTGAACTATTAGGTGGACATAACATATACTTCCAGTCACTTTCATATCACCTAGCTAGTGATGGTTTTGCTCCACTCCAGGCTTCGGTGTTTTATATTCAAGTGCTCTTGTTGGTGTACGATTTGGACATAGGCTTTAACATGAACAACTTCAACCCAAAACGGCTTATCATTGCTCTTGCCATTTCAACTAAAAATTCCTATTTCTTTTTTTATGAAACTCGATCCATTATGTTGGGGAGAGTAAGCTGACTCTCAATTCCATTATATCCTAGAAACTCTACCTTGATTTCGTCAAGATCACAAGAAGCCGATTGCATTGTAAAATTCAATATGTTTGCTAAATTAATTCGAAATTATTGAAGACGTAAACTATTATGTAAATGAGTAAAATAAAGTTACATAAACTCTGAAATATTTTTAAAATTTTGTTTTTAAATTCTTAGTATTTGTGTTAAATAATTTTACATATTTTACTTTTACGAATGCTTACCACCTCAAGTTAATAATGATAGTCAAATTTTAATAGAAAAACATGGAATGTGACAACTTTTAATTATTAATTTTGCAATCAAACTACAACATCTATATAGTCCAATACACCTTGTTTCAAGAGGCACAAGGTCATAAATGATAAATGAAGAGCCTTAATATATAGCCTTGAAATCTAAGTATCAAGAGTTCCCAAACAATGAAAGTTACATTTTAAATTTTTAAAATTTAAATCATTAATCATCGTCGTTACGATTTGTGTAATGAACTGAAGAACCAAAAAAAGGATAAAGAACAACAAAATTCATTAAAAAAAAAAAAAAAGAGTTGACGAACTACACAATAATTTTGTCGTGGACAACAAAATAGGTGAAGTGATCCGGTGAATTCTCCAACCTTAGATATCTCCCAATGCCGAGTGGATCAACCTTAATTAAAAACACAAAAGTAACAATTAGTATCTAAGTTTCGTAAACATATCGATTTAATAGTGTACTTAAAGTCTTAGATAAATAAATCTTGTTACCAAAAAGATGTGATAAAAATGGAGAGAGCGATATGAGCAATCTTGTAAACTCGTTTCTTTTGCTCCCATTTATTCGTATTGTATATCTCTGTTACGTCTGCCAAATGTTCCTTATTCACGTACCTTTTAACCGGAAATAATCACAAAGAGATACATCATCAAATTCAACCGGATTGGTTTTTGTAAAGCCATGATCAAAATAACATTACAGTGAGTGAGTAAATTTTTGTACTTACAGTCTAATGTTGTAGAAAAGGTGAGGAAGAGACAAAACCGCCATGAACCAATGTCCGGTTAAGACATAGTATACACACAAAAGTCCTTGCAAACCGAATTCCGGTAGAATCATCCGGTTTATTCTGGTAGATGAATCGTAAGGGTTTCTACGATCAAACTCTAGATCCGCCAAACATGTCAGCTACATCAAACAACAACCAATTGCTTTTGGTTACATATTATATATTTAAGTGAATTATAACAAAGAGAACAAATTATATGAATTAATATTAGAAGAATAATTATGAGATCATATAACTAAACCTGGTAGATAACGATGATGAGAAGGGTTACGAGGAACAAAAAAGATATAATCCAGTCGAGTAGATCACCCATCTTCCGCCGTCTTCCGCCGTTCTCCGCCGCTTTGCAACGTTAAATCTCCGTAGTCGTAGTAGCCGCCGCCGTTGATTTGTCCCTCTAAAGGCTCTAACGTTGAGATACGGATGGTGTTTGTTTTTTTGGTCAAAGCTTTGGGAATTATAGAGGAATATATAAGAAATTAATTTATGAAGATTATTTTAAATCCCCAACTGGATCTGGTTGGATAAAAGCTACTTATATATTGATAAATTTGATATTTCCAAGTTGACATTGGATTCAAACTCTTTGATATGGGTTGACAAAATATATATTTGTTTCTTTGCAATTATATCCTTTTTACTATATGTAAATAATAACACAGTAGCCAAAATCTTATTTTGATCGTGCCTGTTACGTGCTTTATAAGTTGACATATATAATACATATTGGTGAAACAACATTACTAATTTTATAATAAATCGCAGACATTAATGTAAATTTGGAAATCACTATCGTTTTAGTTTTTCACATTTGATTTTATATGAATATACATGTATATATTTCTTGGTTACATATGAACTGAGTCAACCGACCATGGCTTCTTTAAATATAATAACTAAGAAATAAGAATATCCTTTATTAAAAAGCATATCCGTTTCTTAATATAATGTGACTTTCTTAACGTCTTTAAAATAAATTATATATAGGAGATAAGTTGACAAATAACAGATGTGTGATACTTGACCAAACTTTAAAAATATATATATATATATATATATATGAAATTTATTTATCTATTAAAGAAGAAACTGAATATGCTCAGTTGGCATATTAAGTAAAAAAATGTGGATATTAAACCGGAACCAAATTGAAATTGACCCAAATCAATTAAATGTGAACCGACAAACATGGGTTTTCCACCAGCATGTAATATTATTCGCTGCTCTGAGGATATAATATATTTATCAAAATAAACATTCGTTAATAACGTGGATACTAAAAAATAAGACTGATGATGCATTTCAAAGGTAAGATCTCTATCGAGTTTCGGTGTTAGTCCTTGATAAAGCATACTTGGTAGCTCATTTTTTAATTTAAAGAAAAAAAGCTTTTAAAATATTGCTAGTCTAGTGTGTACAGTTAGTACACTTCATATTTTTATTATTCTAATGCAAATAGTTATCTAATTTGTGTGTTTTTTTCATTGATTATTTTACTGAAATCACATAAACGTACAATATTTTATAGTTTTATAAAGTAATTTACATAAAAGAACTTACAAATGCTACTTTATCTTTAAAATATATATATGTATTTATTAATTTGATAATTTCAAGATTCTCAAAACGAATTCAACTAAAATATATATTATATAGAAATTTATTTTGTTAATAATAAACTAAAGGTTAAATTTATATACCGTATTATTATTGTATTTCTTTTACAGCCATAAAAATTGAATATATGGTGTGCATATGCTAGACTTTAATGTCGCATGCCTTGATATAAGCTTTCTTTGCGAGAGTCCTTATTCTAGTCAGTTAGCTCTCACGGAAGAGAAATTAAGCTGTCTACAATGGTGTATCGTTCTTTGTAACATCCTTCTAGATCAATGTTTATTTTCATAGTAATAAAATAACTCCATCCTTTCAATCAATATTTATCTTTATAATATTTTTGGTGCTGCAGAAATCGTACTTGTTGTGTGGTTTAGGTAATGGAACTCTTCGCAGCTTCAAGTGGAATGAGGGGAGCTTTCAATTACAAGATAAAACCTCTTTAAAGTGATAAAATAAGAATGACTGAGTTATAAATGTTTTTTTTATCTATCCCCTATATAGTAAAAGAGAAGTACATTTGTGTTTTGAATAGAGTTAATTTAAAAATTTTAACTCAAAAATTGTAATTGGATACTTTAAAATATGATATTTAATTGGGGTTGGATATAAATTGGATACTTCCCCAATGGATTATATTATTTCCATATCTAATTTTGGATTTCCCAATATTACTCTAACTAATTAAAAACAATTCTTATTCTCCTTTCATCTTATGTTATCTTATTTTTAATTTATTATATTACAATACAAAATACAAATGTATTATACAAATTCAAAATTCAAATTCGATTGACAAAAAAGTGTATGTACCCACATCGGTTAAAATATTTTTTGACAATAGTTCAAAATATAATAAATAAGACCAACATGCTCCGAACTACGAATGAGCAGTAAGTTTGATTTATTATGCATCCTAATTTTTAAAAAAAATATTTGGTACAATCCGCTTCTAAGTTTGAGAAAATTTAAAATTTTAAAAAGGTTCAAAATATTATAATAGTTAAAATTTTAAAATGTATAAAAATATTAGAAATATTAAAAATTTTAAGATTTGTTAGAGTTTCAAAATATTATAATTTTTGATCTTTTTAAAACTTTAAAATACTATAACTAATGAACTTCTAAAAGGTTCATAGGTTATAAATATTAAAATTTTTAAAAAGTTCAAATATTATAAATATATAATATATAATATCATTGATAATTTTGCAACGAGTCAGAACACGAAACATACCCCTTAAGTTTTAAAACCAAATACTTTGTAATACCAAAAATTACATAAATATGATTTCACATTATATAGAAAATTATTCACTTTTAGTGAATTACGGGTCTCAAAATTAGATGACTAAATCAAAAATTTTGATGGTCTATACAAAATCTTATTAACAAAATTTACTATTAAAATATTTATTATATCGAATTTAACAAGAATAAGTTATACCGATAAACTATATTATGTATCAAATAATGTAAATTACGGGTATTTCACGGGTTAGTTTGTTAAACTCACGATTATATAGTAAAATGAGTTATGAATAATATTTTACGAATGCAATCCGTTTTGGGTTGGTCTGTGAAAACAAATATTATGAGTATATAATTTTTATGTATGCAATTTTTTTTACAGTTTTATGTATATTCCTATTCTACTAAAAAATGGTCAAATTGAATTATATATTGAAAATTATTTTTTCACGGTGTTAAATTTTTTATTGTATTTTATTGTATTAAAACTCATTATATTATTTTTTACTCTAGTTTTTCTTTTTATTTTTTTATCCAAACTCATTACATAAACTAATGATTCACCGTAATCGACTACACTGTAATAAAATCAAAATACAACGTATCTGTATCATACGTATATGTAAATATTTTTCCGCGCTGAGCACTGATCAAATCCTAGTTACATATAGAATAAACTGAATATGCTCGATTGCAGTTGGCCAAGTAAAGAAGTGGACATTAAACCGGAACCATATTAAACTTGACCCAACGAAATCAATTTGAACCGAAAAACATCGGTTTTACATCACCAGGTTTGTCTCCAAACTGGCAAAATCTCAAATAAATAAAAACAAACCAAAAAGATTATCACAATGGTACCAAACCTAAGCAAAACCAGAACCAACACTGGTTATAAACCAAAAATGCTCACTAGTCACATGACTCATAATGAAACCAATACATATACCTTAAACTTATACGTATACAAATCTATGTTGTTCAGTTAATACATTTATACAAAGAAGTGAACCAATTGTATGAAGTTAGAGCTAACACAAGTAAAAATATTATGTGCTGCTCCAAGAATATAACATAAATTGTTCATTGAGCACATACCAAGATGTTCCATAACTTCCTTGTCCTCCTCACGATTCTCCCAATCTTCTGTGCGATGAAAGATTCGATTAAATTCGATGACGACGGAAGACTCCTTCTCACCGTAATCCGATGCTCCGGTTCCCTCTTTCTCATATAGAAACTTCTACTTCCTATTTCACCAATTACTTCGGTTTTCTCCAAACCTGCAGGTTAGTATAATCCAAACCTTTGTGTTAGTGGTTTTTGATTCACAGTCTCATTCCACACATCTACGAGATATATATGTCCTGTTCTGTTCTACAAACTTGATCTGAATAGTTCCAATAGTCGAAGCTATTATTCGGTTTTTGCGACTATTAAGGCACGGTTCTAAGACTTAAACTTGACAAGATTGAGTAGTGGAGTCTTACACTGGATACTAAAATGAGACTGATGCAATTCAAAGGTAAGATCTTTATCGAGTTTCGGTGTTCGTCTTTCTTTACCGTACTTCTCAACGACCATCTTGATCGCTTCCTCGACATTGCAACTCAGTTTAACCAATGATCTTACTGGTCCTGGACTTCCTTCTACTGATACACTGATCATAACTTTAGTTGCTTCTCTCTTGTAAACCTGATTTTAGTGATAAAACAAACATAACCATTGCAATTCAGAATCTTTAAGCTTATTTCTCACTATCAAACTGCTATGCATTGAAGTCTCAAGCAATGGTCGTCGAATTGGATTGTTTAGAATGGGTCAAATTGTAACATTTTAAATGTTTGGGTCCAATCTTAGAAACTTTGAGACATGAAGGACTAAATTATCAATACTTCTACAAGAAACGATCTAATGTACTAAGTAACCTGTTGATTAATCGGAGAAGATGAAGAAGACGGAGAAGAGAATCCAGACAACAACGACGGAGCTGAAGCGAAAACCTCCGAACGGATCATAGAGAGGTAAACGATCTGCTCGGATTCTTCCGCCGGGAGATCTATCATCGGAGTAGAACAACGCCGATGATCATCATCTTCACTAGCGCTGCTCCGATGGAGATTTGGCTCGGAGAAACTTCGACGGAGGATCTTATAAGATTTTGAGCGAATCTTACTAGGCATACGACGGGATACATGGTGGTGCTTCGCCGGACGTCTAGTTATGGGGCTTCGGCCTCGGGTTCCGTGCATCGCCGTGACTCTTCTCCGGTTAATTGAATCGGACATTTTCGATAGTTGTTTTTGAGGAAGTAGTGAAGAATTGGGTGATTCTCTTTGCCTTGCGTTTTGATATATTTTTTTTAAGAAATACTTTCAATAACGTTTACAAAAAAAAAAAAAAAAAAAAAAAAATACTCTCAATAAATTAAGTGTCATCTTATAGGAATTTTTGTTTTTGATTTATGAAAAATGTGTTTTGTCAAAGTTCTACTTTTATTCATATTGTTTGACATTACCTCACACCAAAAAAATAATATTGGTTACTAGTATAATAATTAGAAAGTAAATTAAAATGATACTTGTAATAAAATGATAATAATACTTTTTATGTGCTCATTGTTGTCAACAATGGTTATCAGAGTTCAGAATTTGATCAGTATCATATCTGATTTAATGGTGGTGTTTTCATATCGTCAACTATGGCCTTGAATGGAATGACAGATTAAAAGCAGATAATACATATCATGGGGGAACTGCTATTTTTCCTCCATTCACACAAAATAAATATAATGGCAGTTCAAAAAAAATATATAATTAAAAAGACAATTGATCTGCTAGCAGATCAAAAATAAGAAAGATATTTGTACTGCACTATGAACAGTAAAAAGCTGGAAATTTGGAGTGTTTTTAAATGAACTATTTTTTAAATAAAAAATTAATAAAACTTGATCTCCATTTAATATGTTATATCTGCTTTATCTGCTTTTATTCTGCTGGGTATATTTGAACTGCTTGATCTACTCTGCCATATTTACTATCTCCATTCAAAGGGTATATATGGACAAATTTATACAAGTATGTTTATCCTGCTTCAGAAGTTGAGTGTTTTTTTCTTTTCCTTTTTTTTTTAAAAAAATATTTTATTGTTTAGCCATAATTTTTTTCAATCACTATTGCATTTTAAAAGTAAATACAAATATGAACAAAAAAAAACTAAAATAAATATTGGCATATAGTCACATGCATGTATAAAAATCTCTGAAGATGACAAGAAAAAGTTATGCATTTAGCTTACGGTTCTTTTCAGAGAAGTATACTCAACTGAATATAATTTTGAGTTTAGAAATTTTAGTTTTATAAGCATGATAAATATTTAACTATAAAATTAGTTATATTTTTAAATATTATATATCTAACTATCTTTATTTTTTTTTATTTTTTTAAATGTAATGATATTTAATTTTAAATTTTCATCTAAATTTTTTCTCCTCTAAGTTTTGTATTTATTTTGATTTGCTGAATATAAAACTTTTAATTTCAATCAGAACAAATTGTCAATATTTAAAAATTAATTTTTATTTAAAATAGAAAAGGAGTACTTTTCAAACTAAAACTCAATAATAGGATAGTTTTCAAAATTACCCTAAAATGTATCTATTTTCTCTAACTTGATGCATAGAAAAAAAAACAATTTAATTAAAGAACACAATAAAACTATCAAAGATTGCAAGAACCTCTAACAGTAAATATTATCTTATTGACTCTAGATATACGAAATAGAAAAGATTATTTGGCGCCTTGAGAAATGAAAAAGTATTTATAAGGTATTTTTATTGAAAATTTAATGATGGACCACCATAAAAAACTTACAATTGATTATGTAGCCAAAATTATTCATTACTTTGTTCTATTATTGAACAGAATTTTGGAATATGGAAGAAGAATTAAAGGATCGTAAAAGAGTTGCCAATATACATATTAGAAGTATACAAAAATGGTATATGTTAATATGGACCTTTATGATTGTAGATGATGTTTAATGATGATTTTAATGATAACTGATCAATCATTGTCCATTTTTTTGCTTCAAATAATTATTGTAGCAGATAATTGCACAATTTAAATCTAAGATTGCGTCATTCAGTTGATACATTAGATTTTTTTTTCTAAGGATGTTCGAAATATGTTAAATAGTACTATAGTAGATATGACTATATGATGATAGGTTAATAACATAAATCATCAATGAATCTCTTCTCAAACTATATATTAGACCAGCGAAGATTGTGTTAAAGTACTATACAACAACTTGCGCATTGGGAATTATGGTCGCGTTCCTATTTGAATCTATTAGTACTCGGATGATCTTGAAAAGAATATGAGGTTGACAAAAATAGCATAAAATGTATTAGATTACAAAGTATGTGCAAAATAATTCTTTGATGGATACTTTGATGTCATATACGATAGAATAAATGATTTTTTTTTAAAGATAAAGATCAAGATCAATGTCGAGCAAAAAAAGCAAATACTTGAATATCGCACCCTATTTCATTATATTAATTTAGAATGCTAAAAAGAACTAGAAAAAAAAAATATTTTGAATTTTTACCTAAAATATAAAGTTTGAAAACTCTATGTTCAAATGATATAAAATCTGGTTTAAAAAACACTACATAGTTTATTGTTTGGTGAATGTTTATAATGGAAACAAATATATATAGCTAATTAACACAGGAATTTCACAGATGAAGAGAAAAAATCTTTACACAAACCTCGTTAGGTTTTATCATGGTCACAAATCTTCACTCACGAGTGACATAAATTACCGTATTTTATGGTGTTTTTAGTTAGCTGGCATCATGCTCTATCTATAAACTTCCATATATATACGTAATTGGTCGGTGGAGAACTTTCTTACATTTCTTCTAATTTTATGATTGTCTTTATATGGAGATTAAAGTATATTTTTGGGTTTTTTTGAAATATATTCAGTTTAAAATTAATGTTATTGCAATCAAGTAAGAACGGAATAAAAACAAGTGGGTCATGTAGGCATATTTCATTACTTATGTGAGACATGCATTGAGCAAATATATCTATAGCATCACTCATATTTCTCCCTATCCATATGTATATATAAGCTATATATTGTTAAGGAAGCGACGATCGCATCAAACAGTCGTGTCGAGAAACGGACCGGTGACATAGTAAACGATTGCTAAGAGGTTCGTGATGATTACATTGAACAGATTAATTGAGGCTGTGAGTATACCGTCCGGTGGATAGATTTCGCATGTGCCAGCCGGAAGATTAACCACGACACCGCATATATCGGGGCGAATCAAAACCGCCTGTAAGGCGTTTAGTACGAAAACAAACGTACCGTCCGGAGCGGTTAAAGCCTGAGCAAGAGGTGTGCTTGAGCCGGCACATACTAAGAGTACTGTGGCATTGGAGACAGGTGGTGCGTTTGGATCTCCTGTAAGGCTGCATGTCACGTCACCACGGATGTTTACTTGACCAATTTCGATCCCGGGGAGTAATAAGGATAAGCCATGCATGGGTAAGGAGGAGAGTGACGCCATGAAGACAAGTATGGAGAGGAGAACAATATTTGATTTTGCCATATTTTATTTTGGTTTTTTTGATACTATAGAAAGCATTAAGAGTATGTATTTATATGGTCCGAGATGATATTGTTTTTAATAATCGGATTAATCATATAGACTGCTTAATTCTCATATTAATATCAAAAGTCTTATTTTCTTACCAGACACGTAAATAAGCAACAGTGTTCGGGTTGCAATTAACTTATTATACCAACTTTAGTTTTACCAATGTAATCACGATGAATGATATTGTAACAAAAGTAATTTTCCTGATGTGTATGTATTGCTTGCACTGAGGGGATGATGTGACCTAGGTAAATGAACTTTGATTGTATTAAAAAAGGAATTAAATGTGAAGATTTGTTAGTTTAATTCAGCTTTGGCTTTTGCTAATTTTCCTAATCTCTCAAGCAAAAATTAATTTAGGTGATGTGAGTAAATGACTCTAAACGTACACGCGAAATAGAAAAATAAATATGGTGTGGACTATCTTCTTTCACATTTTTAACCTTTGACTAGCTCAATATTATAACTAGGGTAATACAGTTATTCAAATGGGATCTTAGAGCACTTTAACAATGGTGATTTTTGGGATGTTTAAGTTGGATCTTAAAAATAAAAAAATGTGGATTAATTGATTTTGAGATCCAATTTTAGACACTTGTTTGTTAAAAGTGTCTTATTTAACACATTTTTGTTGGGCTTAGACACTCATTTATTTTTTAAAAATTAAATTAATTATTTTTCACATCCATTAAAAATGTCATAATGCAGGGTTCTTAGAGCATTCTTATGTTAATTTAGCATTAAATGAAAATCAAAATACACTTAAAAACCTAAGCTATGGTATGTTATATAAGATCAAAATTTAGGTGGAAAAAAGACTCAATTTTCAATTAAATTACGAAATAAATCATAAGATCAATTTTTAATAGTCTTACCTTGAGGATGCTTTGTTAACTACTACCCCAATATAAACTCCGATGAACAACACTACAATAAAAGAGAAAACTCTCTAATGTGGTGTGTTAGTGATTTCCATGTGAAGAGTGGAGTCTTCATAAGTGTATCGATTCTTTTAAAATGTTTTACAAAAAATCTAGCGTTACAAAACATGTTAATTAAGAATTTATAAATTTTTATACGTTACAACTTTGAAATTGAGAGGTAATTAGCTGACAAGTTAGCTTTTTTTTTTTTTTTGAATGTAATGTTAAATTATATTCAAAGAAAAAATAAACGTTTTTATAACTAGTGCAGCCAAATTTGAAAAATATGCTAAATGTTTCTAACTTAATAAAAACATCTTGAAAAGAGTTTGACAAGTTAGCTTTACTCCTCTTCTTCCCACTGCTCTTGATCCGAAAACTCGCCCTGGTACAAAGAATCACACACACAGTCATTGTATCTACAGTTCAAGACCTAATAAGAGAGGAGGATCAAATAGAAAAAGAAGTCATACCGGCACATGCAGACCCATCTCCTCAAAAGAGTCTCTGATGGTCTTATCCAATAAATCATCCTCACGAAAGCATCGACGCCATAAATTAGCTATCCTAGTATGCAACTCATGCAAGGAACCTTCTTGCCTCGCTCCCTCTCCTTTTGCCATAATGTAGGATCTCAGAAAGCGGTCTATATAATCCACCAAATCTACTGTAGAGAACAAACGATACATTCTTCTAAGGTCATCAATGAGACTCTCATCCATTAATAGCATAAACCCCTCTTCAAGAAAACCAGCGTGAGCCTCCAGGAGTCGACTCGCTAAAACTTCCATTAGTTGTATGGAGCAAGATGCAAAAAAGAAATAATCCTTTGCGCATTTTGTCTCTTCGGCATGCAAAATCCCCTGCAACAAACAATCACCAGAGGCATATAGCTTTGCATTTTCAGGGTTTAAGAAGGAAAGCTTACAAAACAAAAAGGATACCTCGGCAAATTTCAGGTACTGGGAGATGTCGGATTGCTGCAGGACTTGCTCTGCTTCCTCGGCGTAAAACTTGGAAGTGGAATCAAGAAAAGGCTTCTCAAAGACATCTTTCGACACCCCATGGAACATGTCCATAAGATTCATAAGGAGATCAGTCGTGTGGTTAGCATTCTTGCCAAATCTGATAGACATATAAAAAAAGAGTGAGTAAATCAAGACTTGAACAAAGAATGAAAGTAAGAGACTCATCTTACCTTTCATCAGTGATGAGTCCTAAAATGCCGGTAATAAGTTGATCTTGAAGTTGAGGAGACATGGAGAGTTGCTTATGGAAAAGCTTCTGGCACACGCCCCACAGAGTTGACCCATCACACCTCTGATACATGGCTAAGTCAGACAAAAACATCATCTTCCTTTTAAAGTCTAGCCAGGACTTGTACACGAGTGGCAAGAAAACAGAGAGATCACTGCTTTCCTTCTCTAAAGATCGCATAACATCAGAAACGTGTGGCTCACACTCGTTCTTGATAAGATCGAAAAGCTGCAATTGTACTTGTCCGGGATCCCCAAAGCAAGCACGCTTAACAGCATTATAAATCTCTTGGCAGGAGATATCATCAGAATTGTAATATTCATCATCTAAGATGATTTTGATTGCTGGCTTTAGCAAGTCCCAAGCATCCGTTAAGTATTTTGTTCTGTCTAGTGCAGCTATATGCATGAACATGAAATTTTAGAGGATCAAAGACGAACCAACCAAACAAAAAAAAACATTCCTAGATCTAAAAACGTACCACTGACAGGAGGAACGGGGTTGAAGCGAAGAGGCTGAGATACAGGAAGGCAGGATAGGTCATCATCGCTTGAGATAAAATGAAGAGGACTATAAGAAATATCCTCTGCTTGTACATCATCCGGTGAGCGGTGAAGCGACTTCGCGGGGGAACAAGTGTCGGGGCTGCCTGGACGTTTCGTCATTATCCAATCCAGAAGGAATCAATAGACACCAGAAATGCGATTCAATGAGTCTATATATTCCCAAATTCGCAATCGTACGGGCAGCGATTTTAGGACGGTAGGTCTCCAGGAACCAAACCGAATAGTTGAACCAGTTAGGAGACGAAACAGAACTTGGTTATCACCTTCAAGTACCACTTTAGTATAACCCCGTAAGGCCGTAACCAAGCTGCTAGAGCAGAGAAAACCGGAATAGATATATCACAAAATTTCGACATATTTCCAGCAAATCATAAGACTAGGGTTTGGCATAAAAACCGAACCCGAATACCCAACCTGGAACCCGACCCGAAAAAACCGGGTACGGGTATACCTAAATAATCCTATTGGGTTTTATATTGTTAAACCCGTGCATTCGGATTAGGGGCAGGATAATACCCGTTACCCGAATGGGTACCCATAAAACTCGAACAATGTACAAATATATAAAATATTAACAATATTAAACATTATCATGTATTTATCTAAGACCATAATTATAGTTTTAAATATATCAATTAAATTTATACCTAAATATTCAAAATAATAAAAATATCCAAAAGTTATTTGTTACATATGTCAAAATTTAGCTAAATTGATTTAAAATTTTCCAATTTTTTAAAGTTTTTTTGGATACCCGGTTATTTGGGTAGTAAACGGTTCTAAATTTGTAACCCGAACCGATTCGAACCCGAAAATATCCAAACCGAAACCGAACCAAAAATCTAAAATTACCCAATGGATTCTATTTTCCTAAATCCGTATAACTCGAACTCGACCCGAAAACCCGAATGCCCACGAGACAGCCAAAATTTTGTCACAAATATTATTAGAAGTTACCTTATGAACTTTTTTTTTATTTTTTTTTTGTAGTGTGCGGATTATATATGAAGAAATATTTTATTCACTATTCAGTCTAGTATCAATTTTCAGATATGGTAACAGAACTCTTCATCAACTAGTCAAAAGCTTGAGAATATATAACTTACATTCTTTAGAAAGGCAAACACATTACTAGAATAACAGTTAGAACTAGAAATTAGCTTTCTTTAATTTGATCCGTTACTTTAAAGTTTGACAAGTTAGCTTTAGTCATCTTCTTCCCACTGCTCAAACTCGCCCTGCACAAAGAATCACACACACACTTATTGTATCTACAGTTCAAGAACTAAAAAGAAAGAGGTGAAAGAGATAAGTCATACCGGCAAATGTAGACCCATACCCTCAAAACAGTCTCTGATGGTCTTATCCAATAAATAATCGTCTTGAAAGCATTTACGCCAAATCTTCTCAATACTAGTATGCAGCTCATGCAAGGAACCTTCTTGCCTCGCTCCCTCCCCTTTTGCCAAAATGTAGGATTTAAGAACAGAGTCTATATCATCCACCAGATCCACCATAGCGAACATACAACATTCTTCTAATGTCATCCATTAGACTCTCATCCATTAATAGCTTAAAACCCTCTTCAAGAAAACCAGCGTGAGCCTTCAGGAGTCGACTCCCTAAAACTTCCAGTAGTTGTGACCAGCAAGATGCAACGAAGAAATAATGCTTCTTGCATTTTGCCTTTTCGGCACACAAACTCTCCTGCAATAAACAATCACCAGAAGAATATAGCTTTGATTTTTAGGGTTTAAGAAGGAAAGCTTTACAAAACAAAAAAGGATACTTTGAGATCTTAAGATGTAATGTACCTCGACATATTTCAAGTACTGGGAAATGTCGGACTCCTGCAGGACTTGCTCTGCTTCCTCGGCATAAAAGTTGGAAGTGGAATCAAGAAAAGGCTTCGCAAACACATCTTTTGACACCCCACGGAACATGTCCATAAGCTTCTTAAGGAGACCATTCGTGTTGTAAGGTGTCTTGCGTAATCTAATAGACATATATAACACAAAAAGTGTGAGACTGAAACAGTGAGGAAAGAAGAGACTCGTGATGAGTCCTAAAATGCCGGTAATAACTCGATCTTGAAGTTGAGGGGCCATGGAGAGTTGCTTATGGAAAAGCTTCTGGCACACGCTCCATAGTGTTATCCCATCACACCTCTGATACATGGCTAAGTCAGACAAAAACATCATCTTCCTTTTAAAGTCTAGCCAGGACTTGTACACGAGTGGTAAGAAAACAGAGAGATCACTGCTTTGCCTCTCTAAAGATTGCATAACAGCAGAGACGTGTGGCTCACACTCCTGCTCGATAAGATCGAAAAGCTGCAATTGCAGTTTCCCAGGATCCCCAAAGCAAGCACGCTCAACAGCATTATAAATCTTTCGGCAGCTGATATCTTTAGACTTATCATATTTATCATCTAAGATGATTTTGATAGCTGGCTTTAGCAAGTCCCACGCATCCGCTAAGTATTTTTGTTGTTTTCTGGCTAATTCAGCTAAATGGATGATATGAAATTTAGAGGATCAGCGACGAACCACAAAAAAGTTACAAGATCGAAAACGTACCTGTAACAGGAACGGGGCCGAAGTCAAACATAAGAGGAGGCCCCGATACAGGAAGGCAGAAGAGGTCATCATCGCTTGGGCTACAAGGAAGAATATAAGAATTTTCCTCTGCTTCTACATCATCCGGTGAGTGGTGAACGAGCTTCGGCGACTTTGCCGGTGAACATGTGCCGGGGCTGCCCGGACGTTTCATGATAATCCAATTCGGAAGGAATCAATAGGACGGTAGGTCTCCAGGAACCAAATCTGAATTTACTAACCCTAGCGAGGAGGAGGAGAAAGACGGGATTTTTTTATTTTTTTTTGACAAATTAGGAGTTAGTGGTCTTTTTACAAAACGTTGAGTCATTCTAGTATTATTTTCATAAGAATGGAGTTATTAATATGGTTAATTTTTCTCTTAATTCTTAGTAAAAATTTTAAAAAAAACTCATTAATTAAGCAAAATAATTGGTTATTTTCAGTTGCATATTTCATTAATCATAAAAAAAAAATCAATTTATTTATGTAAAAACACTAAAAATTTAAAAAAAGTTGAAAATAATTGTTTACAATAAATATATCTAATATGTATTTTTTCGAATATGATTTTAAAATGTCATTACTTTTTAATAAATTTCCTTGTTATTTAACAAAAATAACTTTATATAGCCTAACATGTTAATTAAGAATTTATAAATTTTTATATGTTACAACTTTGAAATTGAGAGGTAATTAGCTGACGACCCATAGATGAAAAGAGTAGTAACTTCTTTCATATTTCAACGTATATTTGTTACTCCTCTTCTTCCCACTGCTCTTGACCCGAAAACTCGTCCTGCACAAAGAATCACGCTCACACACTTACCTTTGGATCTATAGGTCAAGAACTGATAGGAGACGGGTGAAAGAAATAAGACATACCGGCACATGCAGACCCAAACCCTTAAAACAGTCTCTAATGGTCTTATCCAAAACATAATCCTCCTGAAAGCATCCATGCCAAATCTTATTAATGCTAGTATGCAGCTCATGCAAGAAACCTTCTTGCCTCGCTCCCTCTCCTTTTGCCATAATGTAGGATCTAAGAAAGCGGTCTATATAATCCTCCAAACATGGCGTAGAGAACAAACGATACATTCTTTTAAGGTCATCAATGAGACTCTTATCCATTAATAGCTTAAACCCCTCTTCAAGGAAACAAGCGTGAGCCTCTAGGAGTTGGCTCGCTAAAACGGTCATTAGTTGTGGCCAGCACCCTTCAAAGAAGAAATAATGCTTCTCGCATTTTTTCTCTTCGGCACGCAAACTCCCCTGCAACAAACAGAACATAGCTTTGTATTTATAGGGGTTAATAGGGAAAGATTATAACACAAAATGATATGTATGTACCTCGACATATTTCAAGTACTGGGAGATGTCGGATCGCTGCAGGACTTGCTCAGCTTCCTCGGCGTAAAACTTGGAAGTGGAATCAAGAAGAAGCTTTACAAACACATCTTTCGACACCCCATGGAACATTTCCATAAGATTCTTAAGGAGATCACTCGTGTAGTTAGGAGTCTTGCCTAATCTAAATAGACATATATAACACACAAAAATGCAAGGGGAAGAGTGAGACTGGAACATTAAGGGAAGGAAAGAAGAGTCTCGTCTTACTTACTTACCTTTCATCATTAACTAGATCTTGAAGTTGAGGGGACATGGAGAGTTGCTTATGGAAAAGCTTCTGGCACACGTCCCATAGTGTTATCCCATCACACCTTTGATACATGGCTAAGTCAGACAAAAACATCATCTTCCTTTTAAAGTCTATGTGAAGATGAGACGTGATGAACAAGCCTCATTGGTGACAATAAAGACAACTCAAGGAGTAACTCAGGTGACATAAATCAAACTAGAGTTAAGTTAAGCTTTTGGGACCACAGACCAAAATCAGAAACTGCAACAAGACAAAAAAGCAGAGTTGCAGGTTTTGGCAAAAGGAACGTTGGTGTGTCTTGTAATCAGGTTCAAGATGTGTGGCTGTAGATCCATCATCAAGTTTGAATGAAAATGGTGGCAGCTGCATTAGGGTTGCCGCATAAGGGTTTATTGTCTCCACTATAAAAGAGGAACATTATGCTGAGAATTGAGAGAGGGAGTGTGAGAGTTTTCTGAGAGGTGAGAAAGAGAGAAACTTTGTTTAGCATAAGCTTAAGATCATTGTTGTCTCTTATTCAAGAACACTACGAAGTGAGCTTAAGTGCTAGTGAAGGGCATTAGGCTGTCACTTGTATGTTCTTGTTGTAAACACCTAACTGAAAACTAGTGGATTCCGGGGATAGCCTCGGCGAGACGTAGCGACCATGGTTAATGGGTCGTGAACTCGTTAAATCTCTTGTGTTCTTTATCTTTCTGCAAGTTCCCACTTTTTCTGTGTTTATTGCTCTCTGTTTTGTGCTTCACTGCTCTGTTTCACAAACACACAAGCTTATTTCTTGGTTTTTTTCTGGTTTGCAACGAAGGAAAGTCTACACCTTTGACTTTGTAAACCTCTACAGAGTGGTATCAGAGCCTTGGTTACTTGGTTGTGGTTCTGTAAAGATCTCTCCAGTCAAGAATCATGGCATCAGCAAGAATAGAAGTTGAGAAATTTGATGGGCGTGGAGACTACACATTGTGGAAGGAGAAACTCATTGCTCATCTGGAGATATTAGGTCTGAGTGAAGCTTTAAGAGAGACTAAGATTTCAGAAGAAAATGTCTCAGATTCAGAGAAGACAGAAGAAGGGAAAGACAAGAAGGTAGCAGAAGAAATCTCTGAAGAAAAGATGAAGAAAGCAAGAAGCACTATCATCTTGAGTGTTTCAGACCAGGTCCTTAGAAAGATTATCAAGGAGAAGACTGCAGCTTCAATGTTCACTGCTTTGGACAAGCTGTACATGTCTAAGGCTCTGCCAAACAGGATATATCTGAAACAAAAGCTTTACAGCTTCAAGATGAACGAAAATCAGTCTATTGAAGGTAATATTGATGACTTTCTACGTTTAATAGCTGATCTGGAGAATACTAATGTTAGTATAGCTGATGAAGATCAAGCCATACTGTTGTTGATGTCTTTGCCTAGACAGTTTGACCAGTTAAGAGATACACTGAGATATGGGACAACTAGAACTACTTTGTCTCTAGATGAAATCATTTCAGTCATTCATGCTAAAGAACTAGAGCTGGGTTTAAGTAGAAAGAGCCCTAAAACTCAAGCAGAAGGTTTGTATGTCAAAGATAAGGCAGAGAACAGGGGAAGATCTGAGCAGAGAGAAAAAGGCAAGGGTAACAGAGCAAGATCCAAATCTAAGAGTAAACGAGGGTGTTGGATATGTGGAGAAGAAGGTCACTTTAAGAGTTCCTGCCCAAACAAGAACAAAGCTCAGACAAGACCCAAAGATCAAGGAAACAACAAGGCTGAAGCTTCTACAGCAAAAGCAAACCTAGTGGAAGCTACTGGGTTGTATGTGACAGAAGCTCTACATTCAACAGAAGTAAATCTGGAGAATGAGTGGATCATGGATACAGGCTGTAGCTGTCACATGACCTACAGAAGAGACTGGTTTGAGCATTTAAATGAAGAAGCTGGAGGTGCAGTCAGAATGGGAAATAAAACAGTCTCTAAGGTCAAAGGAGTAGGGAGTATACGCATCAAGAATGAAGACGGTTTGAATGTAGTGCTCACAAATGTGAAATACATTCCTGAGATGGACAGAAATTTGTTATCTCTTGGCACTTTTGAGAAATCCGGTTACAGATTTGAATCAGAGAATGGTATTCTAAGTATCAAGGTTGGAGGACAGACTCTTCTACAAGGAAGAAGACATGAGACACTATATCTACTTCAAGGAAAAGCTGTGATAGAAGAATCACATGCTACTGAAAAGAAAGAAGATGATACAATGCTCTGGCACAGAAGATTGGGTCACATGAGTCAGAAAAACATGAATGTGCTGCTCAACAAAGGGCTTCTAGACAAGAAGAAAGTGACAACCTTTGATTTGTGTGAAGACTGCATATATGGAAGAGCTAAAAGAGTGGGTTTTAACATAGCTCAGCACAAGACAAAGGAAAAGCTTGAGTATGTGCATTCAGACTTATGGGGAGCACCATCTGTTCCATTCTCACTTGGTAAGTGCCAGTACTTCATATCATTCATTGATGATTACTCGAGAAAAGTGTGGGTATACTTTCTGAAATTTAAAGATGAAGCGTTTGATAAGTTTGTTGAGTGGGTTAATTTGGTGGAGAATCAAACTCAGCTGAAGGTGAAGACGCTCAGAACTGACAATGGACTTGAATACTGCAACAAACAGTTTGATGGTTTCTGTGAAGCAAAAGGGATTCAGAGGCACAGAACATGTGCTTACACTCCGCAACAAAACGGAGTTGCAGAACGTATGAACAGAACCATCATGGAAAAGGTCAGAAGTATGTTGAGTGATTCAGGGTTACCAAAGAGATTTTGGGCTGAAGCCACTCACACTGCAGTTATTCTAATCAACAAAACGCCATCATCAGCACTGAATTTTGATATACCAGACAAAAAATGGTCTGGAAAGGCTCCGGTTTACAGCTACCTAAGAAGATTTGGTTGTGTTACTTTCGTTCATAGTGATGATGGGAAGCTAAATCCGAGAGCTAAGAAGGGTATACTTGTTGGTTATCCGGTTGGAGTGAAAGGTTACAAGGTTTGGTTGATAGATGAAAAGAAATTTGCAGTCAGCAGAAATGTTATCTTTCAAGAAAATGCAGTCTATAAAGATTTGCTAAAGGGAAGTGAAAGCATTGCTGTGGAAGAAGATGATCTATCTAGATCATATGTTGAATTGGATCTTGATGCAGAAAGAGATATTATCTCAGGTGGAGATCATGAAGCTGAACATCACTCACCAAGATCAAGTTCACCAAACCTGCAATCTCCAACACAGGTTAATGATGATGCAGGAATTGATGTAAATCAATCTCCTAGAAGCTATCATCTGGTTAGAGACAGAGAAAGAAGACAAATCAGACCACCTGTCAGATTTGATGATGAAGATTATTATCTCGAAGCTTTATGCACTACAGAAGATGGAGATACTCTAGAACCTGAAGATTACAGAGATGCTAAAAGAGATGTTAATTGGCTGAAATGGAAGCTAGCTATGGATGAGGAAATCGATTCTCAGATGAAGAACAACACCTGGACTACAGTGGAAAGACCTGAAAATCAAAGAGTAATAGGGTGTAAGTGGATCTACAAGTATAAACTTGGGATACCATGAGTGGAAGAACCTCGTTACAAAGCTAGACTTGTTGCCAAAGGGTATGCTCAGAGAGAAGGAATCGATTATCATGAGATCTTTGCTCCTGTAGTAAAACACGTATCCATAAGGATTCTGCTTTCTATTGTTGCTCAAGAAGACTTAGAGCTGGAGCAGTTAGACGTCAAGACAGCTTTCCTTAATGGAGAGTTAAAGGAAAAGATCTACATGACTCCTCCTGAGGGGTATGAATGCATGTTCAAAGACAATCAAGTATGTCTTTTGAACAAAGCTCTGTACGGGTTGAAACAGGCACCAAGGCAGTGGAATGAGAAATTTGACAAGTACATGTCTGAAATCGGTTTTGTCAGAAGTCAATATGACTATTGTGCTTACACAAAGAAGCTTGGTGAAGATTCTATCATGTATCTACTTCTCTATGTAGATGACATGCTGGTTGCCTCCAAAGACAAAGAAGCAATTGCTAAGCTAAAGGAGGAGCTCAGCTTAAAGTTTGAAATGAAGGATCTTGGACCTGCAAAAAGGATCCTAGGCATTGAGATCATCAGAGACAGAAAGTTGGGGGTCTTGAGACTGTCTCAAGAAGGTTATCTGAACAAAGTCCTTGAGACTTACAATATGCAGAACACAAAGCCTGCAGCAACTCCACTAGGAGCAGAGTTAAAACTGAGTGCTGCTACACCAGAAAAAGTGGCCAGGGATGAAGATTACATGAAGACAGTTCCTTACTGCAACGCTGTGGGGAGCATTATGTATGCTATGGTTGGTACACGACCAGATTTGGCCTTTCCTGTAGGAATCATAAGCAGATTCATGAGCCAGCCTGTGAGAGATCACTGGCATGGAGTCAAGTGGGTGTTGAAGTACATCAAAGGCACACTATCAACAAAGTTGTGCTACAAGAAGAGCTCTGAATTTAAACTGGTGGGTTACTGTGATGCAGATTATGGTGGTGATAGAGATAGTAGAAGATCTACCACAGGTTTGGTGTTTACTCTTGGAGGAAACACACTAAGTTGGAAATCTGGTCTGCAAAGAGTTGTATCAATATCAACTACGGAGTCTGAGTATATGGCACTGACTGAAGCAGTAAAAGAGGCTGTGTGGTTGAAGGGAATTCTTAAGGAGTTTGGCTATGAACAGAAGACTGTCGAGATCTTCTGCGATTCTCAGAGTGCCATTGCACTCTCAAAGAACAATGTGCATCATGAAAGAACAAAGCACATTGATGTGAAGCACCACTTCATCAGAGATGTGATTGCTAATGGTGATGTGGAAGTTCTGAAAATTTCAACAGAGAAGAATCCTGCTGATATTTTCACAAAGGTGTTACCTGTTAACAAGTTTCAAACTGCATTGAACTTGTTACAGGTCAAGTCTGAGTAATCTACTCAGGGATCCGAGGCTGGAATCCAGATACTAGTTCAAGGTACTATATCTCTCTCTCTAAGTTAAGTGCGGCTGATTGGTTTGATCATCTTTGTCTCAGGTGGAGATTTGTGAAGATGAGACGTGATGAACAAGCCTCATTGGTGACAATAAAGACAACTCAAGGAGTAACTCAGGTGACATAAATCAAACTAGAGTTAAGTTAAGCTTTTGGGACCACAGACCAAAATCAGAAACTGCAACAAGACAAAAAAGCAGAGTTGCAAGTTTTGGCAAAAGGAACGTTGGTGTGTCTTGTAATCAGGTTTAAGATGTGTGGCTGTAGATCCATCATCAAGTTTGAATGAAGATGGTGCCAGCTGCATTAGGGTTGCCGCATAAGGGTTTAGTGTCTCCACTATAAAAGAGGAACATTATGCAGAGAATTGAGAGAGGGAGTGTGAGAGTTTTCTGAGAGGTGAGAAAGAGAGAAACTTTGTTTAGCATAAGCTTAAGATCATTGTTGTCTCTTATTCAAGAACACTACGAAGTGAGCTTAAGTGCTAGTGAAGGGCATTAGGCTGTCACTTGTATGTTCTTGTTGTAAACACCTAACTGAAAACTAGTGGATTCCGGGGATAGCCTCGGCGAGACGTAGCGACCATGGTTAATGGGTCGTGAACTCGTTAAATCTCTTGTGTTCTTTATCTTTCTGCAAGTTCCCATTTTTTCTGTGTTTATTGCTCTCTGTTTTGTGCTTCACTGCTCTGTTTCACAAACACACAAGCTTATTTCTTGGTTTTTTTTCTGGTTTGCAACGAAGGAAAGTCTACACCTTTGACTTTGTAAACCTTAACAGTCTAGCCAGGACTTGTACACGAGTGGCAAGAAAACAGAGAGATCACTGCTTTCCTTCTCTAAAGACTGTATAACCACAGCAACGTGTGGCTCACACTCCTGCTCGATAAGATCGAAAAGCTTCAGTTGTATTGATACGGGCTTCCCAAAGCAAGCACGCTTAACAGCATTATAAATCTCTTGGCAGGATATATCTTCAGACTTATAATATTCATCATCTAAGATGATTTTGATTGCTGGCTTTAGCAAATCCCAAGCATCCGCTAAGTATTGTAGTACGTTTAGTGCGGCTAAGTGGATGATATGCAAACACAAAAATTTAGAGGATCAACGACGAAACCACCACAAATAAATATATACGGAAACGTACCACTAACAGGAAGAAAGGGGTTGGAGTGGAACGTATCAAGAGGCTCCGATACAGGAAGACGATAAGAAATGGTCTCTGCTTCTACATCGTCCGGTGAGTGGTGCACACGCTTCGGCGACTTCGCGGAAGAACAAGGGTCGGGGCATAGTCCCATAGTAGCTAAACTTGTCTGGGTAACCGAATCAAACCACCTAAAATCTAACCAGTGCTCGCATAACTTGTTTCTCGATCGAATGTTTTCTTCATGTTTTCATGTTCAATTTCTTCTAATTTGTGTATTTATATTATCAGATAATAGGAGTTGATGGTTATAAAAAAAAAACCCCATGAAAGTGGTTGTTTCTTTTCTATTTCATGTAGTATTACGTCGATTATATCTATTTATGCAAAATATTATATCGTACACAATGTCATTATCAAATTGACATTGTCCGACAAGGCTCTAAGGTCTCAGTTGCATATGAATATTTAAATTATCCTGAACAAAAAGAAAGTTAAAAACATAACATGTATAATTAGATAAATTTATCAAAATTAGATGTAACAAAAAAAATGCTTGGAATAGTAAACAAACAATACGGGAAATCAATAAAACAGATAAAGAAGCCAGTATTTGAACTAAGCATATGAATCGAGAAAGCAAAGAAGCAAATAAAACAAATAAGCAAGCAATGCACTAAGCAGAGGAATCAAGAAAGCAAAGAAGCTAAGCAGCAAAAAAACAAAGAAACAAAGAAGCAAGCAATGCACTAAGCAGAGGAATCAAAGAAGCAAAGAAACAAAGAGAGAAAAAAGCAAAGAAAGAAGCAGTGCACTAAGCAGCGGAATCAAGAAAGCAAAAAAATCAAGCAATGCACTAAGCAGAAAATCAAAGAAACAAATAAGGAAGTTGAGTAAATAGAAGCAGAGAAGGAAATAAGCAAACACGTTAAGCATGTAACTCTGTAAACAAATAAATAATGGAAAAAGGAATCAATGAAGCATATATACATGAATGTGTATGCAATATGTATGTGTACGCATTAATGCGTATGAATGCATATACGTGGGTAAGTATGTATATGTAATGCATGTACTAATGTACTAATATACATGCATGCTTGTGTTCGGAGATGCAAGACGTCACTGAAATCACGCTATCAAAGGAGTAAAAGAAAAAATAAACATACACATATGGAAATTTGATCACAGAAACTTCTTCGATACAAATTGGTGTTCTTCATAACCGTTCACGTTCATGTCACATCGGAATTGAAAACGATCGAGTAAGAGAGAAACACAAAATCAAACCCTGAGAATCGAGAGAAGCACAAAAATCAAACATGAGAAGCAATAGAAGCACAAAACCAAACCTGATGAGGAGCCAATGATCAGAAACACTTGAACGCAAAATCGATAAATCCAAAATCCAGAAGCAGAACGGAGCGAGCGATCCTCAAGTTATCAAAATCAAAGTGGGGTTTTTGGAGAGATTGGTGAACACAAAATAATAATATATAAAATTATATTAAATAGGTCGGTCTAACTATTCAAATTTTGTTTTTTTTTTTTTTGTGACCGTTACACACAATTTTGTTTTTGTGGCCGTTACTAATAATTATAGTAATTTGTTTTTTTTGTTAATGAAAAATACGCATTCTTTCTAAGAATAATTAGATAAGATACAAGACTTTTTAATGTTTAAACAATTATATACCAATTATATATATTCTTGTTATTTTGTATTATCACTATGAGTAAATAATTTGTCAATGCCTAAAACTATAAAATTATAATCTTTTTGGAATATATATACTGTTCAAATCTTATATGACCAAAAACCAGAGAAACATGTCGTAAATGGTCAATCTTTCAAAGAATGAGATGAAAAAAAATCAACTTTATTCACTTCTCTTTTGGTGGATGGATTTTTTTATTTCCCTCTTGTTTATTCATTTTACTTATAGGAAAAAAAAATATGAATAATATGTTGTACTTTACCATTTGGGTAGAATATATTTTTCACCTAATTTTGTTCGTTTAAAAATATCACGAGGCATGAAGGTGAACTAGTTACCAATGATGGTATGTAAATGTTCATATGTTCTTCCACAAATCTATGTTTCTTGTTCAACAAGCGTGAGCCTCCAGGGGTTGGCTCTCAATAACTTTCATTAGTTGTAACCAGCAAGCAAATTTTTTTCTCTTCAAAAACATAATGCTTCTCGTATTTTTTTCTCTTCGGCAACCAAATTCCCCTGAAACAAACAAAGCACTAGAAGAAAGGAAAGCTTACAAAACAAAAAGGATAGTTTTGGGATCTTGAGATGATGTAATGTACTTGGAAATGTCGGATAGCCTCAGGACTTGCTCTGCTTCCTCGGCGTAAAACTTGGAAGTGGAATCAAGAAAAGGCTTCTCAAAGACATCTTTCGACACCCCATCGAACATGTCCATAAGTTTCGTAAGGAGATCACTCGTGTTATTAGCCGTCTTACCTAATCTAATAGACATATAAAACACACAAAAATATGCAAAGGAAAGAGTGAGACAGGAACATTAAGGAAGGAAATAAAAAGAAGAGACTCGTCTTACTTACGTACTTAAGTCCTAATATGCCGGTAATAACTCGATCTTGAAGTTGAGGGGCCATGGAGAGTTGCTTATGGAAAGCTTCTGGCACATGTACGTCCCAAAGTGTTATCCCATCACACCTTTGATACATGGCTAAGTCAGACAAAAACATCATCTTCCTTTTAAAGTCTAGCCAGGACTTGTACACGAGTGGCAAGAAAACAGAGGGATCACTGCTTTGCTTCTCTAAAGACTGTATAACATCAGAAACGTGTGGCTCACACTCCTGCTCGATAAGATCGAAAAGCTTCAGTTGTACTTGTCCAGGATCCCCAAAAGCAAGCACGCTTAACAGCATTATAAATCTTTTGGCAGGATATATCTTCAGACTTATCATATTCATCATCTGAGATGATTTTGATTGCTGGCTTTAGCAAATCCCAAGCATCCGCTAAGTATTGTAGTTCGTTTAGTGCGGCTAAGTGGATGATATGCAAACACAAAAATTTAGTGGATCAACTACGAAACCACCAAAAAAAAAATATATATATATTCCCGGATCGGAAACGTACCACTAACAGGACGAAAGGGGTTGGAGTGTAACGTAGCAAGAGGCTCCAATATAGGAAGACGGTAAGAAATGGTCTCTGCTTGTACATCGTCCGGTGAGTGGTGAACACGCTTCGGCGACTTCGCAGAGGAACAAGGGTCAGGGCGTTTCATGATAATCAAATCCTATAGTCTGTCAAGGGAACAAATCGGATAAACGTAACCCTAACCCTTTGGAGAAAGAATGTACAAAACATTTATTTGGTAAGGGCATCCACATTGGTTAGGACACATTTTTTTTTTCTCTTTTTTTTTTTTGCGATTTAAAAAAAATTGCAGGCCGCCATGTGTCAGTGGGGCCCGCAAATAAGAGGAAGGACCGTCCCAATTCTGCGTACGTCCCGCCTCAAAATTTTTTTTTTCTTTTCTTTTGGGTCTAGGACTAGATACGCTAATGTTTATGGTCTAAGGTAATTTTTTTATAAAAAAAGTATGTTCGGTTTGATTTCGGTTATCGAGTATTACGTGATCGGTTCGGTTATCTGAGTTGCATAGAAGCTAAACTTGTTTGGGTAACCGAATGAAACTTGTTTTTTTTTTTGGTAAATTGACGGGAGTTAGTGCCCTCCCTATGTTTTATTAAAATAAAAGAAAATTATACAATAACGTTTCTTGGCCGAGGCGGACCAACCACATCCTCGTGTAAAATCGACGCCACATCCGGCGGAATAACATCAAAAGAATAAAAACCTAAAGGTAAAGAAAACGCATAGTTCGCTAACCCATCTGCGAGACGGTTAGCTTCCCTATACACGTGAGAAATACGGACTATCCAGTCCTTTGATAAGAAGCCATAGCACAAACGTACTAGGAACGACAACGGATGAGAATCACTAATCCCTGTCGTAAGAAACTCCACCACCACTCTTGAATCCACCTCAAGCTCCACCCTCGGAATCTTCAATTCCCATGCGAGATACAGCCCGTAATACACCCCCCAAAGTTCTGCCAACGGGCCTGAGCAATAACCAATATTAAGAGCAAATCCCTTCACCCAATTACCATTCTCACACCGCAAAACTCCTCCTGCCGTGGCTAAACCCGGATTACCCCGTGAAGCACCATCCGTATTTAGCTTCACCCAGCTCGCATTCGGAGGAACCCAAGCAATCTGTCTAACTAGCCGAGGACCAGCAGCAGAACTCACCATCTCTCTAGAATGCACTCGATACACCTCCTTCGAAACATCCTTCACAAATTGAACTCTATCTCGGCATTTCTTATTTTCACCAAAAAAATTACCCACCAAGCTGCCATGCCAAAAAGAGTAGCCCAAGGAACCTCAAAACTCATCGACATATCCTTAAGATTACCGAACACCCACTCTAACAAGGATTGGCTAAAGAATAAACCTCGCTTGTTAGGGGCTACAATCCGGTTCCATAAACCCGACATGGCCGGACAATCACGTAACACATGCATTATAGTCTCCTCGCCGCTCTTACAAACTTGACATATTCCCGAAAGGACGAAGATGACGTCTAAATCTTTCGGCATTTGTCATAATAACTTGATTCACTACCAACCAGAAAAATAGCTCTTACCCGCTCCGGAACCCGAGCCCTCCACACCTTATCGAAAAGGTTACCCATATTTTGCTTACACGTTCCATCTTTTGTAAGGAAAGCGTAAGCAGAACTTACGGTGAATTCACCATCTTGGCTTGGCCCCCAAGAAATTCTGTCACGAGCGTCCGTAACCGTATCCACCACCATCGCACGAAGACTTGGCTGAATCACCACATCTCTCTGATGCTCCGATCGGCAAACTCCACCGGAACCTCAACAGTGGCCATATCCAAAAGCGGGACATTAAGTAACCACTTCTGTTTCCAGAACTTGACGTCTCTACCATCCCCCAATACCCAACTCATGCCCGGAAAAACAACTTCTCTTAAACCGGTCCCCACACTCCTCCAAGTTGAAGACCAAGAGCTTTTAACCACTGTCCAAGACGGATCCGAAGCTTCCCGGACCTTGTATTTGCTGCTCAAAACCCGCGACCATAAACTAATGTGATTTCGCATCACCCGCCAACCCACCTTAGCCAATAAAGCTTTATTTGTTTCAACTGCAGATCGGATACCAATGCCTCCTTCTCTCTTCGGCTTGCAAAGATTTTTCCAAGATAACAAGTGCTGCTTTCTAGCATCCGGCGTTCCACCCCAAATAAACGTCTTTGATAAACTATCAAGTTTAGAGAGAGTCGATTTAGGGAGTATAATTGTGCTCATGGAATGGACCGGATGAAACTTGTTTCTCGAACGTTTATTTCATGTATGTGCAAGCAAGCTTCAGTTATCTCTTTCCATGTTCAATTTCTTCTAATTTGTGTAATTATAGTAATATAGTACTCCTTCTGTTTCACAGAGTCACACAAATTAAGAAAATATAAAATTAGACATATATATGATCTTATTTAATAAATTGTTAATGGTTAGTTAGTTTTGGGTTGAAGGTAAAATTAGGAAATTTAGTTTAAAAATTACATTGAAAATAGGGGATTTGCACAACTAACATTTTTATGATACCATTTTCTATAAGTACTCTCTCTAAGTGTTTATTTTCAAAAATACCCTCTTCAATACATAAAATGAATAAATTACCCTACTTTATTATAACCCATGATGAAGAAAGAAATATTCTTTCCAACAAAAAAAATATTCCTTTCGAAAAATTTTCTGCCAAAATTTCCAGCCAAAAATTTTCCACCAAAAAAAATTTTCCGCCACAAAATTTCCAACAAAAATTTTCAGCCAAATTTTTTCCGCAATTCCTTAAAAAACCTTTTAAAAAATCTTGTAAATATTTTAAATCCCTTTAAAATCCTTGTAAATCTTTTAAAAGTCATCCAAAACCTTTCAAAACTTGAGAAAACCTTTTAAAACCATTGTAAATCATTTTATAACATTTATAAACACTTGTAAATCACTTTAAACCCCTTATAACCGTGATAAATCATTTAAAAAAAACTTTTGTAAACTTCTAAAACTCTGTAAAAACTATTGTTAATCCCTAAAAACCATTTTAAAGAATTTGTAATACCTTTAAAAACTTTTGTAAACCCTTTAAAAAAACTTTTGTAAACTTCTGAAACCCTTTAAAACTATTTTTAAATCTTTGTAAATATCTTTCAAAATCCTTGTAAATCCTTTTAAAACCATTTTTAAATCCTTATATGCCTTTAAATACACTTGTAAATCCTTTTAAAAACATTTGTAAATCCTTTTAAAAAACCTTTTAAAACCCTTGTAAATTTTTAAAATCTTTTAAAAATCTTTGTAAATCCTTTTAAACTGTTATAAACTTATAAAAACTTTTAAAAACCATTTAAAACCTTTGTAAGCTTCTAAAACCCTTTAAAAACCTTTAAAAACCTTGCAAATCTTTTAAAATCCATTTAAAAACTCTTGTAAATCCCTTTAATAACCCTCGTAAACCCTTTAAAATGACAATTAATCAACTTAGTTCAAACCTTTTCGAAGATAATTATTGTGTATTACCTCCATCATCTTTCGTCCCTTTTCACCTTCAAACTTCTTTGGATATATTGCGGCAACAATCATCATCAACCGCAGCTTACTTTCGTGGTTTATAATCTGGAAATGTTGCTCATTATCAGCATATAATTGTCTAAATGTATGAAACAAAAAAGCAGAGCATCTTACATGGTTGGTGCTCAAGAATTTGATAACGTCTTTTCTTCCAGCATCCCCAAAAACAAGATCCTGCTCGAGCTGCCCGAGATCTCTTAGACCTTGTTCCATGATAGTTCTGTTAATTGTTCTAGCAATCTGCAGTGACATTAACCATAATTATTTGATGATGAACAAAGGATCTAAATTATCACATCAAACTTTCTTCCATGGTTTATGTTATAAGCTTAAAAATGACCTCCACATGTAGAGAAAGCGTGAACCATCTTTTGCAAGTCTTTTGATGAAAGGTCACCAAAGTCTCTGCAGACAAGAAGTCAAAAAACAAATAAGAAACGTTCAATTGTGTTTGAACTTATAACAAGAGAAACAAGAGAAAAAAGGGCAAAAAGGTAACTACTTTGAACTGTGTTTCAATTGCGCAGCTTTGTTCTTTGACACGAAGTTTGTCATCTTCTCATGCAATCTTTCACTTGCCTGAACAAAAAGACAGATTACTCCCAGACAAACAAACATAACCAGTTTGACATAATAAACTTAAACATAACCAGTTTGTCATTGTTGTGGCATCAAGAGTTTTAGCTGAACGGTAGCGAACAAGTGGGTATTCCTGAACAAAAGAAGGATTTAATGATATAACCTTCATAGGAATTTCATGCAAATCAACAAACATTGTTTTTTTGCTTTGTACCCTTAGCGAGGCCAAAACTGTAGCAATGCGTTTAGCAACCACATTCAAGCAATCATCTGCTCTTTGATGGTTTTCCTCGTCACAGAAAAGTTCTTCTAGAGCATTTTCATTATTTGTAATAAACCCCTGCAGAGAAATAGTACATGGGAGTAATTAAGTAAGCAGGTTTCAATATAAAACACATGCTATACAAATTGCAAAATTATGAAGGCATGTTCTAAGTTGTTATTCATGAGAGCAGTAATTAAGTTTGGCCTAAAGAAAATAAACCACCATTAACTTGATTGGTCAAGAAGGAAACTTCATTCTTAGATATCAGAAATTTTCAAAATATGCAAATCTTGAGGAACAAACAGAACAAAAACAGGGTTTTAAGCATGACTATACCTGGCTGTCCATGCTAATGTACTCCAAGTTCATCTGCATATTATGGAAATCCAATTTTACATTATGAATATTCCTTCATTTGGGAAAAAAAAAATTTCAACCAGGGGTAAAATGACCATTAAAATTTAAGAGAGGGAAAAAATGAAAATGGCAAAAAGGGTATTTTTAAAAGAGGGTATCATAAAAAAATTATTGGTATCAATTTCTCTTGAAAATATAAAATTATATATATATGACCTTATTTAATAAATTAGGAAATTTAGTATAAAAATTACAATGAAAATGATATTCTTTGTGAAACAAAAATAAAACTCTAAAATGACATTCTTTGTGAAACAGAGAGAGTATTAGAAAATATAAATTGATTGCTATAAATAAGAAACGATGAAAGTGGTAGTTTCTTTTCTATTTCACATAATATTAAGTCGATTATATCTTATTTATGCAAAAATTATTTTGCACACTATGTCATCATCAAAATTACATACAACATTAACCGACAAGGCTCTAAAGTCTCGTTTGCATAAAAATAGAGAAATTCCCTTAAATGCCATCATTTTAGTTTTTTTTCCAAAAATACTACAATTTGTTTTTATTTCAAAAAGTACCACAAAAGTTTATTTTTTCTACAAATACCATAAACATAAAAAGTTGATTTTTAAGGTGTATAATTTTTGTTTTAATGTTTGGGTTGACTATTTATATTTAGGTTATAGTTTTTAGGGGTAGGGTTTAGTATTTATGATTTAGATATTAGTTTTGAATGTTAAAATAATTAGTTTTATTTTGTGATTTTTTGAAAAAATGTATTTTTTAGTGGTATTTTTGGAAAATAAAACTTGTAATGATATTTTTGGGAAAAAACCAATTTTCATGGTATGTAAGAGAATTCCCCATAAAAATATGGGTTAATTGGTGAAAACATAACATGTATAATAAGATAAATTTATCAAAATCAGATGTAACAAAAAATGCTTAGATTATATTAAAAACACATGTTAGACCGCTAGTTAGTTAGTTTGCGCGTCAGTGTGCCAATAAAATTAAGGGGAATTCTCTAAATACCATGAAAATATGTATGAAAGTATTGTTAGTCACAACGAAATAACTAAAACTAAGTTTCATGAAAAATCATGCAAGACATTTAGTAGTGAAGAAATAAATAAATAAATAAGCATGTTGAAGGAGTAAAAACAAGTGGATCATGTAATGAAACAAACAATACAGCAAAGCGATAAAACAGAGAACGAAACAAGTATTTGAAATAAGAATAGGAATCAAAAAAGCAAAGAAGCAGCAAGCAGTGCACTAAACATAATAGTCAAAGAATCAAACAAGGAAGTTGAGCAAATAAGCAAACACTGAAGTTCGCAATAGAAGCAGAGAAGGAAAGAGGCAAATGCGTTAAGTATCAAGAAGGTTGTTAAGAATTGTAAACTTTCTCATTAAGTGTAAATGAGTGTATTACAACAGTATTTATATAAGTATAGACTAAGCTAAAGGAAACTTAGGCTAACTAAATATACAACATATTAATTTAACTGTTGTAGTCTAATATCCCCCCCTCAAGTCTCTGAAACTGAACTTGATGAAGGTGAGAAGAGACTTGAAATTGACATTCTGTTGAGAAGTGAATGGAAAGGACCAGGCTGCAATGGCTTTGTCAATATATCAGCATGTTGATTTGAACTGGAGACATGAAACAACTTCATAAATCCATTCTTCACCTGATCTCTAATTGTATGACAGTCAACCTCTATATGTTTTGTCCTTTCATGGAAGACTGGATTGGTGGCAATATGAATTGCAGATTTGCTGTCACAGAATAGCTTAGGAGCTGCAGAGACTGTAACCTTCAAATCCTTTAGTAACTGAGCCATCCATAAGAGTTCACAAGTAGCCAAAGCCATGCTTCTGTACTCAGCTTCAGTGCTACTGCGACTAACTGTTTGTTGCTTCTTTGACTTCCAATGAATCAGAGATTTGCCTAAGTAGACACAAAAACCAGTAACAGAACGCCTTGAATCTGGACAATTAGCATAACTAGCATCCGCAAAAGCATTAAGGCATAGTTCTGAATCTGCTGCATAAAACAATCCTTGTCCCGGGTTGTTTTTCAAATAAGCAAGTATACGATGTGCAGCCTCCATATGTGCATCAGTCGGACACGATAAGAATTGGCTGAGGTTATGTACCGCATACGTAATGTCTGGCCTGGTAATAGTGAGATAGAGAAGTCGACCAATCAATTCTCTATAAGAAGAGGGATTGTCAAGCAATGTACCTGTATCCTTGCTAAGATGCACTGTGGGATCCATAGGAACAGAACATGGCTTGCAAGCAAGCATCCCAGTTGTTTCAAGGATGTCCAATGCATATTTTCTCTGACAAATGGAGATACCAGTGGAGTTCCTTGCGATTTCAAGACCAAGAAAGTATTTTGGTGGTCCCATATCCTTGATTTTGAAAGCAGCATGGAGAGCATCCTTGAGAGCCTGTAATTCAACATCACAGTTTGATGCAATCATGATATCATCAACATAAACAAGAAGAGCAATGAATGATGAACCAGATTGCTTGACAAACAGAGTATTGTCACTTGGAGACTGTACAAAACCAGCCTTTAAGACCACTGAAGAAAAACAGTGATACCACCTCCGAGACGCTTGTTTTAACCCATATAGACTCTTGTGTAAGCGACAAACAGCATTTGGAGGTAATGGTGCACCAGATGCAGGAGTATAACCTAAAGGTAAACTCATGTAGATTTCTTCATCCAATGTACCATGTAAGAAGGCATTAGTGACATCCATTTGGGTAAGCTTCCAACCAAAAATAGATGCCAGGCCAAGAATATACTTCACACTAGCAAGCTTGGCAACAGGTGAGAAGGTATCAATATAATCAATTCCTTCTTGTTGAGTGTAACCTTTTGCAACCAAGCGAGCTTTATATCTGTCAATAGAACCATCTGGATTGTATTTAATAGTGTAAACCCACTTACAACCTATAACATTCTTACCAGGTGGTCTTGATACAATACTCCAGGTTCCTAAAAGTTCAAGAGCAGAAATCTCCACATCCATTGCTTTGGGGAAATGTGGATGAGCCATGGCTTGTGTAAAGTTTTGTGGTTCTGTTTCAAGTGAGCATGAAAGAACAAAGGACTGATAGAAAGGATGGAGTTGATGGTAAGAAAGAACAGATTCAAGTGGATAAGGCAAAGTGGAATGAAGATGAAGAATGAATAGTATTAGTCTGAATGAGATTGCAATGGTAATCAGATAAGTAACCTGGAACCTTTGCATGTCGCTTTGGCCTATCCGTGTGAAGTGCAACTTGTCCTGTAGCAGCTGGAGCAGTCTCTTGTGATGAATATTCAGCACTAGAGTGTGATGCAGATGATGCAGTAGTATTATGAACAAAAACTGGAAGAATTATTTTAGTAAACAATTCATCTTTTTGTGAAAATTTCGGATCAGTCTTAAAAGGAAACTCATTCTCATGAAAAACTATATTTCTAGAAATTGATATGACATTAGTTTCCAAATTCAAAACTTTATAACCTTTGTAGCCTGGGGGATAACCTAAGAAAACACAAGGCTCAGCTCTAGGTGTGAATTTGGTTCTATCTTTAAGAAGGGTAGAAGCATAACACAAGCATCCAAAAGACTTTAAAAAACTGTAGTCAGGTTTCTTCTTGAACAATTTTTCATATGGACTCAATTTATCTAAAAGTAAAGAAGGAGTTCTATTGATTAAGAAAACAGCAGTGTGAATGAAATCAGCCCAATATATCAAAGGAAGATTAGATTGAAAAAGTAATGCTCTTGCAACATTAAGCAAATGCTGATGTTTCCTTTCTACTACTGAGTTTTGTTGCGGGGTGTATGCACAAGAAAAATAGTGAATCATACCATGATCTTTAACAAGTTGATTAAAACTAAGCTCAGGTGCATTATCACTACGAATTGCTTTTATACGAGTATTAAACTGAGTATGAATATGCTTTATAAAAGAAGGAAAAACTGTGGAAACATCACTTTTATTCCTTAACATATAAATCCATGTTACTCTTGTACAGTCATCAACAATAGTAAGGAAATACCTATATCCCTCTATAGATTCTACTGAAAAGGGACCCCATATATCTAAGTGAACAAGATCAAAAGGAAACTCAGACAAATGATTGTTTGATACAAAAGGTAACCGTTTTTGTTTAGCTAATGGACATATTTCACAATGACTAGAAACTGACTTAGACAAAGGTAGAATACCAGTAATATGTTGTAACTTGGCAGGTGATGGATGTCCTAGGCGTTGATGCCACAGATGTCCATCTACTAACAAGGATCCACAGAATGATGAAGCAAGAGGAAGAACAGATTGATTAACATGATGCTCCAAAATATACAAACCATGAATTAGAGTCCCTCTACCAATCATCAAGTCCTGAGTATGGTCCTGAAGCAAGCAAAATTCAGTATAGAAATGTGCAGAACATTTATTATTATGCAACAGAGAACTGACACTAAGCAAGTTAAACTTGAAAGTAGCAACATAGAGAACATTATACAATACTAATGCATTTGAGATATGCACTGTGCCTGTGTGACTAATTGGTACTCTAGTGCCGTTAGGTAATGGGACTGTTACACCTGTGACAGGAAAAGTCTCAATAAACAAAGACAGATCAGAACAAACATGGCTAGTGGCTCCACTGTCAATTATCCAACTACCATTAGGAAGAACTGAATATAATGATGAAAGACAATGATGTTGAAAAGTAAAAGAGTGATTTTCATATCTTAAACTGGAAGATGGAAAAGGAAATGAAACAGTACCAGCTGTAGAAGTAGTAGCCATGGCTCCATGTTCTGTAATGGTAGCAGTTGGAAATGAAGTTTGCTGCTCTGGAACCCGGAGATGAGTATTTAATTGTTGTATCAGAGATTGGACTTGATCAGGAGAGAATTGAGTGAGATCAAGACTAGTAGCAGTCAAAGCAGGTGGTGGCATATAAGGAACCATTCCGGTAACTGCATTAGCTACTGCACCAGGTCTTGTGTATTGATATTGATGCTGTTGTGGATACTGAGACTGTTGTGGATACTGAGGACGAGAACCTTGTTGAACCGGACCACGAGAACCTTGTTGATGTGGAAAGGAACCCGGAATAGCCTATGAAGAAGGCCTAGAAGAGAGCTTATAACCAGGTGGATAACCATTGAGCTTGTAGCATTTTTGCACAGTATGCCCAGAACGACCACAATGAGTACAATAGGGTCGTTGGCTTGGTCTAAAAGCAGCACAGGATGTGTTCTCCATATGACCAGAGTAATAACCAGAAGAAGTAGTCTCAGCATTTCCAGAATAGCAATTAGGATCATCAATTGGACCAGAACTCTAAAAAGAAACATTCTCAAGCATGGAAGAAGGCACAATTGATTTTTGCCTTTCATCTTGTGTTACCATGTTATAAACATCTTCAATAGATGGAACTGGTTTCAACATGAGGATGTGTCTCCTAGTAATCTCATATGCTTCATTTAATCCCATCAAAAACTTTGTAACTCTACCTCGCTGCTGCAATTTTTCCCACAATACTGCAGCGTTACACTCACACTTACCACAGGTACACAAAGGAAGATCCACATAATTCTTATACTCTTCCCATAAAGTGACCAATTCAGTGTAATAAGCTGTAACATCCATCGAACCTTGTTGAATCGAATTCAATCGTTGTTCGATCTGAAAGACTCTTGGGGCATCATCTTGTTTGAAGCGAGAATTCAGACTCTTCCAAATCCCTTCAGCCGTAGAAACAAACAACAAGCTCTGTCCAATCTTCTTGGAAACAGAATTCATTAGCCAAGTTGAGACCATATCATTGCAACGTGACCAAGAACCAGCATCGCAATGGTCATCCGGTGGCTTTGGGATTGTACCGTCAATAAAACCAAGCTTGTTGCGAACATTTAACGCCATACACATAGATCGACGCCATGTATAGAAATCGGAACCAGATGCAAGACGATCAGAGACAAAAACCATACCAGAATGATCAGACGAGTGAAGAAAATAAGGATTTTCATATTGATCCGTTGACTGACGAAGAGAACCTTGATTCGAGTTGGAATTTGCTGAAATTGGTGGATTCGGTGCCATGATTGAGGACGAAATCGATTGGGTAAAACTCAGAAGAAAAACAATTGATGAATCAAGAAGAAAGAAGAAGATTAAGAAGAAATCGAAGAAAGAAACAGAAAAGAAACGAAGATCGAAAACAGATCTATCGCAACAAAGAAGACAAAGAAAAGTTGAACAAGCATGGGTGAAATCGAGAAGCTCATCGCAAGAGATCGAAGCTTAGTCCACCATGAAAGCTTAAAGATGAATGAATGAGAAAGATGAAGATTGCGGAAGAGAACGAGCTCAAGGCTCTGATACCATATCAAGAAGGTTGTTAAGAATTGTAAACTTTCTCATTAAAGAGTAAATGAGTGTATTACAACAGTATCTATATGAGTAAGAATAGACTAAGCAAAAGGAAACTTAGCCTAACTAAATATACTTCATATTAATTTAACTATTGTATTCTAATATTAAGTACAAAATCAAGTAGTAAATAAATAAATAAGCAAGTTGAAGGAGTAAAAAAAACAACCGGCAAATCAAATCAATAAAACCACCTGCAACGAGTTTGAGGATGTACCAGTGACGTAAACCGACTTGCTTTCCCTTCTGCATAAACAACGTGTTGTTTTTGAATTTAATGGATAAAGAATTATAATTGGCCGGAAAAACAATTTTACGTTTTTGGCGGGAAAACACGATTTTTACGGTTTTGGCGGGAAAACACGATTTTTACGTTTTCGGCGAAAAACACGATTTTACGGTTTTGGCGAGAAAAAAAAATTAACTTTTTTTGCGGAAAAATGACATTTTACAGTTTTGACAGAAAAAACAAGATTTTATAATTTTGGCGGAAAAACAAGATTTTAGAAAACACGGTTTGAATTTTGTTATTATAATTTAAGTTAAAATACGGTAATTTCTAATTATTTAATATTATTATAATTTGTGATTAAAATATTAAATATTTATATTAAATAGAATTAAATATATAAATGGATTAATGGGTACCCATTTATTTAAGTTAAACCCCATTTACTAAATGGGTTTAAGTGGAGAAATTCATATAAACCCATTTAATTATTTGAGGTAAATGGGTCTAATCTTATTATATAAACATTGATTTTCAAAGTCAGTTATTAACAAGATCGTGACATGTGTCAATTATAAATGATAAGATGTTGACACGTGTCGATTCTAATTTTGTTAATATTTAGATAAAATAGAAATATTATTAACCCTATCGAAAAGTAAATATATAAAATAAATATTATAAGGGAAATTGCAACGCTGGGGTTCAATTAAAAAAAATTTCAATTTCCATCCTCCATAACTTGTTAATTAGCTCAATAATTTACGGACGTTTCTATCCCTAGGTCTATGATTTAGCCTACTGTACTGATTCAATATTTGTGCAGAGAGGAAATCTTTTTGAACGATTTTGTTCTTGGAAAAAGAAATAAAGATGATGATTATTATTTATTTTTCTTTCCCATATCTGTTGTGTTCATATCTCCAATGGTCATATAAATTTTTTCGAGTAGTTTCGCTCTTGATCTTAAAAGAACCAAAGCACCGATTGATTCTTTTTATCACCGAGAATTTGATTATTTTTTCTATCATCAAATGACATTCGAAAGGTTCGTATTTTATGTTAAATGTGTTTGGATTTTTCAAAAAAGGTTTGGATTTTTAAGAGTAGCAGAGATGATATTTACAAACAACAATGGTGGTGATTATATTAATTACCGATGATGGAGGACTGAGGTGGCGTCACCGGAAATAGAGCAGATGGAGATGGAGTTGTGGGGTGATATGATGTCAGAGAAAATTCAGCCGCTAAGGGTTGATGGTGATGGAGTTAAAATTTGTTTTGATTTAATTGTTTATGATTGTGTGTGTTTCGTTGGAGTGAAATTGATCCATGGATGGAATGGAAAAGCTGTGAGTTCTCAATTTTATTGTACAGTACAAGGTTCCTTTGGTTTTGACGAAGACAAAATAAGCCAAAAAGTTAATTTAGTTAACATGTATCAAAATAATTATCCATATTTATAAGGAGTATAAGGAATAACATATAATTTAACATATAAGCTTATTGAAAACTCCTTATTTATATAGTTGTATTTTATAAATAAGGAGTTGTCAATATGATTTATACGATAATTTCAAACTTACCATATAACTTGTATTTTATCGCGCTACAATAAAAATTTATACTGTTAATAAATTATTTAGCATATTAAGTTTAACACTAAAATCACAAAAAATGTTTTACTATATCGTATGGTGAATAGTGTCATCGATTTCGAATGAACAATTTCAGAAATTTGATAATTCGTTATTTATATTTATAAGGTGTAGTGTAAAATTTTTCATGTTAAACATATTTTTAACTCAGTAATTATATAGTTATCCATATTTATAAAATATAACATACAAATTAACGCGTTAACAAAATGGTTATAGTGTTGTATTCATATTCCTAGAAATATATTTCGGTTTGAGTTTATTAAAGAGTGGTTAGCGTTTATATTTTATAAAAAAATGTATTTTGGTTTGAGTTTATAAAATAGTGCTTAGGGCATAGATTTTGTAATTAAACGAAATTAGATTTTGGTATGGGTTGACAAAATAGTGGTTAGGGTTTAGATTTAGTAATTAAACAAAATTATAGGTTTGGGTTGACAAAATAGTTGTTCGGGTTTCGATTATGTAATTAGACGAAATTATATTTTAGTTTGGGTTGATAAGATAGTGGTTAGGGTTTAGATTTTATAATTAAACAAATTATATTTTGATTTAGAAATCATTAGTACATAGATAATGGGAAATATAACTGATAAGTTTAAATTTATTGAGACTTTTTATTTAGTAGGCGGTTAGATTATAATTTATCCGGCTAACTTTAGAATTATGTAATAATATCTTCTATACACGTGCCATCAAAGTTTGCATATGTTACAAATGTGTCAGTGAGTTCGCAGAGAATCTAATATACACACACAGTGTTGAGCAAATATTTTTTAGTTTTTAAAAATTAATATAGAGTCAGCATTGTAACTTTGTGTGTGTATATGAAAGAAAACTAATTTTCCAATTATTGAGTCTATGCTTTTAGTTTTTCATTTATTTGAGTCCTCAATTTTAACTCACCCATATTATAAAGAAATATAAATTAAAAATTTGTTAATTAAATTAAACAAATAACCTAATTTCAGTTATGTTAATTTGGTTTATTAATAAGATAGAGATTTAAAATTTATAATTTAAAAGAATATATGTCGGTTTTTGTTTATAGAAGAGGATTAAGGTTTAAACTTTAATTTTACAATTAAAACAGGTTATTTGTTGGTTAGGGTATATAAATGATAAATGAGAATTATGGTTTATCTTTGTAAATTAAAATTATGGTTTAAGGTTAACAATTAAACGAGATTATATGTCGAAACTTGGTTTTTAAATTACTAAGTCACGTGATCATGATAAGTGTCAAGTAAAACATAAGATGTCGCAGCATGTTATATCTAATTTTGTTAATATTAAGATAAAATAGAATTTGTATACAACATTAAAAATAAAATATATAAAATAATTATAAAAAATTAAAGAGAATTTTTGAGAAATACCACTTTTAGTGTATCCCTTTTCAAAAATACCCCCTTTATCTATCCACTTCCAAAAATATCCCTGTTTAAATATAAAATTATAAAGTTTTACATGGTATATAAGGTACTTCTATATAATAACTACTAGTTGGAAATTTGATACAAATATTTTATAATATTTTAAAAGGTTTTAAATCGTTTTTACAAGTTTTTAAATGGTTTTTAAAAGGGTTTTTAAGGTTTTTAAATTTTTAAAAGGTATTTATAAGGTATATTACGCAATTTATGTAAGATATATTAAAATTTAGACATATATAAAGGTAATTTGTGCGTGTATTTATAAGTTTACACACATATTTGGATAAATTTTAACATTTTTAGTGGGTTTTTTGATAAAGTTTGAAATAGGGGTATTTTTAAAAAGTGATACTGAAAAAGGGTATTTTTGATAAATTAAAAAGTAAAAAAAAATTGATATTTATCAAAAAAAAATTATCTTTATATAGTAAAAAAACTGATAATTATTAAGATTCTATATATAGACACAAATTATCTTTATATGTGTGTAAATTTATATTTATATTTCATAAATATCGTATAAATACCTTTTAAAAACCTTTTAAAAATTATTTTAAAACCATATAAAAACAATGTAAACCTTATAAAAAGTTTTATCAATGCTGTTTAGAACCTTTTAAAACTTTATAAATATTTGTATTGAGTCTCCCGGTAGTAATGATGATCTAGATGTACCTTATAAACTATATAAAAGTTTGCAATTTTTCATATTTGAAAAGAGGTATTTTTAAAAAAGGATAGAAAATTGGTGTATTTTTAAAGGGGTACACCAAAAAGGGTACACCAAAAGGGGTATTTCTCAAAAATTCTCTTTCAACTATTAACCTAATTTTTGGTTTTGCCAAATGTAGGTTTTACAATTATAAGGGTTATATGTTGGTTTGAGTTTATAAATGCGCATTATAGTTTAGATTTTATAATTAAACGAGATTATTTATCGGTTTGAGTTTATAAAAGAGGTGTGAGATTTAGGTTTTACAATTAAACAAGGTTATTTATCAGTTTGGGTTCATAAAGGAGAATTAGGATTTACATTTTACAAATAAAATAGATTTTGAGTTAACTAAATAAATATTTTTATTCATGATTTTTATTTTATAATATGTTATATTTGTTTAATTTTTAATTTATGTATGAATGTATTATGCCATTGAGCAATTTCATTGTCTAAAACATAAGGGTGAATAAAAGATTTTTGAAAATAATATTTTTAGCTTAAATTAAAGATAACAAAAGTTCAATATAATTCGTAATATAATAATTTTAAAATATTTTTTAAAAAAATATGTAGTTTTTATAATTCGTATTTGAAAGTTTTTTTAATGTTTTCCTTAACGATGCTATAATTTATTTTAGAATCTTTCTGTTTATTTGCGTTGTTTATATGAACTTATTTACAAATGAATATATTTGTATTTAACATCATAATTTAGATTGATGTTAATTTGAAAGAACTTTACCATCATATTAAATAATAATTAATTAATTTTCATAGTCTCAGAATGATTTTTTTGAAAACTTGAAAGTTAAGAAATAACAATTTTTACAAAATGGTATAATCATGCTTTAGAGGATAATTGCTAAATTAAGAACTTTTAAAATATTTTGGCAATATTATGAATAATGGTGAATAGCTCCCAAATATTTTGGTGATTGTCAGTTTGACATTACTAGATGTTTATAATTAACATTTAATAACAAATTTTAAGATATATATATACACGTTTACTTGATACTTCAAACCAAATAAAATCTCTTACCAAATTAAAATAATTTCTCTTATTTTTCCGAAAAGAGATTTGGAAATTATTTTTTTATAAGTTACAAATAGAATTTTTAAACAACATTAAAAAATAATTATAAAAATTAAAGAAATGTTTTGAGAAATACCCCTTTTGTTGTACCCCTTTTCAAAAATACCTCCTTTATCTATCCATTTTCAAAATTATCCATGTTTAAATATGAAAAATTATAAAGTTTTATATGGTTTATAAAGTACTTCTATATAATAACTACTACTTGGAAATCTGATACAAATATTTTATAATTTTTTATATCGTTTTTACAAGTTTTATAAGGTTTTTGTGTGTATATTTATAAGTTTACACATATATTTGGATAAATTTCAACATTTATAGTGGTTTTTTTATAAAGTTTGAAATAGGGGTATTTTTAAAAAGTGGTATGGAAAAAAGGTATTTTTGATAAATTAAAAAGTCAAAAAAATGATATTATAAAAAAAAAATGTGTAAGCTTATATATTTAAACCCAAATTATCTTTCTATGTGTAAATTTTAAATACCATATAAATACCTTTTAAAAACATTTTAAAAATTATTTAAAAAACATATAAAAACTTTGTAAACCTTATAAAAACCTTATAAAAGTCTTATAAATGCCGTTTAGAACCTTTATAATTAATATTTAATAACGAATTTTAAGATATATATATATATACATGTTTATTTGATACTTCAAACCAAATAAAATCTCTTTCCAAATGAACTTAATTTCTCTTATTTTTTCAAAAAAAATTTAGAAATTATTTTTTATAAGTTAAAATAAATTTTAATTTAAATTTAATTTTAAATAAAAATACTGGTACTATACTAGTTTTATATAAAAGATCCATTTAATTAAATAGGCACCGAGTTGCTAGTATGTAACTTTTCCAAATTATAGAAAAAGGGCGACAAGGGTTGTTGCATGGTCTATAAAATTTTACTATGAAACAACTGACCTTTAGATTGAGTTGGAACCAACGAAAAATTTGAGTTGGAAACAAAATATTCACTTCAACCGGCTGGAATCATTATAGCATAAAAAACTACTACTAAATTCGTGGATACAAAAAAAAAGGTTAAACTTTGAAATAAAGTCTTGAGATCAGACCTAATTACAAAAGGTCAAACAGAGAAGTAAAAGTATTTCCTTGAAATCAGACCTGGAGACAGACAGAGAATAATATAAGATACCCACATGATATTAGAGACATCAAAAATTATAATTTACCAAAAATTATAAATTTACCTTGAATTCTACCACTTCTCTGATTATGCATTGGTGCCGAGCATGCTTGACAAAGCCACCATCATCTCCAAAATCTTCGCTTCTTGACTCCTGAAGTTCCCAGAGTTCTCTTATCTCTTCAAGACAGATTTCACGGCCATGTCCAGTCAACAACAAAACGTGTAACGGTAATCTTTCATGGGCACGTGCCACAAAGTCCCAGGCAGTTGCATAAAATACTCCCTAAAATCAAAGTATCAATCAAAATCATTTAGTATAGCAATTTGAACAAGGCAAAAAACAAAAACAAAGAAAACATCGTAATTAAATCATTACCGTTCCATCATAGTAACCATAACTTGGGAGAAAATCTATTGCCACAGCCAGTGGTGCTCTTTTCTCCAACAAGACTCGGTTTTCCTCTTCGAATTTTTCATAATCTTCATAACAATCTCCGACCGGACGAGAATGGATAATCATCTCCTCACAATGCAATTCCATGAAAGCTTTGGCGTTTCTCAAATTGTCTATACCTCGTCCACTAATCTGATGCCGTTAGTCTACACCTTCAACGATCATGTCAGGTGTTAGAAGTCCTCTTGGTGACTTAGCAAGCTTAACAGCTGCCGAGTGGCCTTTGGAGAGTGCATGCGCCCAACAGTCAACTATCAAAAATAAAAACAAGACTTGTGTTTTTAACTGTTCACTAATTCTCTTTTGTCTAATGTGAATTTGAAAGTGTTGAAAATCCAACTCACATCGAGTTTGGTTAGCAGGTATGCCAACTATATCAGCTCTCCTAGTTCTCCATGAAAATAACATTTCTATCCTTCTCATGTTGGCCTCCTGATGATATCAAAACAAAGTTCATAATTACCAATTAGTCTAGACCAAAGTATTTTTTCTAGAATAGCTATGTGAACAGTGTAACTAACCGCTGCATGGTCAATTGTCAGTAAAAACTTCTGATATTCAGCTAGATACAGAAAATCCCTCTGTATGAAACATGAAAAGAAAAAAAAGTTAATAAGAAAGATATAAAACGATAGCTAATATGAATCACAGTTTTCTTAATAGTTAGTACCTTTTTCAGATATGGCTTTTCATCACTTTGCTGCACACGTACACCAAAAAACAGATTACAATCAACACATAAAAACATTGCTGCATAAATAGATCTACCAAAAACAATATATTTTGAACGAACACCTAGAGTAACAATAATAATTTGCACTGCCTGGTTATTTACCTCTATTCCATCAATATCATCATCCCCACCAATTCGCTGCATAATATATATATATATATATATATATATATATATATAAAACAGATTAATTAGGGAAACAAAACAAGATGCGAGCTCATAAATTACAGATAATGGTTGATGGTTACCATTTTAGCCCTGTTTACACCCAATTTCAGGTCAGCTGTGCGAAACATTATTTCGTGACCACCCATGTCGGTAGTATCTACGTTATCCCACACTTTTCCCGCATCTATTATACCATCTTGGTCTATAAAGATGTAACCACTCCTGTATTTAAAAAAGAGAAACCTGATTTTAAGACGCAAATTGCAATTTGCAAATGAAGGAAGGATTAAAGGATACGTACCCTAGTAACAAACCAGTGTTAGGGTCTCTAGGCAGAAATATCTTCAAGATTTTGCCGCATTTATGGAATTTACTAATGATCTGCTCCTTAATTTCGTTCTCAGCATATGCAATATTAAAACCACCGATCCAGATGGTTACGCAACTGCAAACATAATATAAATATCACTCTTTTAAACATAATATTTAGAAACTTGGCACATGCAAAAACTTAAAACTTACTCATTAGAGAACCGAGCAACTTGAACAGCTATTCCACACATCGATTCACCATTCAATTTTAGAACCTATGCACAAAGAGCAAGTTAAGTTAAGACTCTACAGAGTTAAATTGACTAATGAAAAATATAGATTTCCATGTGAACTCACAGATGTTGCTTCTGAAGGGGTGTGAAATGTAACTAAAGCATCCATGTCCACTATAGTGCGAGATGCATCTCTTCTATAGACAATCTTTACTTCCTTGGGTTTAACAACGCGTTTAAAAAAATCCGTTCTGCAAACAAGTTAAAATGAATCAAAACTAACACAACATAGAAATTTGATAAAAAAAGAAGGATACACTACTTACACATGTTTCCTTGTAATGTTGTTGTTAAGACCCAAGTTTAAAGCACAAATTTTTGTAGCGTGATAAAAACCTTCAAATTCATCAGAAGATGAAGAAGATTCTGTGGTTGGTTCAACCTAATGTACAAAAAAGAAACAAATTCAGTCAAAATGCAAAAATCATCAACCAAAAATGTTAAAAACAAGAATTTGAGAGATGACAGTAGCGAATGATCCCTTCTAAAGCCAACCAAAAAAAGAAAAAACAAATCCTGTTACTATTACGGTCGATGACATAGCGCCTTTTAAAACATATGATTATCTAATATAGTGTTTTGCCAGGTGTTAACTATAATCAAATTTCCAGGGAACGACGACCTATTTCCCCCTCGGAATTTTCGTATACGACCAGTTCCACCCACACTTTTAGTCTCTTTCTGTATCCCCATCAAAATAAAGTTCCACAAATTTTTCCCCCACATCGAAAGTTTGAAACCTTTATCCCCATAAAATTAAAGTTCGATACTTATTTACACATCGAACTGGGTTAGTGTCGGTTTACTGTAAACCAATCTCATCTTAACCATCCTAATCAATTTTAAACCAATAATAAACCAATTTTCCTTAAACCTAACCCGATTAAAACCAAAAAAAAAAAATCCCCAAATCAAAAAAATCCCCAAATACGTTAAAACTCTCCTAAACTAAAAGAACTATGGCTAGATTGTGTACGTACGTGTATATATCCTCTCCTATCTTCTAGATTTATTATAATATTTTAAAGTCCAAATATGTAACCATCGTTGCTTCTCAGGATTGGGGACCAGCTACACTTTCATGGAACCAACCTTCATATTTTCTCCATGTGAGCTTCATCACGTCGTCTCATGTTGTTTTTGCAACATTTTTCCACTCACTTTCCTTTAAGTGACATCAAAGAAGCAAAACGAAACTGAATCGGAGAAGAACAAGAGTTGGGAAGAAGATGATTTGGGGATTTTGGGGATTAGGGTTCGTAGAAGAAGATGAAATCGATTTAGGGGTTTTTTGATTTGGGGATTTTTTGATTTTTTTTTTGTTTTAATCGGGTTAGGTTTAAGGAAAATTGATTTATTATTGGTTTAAAATTGATTAGGATGGTTAAGACGAGATTGGTCTACGGTAAACCGATACTAACCCAATTCGATGTGTAAATAAGTATCGCACTTTAATTTTATGGAGAAAAAAGTTTCGAACTTTTCGATGTGGGGGAAAAAAGTTGTGGAACTTTATTTTGAGGAGGATACAGAGAGAGGCTGAAAATGTGGGTGAAACTGGTCGTATACAAAAGTTCCGAGGGGGAAATAGGTCGTCATTCCGATTTCCTGCTTTGGTTAAAGCGTGAAGTAAAAATGTTTACACAAGTTAAAGCGTATTTAACGTTTTTAATTAGCTAATGTTTCTACAAGAGACGTTTGTTTTAATTAGGTAATAGTCAATGTTCTCGTAGGCCTGCCTGTCAAACCAATCCTACAGTTTAATCATCATTGAGTTTGTTTTACACCGTTGGCTAGTCATGAGGCTTACTAACAGTTAACCAAGAAAGGTTGAAAATAAAACTGGTTCAGCAATAACATTATACTCGAATCAAACAAAGGTTGTCAGGTGGAATGAAGGATCCAAACTGATAAGTATCGTTTGGGGATCGTTGGGCCTCGTTTATGTGCTTAATGTGCTACTATTTTTTAGTAGCCTAAGCCCTCTTAGTTCTTTATTTAGTTCCCTCTTGTTCACTATAGCAGCTTATCGATTAAGATCTTAAAAAAAAACAATGTTCATCTTCTTCCTCTCTTCTCTTCTCTCTACTCTCTTCTTCTAACTTCTCTGTAATTCTACCTTATTAATCTCTATAATTCTTCTGTTATCTCATCATCTTCTAATTATTCCTTGATAAGCTATTCCATACATATCAATTGGTGCTTTCATTAAGAGTTGAAATAATGGATCCTCAAACGACTCAAGATGCTCACACCGTGGGTTGTCCCTCTTTAGCTACCATCGACGATCGGCTGAACAAGATCACCGAGATGATGGAAGAGCGAGGCGGATGGTTTGCCGAGCTCCACAAGAAAATCGCCGAGCAAGGGAAGAAACATGACGAAGAGATGAAGTGGTTTCGCGAGAACGCGGTGTTGAAATCAACCTGTCCGACGCCAGCTCCGGTTACGGCCAGGAGAGATGAGATTTTGCCCTTACCTGCTGTCGACGCTCTGATCCAGACCGTAGATCGTTTCCCGCTCGATGACGCTCCTCCGTTGGTGGATCCGGTACAGCATGAGCTGCAACAAGTCAACACAACAAGAACAGTGCGGACACCAGATCTTACACCAGAGGGTATCACCATTGCAAAACTAGACTTGACACCTAAAGAGACCACTGGAATGTCTCTTAGGAACTCTGTCGAACCCATGGTGAGCACTCCAATTCCTGAAGCTTCTTTCAGTCCTTGGGTTTCTGAGCTTCCACACACAGACCAAGCTCCACAGGAAGGAAAAACCCATGTTGTACGAGGCTATCATAAGGTCAGGAAAAAGAAGATCCGTCAAAAAAGAGCCACTGGCTTACATGCACAAACGATCGACCGACGCTTAGGGAAGAGACGTGGTACTTCCACTAGATCTCTCTTGTTTGAAACTTCTAATGCATCCCAAAAGTTGTTATACAAGCGGATTTCAGAGATTGTTAAGAGAAATAGATACTTAAATCCTACTTCTGGTTATGATGGTTTTGAATATCATGATGGTGATGATGAGGATGTTGTCAGAAGAAGGTCATTGGACAAGATGGGTTACACTCACAGCATTGATTCTCCACCTGGAATTCTTACTAATCAAGGAGAGGGAAATGCTAATCCCCAGGAAATGACAGCTCACTGTTCAAGATTGGCGGACAACAATGGCGGAGTAAGGAACGGGTCATTATTTTGGACCAAGTCTGCTGCAGCATGGGAACACGTTGGGTGGAATCAACAAAATAGTAGAGTTGGTGCTGAAGATACAACAGTACTCCACATTGGGTTTCAAAGAGCAACTTCTCAAGTGACTAGTGAAAAAGTGGGAGGAGAACTGTAACGCCCGTGTCCGACGAATCCTAGCCGGTACTGGACGTGCCAATGATCGAGGAAACATAAGTTTATCGAAGATTTGATCAAATTGTCGAGGATTTATCAGTACGATCGAAGTTTATCGAGAAAGATCGGTGTATGCTGTCGGAAATCCGAATGATCGAAGGAAAAGTTGAGTGTTCAGACAATCTTCTGATTTGTTCGGACAATAAAAGATTTTCGGACAAGTTTGTCGGAAGAGTATCGACCATTGCGTGTTTATCGGACCGGTTGTCGGAACTCTATCGAGTGGCTGTCGGTGATGCGAAGATCCGCTCGATATTTTGTCGATCTGATTCGGTAACCCGCCTGTGTTGGTAAGCCGAGATACGTGGGATTGGATATTCTCGATGGTTGTTCGGAGAATCGGATAAAATCTCGAAGAAGATCGGAATAATGGATATTCCATCGAATATTCTCGACGGATCGGGAATTTTCTCGAGCCTATATAAAGACCTACCGACCATTTTTTAGCATTTTCACGCGTAAGAACCCTAAAGTCGATCGGCAAGCTGTTCATCGAGAAAGTTAGGGGTTTGGCGAGAATCCGTGAGAAAGATCGAGAGTAGATCGAGTAATTCTCGAGAATCTTGGTAAGTATCGTGTAAACTTGGTGTTTATCGATCGTTTATCAATTGTTCTCCGAGTATTGTCGGTAAAAGAGTCACATCTATGTTCATTGTGTAGATCCGGGTACTTTGCGAGAGTTTATTGGATCCGATCGAGCGAGTAAGCGACAAGAGGTGTCAGAAAGTGAATCCGTGTGAGAAAGGTGAGAGCGTGACCGTGGCCGAGTCTTGAGTCATTTTTATTGATTGATTCATTGATGTTTTCTTGCTTGTCATGGTTTATGTGTTATCGTGATAATGTCTTGATAGTTAATCGATGGTGGTTCCGATAATTATCTCGACGGTATGTTATGTTTATGGCTTGCTTGTTTAACTTCTTGAATCGATACAAATGAATGTGATTTCTTGACTGTGCCAAGTGTGACGGGACGACCGCTCCACTAAGCAAATTCGTTTGCTTACGCCTCCTTTTGGATGCAGGAAATGGAAGTAATTCTTGTGGCTGAACCAGCTCGTGAGACGAAGGCAAGGAAAGGGAAGGATGGTGGATTGGGGTAGTTTTAATAATTCGGTCTAGTGTTGAAAACGATGTAATAACTTATTAGCGAACTTGCCGTTTGTACTAGAACCTCGTTTGGAATTCAAGTAATCTGTTTCGCATTATTGACTTGTCTATCGATCTTATGCGGTTATGTTAAGTTTTATCGAAAGTACCTTTGAATTTGAATGAAAATTCGGGTTAGGGTCTTTCAAGTTGGTATCAGAGCATGGTCGATTCTAGGACAGTCTTAGTGTAAACGGGTTAGTATGTAAATCCATCCTTCCGAAGCCTAATGTCTCACGGTAAGACTGGTTATTTTTCTGTTATTAGAAACTAAGTTAGTAATAGACTAACTTAGTATCGAATCCTGTATTTGCAGATGGTTCGACCTGTTAGGAATTTGGGAAATGCTTCAGCAAGGAATGCTGCTCGTGAAGGAAATGAACAGCCGGCTAATCAAAATGCTGAAAACGTGAATGCTCCTATCGGTGGGGGAATTGGAGTAGCTGCTGCTGCCGTTGCGGGTGTTGTTCCGCCCGAAATGGGGCATGTGTTGGGCGTGTTGGCGCAAATCTTGGAAAGATTAGCTCCACAGCCGGCGGAGAATCCACCAGTTGGGAACGTACCACCAGGAGAATAATCCGTCGTACTTGACTGTGATGGATCACATGATGAAGTTGGGGACGAGTTACTTCTCCGGTGGTGCTGACCCTATCAAGGCTGTTGAATGGAGGACTCGGTTGGAGAGAAACTTCAACTCTGTTCGATGTCCGATTGCGTATCGGAAAGACATTGCTACCCACTACCTGGCTGAGGAGGCGGATACTTGGTGGACTGATGTGTCTAAACGGATGGCGAATCCGAACTGTACGTGGGAAACTTTTTGTGATTTGTTTCACGCTAAGTATTTTCCGCAAGAAGCTCGCAACAAGCTTGAGTCGGAGTTTTTGGACTTGCGTCAAGGATCAATGACGGTGAGGGAATTGCAAGTGGAGTTTGACCGGCTTAAGAAGTTTGGTGGCCGAGACATGGATGACGAACAAGCCCAGATTCGCCGATTCATGCGTGCGTTGGATGTTGATCTCCAGATCGGTTGTAGCATCCGGGATTATGCGAATCTATCTGAGTTGGTGGAAAAGGTAGCATTGCTTGAAGTTCGCCTCGAGGAGAAGGCAAAGCTGTCGAATTCTCAAGTGTCGACTCAATCTGCTCCGCAAAGCAAATCTGATCAAGGTGGCGGACAGAAGAAGAATTGGGGGAAAAACAATTTCCAAGGAAAGTCATCGGGACAGAACCGAGTGTGTCCGACTTGCAAGAAGATGCATTCTGGTACGTGCAGGCTCCTTTCGGGACAATGTCTTCGATGTGGTAGCAAGGATCATCGGATCAGCGAGTGTCCGGAAAGGGATCGACAGCCGGATACGCGGTCATGTTACAATTGTGGTGAAGCTGGTCATTTGAGGCCTAATTGTCCGAAGCTTATGCAGCTAGCTGGGAAGCGGCCAAGTGAGGCGCTGCCACCACCGCCTAAGAGGCCAGCAATCATGCCAAGGGTTTACTCGGTGTCCGAGGAGTATGTGAATGAGGCAAGCACTTCATGTCCGATCACGGGTAAGTCTTGTCACTTACCTTAGCAAATGTTTTTGGTAACTTGCTTGTTGCTTGTCGGGTTGGGTTCTTAGCATTTTAGGCAAATGTGTAGGGACCATTCTCATGGGTGGTGTGGAAACCCATGTTTTGTTTGATTCTGGGGCTTCGCGTTGCTTCGTTTCCCCGGAAATGATTGGTAAAGGTGGGTTTCAAAAGGAACTCGGACAAGACTTTGGTCTTGTTAAAGCAGCCGGTGGGCAAAAGATGATGACCTATGGAAAGGTCCGGAACATCTCCGTGATGATTTGTGGAGTTGATATGCCCACGGACTTGGTGATTTGCCGCATAGATGATCATGATGTGATCATGGGAATGGACTGGCTCGGCAAATATTCGGCACATTTGGACTGTCGCCGTGGACGAGTTGTATTCGAGACGCCTAAAGGTTTACTGGTGTATCGGGGAATCAAACCAACGTCCGGAAGTTTGATTGTTTCTACAGTTCAAGCGGAGCATATGATTCAGAAAGGGTATGAAGCGTACCTGGCGACAATCTCTACGGTGCAAGTGGGAACCGAGCAAGAAGTTAAGGATATTCTGGTGGTGCAAGATTTCAAAGACGTGTTCGGAGCGTTGTCTGGTTTGCCACCGACACGTTCGGATCCGTTCACGATTCAGCTTGAGCCAGGAACTCCTCCAATCTCTAAGTCACCATATCGGATGGCTCCAGCGGAAATGGCCGAATTGAAGAAGCAGCTTAGTGAGCTAATGGACAAAGGATTTGTTAGACCAAGCAGTTCACCTTGGGGTGCACCGGTTCTCTTTGTAAAGAAGAAAGATGGAAGTTTCAGACTTTGTATCGACTACCGCGGCTTGAATAGAGTGACAGTGAAGAATAAGTACCCTCTTCCGAGGATCGACGAGTTGTTGGACCAACTTAGAGGTGCTACTTGTTTCTCGAAGATTGATCTAGCCTCGGGCTATCATCAAATTCCAATAGACGAGTCGGATATCAGTAAGACGGCCTTTCGGACAAGGTACGGGCACTACGAATTCGTTGTCATGCCTTTCGGGCTGACTAATGCTCCTGCAGCTTTCATGAAGCTCATGAACAATGTATTCCGGGAATACTTGGACGAGTTTGTTATCATCTTTATCGATGATATCCTTGTTTGTTTGAAGAGTCCGGAAGAGCATGGCGTGCATCTGAGAAAAGTGTTGTGTAAGCTAAGAGAACATAAGTTGTTCGCCAAGCTAAGTAAGTGTAGCTTTTGGCAAAGAGAAATTGGATTTTTGGGGCATGTGGTGTCGGATAAAGGAGTGTCCGTCGACCATGAGAAGATCAAGTCAATTGCGGATTGGCCGAGACCACAAAATGCATCGGAGATAAGAAGTTTTCTTGGTTTGGCTGGGTATTACCGATGTTTTGTTAAAGGATTTTCGAGCATGGCGCAGCCATTGACAAAGTTAACGGGGAAAGATGTACCATTCGTGTGGTCGACAGATTGTGAGAAGAGTTTCTCGGAGCTTAAGAAGATGCTTACAAGTACACCGGTATTGGCGTTGCCGGAACCGGATAAACCTTATGTGGTCTATACAGATGCATCAAGGATGGGACTTGGATGTGTCTTAATGCAGCATGGTAAGGTAATCGCTTATGCCTCTCGGCAGCTAAGGAAGCACGAAGCGAATTACCCCACTCACGACTTGGAAATGGCGGCTGTCGTGTTTGCTTTGAAAATTTGGCGTTCTTACCTTTACGGTGGGAAAGTTCAAGTTTTCACGGACCACAAAAGTCTCAAGTATATTTTCACTCAGCCGGAGTTGAACTTGCGGCAGAGAAGATGGATGGAGTTAGTGGCCGACTACGATGTCGATATCGAATATCATCCGGGTAAAGCAAACCTTGTGGCCGATGCGTTAAGCCGGAAAAGAGTTGCTTCAAGTACTGAGAAGGAGATGGAAAGTTGGGACCTTACACTTGGAAACGATATCGGAAGAGTTAGAGCCTTTGGGTTTGGGTGCCGCGGATCAAGCCGATTTATTGACTCGTGTTCGGACAGCACAAGAAAAAGATGAGGAACTCATTAAGTTATCGAAGAATGATAAGACCGAGTACCAGACTTCGAGCAATGGGACGATATTGGTCAAGGGTCGTGTGTGCGTTCCGAAGGATAAGGAACTTCGAGAAGAAATTCTTAAGGAAGCACATCAGTCTAAGTTTTCGATACACCCGGGATCAACAAAAATGTATCGAGACTTGAAGAGATATTATCATTGGCGGGGAATGAAAGAGGATGTTGCTAGATGGGTTGCTTCTTGTTCGACCTGTCAAAGAGTTAAAGCTGAACATCAAGTTCCAGGAGGACTGTTGCAAAGTTTACCAATTCCCGAGTGGAAATGGGATATGATAGCCATGGATTTTGTTACCGGATTGCCTATGTGCAAGGAGAAAGATTCAATTTGGGTTATTGTCGATCGATTAACAAAGTCTGCACATATTCTGCTGATGAATAAGACAGATGGAACCGAGAAGCTTGCAAAGCTTTACGTGGAGAATATCGTTCGGTATCATGGAGTGCCGGCGAGTATAGTATCGGATCGTGACTCTAAATTTACTGCTGGGTTTTGGAAAGCTCTTCAAAAGCAATTTGGTACAAGATTGAACATGAGCACGGCTCATCATCCACAAACGGACGGGCAGTCCGAGAGAACAATCCAAACACTTGAGGATTTGTTGAGAGCGAGTGTTCTGGATTGGGGTGGAGATTGGACGAGTTACTTGCATTTGGCGGAGTTTACTTATAACAATAGTTATCAAGCGAGTATTGGAATGTCACCATATGAAGCGTTGTATGGTAGGCCTTGTCGAACACCGCTGTGTTGGACACAAGTGGGGGAGCGAAGTGTCTATGGTCGGGACTTTGTGCAGGAAACGACCGAGAAGATCAAAGTGTTGAAGGTTAAAATGAAAGAAGCTCAAGATAGACAAAAGAGTTATGCCGATAAGCGTCGGCGAGAGTTGGAATTTCAGGTTGGAGACATGGTTTACCTTAAGACGGTTACTTATAAGGGTAAGGACCGTGCAGCCTTGAACACAAAGTTAACTCCGAGGTACATGGGACCGTACCGAATTCTGGAAAGAATCGGAGCAGTGGCTTATCGACTTGAATTGCCTCCGGCAATGAAAGCATTTCACAAAGTGTTTCATGTGTCTATGCTAAGGAAATGCATAACACCTCGAGAGAATGTCTCAACAGGGCTTCCAGCGGATTTGCAAGCGAATATGACTATTGTTGGAAGACCAGTTCGAATTATTGGGAGGAAGTCAGAGCTGGAAGAAAGAAAAAGGTTAAGTTGATTCAAGTTGTGTGGGATTGTGACGGGGAAGAAGAGACTACTTGGGAACCGGAGGAAGTAATGAGGGTAAATTTCAAGAAATGGTTTGAGAAGCGAAAAGTCTCGAAAGAGAAAGTTTAGATTCGAGGACGAATCTATTCTAAGTGGGGGAGAGCTGTAACGCCCGTCTCCGACGAATCCTAGCCGGTACTGGACGTGCCAATGATCGAGGAAACATAAGTTTATCGAAGATTTGATCAAATTGTCGAGGATTTATCGGTACGATCGAAGTTTATCAAGAAAGATCGGTGTATGCTGTCGGAAATCCGAATGATCGAAGGAAAAGTTGAGTGTTCGGACAATCTTCTGATTTGTTCGGACAATAAAAGATTTTCGGACAAGTTTGTCGGAAGAGTATCGACCATTGTGTGTTTATCGGACCGGTTGTCGGAACTCTATCGAGTGGCTGTCGGTGATGCGAAGATCCACTCGATATTTTGTCGATCCGATTCGGTAACCCGCCTGTGTTGGTAAGCCGAGATACGTGGGATTGGATATTCTGGATGGTTGTTCGGAGAATCGGATAAAACCTCGAAGAAGATCGGAATAATGGATATTCCATCGAATATTCTCGACGGATCGGGAATTTTCTCGAGCCTATATAAAGACCTAACGACCATTTGTTAGCATTTTCACGCGTAAGAACCCTAAAGGCGATCGGCAAGCTGTTCATCGAGAAAGTTAGGGGTTTGGCGAGAATCCGTGAGAAAGATCGAGAGTAGATCGAGTAATTCTCGAGAATCTTGGTAAGTATCGTGTAAACTTGGTGTTTATCGATCGTTTATCAATTGTTCTCCGAGTATTGTCGGTAAAAGAGTCAGATTTGTGTTCATTGTGTAGATCCGGGTACTTTGCGAGAGTTTATTGGATCTGATCGAGCGAGTAAGCGACAAGAGGTGTCAGAAAGTGAATCCGTGTGAGAAAGGTGAGAGCGTGACCGTGGCCGAGTCTTGAGTCATTTTTATTGATTGATTCATTGATGTTTTCTTGCTTGTCATGGTTTATGTGTTATCGTGATAATGTCTTGATAGTTAATCGATGGTGGTTCCGATAATTATCTCGACGGTATGTTATGTTTATGGCTTGCTTGTTTAACTTCTTGAATCGATATAAATGAATGTGATTTCTTGACTGTGCCAAGTGTGACGGGACGACCGCTCCACTAAGCAAATTCGTTTGCTTACGCCTCCTTTTGGATGCAGGAAATGGAAGTAATTCTTGTGGCTGAACCAGCTCGTGAGACGAAGGCAAGGAAAGGAAAGGATGGTGGATTGGGGTAGTTTTAATAATTCGGTCTAGTGTTGAAAACGATGTAATAGCTTATTAGCGAACTTGCCGTTTGTACTAGAACCTCGTTTGGAATTCAAATAATCTGTTTCGCATTATTGACTTGTCTATCGATCTTATGCGGTTATGTTAAGTTTTATCGAAAGTACCTTTGAATTTGAATGAAAACTTTGAAAATTCGGGTTAGGGTCTTTCAAGAACCCTTAGTGGACAGAAGGGCACATAGAGAAGAGGAGTTGTCAAGAGGTTCTAAGGAGGATGTTATAACATGGATTACCAGCTTGGAAACTTATTTTGATGAAAGTGAGATTCCTCAAACTGATTGGTTGCCAATTGCGTATTCACTCCTAGAAGGGAACACAGGGAATTGGATCAAGAGCATATGAGATAGGAAATCACCCACCAGCTGGAAGGAATTCAAATGGATGATTAGAGAAGAAATGAAGGTTCCAGTAAGAAGACAAAGAGAAATAAGCAGAACTCTATATTCAGGAATGTTACAAGAAGGCTCTGTTTTAAATTACTGTCTTGAGTTTGAAGCTAAGTGGAGAGAAGCAAGTAATATCTAAGAGAAATATGTATTGGATGTCTTCATACGAGGCTTGACGCAACCTTTGCAGTCAGAAGTGAGAAGGCTGTAACCTAAGCTACTTAGAGAAGCAATGGATGTCGCTAAATGGCTGGAGGAAATGAGTGGCTACCCGGGAGATGAAGTTAACTTACAAAGTGGTGAGAACATGAAGATTGGGCAGGATTCAAGCTATAGAGGAGGAACTGAGGAGTTTATGAGCCTCAACATGAAGACAGAGAATACAAGGGATTCTGAAAATGAGCTAGAATGTGTTAGGGGAAATATAATTTCCAAGCGGGTGGAGAAGGAACAATCAAAGATTGGTCGATCTGAGAGTGAAGGTCTGAGATTCTTAGGAGTAATATCAGGTATTTGGGTGATGGTAACCATTGATTCCAGAGCAACGAACAATTTTCTTTCAGAAGAGTTAGCCTCACGTCTTCAAATGCCAAGGAAAAATACGAATCCAATGTCAGTTTTGCTGGGACAGTGGAATAGCATAGAAAGCATAGGATCTTGTTGTGGAATAAGTTTGTGGGTTCAAGGAGTGGTAGTAATCGAAGACTTCCTTCTGCTAGACTTGAACAAGACTCACACAAAGGTTATCTTGGGTTATGAATGGCTTTCTAAGCTGGGAGAGATGTGTGTTAATTGGCAGAATCGGACGTTCTCTTTTGTTCACAACCGTGAGTGGGTCATTCTACGCGATACGGATGAGAAGTTGAGGCTGGGTACTAGCAAAGTGAAGATGAAGAGTGGAGGTGAGAAGGAAGAGATTAAAGTTAAACAAGGAAACCAAGGCGGACTTGTTGCTGATTACTACCTTGAGGACAAGGTAGTTTTAAAAGGGGAGAGTATGGTTAGTAGTGTGGGAAGCCAAAAGATGAAGCTAACCCATGATTTTACCACCGTCACCAGAGGCTCAGAGGCCATACAAATTGCAGGTGAGTGTGCATCTTTCTGTCGTACCAAGCCAAGGCTAGTCTCATGTGGTGGAGAGAAGGGTGAGCACACATATGCGGGAAACTTGATCAGCGGTAGACACATTTTTTTTTTGGCTTGAACATTGCAATTCAGGCAGAACGAGGCTCTCGACGCCTACAACCTTTCAGTATTTTCAAGATTGTTTCCATCATTAAGGAATCACTCCGTGTGGGAAATACAGAATCAAGAGATCGAAGGGGAGCAGGTGAAGTTTATTGTGCTCATGGCCAGCAAGACAAACCCTTCGAGGTTAGTCATCACGGAAGCCAAAACAAATGCAGAGGCTCAAGCAAACAAGGCAACCCTCAACTTTCTAGAGTTCTAATTCCTTCCACCATGAGGACATGGTGATACTTCAAATGGGGAGTATTGATAAGTATCGTTTGGGGATTGTTGGGCCTCGTTTATGTGCTTAATGGGCTACTATTGTTTAATAGCCTTATCCCTCTTATTTCTCTATTTAGTTCCCTCTTGTTCACTATAGCAACTTATTGATTAAGATCTTAAAAAAAAACAAACAATGTTCATCAAATTCCTCTCTTCTCTTCTCTCTACTCTCTTCTTCTGACTTCTCTCTTCTCTGTACTTCTACCTTATTAATCTCTATAATTCTTCTATTATCTCATCATCTTCTAATTATTCCTTGATAAGCTATTCCATACTTATCACAAACCTAAACGCAAATCCTAGTAGGTTTAGCTTCGGACACTTTTTTTTAATTACTCTTATAGAGAAGTTCATGGAGTTACAAAACGCATTTGACAACCAAACAACTCGGTCAACCAACGCACTAAGTCGACTATATAACATGTAGTTTGGTTTTTAAAAGTTATCATAACATTTATCATGATATGATCTTAAGTTTTCATTTTCAAGTTAAACACACATGAACATAAAAGATTTGATGTAGCTGGTCGATAGGAGTAGCAATACTAGCTGTGGTTGGTCACCATTGCTTCTTCATCACTACTATCATCCCCTTCACGCCATGTAACAGCACTAGGGGAGTTTAACGCACTGCAATAACAAAGAGCAAAAATAACCACAAACTAATGAATAGTTTCCTTTGTTATCAAAATTCAATAATTAGGAACAAATTAGTGTACCTGGCTGGTATACGATATCGACGACCACCAGTAGTTTCACAGAAATCTTTCAAGTAATCTTTCATTGGGAGACGTTTTTCCAGTGAGCTCTTGATATCATCCCTGGGGAAGGAACAATCAAATCCCTTAACCAAAATGGTCTCTTGATTGTTTCCCTCGGCACCACTAGTTTCAAAACCGCACTCTGGTTCCACCTTATTTGTGGTTTCTTTCACATATAGACAAAACAATATCAATATTTTATTTATTTGGAGTGAACTCAACTCAGTAGGAGGTCTCAAGTTTTCAAGAAACGTTTAAAATCAAACAAAAGATGAGCTACAAAGTTTACAGTATATATATAGCTTCACAACCTAGATAGCAAATAATAGCCCTAGAAAGAATGAGGTTTATAATTGAAAATATAGATCAGCAACCAAATACAATTCACAAATAGATTCATAGAAAATTAAACATACAGTATATACCTTCAATAAAATATCCTCTAGATGAGCCTTTGTCACTGAATTATCCTGCAGTGTTTTGATAACTTCGGACATCAATTTCAACGAATTAGTTAGTTCATCGATTTCCTGCCATTACATTACAGGAAAATGAATAAGACAAACCGGGGAATAAAAACAAATAAAAAGTTATTGTTTCTAGGTTCCAGAGTATACCTTATTTTCCTTCTTAAGAAGTAGTATCACTGAATCATCAGACTCTCTCTTAGCTAGAGAGAAAAAAAAAATCAAAATAAATAACTGTCAAAATCTTAAAAATAAAAATCATTCTAAGATTCAGAGACCAAGTTTTCTTTGACAAAAGAAATCAAAAAATAAAGATGGGTCAGATCAAAACAATTACAAGAAAAATCAAGATTGACACAACAGTATAGGCATATGTTTGATTCTATAATATAAAACAAAACCAAAGATTGGTTAATTTCTTAATTATCCATAAATATTTTTCAAAGATTTTAGTAAATTTATAAAATCTAGAGTTGAATTTATTTACGAAAAATACTTAGGTTCACCTCTAGAGGATTATAAATATATTATTTTTTTATTTTGTTTTGGATTTACTTTTTTATTTTTATTTTAATTTATTTTTAAAAAAATAAAAAATGACTGGGCATATTGTTGTATTTTGATTGGCTATTCGAAAAGGGATGAACAAGATTACAAGAGTGGTTCACCCTTAGGGGTGAATTAAGGAAACAAATTCTGTATAATTTTTATTAAAAAAATTATATATTACGGTTTGGGTTTATAAAAGAATGGTTAGGGTTTAGATTTTAAACACAAAAAAAATTGTATTGCGGTTTAGGCTGACAAAATAGTGGTTAGGGTTTAGATTTTGTTATTAAACGAAATTATATTTCGGTTTGGGTTTAGATTTTTTGTAATTAAACGAAATTATATTTCGGTTTGGGCTGACAAAATAGTGGTTAGGGTTTATATTTTGTTATTAAATGAAATTATATTTCGGTTTGGGTTGACAAAATAGTGGTTAGGGTTTAGATTTTTTGTAATTAAACGAAATTATATTTCGGTTTGGATTGACAAAATAGTGGTTAGGGTTCATATTTTGTAATTAAACAAAATTATATTTTGGTTTGGGTTGATAAAATAGTGGTTAGAGTTTAGATTTTGTAATTAAACAAAATTATATTTTGGTTTGGGTTTATAAAAAAGTGGTTATATTATACAGATTTTGTTTCCATAATTTATTTTGTTTTAGTGATTTTAGTTTTGATTTATTTATATATATATAGTATGACGTGGCAAATTATTTCATTTTGATTGGTTAATCTAATAGGGGGTGATAAGGAGGTTCACACCTAAGTAATGCTCTTTATATATAGTATGACGTGGCAAATTACTTCATTTTAATTGGTTAATCTAATAGGGGGTGAATGAGAAAGTTCACCCCTATGGGTGAACCTAAGTATTACTCACAAATAATTGGTTTTGCTTTTATGAGACACTAAAATTTAACCCGCGGAATACCGTGGACCAAAATTTTTATTTTTAAAAAAAAATAAAATTCAAAATATTCAACTACTTTGCAATTTATTTTAAAATGTTAACATTACATAATATTAAACTTAACTAAATCAGTTTGATTTGACATATATTATATTGGTGTTGTTAAAAAATAGTATAATGAATATTAACCAGTTTCGAATTGTTTACTAGATTTTAACCCGCGGCACACCACGAGACGATATTTAAAATGTATTTTTTTGTTGATTTATTTTGGTATATAAAATTGTACTACTGTATTATCATTGTTCATTTTATGATTTAACTTGTTGAATATTACATAAGATTTTGTTTTTTATGTAATCGTAATTTGATCAACTTAATTAAATAAATCTAATATTTAAAATAATAAAATGATGTTGGCATAACATCTTTCGATTAAATAGTCTAATTTCAGATTAAAATATTTTGTGAGTTTTACTATATTAGACAACCCGTAAAAACATCTACAATCATAATTATATAAATTATAACTCGCTCCGTCGCATGATCCGTGCTACACAATTATCAATAATAGTTTAGTATCCATTGAGTAATATACGTCCGTTTTAAAATTTTTAAATTGCAAAATATGCGAAAATATTATATTTTTATTATAGATATGTTTTATGTAATAAGAAAAATTTAAAAACAAATAAGAACGGTTGACCAAAAAAAAAACAAATAAGAACATATAAAAATATTGGAGAAATATTTGATTTACTAGTATTATCACCCGGGCAACGCCCGGATACATATAATATATACAGTTTTGATTGACTCAAATTCCAATATACCTAAGAAAAATAGTAAACATTTTAACATGGTAAAATTACAAAGTTTAAAAATATACATGCCGGAAAATTATAAAGATAGACATATGAATATTTTAGATCTAACTCTCTTTATCTTCTCGGCAATTCTGATCTCTCAGATCTTAAGTTCATCTGTAAAATAATTTTTTCTTTTCCTTTTCCAATATCAACACTTCAGGATGAGAGTGGTAATATCTGTAGCGACGATAACTAATCATTAGTTAATAAACTCAAACCACAACGTTTTATTTAGAGTTCTCGAATTAATTATATCTGCCATTACAAATAAATTATGCAATGTTTAGATCAAATTATTTTATTATTAAGATACAGTTGATTAACAAACTAATTGGGTTTAATCTCTCGTAACTCAAGATTTATTATTGTGTACCTTCTCATCCACGAGACTTCTATACTAATAATTAATCGAGGTCTATCTTTTGGAATATTTGAGCTCTAATCTTTCTCTCTTTTAAAATATAATTTTAACCTGAATCAATAAATTTAAAAAAGGTATTAGTAAAAGATGAAGAGAAAAAAAGTAGTCACAAACCTGAATAGATTAGTCATAAGATATGGCAACCACACAAAAAGCAACGAAGTGGAAGACATGCAACTAAAATACACATGAGAGACTGGACAATAAAACAATGGAGAAGAATACAGAGTGAGATTAATTAGAGAAAAAAACTGAATTGAATGAGAGTTAAATAGGAGATGCATCGGTTATATACAGTAAAACCTCCATAAATTAATACTCTATAAATTAATAAACACTATAAATTAATAAATTTTGCTGGTCCCAAGTCGGGCCAGTGTAAAAATTAATCAAATTCGATAAGATAATAAGATAATAAGTTTTTTTGAAATTCCTATGTAAATATAGTCCCAATAATATCATAAATTAATAATCACGATATATATATATATATATATATATATATGATATAAGTAGTTATGTTGAAATAAGCTTTTAATTTTTTCTAAAAATGAATTTTTTCTCCTCGAGCTCATCTCTACAAAAACATATTTATGTTATATTTTTAAACTATAATCTTATAATATACTCCATAACATCATAAAATAACCAAAATTTATTTTATGTTTTCAATTTATAAATATGCATCATATTAATTTTTTGTTTGTTTTATAGGATGTTAAAAGATAACAGTTGAGGTATTAACTATAAATTTGAATTTATGTATGTACTTTTTATATAAGTTAATTTATTAATAATATTTTTAATTCATTTTTAAATTGTTTTTCTATATATAGATTTCAATTCCAAACTATAAAAATTTAATATAATCTTAAAGATTAATCTTATTTTGTAAAATTGTCCTAATTCATAATTTCAAAAAACTTTAAGAGTTAAAGATACCACTATAAATTAATAATTATTAATTTACACTATAAAATAATAAATATTAATTTATAGATAAATTAATATCACTATAAATTAATAAAATTCTGTAGTCCCACCAATATTAATTTATAGAGGTTTTACTGTATTGTGTACGGTTTCATCTTGATTGTAGAACGTGTTGATGTTTTGTGCATAATTTTAGGGATTTAGGTGATTTACAGTTTTTTTTTTTTCAAAAATAAGATAAATAGACTCATGTTTTACAATGCCATTTTTTTCATGCATACTGTTTTTTTTTTTCATTTTCCCATACTGTACACGATCTGTTGTTGTTATTTATATTTAATTTTAATAAAAATATGAAATAGAAATCTATGTGGCATAATATTATTGGTCATGTGACTTGTGCTTTATAAGATAAAGGATTATGGAGAGATATTAGGAAATTTTGTTAAATATAATAAATACTAATTTCTAATTTTGCAATTATAGTATGATCTAGTTACAAAATTTTATTATAAAAGTTTGTTTTTTATTCAAATGGAAAGGGTTTAATTATGCAAATAATACAAAATAAAATGTTACTTTTCAAAAGGTATTTCAATAATGTTAATATAGATAAGCAAATATGTGATATGGAAACAAGCATCTTAATCTAAAACTGAACTTCATATCAATTTCTTAAAAAGGGCCAAACAAATATGTTTTAGAGTTTTGAAACTCTGCTTGACTAAAACAAAGAAAAATAAAGTCATGAATTCATAGATTCGTAGAGCTTACCTCATCTCTGCATTTGTCATTATTCTTCTTCTTATTCCTCTTCTTGACTTCATCCTTTTCCACTTTTATATATGATTCTATATTTGTTATTTGTTGGATTAATAGTTTAACTTGTTTTCTTACTAATGATTTAAATATGGGTTTTACATATTAATTTTGTACTTTGTTGTTAATTTATTGAAATGAAAGAATTCGTTTTTTACATACACTGACACACATATGTATGTCATATTTTTATATATATTGTTTTAAACGAGACGATTCGTTTTTTAGGATACACAAAAAACCTAATTTTAAGGTTGTTCAATCATTTTTTCAGTTCGCATATTAAATGTTATATCTTTTTTTCTGGTTGTGATCAAGATGATATAGCTTCTTATTTTGTTTTTAGAACAAAGTTACATGTCCTAACTAAAGCTTTCTTATTCCCCTGAACGCAATTGAGCTTAATTTGGTAATGGAAGTATTAATTTAGGAAAAAGAAGATTGATACACTTGAAGCACAAGTTATGACAATGATAATATGGGTTTCAAATCCTTTAGTTTGTGCAAATGTAGACTTTTTTTTTGGTTTGTTATAATGTCAATATATACTTTATACCTTTCTCTTTAATTTTAATAATATATAGTTTAGGTGAATTTGGGGGATATAGGAGAGGTGAAATGGAATAGTGACTCACAAATGATTTTAAAGCGTCGAATCATATCATATCATAGGTCTACCAATATTCATCACTGTCAAATTCAAATAATTATGTATAGATATCGTTACTAACGTTCACTTAGATCATGAGCATCGGTAGTATTATGCCCAGTCCCCCACATTTTTAGTTAAAAAGAAAACTCAGAAAGAAAAAAAAACAAGAGTAACGTTTGTTATATAGGGACGTCCTCTGCCTTGGTTTTTGACTATTCTAATGGGACCCGCGATTGGTTATCTATTTCTTTTTTTAAATCTAAAAATAAAAAACTTTTTTTTGGGACAAAAAATTGTCCCACCGCTGCACATGCTTTTATAATTTTGAGTAAATGAAAAAAAATATTGTAAACAAAAGTTTTGCATGCGATATTAGCCGCAAAGATGAAAAAAAAATATGGACTTTGTCGTTAATCAACGCTTTTAGACCGATTAATGATTTGCTTGGTTTGGGTTGAAATTTGCAAATAAGCGTGACGACAAATTAATCATATCGAGCTTATTACTTGATGAAAACTTATTACTATTATCATAGATGTTATGACAACTTGTTTAACACAAATAATATTATCTTTTAACTTCAAGAACTTTTTTCTATCTCAAACCAGTTTAATATTTTTGTTTCTCTTAAGAAATCAAGGATGTTAGAAATATAGAATTGGTGAGTGTGAGCCAAAATATGCTACAATTTATGAAGAAAATATTTAAAGACTCTTATCTCTCTTAATTTTTTCGCCAAAAATACATATATTAGAAATTGGTAGAGAGTTTCTAAAAGTTTAACGGTCAAAATAAATTCCAACGGAGATACGTTTGTTGATTTTAAAAGACACTTGGTTTGGCGACCAAGCCTTATGCGAGACTTGTCTCGCCTCGCCTTTCTCCCTCTGTGTTTTTTTTTTGAGGTATGAGTTACTAGTATTCTCCCTCGTACTACGTACGGGGAAAAATCAATTAGGAGAATATAAAATTAATATATCATATAATTTTACTTAAATAATTAAAAAGAATTATCATCATAAAATAGTTGATTTTCAAAATTATATGATCGGAGTTGTTTATATGAACCAAAAGAAATCATTAAATTTTGGATAATTTTTAAATAAAAACATTTAATATCCCTTTAGACACAATTCATCCCATAGAAAAATAATCTGCAGAATATAAATTGTTAAAACAAATTTTTGCATGAATTTGAGAGAAAATCATCTAGTTTTGAAAAGAAAAAATAAGCCTGAAAAATCATCTATATAGAAACGGAAAGAGTATAGTAGAATCGTCGGTCTTACCTTGATTTATTGTTAATTGTAGTAGATAGTGATATAACTACTTCATCTTACCGTAGACAATAAGATGATTAAAAAACCAGATACCAACTGAAATTAAGAAATTTAATGGCTCATTTATGATTCATTAGCTTGAAAGTAAGAAATAAAAATAAAATGATGCGTTTATGGCACAGATCACTAATCTCGATAAGAACAATAACAAGAACACAAGTGTTTGGGCAATTTTGATTGCCTCTTTTTTGGCTTTTTCATTTAGTTAAATAGGAAACAAAGAGATGGAGTTCGTGACTCCTACAAACTTGGAATTGGGAAAGTGTGAAAGTTGGTTCCTTAACATAAGGAATACCACATCTTCCACGTTATTGACTCAACTGAAATAAAGACCAATTCAAAATACAAACCAACAATAAACCACGATCAATTGACATACTTCCGGTTCGGAACGCGTGTCCGGTTTGACACCCTTCTCTTAGCCGGTTCAGCCTCTTGTACAACTCCATCATTACTCCCCTCCCTAAAAATTAAATTTGTCCTCAAGATTAAAGTCCGGAAAGCTCTGTTGCAGCTGGACACAGTCTTCCCATGTCGCGTCCTCCTGAGGTAAACCTTTCCACCAGACCAACGCTTCCGAGCGACGAGTGCCCTCAAACATAACGGAGCGTGTATCCAACACCCCCTCTGGCTGAAGACGCAGAGCCCCGCTAGCACGAAGAGGTGGAAGAGTACCCGAAACCGGAGTACCATCCCCAACTCGTAACTTTAACAGGGAGACATGAAAAACAGAGTGTACGCGTGTACCTTCTGGAAGCTGAAGACGATATGCCACCGGACCAACTCGCGCAAGAACTTGAAAGGGACCAAAATACCTTGTTGAGAGCTTCTGCGATGTACGACGAAATATAGTATGCTGACGGTATGGCTGCAACTGCAGAAAAACCCAATCACCTACCGCAAATGTGACATCCCGACGTTTCTTGTCCGCAAGTTGCTTCATTCGATTCGCTGCTGTCTCCAAGTGACGTTTCAGGGCACACAATAGCTCATCGCGAGCTACTAACTGTTCATCCAGCTCTTGAAGGTCAGAAAAACCTTTTTCATAGCCGACCAAGGGTGGTGGTTCTCGGCCATAAACTGCTTTGAAAGGAGACATACCAATGGAGGAGTGAAAGGTTGTGTTATACCAATACTCCGCCCACGGAAGCATGAAACTCCATTGCTTCGGTCGCTCATGAACAAAACAACGTAAGAACTGCTCCACACAACGATTAATCACCTCTGTCTGTCCATCAGATTGAGGGTGATAAGCCGAAGACATACACAACTTCGTACCGGACATCTTCCAAAGCTCACGCCAAAACGCACTTGTGAACACCGGATCACGGTCGCTAACGATTGTCTTTGGAAGCCCGTACAACTTCACCACATACTCGATGAACTTTGCTGCCACAGAACGTGATGTATACGGATGAGCCAATGGGATTAGATGAGCAGCTTTGGAGAGACGATCCACTACCACCATTATTGAAGTATACTTGTCTGAAATGGGTAAACCATCAATAAAATCCATAGACAAATCTTCCCAGACCTGATTTGGTATCGGCAGTGGCTGTAGAAGACCCGCGGGAACCAAGCTTGCTGATTTAGCCCGTTGACAAGTGTCGCAGGCGGCGACATAATCTCGGACAGAACGGTGCATTGCCGGCCAGTAAAACAATTGTGCGAGACGCTTAAAAGTCCGCAACGCCCCAGAATGACCTCCCATTGGTGAATCATGATACTCCTGCAATAAAGCTTTCGCGATAGCCGAGGAGGGAGGCACCACGACTCTGTTTTTAAAACAGACCAACCCGTTCCGTCGGGCATATGGCTGACCTGAGGCGGTATCTGCTAGCTTCCCGACGCGAAGCAAGTAACTGTCACTGGTTTGGAGCCGACGGAGGTCGTCCCAAATAGCCGCGTCTTGGCTGCATAGTGTCTCGAGGCATGGACTCTGGTGCCGGCGTGAAAGAGCGTCTGCGACCTTGTTTGTGGCACCCGGTCGATAAGTGATCTCGTAATCGTACCCGACGAGCTTCCCCATCCACTTCTGTTGCTCCGGAGTTAAGATTCGTTGCTCCAACAGAAACCGCAAGCTCTTCTGATCCGTTTGGATTACGAATCGACGACCAAGGAGGTAGGGTCGCCAAAGCCACACCACCACCACTATCGCTAGCATCTCTCTCGCGTACGTGGACCAGTTTTGTTTAGCTACACCCAATGATCGGCTCATGAAAGCAATAGGCCTCCCATTTTGTGTGAGAACAGCTCCTATTCCATCCCCTGAAGCATCCGTCTGAATCACAAAGGGGTTTGAGAAATTCGGCAGCGCGAGTGTCGGTGTAGTAGTCATGGCGATTTTCAATCCTTGGAAAGCGACCTCAGCTGCACTCCCCCATTCAAACTTTCCCTTTTTTAGCAAGTTAGTCAGCGGCCGGGCCAGTATACCGTAGTCTTTAACGAACTTTCTGTAATAACCCGTGAAACCTAAGAACCCACGTAGCTCCGTTATCGTAGTTGGAACCGGCCAATCTGTCATCGCCTGGATCTTTGATTGATCGACTTTTACACCCTCGCCCGAAATGATGTGCCCCAAGTACTCCAGCTCACGTTGAGCAAACTCACATTTCTTCCTCTTCACTAGTAGGCCGTTGTCTTGTAATATTTGTAGAACCACGCGAACGTGTGCCACATGCTCGTCCTCGTTACGACTGTATACAAGTATATCGTCGAAAAATACCAACACAAACTTGCGTAGGAACCTCCGGAAAATGGAATTCATCAAGGCTTGAAATGTAGACGGTGCGTTGCATAACCCAAATGGCATGACCAAATACTTGTAATGACCATTGTGAGTGCAAAACGCTGTTTTGTGGATGTCTGGCTCGTGGACTCGTACTTGGTGGTATCCTGCAGTGAGATCCAATTTAGTGAATATCGCTGCGTTGTGTAACTCATCGAGCATGTCGTCTACCGTGGGAATCGGAAACCGGTCCTTGACCGTAACAGCATTGAGAGCTCTGTAATCGGTACAGAACCGCCAAGAACCGTCCTTTTTCTTGACAAGGAGCACTGGTGACGAGAATGGACTCGAGCTTGGCCGTACCAACCCTGCGTCTAACATGGCTTGAACCTGCTTCTCGATCTCCTCCTTCTGGAAATGAGCATACCGGTACGGCCTAACATTAACCGGATCCGAGCCTTCCTTAAGCGTAATGTGGTGCTCATTATCCCTACGCGGTGGTAGTGTCGTCGGTGTCTTGAACACCGGTTGGAACTCGTGAAACAGTCGGCGAATGTTCTCGGAGAGGCCGTGTTCCCCGGTGGTCGTCTGCTCCTCCTCTGCCGCGAGTTGCAGCGGCTGAATCGTCAAGGCGAAGATTGCTTGTCCTCCCCGTGCTTCCCTTTCCATTTCTCTGGATGGGGCCTTGCCTATTGGGCCTTCCCGCAGCCCATTCACTTCGACCTCCTTGTTAGCCCACGTGAACTTCATGGTTTGGGCCTTCCAGTCACACATGATGGGCCCTAGCTTCTCCAACCAGCTCACGCCTAACACAACATCGAGTCCGGAGAGTGGTAACCCATAGAGGTCCACAATGAAAACTTCGCCGGCCAGGTCCAACGCCACTTGTCGATACGCGCCCCTACATCGCAGAGGATGGCCATCGACTACCCGTACATTGAAAGGCATCGTTGGTGTTCGTTTCAGCCCCGATGAAGTTGTGGGTCGCTCCACTGTCGATCAATGCTACTAACTTCCGGTGATTGACCTCAATTTGTACGCGTAAGGTTTTTGGAGATCCCCACCCGGTTTGACCGTCTCGTGGGTGTCTAAGAACTCCTCATCGTCATCTCCCTCATCTAGTCCTTCCATGAGTAAGAGCTGAGACTTACGACATTTGTGTCCTGGAACATACCGTTCGTCACAGCTGAAACAGAGTCCTAAACTCCGTTTTCTTTTTAACTCCTCCCAGCTTAATTTCTTCGGTGTAGTGTTTGTCGGATTGCGAGAGTAATTGGGACTTGTCGTGGGTGAACTCGTGAACGTTGGCTTTGGGCTAAATGGCGCTGTTGTCGCATACGATCTCGGCTGGAACACTTTCTTTTGTTTCTGCAACTCGTCACTCAGCCTGGCAAGTCGGATGACATCTTTGAGTGTTGTAGGGGAGAACATCTGAACATGGTTGGCGATGGTCTCATTCAACCCTCCTAAGAACGTATCCACCAAGGCTTCTTCTGACCAATTGCTCACCTTGTTCTGCAACCTCTCAAACTCCTTCTGATAGTCTCGTAGTGTCCCTGTTTGCCGAATTTTGGACAATGCCGCATGAAAATTTTCTCCTTCTGTAGGACCAAATCGAATACGTAACTCTTCTTCGAATATCTCCCATGTGGTGTGAAGCGGATTCAGCCCCAACTTCTTGGTTGTAGCTTGCCACCACTCGTTGGCCTCCTCCGTGAGATGATAAGAGGCAAAGCTCACCTTTTGCGCCTCGGGGATATCCTGATAAGCAAAAAATTGTCCCACCGCTGCACATGCTTTTATAATTTTGAGTAAATGAAAAAAAAATATTGTAAACAAAAGTTTTGCATGCGATATTAGCCGCAAAGATGAAAAAAAAATATGGACTTTGTCGTTAATCAACGCTTTTAGACCGATTAATGATTTGCTTGGTTTGGGTTGAAATTTGCAAATAAGCGTGACGACAAATTAATCATATCGAGCTTATTACTTGATGAAAACTTATTACTATTATCATAGATGTTATGACAACTTGTTTAACACAAATAATATTATCTTTTAACTTCAAGAACTTTTTTCTATCTCAAACCAGTTTAATATTTTTGTTTCTCTTAAGAAATCAAGGATGTTAGAAATATAGAATTGGTGAGTGTGAGCCAAAATATGCTACAATTTATGAAGAAAATATTTAAAGACTCTTATCTCTCTTAATTTTTTCGCCAAAAATACATATATTAGAAATTGGTAGAGAGTTTCTAAAAGTTTAACGGTCAAAATAAATTCCAACGGAGATACGTTTGTTGATTTTAAAAGACACTTGGTTTGGCGACCAAGCCTTATGCGAGACTTGTCTCGCCTCGCCTTTCTCCCTCTGTGTTTTTTTTTTGAGGTATGAGTTACTAGTATTCTCCCTCGTACTACGTACGGGGAAAAATCAATTAGGAGAATATAAAATTAATATATCATATAATTTTACTTAAATAATTAAAAAGAATTATCATCATAAAATAGTTGATTTTCAAAATTATATGATCGGAGTTGTTTATATGAACCAAAAGAAATCATTAAATTTTGGATAATTTTTAAATAAAAACATTTAATATCCCTTTAGACACAATTCATCCCATAGAAAAATAATCTGCAGAATATAAATTGTTAAAACAAATTTTTGCATGAATTTGAGAGAAAATCATCTAGTTTTGAAAAGAAAAAATAAGCCTGAAAAATCATCTATATAGAAACGGAAAGAGTATAGTAGAATCGTCGGTCTTACCTTGATTTATTGTTAATTGTAGTAGATAGTGATATAACTACTTCATCTTACCGTAGACAATAAGATGATTAAAAAACCAGATACCAACTGAAATTAAGAAATTTAATGGCTCATTTATGATTCATTAGCTTGAAAGTAAGAAATAAAAATAAAATGATGCGTTTATGGCACAGATCACTAATCTCGATAAGAACAATAACAAGAACACAAGTGTTTGGGCAATTTTGATTGCCTCTTTTTTGGCTTTTTCATTTAGTTAAATAGGAAACAAAGAGATGGAGTTCGTGACTCCTACAAACTTGGAATTGGGAAAGTGTGAAAGTTGGTTCCTTAACATAAGGAATACCACATCTTCCACGTTATTGACTCAACTGAAATAAAGACCAATTCAAAATACAAACCAACAATAAACCACGATCAATTGACATACTTCCGGTTCGGAACGCGTGTCCGGTTTGACACCCTTCTCTTAGCCGGTTCAGCCTCTTGTACAACTCCATCATTACTCCCCTCCCTAAAAATTAAATTTGTCCTCAAGATTAAAGTCCGGAAAGCTCTGTTGCAGCTGGACACAGTCTTCCCATGTCGCGTCCTCCTGAGGTAAACCTTTCCACCAGACCAACGCTTCCGAGCGACGAGTGCCCTCAAACATAACGGAGCGTGTATCCAACACCCCCTCTGGCTGAAGACGCAGAGCCCCGCTAGCACGAAGAGGTGGAAGAGTACCCGAAACCGGAGTACCATCCCCAACTCGTAACTTTAACAGGGAGACATGAAAAACAGAGTGTACGCGTGTACCTTCTGGAAGCTGAAGACGATATGCCACCGGACCAACTCGCGCAAGAACTTGAAAGGGACCAAAATACCTTGTTGAGAGCTTCTGCGATGTACGACGAAATATAGTATGCTGACGGTATGGCTGCAACCGCAGAAAAACCCAATCACCTACCGCAAATGTGACATCCCGACGTTTCTTGTCCGCAAGTTGCTTCATTCGATTCGCTGCTGTCTCCAAGTGACGTTTCAGGGCACACAATAGCTCATCGCGAGCTACTAACTGTTCATCCAGCTCTTGAAGGTCAGAAAAACCTTTTTCATAGCCGACCAAGGGTGGTGGTTCTCGGCCATAAACTGCTTTGAAAGGAGACATACCAATGGAGGAGTGAAAGGTTGTGTTATACCAATACTCCGCCCACGGAAGCATGAAACTCCATTGCTTCGGTCGCTCATGAACAAAACAACGTAAGAACTGCTCCACACAACGATTAATCACCTCTGTCTGTCCATCAGATTGAGGGTGATAAGCCGAAGACATACACAACTTCGTACCGGACATCTTCCAAAGCTCACGCCAAAACGCACTTGTGAACACCGGATCACGGTCGCTAACGATTGTCTTTGGAAGCCCGTACAACTTCACCACATACTCGATGAACTTTGCTGCCACAGAACGTGATGTATACGGATGAGCCAATGGGATTAGATGAGCAGCTTTGGAGAGACGATCCACTACCACCATTATTGAAGTATACTTGTCTGAAATGGGTAAACCATCAATAAAATCCATAGACAAATCTTCCCAGACCTGATTTGGTATCGGCAGTGGCTGTAGAAGACCCGCGGGAACCAAGCTTGCTGATTTAGCCCGTTGACAAGTGTCGCAGGCGGCGACATAATCTCGGACAGAACGGTGCATTGCCGGCCAGTAAAACAATTGTGCGAGACGCTTAAAAGTCCGCAACGCCCCAGAATGACCTCCCATTGGTGAATCATGATACTCCTGCAATAAAGCTTTCGCGATAGCCGAGGAGGGAGGCACCACGACTCTGTTTTTAAAACAGACCAACCCGTTCCGTCGGGCATATGGCTGACCTGAGGCGGTATCTGCTAGCTTCCCGACGCGAAGCAAGTAACTGTCACTGGTTTGGAGCCGACGGAGGTCGTCCCAAATAGCCGCGTCTTGGCTGCATAGTGTCTCGAGGCATGGACTCTGGTGCCGGCGTGAAAGAGCGTCTGCGACCTTGTTTGTGGCACCCGGTCGATAAGTGATCTCGTAATCGTACCCGACGAGCTTCCCCATCCACTTCTGTTGCTCCGGAGTTAAGATTCGTTGCTCCAACAGAAACCGCAAGCTCTTCTGATCCGTTTGGATTACGAATCGACGACCAAGGAGGTAGGGTCGCCAAAGCCACACCACCACCACTATCGCTAGCATCTCTCTCGCGTACGTGGACCAGTTTTGTTTAGCTACACCCAATGATCGGCTCATGAAAGCAATAGGCCTCCCATTTTGTGTGAGAACAGCTCCTATTCCATCCCCTGAAGCATCCGTCTGAATCACAAAGGGGTTTGAGAAATTCGGCAGCGCGAGTGTCGGTGTAGTAGTCATGGCGATTTTCAATCCTTGGAAAGCGACCTCAGCTGCACTCCCCCATTCAAACTTTCCCTTTTTTAGCAAGTTAGTCAGCGGCCGGGCCAGTATACCGTAGTCTTTAACGAACTTTCTGTAATAACCCGTGAAACCTAAGAACCCACGTAGCTCCGTTATCGTAGTTGGAACCGGCCAATCTGTCATCGCCTGGATCTTTGATTGATCGACTTTTACACCCTCGCCCGAAATGATGTGCCCCAAGTACTCCAGCTCACGTTGAGCAAACTCACATTTCTTCCTCTTCACTAGTAGGCCGTTGTCTTGTAATATTTGTAGAACCACGCGAACGTGTGCCACATGCTCGTCCTCGTTACGACTGTATACAAGTATATCGTCGAAAAATACCAACACAAACTTGCGTAGGAACCTCCGGAAAATGGAATTCATCAAGGCTTGAAATGTAGACGGTGCGTTGCATAACCCAAATGGCATGACCAAATACTTGTAATGACCATTGTGAGTGCAAAACGCTGTTTTGTGGATGTCTGGCTCGTGGACTCGTACTTGGTGGTATCCTGCAGTGAGATCCAATTTAGTGAATATCGCTGCGTTGTGTAACTCATCGAGCATGTCGTCTACCGTGGGAATCGGAAACCGGTCCTTGACCGTAACAGCATTGAGAGCTCTGTAATCGGTACAGAACCGCCAAGAACCGTCCTTTTTCTTGACAAGGAGCACTGGTGACGAGAATGGACTCGAGCTTGGCCGTACCAACCCTGCGTCTAACATGGCTTGAACCTGCTTCTCGATCTCCTCCTTCTGGAAATGAGCATACCGGTACGGCCTAACATTAACCGGATCCGAGCCTTCCTTAAGCGTAATGTGGTGCTCATTATCCCTACGCGGTGGTAGTGTCGTCGGTGTCTTGAACACCGGTTGGAACTCGTGAAACAGTCGGCGAATGTTCTCGGAGAGGCCGTGTTCCCCGGTGGTCGTCTGCTCCTCCTCTGCCGCGAGTTGCAGCGGCTGAATCGTCAAGGCGAAGATTGCTTGTCCTCCCCGTGCTTCCCTTTCCATTTCTCTGGATGGGGCCTTGCCTATTGGGCCTTCCCGCAGCCCATTCACTTCGACCTCCTTGTTAGCCCACGTGAACTTCATGGTTTGGGCCTTCCAGTCACACATGATGGGCCCTAGCTTCTCCAACCAGCTCACGCCTAACACAACATCGAGTCCGGAGAGTGGTAACCCATAGAGGTCCACAATGAAAACTTCGCCGGCCAGGTCCAACGCCACTTGTCGATACGCGCCCCTACATCGCAGAGGATGGCCATCGACTACCCGTACATTGAAAGGCATCGTTGGTGTTCGTTTCAGCCCCGATGAAGTTGTGGGTCGCTCCACTGTCGATCAATGCTACTAACTTCCGGTGATTGACCTCAATTTGTACGCGTAAGGTTTTTGGAGATCCCCACCCGGTTTGACCGTCTCGTGGGTGTCTAAGAACTCCTCATCGTCATCTCCCTCATCTAGTCCTTCCATGAGTAAGAGCTGAGACTTACGACATTTGTGTCCTGGAACATACCGTTCGTCACAGCTGAAACAGAGTCCTAAACTCCGTTTTCTTTTTAACTCCTCCCAGCTTAATTTCTTCGGTGTAGTGTTTGTCGGATTGCGAGAGTAATTGGGACTTGTCGTGGGTGAACTCGTGAACGTTGGCTTTGGGCTAAATGGCGCTGTTGTCGCATACGATCTCGGCTGGAACACTTTCTTTTGTTTCTGCAACTCGTCACTCAGCCTGGCAAGTCGGATGACATCTTTGAGTGTTGTAGGGGAGAACATCTGAACATGGTTGGCGATGGTCTCATTCAACCCTCCTAAGAACGTATCCACCAAGGCTTCTTCTGACCAATTGCTCACCTTGTTCTGCAACCTCTCAAACTCCTTCTGATAGTCTCGTAGTGTCCCTGTTTGCCGAATTTTGGACAATGCCGCATGAAAATTTTCTCCTTCTGTAGGACCAAATCGAATACGTAACTCTTCTTCGAATATCTCCCATGTGGTGTGAAGCGGATTCAGCCCCAACTTCTTGGTTGTAGCTTGCCACCACTCGTTGGCCTCCTCCGTGAGATGATAAGAGGCAAAGCTCACCTTTTGCGCCTCGGGGATATCCTGATAAGCAAAAAATTGTCCCACCGCTGCACATGCTTTTATAATTTTGAGTAAATGAAAAAAAAATATTGTAAACAAAAGTTTTGCATGCGATATTAGCCGCAAAGATGAAAAAAAAATATGGACTTTGTCGTTAATCAACGCTTTTAGACCGATTAATGATTTGCTTGGTTTGGGTTGAAATTTGCAAATAAGCGTGACGACAAATTAATCATATCGAGCTTATTACTTGATGAAAACTTATTACTATTATCATAGATGTTATGACAACTTGTTTAACACAAATAATATTATCTTTTAACTTCAAGAACTTTTTTCTATCTCAAACCAGTTTAATATTTTTGTTTCTCTTAAGAAATCAAGGATGTTAGAAATATAGAATTGGTGAGTGTGAGCCAAAATATGCTACAATTTATGAAGAAAATATTTAAAGACTCTTATCTCTCTTAATTTTTTCGCCAAAAATACATATATTAGAAATTGGTAGAGAGTTTCTAAAAGTTTAACGGTCAAAATAAATTCCAACGGAGATACGTTTGTTGATTTTAAAAGACACTTGGTTTGGCGACCAAGCCTTATGCGAGACTTGTCTCGCCTCGCCTTTCTCCCTCTGTGTTTTTTTTTTGAGGTATGAGTTACTAGTATTCTCCCTCGTACTACGTACGGGGAAAAATCAATTAGGAGAATATAAAATTAATATATCATATAATTTTACTTAAATAATTAAAAAGAATTATCATCATAAAATAGTTGATTTTCAAAATTATATGATCGGAGTTGTTTATATGAACCAAAAGAAATCATTAAATTTTGGATAATTTTTAAATAAAAACATTTAATATCCCTTTAGACACAATTCATCCCATAGAAAAAAAATCTGCAGAATATAAATTGTTAAAACAAATTTTTGCATGAATTTGAGAGAAAATCATCTAGTTTTGAAAAGAAAAAATAAGCCTGAAAAATCATCTATATAGAAACGGAAAGAGTATAGTAGAATCGTCGGTCTTACCTTGATTTATTGTTAATTGTAGTAGATAGTGATATAACTACTTCATCTTACCGTAGACAATAAGATGATTAAAAAACCAGATACCAACTGAAATTAAGAAATTTAATGGCTCATTTATGATTCATTAGCTTGAAAGTAAGAAATAAAAATAAAATGATGCGTTTATGGCACAGATCACTAATCTCGATAAAAACAATAACAAGAACACAAGTGTTTGGGCAATTTTGATTGCCTCTTTTTTGGCTTTTTCATTTAGTTAAATAGGAAACAAAGAGATGGAGTTCGTGACTCCTACAAACTTGGAATTGGGAAAGTGTGAAAGTTGGTTCCTTAACATAAGGAATACCACATCTTCCACGTTATTGACTCAACTGAAATAAAGACCAATTCAAAATACAAACCAACAATAAACCACGATCAATTGACATACTTCCGGTTCGGAACGCGTGTCCGGTTTGACACCCTTCTCTTAGCCGGTTCAGCCTCTTGTACAACTCCATCATAAAGCCTTTGTACATCTTGAGGAAAAAGACTAGCAAAGTAATTAACACACAAACGGTAAGAAACATGTAAATGATTAGAGAGGCTGTGATCTATTACCCATTCAAAGGGGAAGAACCTTTCATGTAATAAGAGAACTGATCAACTCCAAAGAATCTACAGTTAAGAAAATGCATAAAAATCTGAGGTTTACAAGCTTAGGTGGGAGAGAAGATCATACTTGTTTCATACTTTTAGGATCAGTAGGTTTTCGTATCCATTTGATGTCTTTGGTGTTAGCTCATGACAAGGGATCACTTTTGCTTTGATTACGGTCAAATAATGCTCATTTCGTGGTGTAAGTGTAACCGACCAAAGACTTCATGCATGTCACCCTGCATGCATGCAACTTCAGATGTATAGCTTTCCAATAAAACCAATGGTAACAAAATTGTAGAGCTTGGAACTAACGACAACTCTGAATCATTTGATAGAACTGTCTCGATGATCGTTCGGTTGAATCAAGTGCTTGTAGTATATCATATCAATCATCGAAACTATAGTGTTAATATTATAGGTGCCATTTACAAAATTTATTAAAAATAACAATCAAATAATTGTTTATAAGCAAATAGGTGATATGGAAACAAGCTAGCATCTTAATCTTGAAAAGAACTTCATATCAATTTCTTGATTAAGTGCCCAAACAAATGTCAGTGTAGCTAGGCATGTGTGTGTAACGTTAAATTAATAATATCTTCAGTTTAAAAATCGAAAAACAACACGAAATTGACAAAACTAATAAATCTCATAGTATAGTGGTATATTAAACCGAATTACGTACGTACTCTTTGTATAATGCAAGCAAACGTCAAATGTAACCAACCAACCATTCATTAATTCTTTTATCTTATTAATTACTCAATATATCATAATGTCCTAGGTTAATGTCTATATTTATATTCAACTATGATATGTTATATATTACTTCACAGAGTGTTTGATTTGTCTGTTGAAATAAATAAGTAAATACGTGAAAAGGTATAAAAGCTAATGAACAAAGGTGTGAGTAGTGAACAGTTGCTTAAGAGTCCCATCGCACTTGTTGATGATGCATTCTCACTTCGCGTGCTAGCTTCATCCTTTTTCTACTTTATCTATGATTCTATAATAAGTAATTAAAATTCCATACTTGTTATTTTTTGGATTAATAGTTTACTTTCTTTTCTTACTAATGATTTAAATATGGTTTTTAAATATTAATTCTGTACTTTGTCGTTAATTTACTGAAATGAAACAATAATTCGTTTTTTTCACACACTGACACACATATGTATGTCAAATTTTTATATATATTGTTTCAAACGAGACAAATATTTTTTTTAGAATACACAAAAAAACCTAATTTTATGTTTGTTCAATCATTTTTTTAGTTCGCATGTTAAGTGTTATATCTTTTTCTTTTTTCTGGTGGTGATCAAGATGATATAGCTTCTTATTTTGTTTTTAGGACAAAGTTAGATGTCATAGCTAAAGCTTTCTTATTCCCCTGAACGCAATTGAGCTTAATTGGGTAATGGAAGTATTAATTTAGGAAAACGAAGATTGATACACTTGAAGCACAAGTTGGGACAATGATAAGGGTTTCAAATCCTTTAGTTTGTGCAAATGTAGGGGGTGTATTCAAAGTAGCATTTTAAGAGATTTGAGTTTTATTGAGATTTTGATGATTTTAGGGAACTTCATATGATTTATGTAAAATCCTTTCAAATCCCACCTAAAACTATGAGATTTGGATTCTTGTATTTTTAACTAAGGAAGTTCTCTGAAATCCTCTAAAATCCTCTGAAATCATTTAAAATCAAATCCACAAACTATTTTCAATAACAGTGGATTTTAAGGTGGATTTTAAAATGATTAGTTCAATAACACTGGATTTCATAAGACTTTTTAAAATTCATGATTGAATAACACTGAATTTGTAAACTTTTTACAAATCACTTGAAATTCCACTTTGAATACACCCCCTCGTAAACTTTTTTTGGTTTTGTTATAATGTCAATATTTGCTTTTACCTTTATCTTTAATTTTAATCATGTATAGTTTAAGTGAATTTGGGGGATAAAAGAGAAGTGAATCATATCATATCACAAGTCTACCAATATTATCATATCATATCATAGGTCTACCAATATTCATCACTGTCAAATCCAAATCATTATATTTAGATATCGTTACTAATTAATCGTTCACTTATAATTTTGAGTAAAGTGAAAAAAAATTTGTTGTAAACAAAAGTTTTCCATGCGATATTAGCCGCAAAGATGAAAAACAAATTATGGACTTTGTCGTTAATCAACGCTTTTAGACCGATTAATGATTTGCAAATAAGCGTGACGACAAATTAATCATTTAAATAGGTAATTTAACATCGAGCTTATTACTTGATGAAAATGATCATATATGTTATGAGTTATGACAACTTTTTTTTTTTTTTGAACACCGAGTTATGACAACTTATTTAGCACAAATAATACTATCCTTTAACTTCAAGAACATTTTTCTACCTCTAGCCAGTTTAATATTATTTTTGTTTCTCTTAAGATATCAAGGACAAATAGAGAATTGGTGAGTTTGATCCAACATATATGCTACAACTTATTATTATAACCAGTTTGTCAAGTTTAAAAACCCATTTGGAAATTATTTATAACCTGTCTCAAAGAGATTATTTACATACTATTATTGTAGTCTTATTCAAATAATCCCAATAACAAAGAAAAACATATAATAACATCGTCAATTATTTACATTTGACTTGCAACATGATCTTGATAATGACTGATACTTATGTCATTGTCCTCGATCGTCAATTTTCTCTTATGGAGAAACATAATTACGTTTTAAAAGGTGAAATTTATAGTGGAGAAATAATCAATAGTTCTAGTTTTTTTCTTTTCTTATGATGAGGAGAGAAAATAAGAAAGATCATCAAATGTTTTGGTGAAATGGTTAACTTTTTGGATGTATCTAGAAATTTGTTTTCAATTTTGTTTTGTCCTTTTTCTTGAGTTAGGTGTCCAGAAAAGCCAAATCCAGAAAATATTGTTAATTCGCTCTATACTATTAATTGGGGATCATTATTTGTCTTTGTAGCCAAACAAACTTGGAAAAAAAATATTACAAAATATACAATTTCAAACCTATAGCCAAACACACTAAAAGACAGCAAAAAAAAATAAATTAAATAAATAAAAAATAAAAAAACAAAAACTATCTGTATTTATAGAAATCATTTTAATTGTGTTACCATAAAAAATAGACAATTAAATTCGAAATTAAACATATGCAAACAGATTTAATATTAGTTATATATTTTAGAATATTTTTTGAAAATAATAATTTATATTTAAGAAAAATATAGATGAAAAAATATGTTTGATTATAAAAATACATATCATAAAATGTGTGAAATATACGACATAATTAATTATATCATCAAATTTTAAAAATATAATCTTAAAAAGTAGTTTAAAATATTTGAATAAATAATCTTAATTAAATTAATAATTAAAAATTTGTTGGCTAAAATCATGCGAAAATTATATATCACATAAATCTCTTATTTTCACATAAAATCTTCATATTAAAAAAAAGCAATCTCGAAAATATCGCACAAAAATTAAAAGAGTTTGAAATATATTGATTACATATGAGATATTTCCGTTTTTCCTTTTAAAAAACCAATAATCCAATTTTTAAAAAAATTATTCAGAAATACAGAATTAATTCAATCACCCTAATAACTAGCACTTAACATAACCAATCAAAAATTAGAAAAATATTTAATTCGATTATTATTTTTCCTAACTATAATGCAATTTCAAATCTATAAACTATCCAAAAATAAAAAATAAAAGTTTAATTACATCGTAATTATTTGATCGTTATAAATTCAAGATTTCATATATTTTGGTACCTCATTAACTACTAAATTAAAACTAAATAATAAGTGGATATATCAAATTAAAATAATTGTTATGTTTTATTAGCAATTTTTAAATAATAAATGGATTATATTTTTATGATTTAATTTCTACGTCTTTTAAGTAAGTTTCGAAAAGAAAAAACAATCAAGTAGTTAAGAACAAAATCCTTAACTATCTAACTGAAACCAAACTAAATGTCAAACATGTATGAATCCAAACTATAAATGATATACTATAAATATCTAAAAACATTATCCCACATATATAGGTACAACTGATATAATTATATTCAAAATAATATAAAGTCTTAAAATAATTAATTCAACAAAAAGGGCTGATTTCATTATTTTGAATATATATGTCACTAATCAAAATTGTAATTGTATAAAATGAAATATATTTTTCAACCGTATTATAAATAAATATCATATCTAGCCAAAATAATAAAAATTGAATTATTTTATTGCATTAAACACATTATTTTATTTTTAATCAAATCGATACATGATTGTGTGATCACTTTCTGCAAAATGATTTTAATCTTATGCAACAAGAGTAAAAATATTATACAAGATGGGAACGGGATGGAAAGAGATCCGAACGGAATGTAAGCATATATTTTCATACAAAAGTCTTAGAACATGTTACAATTAAAATTAATTAACGCTTGCAGTTTTATATGTAATTTTGTTTACATCATCTAGCATAAAAATGTTCAAAGTGAAAATTAAAAAATCTTAAAGTATGTTCGATAATAGTTAAAATATTTAAAACAAAGAAACATAACCAATATGGATGAACTAAATATATAATAATAAGAATAAAGAAGTCAATTATTTTTGTAATTCATTATTATATTATATCGTATATAAAGATACTCACATACAATTCAAGTGAAACAAACAAAACCCTGAGAGCTAACTCAGCAAAACTACAATAAACCCATGAATTAAAAAAATAGAAATACCTAAATCTGTAGGAAACAAAAAAAGCTAAACTTGATTCTTTGAATTGAAGAAAGTAATGGGAAATAAAGATGAAATTGAACGATCAATAACATTAAAAATTGAACAAGGATTGTGTATACTCGGATTAAAGGCAGTACCTTGTGAATGAAAATGGTGGGAGCATGTGACTTAGATTTATAATTAGAGTTTTATTAATGTGAAAAAATAAATATTTAAACGAGGAATACGAGTATTCCGTCTAGATCTCTTGCCAAGTTTCTTATAATAAACATTAGCAAATAATTATGTTTTTAAAAGGAAACGATTGTGGGACAGAAATATATGATGGATAGAGGACGATACAGACAGGAAAGGTCCGGACGGGACGGGACGGGACGGGTTGGGACGAGACAGGAAGGGACGGGTCGGGACGGGACAGGTTTCTCATTCCAAACTATACGTAAAATAATTCAAACTAAAGCCAAATCCAAATCCGATTTAACATCTCTAAGCAAACAGTTAGAAATGTTTTGATTAGTTTAAAAAATAAACACGTAATATCATTTAACATTTTCATTTAAATTATTTTAAAACTATATTAAGTAAACAATATCTATATTTTACAACTGTATGCCTATGTATAATTTTTCAAATAAACTTATATAACAAACTTTTACCAAAATCGTATCTACATAAAAAAATCGTAGTTTTGCAAAAATAACCCCGCACGTACGTGCGGGTCCATCACTAGTATTTGTTTAAAATAAATTGATTTTAGTATTTAACACGTACGTTATTTAGTTAAAATAATAATACGATAAAATAGTGTATTACAATTTTAAAATTATAACTCAATTTTTTTACAACAAGAAAAAATTTTACACTACTATTTATTTAAATCACACAATAAATAATATAATTCATCATATATCTCTTCTTTTTTTACTCAACAAAATTAAAAAAAAGGATATTATTAAACAAGAAAATTAAAGCATAAAAATGTTAAGGTAAGTTTTTTTCTACTATTAAATCTTTTTTTTTGTCCCGTGATGCAAGTTATGTATTAACTACTAAAATGTAACTATTTATGGCATTTATTGTATTAATCTTTATTACTATTATTTAGTACTATATATAAATACTAAATCACTGCAGCCACGTCTTCTTCATCAGAGAGTCCAAAAACATCGTCCAGCTTACACATAACAAAACAAAACACTCTCTCGCTTCTCCTCCTCTCTCTCTCGATCTCTCTTTCAAATTCTTCAGATCTCAACGTCGTCATCAAATTCTTCGCCGGAGATAAAGATACGAGAAACAATCTCCGTGATGATTCCTTACGCCACAGTCGAAGAAGCATCCGTCGCACTCGGGCGAAACCTCACTCGTCTCGAAACTCTCTGGTTCGATTACTCCGCCACGAAATCAGATTACTATCTCTACTGCCACAATATTTTGTTCTTGTTCGTCGTCTTCTCTCTCGTCCCTATCCCTCTCGTATTCGTCGAATTGGCTCGATCCGCTTCTGGTTTGTTCAATCGGTATAAGATCCAGCCTAAGGTTAATTACTCTTTCTCCGATATGTTCAAATGTTACAAAGACGTCATGAAGATGTTCATCCTCGTCGTTGGTCCTTTACAACTCGTTTCTTATCCTTCGATTCAGGTTAATTTCACAATTTTAACACATTTGGTTTGAATTTGATGGTCTTGGTTTGAATTTACGCTTCTTTGTTGTTTCGATTTGATGATTTCGTTTACGAATTTGGAACTTCCGCTGTATCTCAGTCTTGATTTGACAAATTTTGGTTATCTCATTTGCCTAATTTGAAGGAATTAGGATTGTTACAGAATGGTGTGTGATTTGGATTTTGAATTTGATGATTAACAGATGATTGAGATTAGATCCGGATTACCATTACCAACAACATCAGAGATTCTAGCACAGTTAGTAGTATACTTCTTGATTGAAGACTACACTAACTACTGGGTGCATAGGTTCTTTCATAGTAAATGGGGATATGACAAGATTCATCATGTACATCATGAGTACACTGCTCCAATTGGGTATGCTGCACCTTATGCACATTGGGCTGAAGTGTTGCTTCTTGGGATCCCAACGTTTTTGGGACCAGCTATTGCTCCTGGTCACATGATTACCTTTTGGTTGTGGATTGCTTTAAGACAAATTGAGGCTATTGAGACTCACAGTGGGTAAGGAAGCGTGGTTGAAAGAATCAAATAACAAATCCTTTTGCTTTTTTTCTACTTTACAGTGTTATAGCCTTTTTGTTTATTATTCATTATACCAATTCTCCTCTTTCCTTAGTTGGTCTATGTTATATTATATATCAAGAGCTCAAGGTGTGTAGATTCAATAGTGACTCTCACCTTTTTACAACTGGGGATAAGTTAGGTATTAGGTTTACTTTTTAGGCTTTTTGAAGCTATTGGGGTTTGTTTTGGAACTGGTTAGATACCTTTTGATAGGCTCATTTTTACTTTAATTAATTTTGGAGTAACCCTTAACATCTGCAAAGAGGGAACTAGGCTCCCTTTAAAGTTTTTTACTTTACACTCCTGTGAGAATGAGAAATGTTTTTTTTTTCATGTTTGAAATTTTGAAATGTATCTTGATTGACCATAGAAGAGGGTGTTACTAAAGCTTACATATTTCATTTTGTTCCATTGCAGATATGACTTCCCATGGAGTCCAACAAAATACATTCCTTTCTATGGTGGTGCTGAGTACCATGATTATCATCACTACGTTGGAGGACAGAGCCAAAGCAACTTTGCTTCAGTTTTCACTTACTGTGATTACATATATGGAACCGACAAGGTAAGTGTTCGTCAGAAGTTTTTGATATTTACTAATTGATTTCTAACAACTCAGACTGAAAATATATATACTTGTTTCCTGTATCAGGGTTACGGATTCCAAAAAAAGCTTCTTGAGCAGGTAAAATCTCCATCTATCGAAATGTCACTTGTTCTTTATGCTAATACCTCTAAAATAGCTCTGTTTAACATTCATTTTCATGTATGCTTCGCGCATCGCAGATCAAAGAGTCTTCTAAGAAGAGTAACAAGCATAACGGAGGAATCAAATCCGATTAGTAAAAACCGAGAAAGAAGATTTAAACCCATAAAAGAAAATGCAAAGCATCACCACTACAAGCTAAGTAGAGTCAGCTTCACGAAAAGAAAAAAAAAAAGAAAAAAAAGAAAGAAGGGCGAGTGCTTTGAATTCTCGGGTGTGTCTTATGTCATCAGAGTTGTTACTAACTACCTAGTTTTTTCTTTAAATTCACATGAAAAATGCTCTGTTTCCGACATGTGGGGTCATGGATGTATAAGTGGTGGTCGGGACTGGGTTTTGTTCTTTCTGTCAGTTTATTAATATTTTGTTTCGTTGTCTTAAAGTAGAAAGAAGATGTCATCAAAGCTAGCCATGTTTGTTTTCTCATATTATTTCTGTAAGAGATGAACCTTGTTCGTATTCTATTCTTCTTTGTTAGAACACTTAGGGTAATAGTAATGATATATATATAAGTTATCTAACTCAGTAAAACAACAAGCCCGTCTAGCTCAGTTGGTAGAGCGCAAGGCTCTTAACCTTGTGGTCGTGGGTTCGAGCCCCACGGTGGGCGATTCTCTTTTCTTGTTTTTGTTTTTTTAAACAGAATATAGCAAATCCCTTAATTTTAGTCAAACCAAGGAAGCAAATAAATTGTACTCACTTATGTACATAAACGGAACATATCTCCCCATTTTATTTCCAAAAATAAAACAATCGATACCAAGTTTGTCTAAACGACGTCGGAGAAACCCATCCAAGAAAAACATGAAACTTAAATGATAATATCATCTAGTGAGATCTCCTCTTCTTCGTTTAGTCGTTTCATTTTCTGCACGTAGCATAGCAATAACACATTCTTTAGTCATTACACAGAGGTTTTTGATGTACAAAAAAAATCAAAGTGTTCAAATGCAAAAATGAAGAGAGACCATACAGTGAGGAAAGTTTGGGGATCAAGGAAGCTGGATGAGCCTAAGATCACTTCTCTGTCAAGCTTCTCTGTAAGTTTGTGGCAAACCCTCAACTGCAAAATAACACAAAATGTATCACTTAATCAACCAATTAACTTACATACAGGTCATAACAGATTTTTTTCCTTTCAGAACGGTTCATTTTAGTACCTCTGATCTTGTTGCTCCTCCTACTATGAACACGAAAATCCGCTGTCCCTTTCTCTTGAATCCGCTAGATGCTCTTCCTAGAACTGAGTCACTGAAACACATTGAGAAATTAATCTTGGTTGCTTTCACCATAATATCAAATATTCAATGATGTCCTTTCTGATTTGTTAAAATTTGGCCAACTTTTGTTGTTTTGTCATGCAAATTACTGAATTAAAAGATTCAAATTCAGTGTAATCTGTCATTAGATTCAAGAATAAACTAGCTCTCAGATTACCAACAAGCAAAAGATAAAAAAGAAACTAAACTGAATTACCTGAAATATCCGTCATCAGAAAGATGACGTCTTGCCCATGTTGGTGTTCATCTTGAATGAGGCAATACCGGACTGGTTGATGGAGATTGAGAGCCAGAATAAAAGGTTGGCTTTGGTTCATTCATACAAGGGTATTCTTGTTTTGGCAAATGACCTTTGCTAAGTTTCTCAACAAGTTCCTGAAAAGATATTGACGACATATATAAAGAAACCAAACATGTCACAGGTTCTTTAGTGCATTCATAAAATGCTTAAAGTAAGAGAACGTTTAAATTTTTAAAAGGTAAAGACCTCTACGATTGGGTAAAAACGAGAAAGCTGCCATGTTTGAGTTTCACCAACTCGATCTCTTCGAGCAGCTCGCTTCTTCTGAGTTACATGGATCAAAAGATTCCAGTCATTAGATTGTCAAGAAAATTCTTAAGTCTCAGTTTAACAATAATGAGGAAGAATATGTACCTTCAAAACATCAAACTTTAGTGGGAAAGATCCTGTGGTGCTCTTTTTGGACTCTGTATGTACTGGTCCAAGTAATCTCATATTGTTCACAGCTATTACATCATCTCCCGACAATTTTGCTAACTGAAGGATTTAACAAGAAGTAGGATAAGCTAATTAATCAACTTAATTTAAACGTTTTCAAAGATAAGTATTGTTTATTACCTCCATCATCTTTCGTCCCTTTTCACCTTCAAACTTCTTTGGATATATTGCTGCAACGATCATCATTAACCGCAGCTTGCTTTCGTGGTTTATAATCTGGAAATGTTTCTCATTATCAGCATAAAATCGTCTAAATGTATGAAACTAAAAAGCAGAGCATCTTACATGGTTGGTGCTCAAGAATTTGATAACGTCTTTTCTTCCAGCATCCCCAAAAACAAGATCCTGCTCGAGCTGCCCGAGATCTCTTAGACCTTGTTCCATGATAGTTCTGTTAATTGTTCTAGCAATCTGTAGTGAAATTAACCATAGTTATTTTATGAAGAACAATAGACCTACATTATCACATCAAATTTTCTACCATGGTTATTCTATAAGCTTAAACCTGACCTCCACATGTAGAGAAAGCTTGTCAATTTGTTCGCTGTACTGAGGCAAAGCGTGAACCATCTTTTGCAAGTCTTTTGAGGAAAGGTCACCAAAGTCTCTGCACACAAGAAGTCAATAATAAAGTCAGAAAATTTCTAGTGGATCACTTGAAACAAGAAAAAAAAACCGACATAATGGTAACTACTTTGAACTGTGTTTCAATTGTGCGGCTTTGTTTTTTGACACAAAGTTTGTCATCTTCTCATGCAATCTTTCACTTGCCTGAACAAAAAGACAGATTACTCCCAGACAAAAAAACATAACCAGTTTGACACAATAAACTTAAAAAAAGGGGATGCGAGAAATAGCAAGACATACATCTGCAATGTGAACATCACGAAGCTCCACCCAAATGGGATCTTCATCATCTAAGAGAACCTCTTTCTTCTCAGGTTTATCACCAGTTTTACTCGGAACCTAAACACTAAGAAATAAAAGGGGAATTACCATATGCTGTAGTGATGAGCTACAACCAACTTTCACAAGATTTGAACGTGAAACCAAAATGTCACCTCGTGTGTGTATTTATTTCCTTCCATATTAAGCAAATCGTGGCACATCGCATCGTAAGTCCACTCATGAATGAGAGGTGCGATCTAAAGAAGCATCAGAAGGTTATTGTTATTATGTTATGACATATCAAGCAGAACAGAAAGATAATTGTCTCGGTGAAAATCCCCACCTGATCTATGGATCGATCTAAGATAAGTAGTTCACATGTTTCAGTCTGAGGAAAATCTTCGATTGTCTGTTTGTATCTTGCCAGACAATTCCATACACTAGCAGCAAGCTTTGTAGGAATCAACTCTCGGTAAGTTGTCATTGTTGTGGCATCAAGAGTTTTAGCTGAACGGTAGCGAACAAGTGGGTATTCCTGTACAAAAGAAGAATTTAATGATATAACCTTCATAGGAATTTCATGCAAATCAACAAACATTGATTTTGTGCTTTGTACCCTTAGCGAGGCCAAAACTGTAGCAATGCGTTTAGCAACCACATTCAAGCAATCATCTGCTCTTTGATGGTTTTCCTCGTCACAGAAAAGTTCTTCTAGAGCATTTTCATTATTTGTAATAAACCCCTACAGATAAATAGTACATGGGAGTAATTAAGTAAGCAGGTTTCAATATAAAACACATGCTATACAAATTGCAAAATTTTGAAGGC